>ML685755.1:49672441-49687543 GCA_007922175.1 Pelusios castaneus
AAAGAAAGAAAGAAAGAAAGAAAGAAAGAAAGAAAGAAAGAAAGAAAGAAAGAAAGAAAGAAAGAAAGAATTAGCCCAAGGCAGACGTCAGATGGAAATTTTCTATGATGGAACAGTTAAACAGAGCTATAAGCAACAGAAAACAGTCTTAGAATGGGACGTGATAGCCCATCTGACTGTAGGTGGCTTTACCATCTTTGTCTCCAATTAGAAATATACTACTGCAGCAGAGTCTGAACAGCAGTGTGAATCCCACAGTTAATCACACAAAGACTAGTGAAATTTACAACCATCATCATCTATCTTCCAGGAGAAACCACAGTAAACACAGACAATGCAAATAAAGCTTGAATTTCTTTTCCCGTTAAGATGTGACAAAAGAGGTACCTCATACCGATTATTCCATTCTAAAAAGTAAATACTACAGAAAGGATGTGGGCAAATTGGACAGAGTCCAGAAGAGGACAACAAAAATCATTAGAGGGTTGAAGCACATGACTTATGGGGAGAAGCTAATGAACCCAGGCTTGTTTAGTCTGCAGAGGAGAAGAATAGTGGCCTTTAACTACCTGAAAGGAGGGGTCCAGAGTGGATGGATCTAGGCTGTTCTCAGTGGTGGTAGATGACAGAACAAGGAGCAGTGGGAGGGTCTAGGTTGGATAATAGGAAAAACGTTTTCACTAGGGTGGTCTGGGTGCACTAGGAGCATTGGCATGAGTGACCTAGGGAGATGGTGGACTCTTCCTCCTTAGGTTTTTAAAAGTGCAGCTTGACTAAACCCTGGCTGGAATGATTTAGTTGGGTTGTCCTGCTTTGAGCGGGGGTTGGACTAAATGACCTCCTGAGGTCCCTTCTAGCCCGTATCTTCTATGACCATAATTTACTGTGTCCAAAAATAGAAACGTCCAAGAAAAACAAAAAATTAGATGCATGTCTGAGAGTGAAAGCAGACATATCCCCTGTCCTACCATGTTTTCTCCTACAAATATCCATGTCCACATCATGAAGCATCCCTCCCCTCACGCACCCCTATTTTTAGGGGAAGTTGAAGTATGTTTTCTGTGTTTAGAGGAGGACTGCCACAGAAAATATTAAGACACTCTGCAACAGTCCTTTTTAACTAAGAGAAGTTCAAACCCTGATAAATTCACTACCCAAAAAAAGTGTGATCTCTCCTTAGTCTATGGTTCTAGCAAAGGTGTGGGAGCGGAGTCATCATGAAGTTGAAACACGTCTGCTTCAAGTTTTAGAGCTCTATACTCCCATTTCTCTTTGACACTAAACTTCTTCCAAATTCTGTGTTACCATCCAGGTAAGCCACACTCTTTTAATGTCAGTCCACTGAAACAGTTATTAACTATGATACACAAGTGGTCAAAGCTGTCGCTTGTATTATGTCTCTTCTAAGTCAAGTTGGTCTGTCTCCCACAGCTCAGTAAAATTCAAAACTTACTCTTGGTTTTCCACATCTTCTGAACCTAATGGTTTAGAGTCCATGAAAAGAGACACTTTGCTTGAAGCCATCTTAACATCGATGGTGGAATGTGTGGAGATGAGGCTCTGGACTAGTTCATGATTTGGTCTCGCTTCTTCCTGACAAGCCAAAAAAAATTTTTTTTTTTGGTTTAATGAACCAATTATGAAAATGTCTGATGAACAACCAACAATTTGTTAAAAAAGCCAAAACAATTGGCAATGGGAACAGACCCAATATTAAGCCACATAAATTACAAAGATAGGCTCCTGACCAGAATATTAAAAACATATTGTACATTTAACATCATTTTACCTCAAGTCCCATAATATTTGAAATGGTCCGAGTACAAGACAAGGAAAAAGGAATTCCTGAGTTCAAGCCCTGGCTGGGAGAGCAACTTCCTCTAAACTCTTGGATGAGACTTTCCATCAACTTCCCTACCAGCAAAACGGAGAACTAAATACATAGGCTCTGCTATCAGGAGTAGTGTGAGACTTAGTTAATGCTCAGAAAGTATCTGAAGACAAAGTATTTATCAGTGCTCTTTAAAAAAAATAAAGGTGCTGGTACTCGGCCGGCTGGAGCAAGAGGGGTAGGTGTTGTCAGCAGGGGAAAGGAGACCCACAGCTGGGCTGGCAGGAGACAGGACCTTCTACCACCACCACCACCACCTCTCAGGGCCTCTCCAAACCCCCTGCTCCACCACCGCAGGCCCACAATGCTGGGGCCGGCCAGGAAAAAATAGGTGCCGGTACACTGTACCAGTGCATATCGGCACAAAAAAAGCTCTGGTATTTATTATTAATTACTCCCTTAGCTGTTTTCTTTTGAGAGAGGGAGTTGGGGGGTGGGGTGGGGGACAAACAAAACAAACCTATTTTCCTTCTCAGCCATTGTAGAAAGAAATGTTGTTAAACAAGATATTTAAGGATAAGGACACATTTCCATGTCACTTGGGTTGAGGATGTTTCTTTAAAAAAATCAACCAAAACAAACCTAAACCCAACCAAAACACTTGTTTCCAAGCACCATTGCTTTGCCTGTTTTAGGCAGACACTATATTCACCTGGAGAACAGAGAACAAACTAACAGGCTTTACCCTCACCTCTTCCTCTTGATGAGCATGACTTCCACCAAGATCAATATAAACAGCATCTTTGTCATACACGACACCTCCAACCCCTGACAGTGGGGCATAAATCAGTTTCTCCTTCTCATTTAAGGAACGCTTTTTCTGCTGTTCAGGAAGCGCACAGGGGTCTGGCAGAAAACTCACATCGCTCACAGTAAAGTCCCCTACACCTGTGGTGGGGAACAAGGAGAAGTTATTTTTGACAAAGCTTTGCTTATAAAAAAACCAAACCAAACCACCACACACTATACAATTTACCCTAAAGAAGTAAAGAGACTTTCTGTGGCACACAATGATTTAACATCGATAGGACAGTGCATAGTTAAAACCACATGAAAACTTTGAAGAGGTACCACTAAGACTAGAAAATACTATACAAGTTCATCAGTTAATGAACTATAAATTCATTGGCAACTCATTCCTTTTAATATATACTTATCTTCATTACTAACATGATCATTGTTAAAAAGAAAATCATTTAAATCACTAACTTATTATTAAGTAGCATTCCTTTATTACATTAATAATACTTTTCACTATTTATATTACTTAGATTTTCCATTTCCAATCATAGCAGAGAGGGCATTACACTGATCAATTTATTTTCGGTTTTCAGATGCTAGTATATTGTTATTGTGTTTGGGTTTAACACTGCGGAGATCTCTCTATTAAAAGTTTTACAAAACACTGAAACATTAACTGTTTTTTAAAATCACTTTTTAAAAAAATCACACAAAATCTACTTGACAGTATGTTGGTCTTTTACAGATGTATTCCATCCCTTTAACAGTAACAGCTTTACAAGCTATAAATCAGCAAAGTAATGAGAGATTTGGAAGAGATTGGATATACTACCTGGCATGTGAACTTGGCTTTTGTTTTTTAAGTATGCTCCTCTTAAGTAGCCATAAAGTGATACCTTCCTGTCACATTTTGAATTGACTCGGACATCTTCTGGGTTTGTCAAGTCTTCCATTCTATGGGAATATCAGAAATATATTCTCTTAACTATCATCTTCCAGAAAGTCCTACAGCAACTTTTATCCATTTGCTGCACTGAACTATTATTGCAGCTTTTTAAAAAAATCTCAGACAGTAGAATCTTATTATTTGAATAGTATGATAATAGAACTGTCTCAAAATCACATTAAAAAAAAAAAAAAGATTCTTACCATAGCAATTTTTGACTAATTCTATTTTTAAATATGTAAATTTCATCTACTACTACATCTCTGAAAGATTAAGTGTATGTTCATTTTTGGCATTTCTCTTTTCTCTGGGGCAGGCAATGAAAACTGATGAGTCAGTTTCATTTTTGTTTAGAGCCACTTTCTAGCTAATTCCACTTTTAGTCTTTCATGCACAGCAATTTTAATTTAACACCTAAAACTCTAACAATTAGATTAGCAAATGTTTTCTTTCTCCCCTCTACCATGCAGTCTGTGCATCACAGAACTTTCTGTATCATCTTTCTAAACACTTCTCCAATCCTATCACTTGAGCACTGCCTTAGTATTTAAAAACAGAAAACACGTCTTCTTCTTCCTTCTACCCCAACTTGCAAGAAAAACAACCTGATGAATTCATAGATGTTTTCTCTCATTTATGAGGCAAGAGAACTTCCACAGAAGCAAGGGTATTTATTCATTTCTATTAATCTCTTCCAAGAGATAGATTGTAAATCCAGCTCCTGCGAAAGTTCAGTCTCCAGATCTCACAAAATTCCCCTCCCCGTTTCGCTAAGTAGATTCATTTCTCCAGTCCAGTGGAACCTAGCTGCTGTGTGAGATCATGGACACAGCGGGAAAGACAATCTCTCAGGTGGCTGGAGCCAATCCCATGGAAGGCTTTGAAATTCAGGGAAAAGACCTTGGGATAGATGCTGTATTCAATGGAGAGCCATTCCAGTGATATGTTCGCTCTCTGCTGCTAAACTACTGGGATGTTATGCTTTCAGAGAAGTTCAACATAATCAAACAGCAATTTTGTTTAAAATGTTTTATGGACAGTGTTCAAATGTCCTGTAATATTCTAAAGACACATTTAGTACCTCATCCTCCAATAAATCCAACTTCCGCTGAAGTTATCAGGGCAAGTTTACCACTGACTTCAGTGGGCCCAGCTCTATCGAAGACAGATTGCAAACTATTATAACTGATTTTTCCAATCAGTGGGATTGCACTCATTTATAACACACACCATACACCAGATGCCACAGCAATGGTAACTCCATAAAGTGCTAACTAGACAATAAATCAGGCCATTTGTATGCCCAATAGTTACATAACTGTGGAAATGCCTTTTTCAGAAGTACATAGGAACAGAATTACACCATTCCTTCATATTGACATAATGGAGCTGAGTGATTAAATTTACATGCACAGGGTTGAAAATACACCTCTTATACTACTGATTTCCCCTCATATCAATAATAAAGAGTTTAACATAGCCATTATCAAATCTCTGGCACACACTCACAGCTGAATGGCTCTGTTACATTCTTATAAAAACAGAACTCAGGGGTTAGCGCACAGAGGACAGAGAAAGAATTGAGGAGACGAGAAAACCACGTACCTGTCTGCTAGGACATATGGGTGAGATGTCTGCCATGTAAGGGGACGGAATTTCATAACAGAGATAAAGCGTCCCAGATTATGAATTTCCTGTTTTTGATACTCTCCGTGTACCATCCCAGAAAGATAAAACAGCTTAGCACCCTAAATCAATCAAATTTACATTAAAAATTTAAAACATACCTCAATTAAATTCCTACCTCATTAAAACTAAAGTAAGGAGATTGTATTCAATAAATTACAATTGCCTACAATGGACCTGAGCTACTTTCTGCTAATTATCTCCCCTCCATCAAGACAAATAATCCTCAATCTGACCCCAGATGTGCAAGATACATAGCAGAAACAAAGACATGCTATTTATCTGTTAAAGGACAAATGTGTTTCACAAAAACAAAAATGGCAGAAACACGAATAGAGATGCTAGACGACATTAGTACTGCCAGACACTGCACTAAAAATGTACTAAAGCAATATCGTCTTCCCTTCGTGAACCAAGGGTTTGATCCTGCAATTCGCTACCCACAGGATTACTTGTGCAAATGACTATTGGACTCTAGTGCAGTAACACTTCTGCCATCTTGTGGTAGAGATGAATTACGTAAGTCAATTTTCAAGTAAGAGAAAAGAAGGCTGTAATTTGAGGCTCAATCCTAAATGCTACATTAGCACGGTCTGTTACGTACAATGCTACAGAAAGACAGAACAAATGCAGTACATTTAAACACTTAAATGTTTTCCCATTTCTAAATCAATTTCTACAGTTCAAACAGTCATGAAAAACAACCAATGTTATACCTGATATACTTCTGTCCAGAATCTGTGTTTTAATCTCTTTTTAGTCTTCTTTAACTGTTTGTTGTTCTTGAAGGTATCCAAGTGGGTAAGGACGCCCATGATTTTGGGAAAGCCATGTACTTGGCAGATGTTCAGAAATTCAAAGGTTTCCATCTCAAATCCAAAGCTGGCATCAATGAGCATAAGAATCTGAAAGTGAATGAAAACAATTTACTCTGATGCTAACATGATGACCTCATCAGAATCTTTACCTAATTTAATAGCAATGCTTTTAAAAGAGATCAGTCTTCTCATCCAGTCTGTTGCTGACTGTGATAAACTTTTAATCTCAAGGAGTCAGGCAGTCTTCCCAAGGATTGTTACAAAACCACTTGTGGCCTTTTAATTAAGAGTTGAGTCTTAAGACTTTCTTTCTTTAGAAAAGACTAAGAAATCAGATCCACTCTCCTAAATCAATATATATTTACTAATTTTCCTTCACTTTGCTTCCCTCTCTCCGGAAAGATTACAGGAGAATAAAAAGACAAAATAATCAGAACAGAAGCCTCCCCTTGCCCAGTGCAAGTCCCCCCATCTGTTAATCCCAGCAACTGCTGAACACAGAGGGACAGATATAGACGCCTTTATTTAGTTAAGTAGCCTCTTACGCCTCAAACAGAAGTGAGGCTGTTTGAGGCATAAAAGGCTGTTTGAGGAGTAATAGTAAACTGGATAAAAGAATTGGAATCTGGCCCTCCTCAGCAAACAAACTTGATCCCCCCTTAAAAGCTCAATCGTGCATGTTTTATCAATATTTGCAGGAACTGATTAAATTAGTACAGATAAAAGGTCCTGATTGTTTTGAGTATCTGACAAACGCAACCACAGATTAGGTTACCTCAAGAGACTACTGCTTTAATGCCTTAAGGGACTGGAGCATCTTAGATCATAAACAGGTCTTTGGTAAAACTGAGATAAAAAAAACTTTCTTCATATGTTGCAATTACTGTAATGTCTCACTAAGGCATGATGATAATGGAGTAGAATATTGACACAGGATAATCGTCTCCTGCAGTCACATGAACATGACACAAAGCCAATTAGGTCTTCTGCAATGAGGAGCCTAAAAGGCAAAGGAACTGATGGCTTATGGCTCCGTCAGTAATTAAGTCATCCTAATCTTGTGACAATAAGACTTCCGCCACATACACTCATAATCTCAGGCATATACCATAGCTATTATTTATGTTTTAAATGTATCTCATTGTCCCAAGGCACATATGTACAACAGAAGATTACCAAGATTAGCTGGTCAACTTTGGCAATGGCCAGAAATAACCCAACAAATCACGACCAGTGAAAATATATTCCACGTCCACCACCTCAGGCAAAAAATCTGAGTAAACAGGTCAGATCTGTACTGTGTCCTGAAGATCAACCAACTCAGATTTGTTAGATCAAAGATGGAAGTAAATTACAGAACTGAAGCTCTCATGCGAAAAACACCCTGAATGCAGCACTCAGACCATCAAATCAAGGGTTCACCAGCTAGAATGCATCAGATGAACCAAAACATGAAGCAGTATGTTTCTATTCTACGTATTCGAGAACAATCTGATCACTGAAAACTTTTTTCTTTCATTAGCATTCTTGTGGGGGGGAGGGATGAACAAGAGTGATCCAGGGGATATAGTTTGTATTAGGATCAGAAAGTTTTGACCAAGGGCTTTTAAGAAAAGTAAGCAGTCATGGGATAAGAGGGTAGATTCTCCCTTGGATCAGTAGCTAGTTGAAAGACAGGAAACAAAAGATAGGAATAAATGGTCAGTTTTCAAAGCAGAGAGAGGTAAATAGCAGCTTCCTCCAGGACTGGGACCTGTATGATTCAACATACTCATAAATTATCTGGAAAAGGGGGTAAACAATGAGGCAGCAAAATTTGCAGTTGATACAAAATTACATGATATTTCAGTCCAAAGCAAACTGTAAAGAGGTACAAAGAAATCTCACAAAACTGAGTGACTGGATAACAAAATGGCAGATGAAAGTCAGTGTCGATAAATGCAAAGTAATGCACATTGGAAATCATAATTCCAACTATCAATACAAAATAAGGGGATCTAAATTAGCTTTACCACTCAAGAAAGCTTTTGGGGGTCACTGTAAAATGTCCACTCAGTGTGCAGAAGCAATAAAAAAAGCTAACAGAATGTTAGGAGAGGAACCATTAGGAAAGGTATAGGTAAGACAGAGACTTTCATAATGCCTCTATATAAATCCACGATATGCCCACATCTTGAATACCATATGCACATCTGGTCACCCCAACTCAAAAAAGGTCTATTTGAATTAGAAAAAGTACAAAGACAACCAACAAAAATGATTAATGGTATGGAACAGCTTTCATATGAGGAGAGATTAAAAGACTGGGACTGTTCAGCTTGGAAAAGAGATGACTAAGAGGGGATATAACAGAGGGCTGTAAAAATCTTGACTGGTGTGGAGAAAGTGAACAAACACAAGAACTGGGGGTCACCAAATGAAATTAATAGGCAGCAGGTTCAAAACAAACAGAGGGAAGTACTTCACACAACACAGTCAAACCATAAAACTCTTTGCCGGGGATGTCGCAAAGTCCAAACCTATAGCAGGGTTCAAAGAAGAGCTAGATAAATGCATGGAGGATAGCGAGGATGGAGAAGATGCCATGCCATGCTCCGAGTGTCCCTAGCCTGTTTGCCAGAAGCTAGGCGTGGATGACAGGGATAGCTCACATGATGATTCTGCCTGTTCTACTCATTCCATCTGAAGCAGCTGGCACTAGCCACCACCAGAAGACAGGATACTGGGCTAGACGGACCACTGGTCTGATCCAGTATGCCTGTTCTTATGTTTTAACAAATCATTTCAAATGTCAATAGGGCTGAATTGGAATCTGTTTAGCATAAAGTTGCTGTTCCATATTAGCTTAAGAAATTTTTCATTAAGGTTTAGAAGTTGTATGGGCGACATGGGATCACAGAGAAGTTCAAAAGCTGTTTCCTCCTTATTATATCTCAGTAAGAGTGGCTGTGCCAGAAAATTAGGCTTTTTAGGGACCCATCCTGATGCCACTGAAGTCAAAGGGAGTTTTACCAGTGATTGCAAGGAAAGTAAAGATCAGGCTCTTAATCTGTAGGGGTGATCTAGGCAAAAGTATTATTTCCAGTATCGGTATCTATGCCTTTGTATACAACTGTCGACTTACCAAATCTGCAACTTTAGCCAGATCAATCATTGTGTTAATGTCACACCCGCATTCAATGATAGTTAGCCTGCGCTTTTTACCTGTGAAGAAAATGCAAATTTAAAAATGAACAAACTAAAGATATTTTATCTGAACCTCAATGGTTTCAGCTACTTTACCAGTTCTGCTATAGTACAGTGTGGCTACAGGTGACCTCCTTAATAAGTCATGACACAGCAAGCAAGAAAGAATCCTGCACCTGTCTCCACTGCCTGGCAGGCAGAGCTTGCTTGCTCATGCTGCAGCTAAAGCTACCTGAGTTACCAGCAGTTAAGTCATCTGGCTTGAGGTACCCACAAGAAGGGAACGGAAAGAGTGCCACAGCCTCACTCGGTGACACAATGGACTGAAGCAGGGACCCTAACCCCTTACACCCACCTGACAGGAGACCCAGTCAGGCCCGCTCCAGGGAGACAAAAGTAAAATATGCACATATCTCGCAAACATGGACACAAACCACATATACTCAGGGATTATGCAATGGGGGGCAATCAAAGCTGCACAAACCAGGATACACTACCACCACCTGAACATGCTAAGAAAAGTTATACTTGACCAGGCCCAACCCCTACGGGTTCTGATGGGCTCCGATCAGTCAGCCAATGCTCAATTAAACTAGCCTTTGGTACATGGTCACATACTACATTTTCTCACAGGCTTTCTGTCTCACTTGGTTCAGAGGCTTCCCTGTTCTTCTAGGGATGGAGCAGGATCAAGTAGTGAATACAATAATCTATAGGACCCATTTCATTTCTGCAGAAAGCAGGGGTATGTATTGATTCTGGCACAGGATTGCAAAGAAAAGATAATAAGATAGTTAAAAGATAGTTAAGGCAGCTACCCCAGAGAAGTGAATTCTATCTCTGCTTCTAGCATGTTGTGTCTTTCTTGCTTGCTGTGTCTCTGGGGCCCTCCTGGAAGTCAGGGGGACCCAGGGGATTCCCCACCCATGCAGACCGGGCAGAAAATTCTTATGCAATGCTTATCAAGCCACTTAAACCCAACTATTCACAAGTGATAAAGAATTGTGTGTTCCTCTCTTTATGGAGACCTGGCTTGAGACCAGGAATTCTGCATTTGCAGCTGAGTACTCAGCACTTTTGTAGCTGAAGTCAATGGGTTTTGTGCTCTGAACACATAAAATACTAAGTACTCCAAAAATTAGATCTCCCAAATTCAGACTGGGCACTCAAAACCAATGGACACTTTTGACCTTAATCTCCGAGCCTCAAAACAATAGCACCCTGCCCCTCTCACCTCACAAGCGTTTTGTGGAAATAAATTCATTAGTATTTCAGAATCCTTCAGATACTCTAGTGATGAATGCCTCAGAAAAGTCCATAAAGAACTTAGTAATTCTGTCTTCAGAGCAGGGTTTGAACAGCACGCTGTAAATAAGGCCTGGGACCACACATTAAACATTTGTAAACAGAATACTGAATAGCTAGCTGATCATTAACTGAGCACCCTGCAGCCTGTGTATTAAATGAGGATGGGGTCCTGCAGAAAAATTAGCATATGATCATATAATTAAAGACTATCATAATGAATACATACCTAGAGGATCTATGAAAGTTGGACAGACTATTTTAACTCTGGCATTTCCTAACTTTTGAATGCTTGATTTTGCAACTTTAATAATATTCTTATAACAGGTTTTTTTTGTGGGTAACTTATAGATCAAAACTGCTCTTAAAAATGTGGCAAGGAAAATAGCTTATTAAGTCACAAGTAAATCACACACCTGTTGGAAAATATTTACCTACAACTATTACAAACATTTAAAACTAAAGAAATTGAAAAACAAGAGAAAAATATTTGCTTATTGTTGTGAACAGTTTGTCAGTTTCTCATATTTGCTAGTGCTTTTCCCCACACACCAGTATGAGAGAAAAACGTTTAAAAAAATCAGGAAGTACGATTATAAAATTACAGAGATGGGTAATGGGAATAGTACTTGAAATGACTTAACTCATTTTTCTTTTAAAGAGATTATCAAATTGACAATTCAAAACGTCTGACGAAGTGTGATTTTCTCCCACAAAAATTCATGCGATAAATTTGTCTTTAAAAGTGCCATAGGACTCCTTTTTTTGATCAAATGACAGTTTCCTGAGTTTACTGTACCAAAATAAGCTGCCTTCTTGCAACACCTTCTATACTGTGAGGTCACACAAAAACATATTGTGTGTGATCAAGCACATGCACACAAGTTGGATCAAGCTGTCTTTCTGACTAACACTATTTAACCAAATCCAACACACTGAGTACCAAACAACATCTGTGCCTTGTACGTTTCGTTCTCACCTGATACAATTGTTACAGGACCTCGTATTTCAATTAGTTTTTGCCTTGTGAAGTTCCTAATTAGACATTTTATTAAAGTGCTTTTCCCAACTTTTGGAGGGCCAACTACAACCACCACGACAGGAGGAGGCTCTAAAGGAGTTCGGTCAACCACTGGAATGTGATGCTTTTTCGTCTTCAAGTCCTGAGTCCTATTTAGGAAGAAATTTAGAAGTAAGTTTAACAAGAGCTATAAAGCAGCAATAACACTTGTTTCAAGGTGCTAAGTGCCTCAGACCTTCATTCACTTAGGCTCTGTCATTAAGGATTCAGCTATTCACACCGAGACGTACAACTCCCATGTTAACTGCATGAGCATGTCAGAATCTAATTAACAGAGCAGAGTTTTATCAGCACCCAAAAATGAGTTTACTGGGGAAAACAAAACAAAACAAAACCCTTCATGTTCTAAACGTCTCTGTACCTGTGGAAGGTTCTGGCCATCCGCACAGCAGACTGGACTGCAAAGGCCTTTGGGTTTCTTTTTCGACCCTCCTCATCTTCTCTAAGTCCTAGATCATTCAGGTGACGTTTCCTTTTTCTGTCAGCCTTTGGCCCACTGTGCTTCTTATTATGCTTCTTCCTGTCCTTTTCCTCCATCTCTTGGTCTCAGGGATCACCTGTCACCTGGGTCAAGTAGACTGCTTTTGACGATGATACAGAGCATAGCTAGCATGTGGAAAACACACTTATTACACAACATACACAGAAAAGAGAAGCAGCCTTATTTAAATACCCATTTTCCACCTAAGAAGTAGAAGGTTGAATTTTTCTCTAGGAAGATCGCGCCTATCTAAGAGAAAGGAAACTCATGTAAGTTCTGAATGATGGCACTTCCGCTTGAATATTTCTTCGTTGACTATGGAAATTGCCTTCCTTGCCACCCACCAAGGGGGGCATTGATTGTGGAAGGTTCATCATTGCCATAGACATCCATGGGTGGGGACATTAATTTATCATTGGTTGTATTGCAATAGTAGTGGCTCATGATTTATTAATTTATATCAAGTAACATTATTCATGTAGATGCATGTGAAGGGAAGAAAGATCCAACACCAATTCAGGGCAGAATTAAATAAGCTGGTAAGAGTCAAGGCATGGGGTGCTTACAGGCAGAGTTTGGTCTGGGAAGTAGGCTTAGTTCTTGTACTAAAGTCTTCTCTACACCTGAAAAATAAGACAACCTAATATAGGCTGACTTCCAATCACCTCAGTAATTACTACCGTGGCTGATGCCGACATGACCCTCCTTGGGTGGCTGGAGTGTGTCTTCACCAGGAGCACTTCCACTGGCCTAAGAGGGGTAGCATAGGGAGCTGAGAGACCAATCTCTCAGATCCATTCTGGGAGCCCCACAGGCTCAGATGCTCCTGGTTTCTCAACCCCCCATTCCTGCCTGCTGTCCAGCTGCCAGCAGAGAGCAGGAAGAGAAGTGTTCAATCCTTCTCCCTTCCTCACCATGAGCTGGGGACCAACTGCCCCTGGCTTCTCCTGTCCTGCCTCACAGGTAGCGACCCTACAGGCTCCCTTGTTCCCAGCTTCTCAGCCCTCCCGCAACCCCGGAAAGCCAGTCATGAAATTGACAAGGCTGCCCAGTTCCCAGCAGGAAGTGGGCAGAGAAGCCTCCTGTGGTTTTTCCCCTCCCAGCAAACCAGGGTCATGGTTTTGCCCTGAAATTGACAAGAATAACATAACTACCAATGTAAGGAACACAGTGTCTACACTAACACTGCATCTCCCTTTCTATGCCGACATAAGCCCTACACCTCTCACTGAGGTGTACAGGAGAGTTACATCAATGGGCGAAGCCTTTGAATGTGTACACCTCCACTGTTTTGTTGACAAAAGCTGACTTTTGTCGACAATACTGTCTAGTGTACAGCAGCCCTAAGTATTGTTGGATAATGTTTCAGACTTTCCAGACATGTAATTCAAGGGGAAAACTATTTTCAACATGAAGACTTCAGCTGTGGAACTCTTTACAATAAATTGACACTAAAGCTACGGCTGTGCTACAGCTTACGTCAACATAAGCTATATGTTTCAAGGGTCTCAATTAGCCATCTGCTGATCAACATAATTTATGCCCACTTAAGCACTGGTTTGGACAATGCTGTGTCAGCAGGAGAGCATCTCCTGCCAACACAGCTACTGCCACTGAAGGCAGAAATAATAACGTTGACAGGCGAGCTCTCTCCCATTCACTTAGAAGGGTTACACTAGAAAGTGTAGCCATAGCCTGACCCTGGCAGCGTTCAGGTCTAAATGCAAACTCTACTCCGTCATCTTCTGAAAAACAGTATCAACTGAGGAACAAAAAAACAAATGAACAAAAGAGACACACACACACACACACCCAAATAATTTCATTATATATTCAAACTCCTAGTCCTCAGTTTTAAGCAGAAGATTACCAGTGCCCCTATATTCAGCATGAATTGTGAAGTGTATCTAAATAATTGGAAGGAAGTGAAGTTTCTCTAAATAATTTTAACTCCCTGGAAAAAATTGAAAGTTTGCAATTACTGGGCTCCACTTAAAACTCGTTAAACTGCAGTAACAGCACTCTATCATTTCAGACATACACCAAATATTAACTTAATGTCTACTTGTCTTGATACTACAAAATACTGCCACACATCTTCCAGATGGCACCACAAGAGTCACTAGTAAAAGGGACAACAAAACAAACAAGGAGTCTGGTGGCCCTTTTCAAGACTAGCAAATTTATTTATCGCATGAGCTTTCATGGGAGAGATCCCATTTCGTCAGATGCTTTGAAGTGACTGACAAACTGGGATTTCTCCCATGAAAGCTCATGCGATAAATAACCGTTCATCTTGGGAAAAGCCACAGGCCTCCCGGTTTGTTTTGCTGAAATATATGAACACGGCGACCCCTTTGGAAACAATAAAAGGGACATTTATCACTGAGGCCCTGATCCCACCACTGGACTAACAGGGACCTGAGTCTGCGCGGGTGACCTCGCACACAGGCCGAGACACCTCCCCGGAGAGTCCCCCAGGCGGGTCAGATGGAGCTGGGAACAGCCCACCGCAGCCAGGTGTGAGGGGAGCCCCCGGCGACTGACCCCACGTGGGACCTGCAGCGGCCCAGGCCCCTAGGCCGGGGACCCCGCTCTCTGCTCCGGGGGTCCCCAAGTGCCCCAGCCCGCCCCAGGCAGGCTCCTGCGCACACAGGACCACGGGGGGAATCATCCCACATCCCAACCGCCCAGGGGACGGTTAGCGAACGACCCCCGCCCCGGCTCTGCCCGCGGGGCGCCCAGCGACAGGAGGCCTGGCTCGGCCCGGCCCCACCTACCCCGTACCCCGGCCGCTGCGCTGGTCTCACTCTCAGCCCCGCATGGGCGCCGCGGCCGGAAGTGAGTCCCGCCCAACTCTGCCGCCCGGCAACAGCGGCGGGGATGGAGTGGGCCGGGCCGGGGACGGTTTTCGCTGTGACACCAGGCGGGGATGGAGCTGGGCCGGGGACGGTTATCGCTGTGACG
>ML685755.1:49687553-49718234 GCA_007922175.1 Pelusios castaneus
CTGTGACGTCACTAGGCGGGGTGGCGCGCGGCTGGGTGTGTCTCGTGCACCTGTTGCCCCAGAGAGGTTCCCGCCAGCGCGGCTCCAGGGGGCTGCTGGCGGTGTCGGGGGTCAGCACAGCAGCAGGGCCCTGAGCTCATCAGCGGGGGCTAAACCCGAGCGCTGTCTTCTGCACTGACCTCACCCGCTGTGTGTGCATTTCCCCCCGCGCTGGCCAGTCCCAGGGGCGCCTGTCTCGCCAGCCTCAGGGGTCAGCAAAGGGATCGGTTCCCCTCTTCATTTCCTGTGTCACAGCTGCTCAGCCGACAGTCAGAGAGTGATCCCCCCTTTCCTTTGGTGCAAGGCGTGTTTCCGCCAGCGATGGGGGCTCTGCCCTCAGGTAGCTGACAGCTTTGTTCCTTATAATTTGGTGAACAGGTTTGTTCATGGTTGAAGCGCGCCATTGGACCCAGCTTTCTTCTGTATTGAGGCTGCAGGACTAGCAGGGAAGGCTCACTGAAAAGCGTGGCATGAGCTAGCACTGTTTCTATGGAGTCTGATTAGAGCACCGCTTGAATTATTCTGGGAAGTGCCCCGTTGTCTGTTACAGTCCTGTACAATAACAGAAGGTTTCAGACCTTCCTCTCCAGATAAGTGAGGCATTTGTGCAAGTCACCTACGGACACGGTTGTTCATCTGATCTGCCCAGTATTTGCCTTGCCACCTTTTGTCTGTTTAGGCCCCAAGCGGACAATTTACGTGCATGCTTAACTTTTACAATTGTGAGTAATCCCATTGAAATCAATGAGAATTAAAATTAAGGGAGTATGTGTTTGCAGGTTCCCAGCACAATGGAATCTTGCTCTCAGCTGGGGCTGTTAGGTACTAGTGAAATGCAAATACCTATAATAATTGGTAACTGCCCATTTATATCTAGATCCTGCAGGCATTTGTGTTTGTGTCATTCACCCCTAGGAAACCTTTTATGTTTCTGGAAATAAATAATGTAAAAGATGCACCTCATTCCTCCACCAACTCCCCTACCTCCACCCACCCTCCCACCCTTTTTTTAAAGTGATTTTTTTTTTAATTTCCAAGGAGTATAGGGTAAAAAATCTTTATTAAAGAAAACCAGAAGGAAATTTTTTAAAACTACAAAGGGACACAATTGTGTGTCATCCTTGAGCAAAATCTAGCATACCTTGAATACATGGTAGCTAGATCTAGTGTATGATTTCAAATATCTTGGGAGTAGTAAGAATTAGTAGTGAGCCTTCACTTCCTGCTTAGGTAAATCTTCTATAGACGTTAATGAAGAATTTTCCAGACTAAGATGTGCAAGCTCGGGCCCTGAATTATTTAAATGGAAATGGCTTTTGTTTGAAGTAAGTTGCAACCAGAAAATGCAGGACTGGACTTATACCAAACAATACAGGAAGCAAAGCTGCTAGAAATAAGGTCAGGCCATGAATTTCTTTTCCCTGGGATCCTACTACCAGCAGGAGTAAATAAGGGATTGGTTGTGTCCTTTCTGTTCAGTCTTGCTACTGAAATAGTTTGGGGCAGGCCTCTGCTGTTAGAGGTTGTATGGGATAAGGATCTTCAAGCTTGCACATGGTTTCATTGTGCTGAGGGACATTTCTAAGAAGAATATACATTAATGGTAGAAAATAAGGGAGTGGATCACTGGCATACCAAGGAGGACATGCCCCTGGGCATGGGCCTGGAGGGGCCACACCCCACTGACATCCCAGGTGGCTGTGTCAACACGGTCCTTCCGCTCTTGGAATGGATGCAATGAAGGAGCAGTGGGGATCCTGGCCACACAGGGGACAGGCAGCTCCCTTCCCCTGCCACCAGGCAGCCCAAGGGTCTCTGTCCCTGTCCCTTCTGTTCCCACCACCCCCACAGTGGGGAGTGAGACTAGGAGGAGAGTAGGAAACAGACCTTCTCCACTGTAGAACACTCTTGCTGATGGAGGGAGGGGTGTAAATACAAGTGCCAGAGACTCAAGGTACACCACTGGAGTGGATGATATAGAGACCTGACAGCAGCTCAAAGAATCTTTATCTTTAATATGCCAGTTTGAATCCATGCCAACTTAATAGTGACCAACGCTTTTGTTACCATCTAGTTTTTTTAGTGAGCTATGTAAACATGACCAGTATGACCAGAAGAAGAGCTCTGTGTGGCTGAAAAGCTTCTCTCTCTCATCTACAGAAGTTGGTCCAATAAAAGATACTACCTCACTCAGTTTGTCTCTCGAGTGAAATGAGACAGTCTCAATCCAGCTTCCAGCTGACAGGTATTCACTGCACTGAAACCACCACCCACAAATGGCATTAGCTGGTAGTTTCTTGGCAGTGTCAGAAGAGCAGTCAGATACCAAACTACCCACTCTTAGTTTGGGATAGTCCTTGAAGAGAGAACTAATTTTGTCATGTCATTGCCTGTGCTGCACCTGTTTTGTGAACAATAACCAGAAGACTTGAATCTCCAAGGGACTAACAAATTAATCCTGCTACTTCTGCAAGCAGTAAATGTAATTTAATACATTTTTTTTAAAGAGATGGTGAGAGATCTTTAAAATAGCATTATAAAGAAGAGAGTTGGCATTTAACAAGTCCAGGCAGATTTCCTTATCATGAAATTCATGCTAGACATGTTCAAGATAAATGCAATTCACAACAAAGGGAGAGGACAATAATTCACACCAGATTATCAGTTCATTTGGGATAGAGCACTGCAAGTGTGCCATGGATATTTGCTATTCACAGCTCTGTGTATAGAAAAACATGTACTCCACTTGACCTCGAGATACTGCATACTTGTGAAAAATAGCCATACTAAACTCTGCTTTCATATTTAAATTACAGGACTGATCAATGAGAAGAAAGCAATTCCCCATCTACACTATACACAAAAGTACAAGCAATGCAGCCCTATATTACTATAGCATATTATGCCCCGGGGAGAAAAAAAAAATAAAAATCTTTTGAGGCAAGTTAAGATGAGATTGTCCTGAAATGGGTTCTCTTGACTTGGTGTAGCTTTCAGATGAAGTCTCACAATAGTAGAGATGCCGCAAGTCACTGAAGGCCTGCCTCAGCCTGTCGATGGAAAGACTTCTGGAACCATCATAAACCCCAGCTGCCGGAGTAACAGGCTGGGACTACGTCTGGAGCAAAAGATTGAGCTCTTCACTCTACAGCAGCATTTAACAGGCACATCTGAAGCTATGAAGGTTCAGTAGCCCACACCATTGGTGCAGTTTGCATAGTTGAACATACTTGGCTAATGTAGGTCTGCACTTAAAATGGTACAATCGTGCCACAGCCATATTTTCACTACAGACATTACTTATCTTGCTCCTCGCCCCTCCCCGCAAGCGAAAGGTAGCTAGGTCAACAGAAGAATTCCTCCATCCGAATAACATGGTCTACACTAGGGGTTATGTTGCTTTAACTACAGTGCTCAGGCATGTGGGCTTTTCCTATCTTTGAGCAATGTAGTTAAGATGACTTCATTTTCTAGTGTAAATTAGGCTACGGTCTTTGCTACTACGATCCATTCCTCCCCCCCGCCCCCAATCTCTTGCTAGGATACAGCAAACCCCCATCTAACACACCACTTAGTGCATATAGAGTGCAGACTTCTTCCAGGATTCCCCATTCTTGCTCCCCTTTCCCACAGCAGAGAGGAGTGGTGGGGCTGTAAGATTCCAGACCAAAGCCTTTACTAAGCCAAAAACTTTGGAAACTGAAGGGAGCTCAGGCACCCACCCAGCAGTTGTAACAAAACTAATGTGTTTTAGAAAACTCATGCATTCTGAGGTTAAAAATTCCAAGTGTAGCAGTGGATGCTATGGTGTTTTCTTTTAAATCTATTAAGGCGGCTGTAAAGGGATGCAGACTCCATCTTCCCATGGAGCAGGTCCCAAGGACCCAGATTTGTAATCACTGAAAAGATGTTACAAAATTATTCTGGAGAGATTCAGTAATACTTGCCCCACTTGTCTCCCATAACAAATAGAAGGGTCACAACCTCTGAAATTTATTTAAAGAGTAGCCATGTATGGCCTCACCCACAGCAGCTGGTCTAATACAAAGTATTGCCTCATCCACCTTACCTCTCTCCATTTACTCTTTAATAAAGTTTGTTTGGAATATTACAACTTGGTTTATAAAACAGTATTTTTATTAAGAACAGAAGTGTGATTTCTACCTTCATTTCACTGAGCAAATGAAAGTGTTTTGGGTTTCTTTTTCTAATGTTTAAATTTTGCCCTTTATACTGGTGCACAGGAGTGTATTTAAGACACCACAGCCACCCCCTTGCAGGAAAGCAATGTTTAAAATGAAGACAGGCCTGATTTTCAGAAGGGTAGAGTACCCCACAGCTCCTCTTGACTTCAACTGGAATTGTGGATGCTCGGCCTTTCTGAAAGTCAGGGCAAAAATCTCCCCCATGATTTTTTACGAGCAAAGACTGCCCATGGTTCTATAAGCAGCAAGCAAGGATGGGGAGGCCCAGGTGTTGTGGAACCACTGAAGTCCTGCGGTATGGGGATGAAGTGCAGGAAGGTTTGGAGAGCCTAAAGCACAAGGGTGATCCCCTGGTCTGGTAGAAATCAATGGCAAAACTTCCATTGACTTCAGGAGCAAGAGCACAGCTTAGTGCTGTATGAATTTAACAGTCCTTTAAAGCACATGGAGCAAAGCAGCCTCAGGAGTACTACAGCAGCCACAAAGCGGCTCTGAATCTGTTCCACAGCCCTCCTTGGGAGGGTTCTTTTCCACTTCCAGCCGAATAGAAGCCACCTTGTACCCTGCATGGCTACTTAGACTTAGGGGAATACAAATTTAGCCTTGAGACCCCACTTAACCTTTCACCACACACTTAAGGGTGACTAGCCTATTGAAACTAGGAGGATTTACGCATCTTCTAAAATCTTTGGTGGATTAGGACATGAATTATGATGCTAGAGAGTAGTTCTTCCCCTCCTACCAGAAGGTCAAGAGATTAATAAACAACAAACAATAAGCCTTACTGAATATATTTTTAAAATAAAGTTTACTGAGACAAATCAAACATTAAGTCCTAAAAGCAGTACAAATCATTTGATAATAAATACTTAGCACTCGCATAGTGCCTTGTGTGCAAAATGCTTTATAGGCAGACTCCTATGAGGTAGTTAAGTATTATTTCCATTTTAAGTACAGGGAAGATGGAGGCAGAGAGATTAAGTGATTTATCCAGGACCACAGATGGAATCATTGAAAAAGCCAGGACTACATCCCTGGATTTGTTCATTCTCAATCCACATGCAAGCCAAGCCAATGGACTAGCTCTCTGTAGCAACATCAATTTAACATAAAATACTGAACGTACATTTGTCTTGTTTCATATTAAAAAAAAAAACTAATGTCTTAAAATTTGAAGCCAATATTTAAGAGAATCCACAGCCACTTGCAGTATTATGCAATCATGCATTAAAGTTTTATACGAGAGGGATACAGTAGGAAATCTTGATCACAATCCTGTAACTGCATTATCAGCACCCCATACAGAGGCAGAGCCCCACAGAGTTATTGCTATCAAATTCCATGCAAAAACACAGCTGTAGATCCCTTTCAGTGGCTGCTGGGCACAGTTTCTTAAAGGTATTTTAGTTCCTAATACTCACAGATCAAACATCAATGGGAATTAGGTACCTAGATATCTTTGAGGAGCTGGGTCCAAGTTTCTTCAGGCTCAAGCCCTACAGTATAGTATTCAGAGTACAGATTTAAAAAAAAAGGATGCTTTGTATCCAGTCCTGTTACAGCCTACTTTCAATCCATCTTTTTTTTTTCCCCTTCCTTATACGAAAAAGGGAAAGGGTTTGAAACACACTTTATGACAGAATTCACATAATTTTGTTAGAATACCACCAGTTTACACAAAGCATTGCATTTTAAGGACTGCACATTTTGTTGATAAAGGCACATATCAAGTAGGAAATATCCCACCCCAACTCCCTCCAATTTCCATGGAAGTTTTTATTGGAGACTGGTCATGGACATGTCAGAGACCAACTAAGGTTACCTGGTGGCTAGATATGAACTAACACTAGATCAGTTCAAGCAGCTCTTGACAATGCCCAAACAGAAAACTCACTGATGAAGTTATTCACTTATTCCTAGCAGCCACCTTGGAATTTCTACATGCCTGTCTCACCCCTCCCACCCGTTACTGACTCTCAGACAGTTCTCATCACAAACCCCAAATACACTGGCCAGCAACTCTTCTCAACCTTTCCTATCACCAAACATGCAAAATTATGATGTGTTTTTGTTATGTGGCCACATCCGTCAAACTCATTTTCATGTGTGGCCTAAGTGGCAGCTTGAACTCTGGTCAAAGGTGAAGGGGTAACTTCTACAACCACTTAGATCTCCATTTTGTTCATTTTCAAGTAGCAAATCTAGACCAGTACCCAAGATTTCATTTCTCATGTCTGACCAATGAGGATCAAATTCATCTATCATTTCTTTCAGCTGAGGCCCAAACACAGGAATCAGGGGAGTCAACATCCTCTGAGAGGTTACCTGACAGTTTGCAAATGTTGGAGGAGAAAGATTAATGTTAAAAGAAACAGGTGATTCAATGTTGGTTGATAGGCCACATTCAACCTGTTCAGGCTCAATTTTTAGCTGTGGGTCTCCTCCACCATGACCTAAAACTGGACTCTCACTAAGATGAGAAGTGCTTGCCTTCATATACGAACACTCCTTATTGAGCACTCCTTGGCTAGTGTTTAAGCAGTTGACAATGACAGGCATTCTGTACAGGTTCTCCTTAACTGCTGGATATTGATGACCTTGATCACATGGCTGACCCCCCAGTTTTAGAGGGGAAGAAGCCTGGAATAGCTTTGCATCCAAGTAACAGTTTTCAGGGAAAGATCTCTGGTAGTATGGATGTTGCTGCAGAGGTTGCACAAAGTTCTGGATCTGGGACGGATTCCACATAGTTCCTGAACTGAGCTGGTTTTCTCTTGACATGTAATCCAAATTGAAGTGAGTTGATGGGATCTGGATTTGGGGCCCTGTTCCAAAGGTGCTGTCCAAGCTTTTGAAATTCCCATCTGACCTTTGGAGCTGTTGCCCTGAATACTGCATAGACTGCCTAGGAACATTTTGATTCCCTCCTAGCAGACATGGTTGTAGATTGAGTAGACTCTGATCAGATGCAATAGTCTGTGTCATTCTTGGACTGTCTTGGAGACCGATATTCAAATGAGACAGCTTCTTGTTGCCATAATTGGGAACAGGAAAGGTTGACACTTCAGTCTTCTTTTGGTTCAGTTGCCTGGCTCTTCTGTTTTGAAACCAAACCTGGAAGGGAATGAAGAGAAAGTAAGAAGCCATGATCTTTTCTGTGAGAGGGCCTTTGCAGGTGAATTTACTGATGTAAGCCCACTTCCACACAGCAGCTTACAAGGGCCAATTCTCCTCAGTTCAGTCTGAAATCAGGGCACTGCTTTAGTGTATGGGAGTGCACAATTTGGTTCCAATTTTTAAAAAATGTTCCCCCCCATGTTTTCCAGATTACAGTCAGTGTAACTATTTGAATTGCCAGATATTTATGCCCCTCTCCCTCTGAAATATTTTGCTAAGGAAAAAGCCTCCAACATCATTTCCAGAGATCAGAGGTCCCATGCAGTTCCCATCAGAGTCAAGGGGAAGGCTCCCATTCCTTTTAGTGGGAGTTTGACCAGCTCCTTGCCAGCTGTTTGAGGAACTGGCTATTAAGTCTCTACTGGCACTGGCTGAAGGTTGGTGAAGAAGTAACTTGAAAAAATTGTCAGAGTCTCCAGAGCTAAAGATAATGCTACCAGCTTGATCAACAAGTTAAATTCTAACCCTACTTTGTTTCCCTTTCCATCCAGCTGGAAATAGGGTTTGGCCCTCTTAGGAGTAATGGACCCCACCCATGACCCAAATGAACCCTGCCTTCTGCAGTCGGGTCCCCTGTGAGCTCCCATAGAGACGGAAAGGAATGACTCTCCAGCTTCATCGGCCATCGAGCTGCAGGCTCGGGACCTGAGAAGGGGGGATGCACTGCAGACCCCCCCCAACCTAAGCTCCTCGGGAAAAGCAGTCGCCGCGTTTTTCCTGCTAGAACGGGTCTCAATCCAGATTCTCCAGGATCGTTTACACGGTACAATGGAACGCGGCCCCGCTACCAAAGGCGAGGGCATCGCACGGCTGAGCGAGCAAAACGCCAAGTGGTGTATTCTGCTCCGAGAGGGAAAAACCCGCCATCCCCTCCCCAATGCCACTTTCACGGGAGCCGGTCTAGCAGGATCGGGGCCCGGCACTGGAAGAAGATTGCAATCTATGAACGAAACCCAGCAATGACATGACGCCCAGCTGATCACCCCTCCGGCCCAACGGGACACTGGAAAACGCAGACCCAGGCACACGGTTCTCTCACCTGAATCCTGGACTCGGGAATCTCCGTCAGGCTCGACAGCCTCTCCCGCACTGTGATGCCGGGGTAGGGATCGCTTTCAAACGCCTTCACCAGGAGGTCGAGTTGGGCTTTGCTAAATGTGGTCCGTTTCCTCCTGCCGCCTTCTTTCGGCGCCTTGGAAAGCCCGGGGCACTGCCTGATTTTGTCTGCTATTTAAAAAGAATAGATAGGCAAGGTAGGAACAGCTGGCAGTTTACAAGTAGGTAATTAAACCCCTTCCTAAAACCAAAGAGGACCATCGTCGCTGTAAACCACCATTTAACTTTTTCTGATCGAAAAAAACCCCACCGACAGCAAAGGGAAAGTAACCAGATCGGCCCCTAACACATGTGTAGGGGTTTGATCTAGCCCTAAAAGCCGTAGAAAGGAGCTGATTTTGCAATCTTGACTCTAATTTAGAGTAAGATCTGTCAGGAGGTCAAAGAAATCTGGCTCGGGCCTCTTGTAACTTTCAGTGAAGCCCACAGCAGAGGTGGGGTTTTTTGGTTTGGTTTTAAAAAACCTTACTTCACAGAAATAATGCATCTGAAGTTATGAGGCAGGATCCACATACAGCAAATAAATAGCATAGCTATCTCTGCTACCAACTATTTTTAAATCAAATTGTAGGAAAATATGATCATCATTACCTGTGAGGCTGTTTTTCACTTTGGCAGGTTCCATCCTTGAGCTAGAAGCTTGCTGACTTCCAAAAAATGGTCAGTTTTGTTTTTAATTCACTCCAAATAGCAGATAAGGCCCCACCCCTTTTAAACTTAGCTGTGGGCTCCTCCTTTGAGTCAGAGCAGTAATGGTAAGGTAGATAGGTACGGTTCCTTTGGATTTATAGTCACCTTCACCCCAGGGGTTAGCAGCCCTCCCCCAAGCCTACCCTGCATCCAATGGGGACAAGGGTATTTTATCATGTCCTATTTTGTTCCAGATTTAAAAAGAAAACTGAGCTGCAGGCAGGTTTGTGTTGTGTTGGGCTCCCCCCCCCCTTTTAAAGTTAAAGTCTGACTCAGAAAGATGTCCCACACCTCTATTGTCATCAAATCACCAAAATACACATCATTAAATCTTGCAGTAGCCAAAGTGTCTCTGAGTGAGGCCTTTAGACTCGCATAGAGAAAGCCAGCCTGGCAAGTGAGTTTTTCCAAATAGTCAAAAGTTTTAAATTTTCCTCTGATATAATATTTGATAAGCGTTAGGGGGGTTAGCAGAAGAAAGAAGGCCTTGTAGCTCTCAGAACAAAGATTTCCCTTGCTTCCAGACTGCTAAAGCAGATCTCATGGTCTACCAGAATAGGCATTGTTTGTTTGTTTCCACAAAGCCAGGTCTCCCTTAAACATTAGGAAAGCTCTAATTATGACAATGGCCTTCTGAATCCTGAGAGTGGATTTATTCAACAAACCCAGATTTTATTGTGTTGATGATATAATAATTGGGAGGTTTTTGTTTGCACTCATCCAATGAACTAATCCATCCACAATCCCCTGCCTACCCCATCCCTGTTCTCTGTGAGTTGTTTTCTTTTACTGTATCACTCACATAACCTGTGGCATTATGGCACATATCAGTCCCATGGGATCTTCTTCTTAGTAGCCATCTTCAGTCACCAACCTCTTGGATTGTCTGGCAGACCCTCCTTTCCATTGAAATGATAAATACATTTGAAGTAGGACTCAGATTAGTGACAGGGGGTAAGAGGAAGAGACAGCATTAATAATAACTCTGTCCACAAGACACACTCTCCCCCATGTGACTGAATTTATGGAATCTCATGCTGAGGTTTAAAAATATCACTATCTTAATGGGGTTTAGATATGCCCAGATTATGGTATATGCATAATAAGCATACACAGCTCCCCAGGTCTGAATAGGATGTCGGAATAGAAACTTTCCTTTTTAAGTTACGTTTCTAGCCCTCATGGCTGCCCAGAAAAGCTTGACAATGTTTAAGCTCAGAGTAACTGCTGCAGTGATGTTTGTCTGAGTCTGCAGACAGCCTCCAGCAGAGTCGGGAGGCATGCCAGCTACTGGACCTGGGGGAAAAACCCCTTAGTGGTGGGGTCTGCATTTAAAATACTACATCAGTGCTGCTTTATCGCTTCAGTGTAGACACATGACCTACACTGGCTGAGAGGCAGTAGCCAGCTTGGAGGAAGAATTCTCCTGTCAACCTAATGCTGTCTACATGGAGACTCAGATCACTTTAAGTGTGGGTTATAGGCATGAATTTTTCACACCTTTGAGTGACACAATTATGCTGAACTAATTTACTAGAAATAACCAGGGCTATCTGCTGCTCTGAAGGAGACAGAAGGGGAAGAAAAGGAAGCAGGAAGGGAATTCCTTCCTTGTCTACAGCTGGGGTAGCAACACTGATTAGGATCAGCTGATGACTCAGAGTAAGAGAAGGGTTTGGTTAGCACACCATTGAGATGAATAGGGCAGTTCACGCTTTCCAGAACTATTGTTTCAGACACAGGGCAAGCAGCCTCTTTACTCTTCCATGTTTCAAAGGTTTTCTTTGCAATGCTAATGGCCAGAGATGTAAAGTTTTATTTAAGGAAAAAAAAAAAAAAAGTGACATTCCAGAAAGCAAGATCCATAGTTTCAAAAGCCTCCCCTCTTCCCTCTGCAAAGAGACAGCACCATCTCCCAGCAAAACAGGTCACCACTGATTCAGTGTGATCTGGCCTAAAATGAGGCCATGTACGCACTACAGACTTGTCCCACAATCAAGTTGTTGAGGGACAAGCAAGCATTATAACTATAATGCTTTCCCCCATTCACACAGCACTCCTTGTAATGAAAAGGAGTGTTCACATGCTCCTTTACATTTTTGTTACAAGGAGCAGTGCATGGTGGGCACCTATCCACCTTGGCTGACAGCAGGGTTGCTTCCACCCCCCCCCCCCGCCCTTCCCACACAGGGCTTTAGGGCAGCCTGGGGAGGGGGGTTCCCTGTGGCTGCCCTGCCCTGCTGGAGCCCCACTGGGGGGGGGTGTTACCCCAGGAGTGGGGCTCAAGACACAGGTGGCAGCGAAGCCCCAGTCCTGGGGAAGCTCTGCAGCAGCTGGGCTTTCCCAGGGCCGGAGCTCCAAAGCCGCTGGCGGCTTGAGCCTCGCTCCCGCATGGGGCTTCACCAGGGCCGCACTCTCAGTGGCTGGAGCCCGCTGCTCTGGGGAACCCCCAGGGCAGCTGGGCTCCAGCCACCAAGAGCCCTGGCCTCTGGCAGGCGGCTCCCGAGCAGGAGCCGCCTGCCCAGGCTTCAGCACCACTGACTGCCCGGGCGGCAGGCACTGGGGCTGAAGCCGCCCATGCTTGAGGCTCTCAAGCGGCAGCCTCAAGCACGGGCGGCTTGAGCCGAGCTGCCTGCTGCCCAGGCTGGGGGCTCCCACTCGGGAGCTGCCAGCCTCTGTGGCCAGTCCCCAGGAGCCACCAGGGTTCCTGGTGGTCCAAGAGCAGCAGAGCTCCTGTGGCAGGAGCTCTGCTACTTGTCAATTTCACTGCACTGCTAGAGCAGTGAAATTGACAAGTTTGACAGCTTTGGTTTCCCAGAGTGGCCTCGATTGGCACTCTGGGACATTTCTGGAGGCTGTCAATTGCAAAAAGAGCGAACATACTGGCTCTGCCACGGTACAGCTCTTCCTTAGTAATCCTAACCACGCTCCTTTATGTGGTTTACCTGCTGCGTGACAAGAGGGCTGATGCCACGCAACAAGCAACATTGTAATGTGTACGCTCTCAGCCTTATCACGCAATAAGTCTGTAGTGTGTACAAACCCTCAGTCCTAATTTTGAGTATCTGGGATTAAATCATGGTTCCACTGAAAACTGGATGTTTTGCCACTGATTAATCAGAGAGGCCAGGGTTCAGACAGATTCAGTCCTTCCCCAAAGGAAAGGGGGAGGACCCCCATTGTATTGTTTTTCACTCTTCCAAGTGTATATATACCTCCTAACTGTAGTTTCCACTTCATGCATCTGACTAAGTGGGTTGCAACCCACGAAACCTTATGCCTGAAGAAATGTGTTAGTCTGTATATAGCAAAACAACTGAAGTCCTTTGGTGCTTAAAAGACTAACACGGATACCCCTCTGGAACTTAAACAAACAAGGAGTCTTGTTCCAAAGGGGGAGCCATGTTAGTCTTGGTCAGCAAAAACAACAAGGAGTCCTGTGGCACTTTTAAAGACTAACAAATTTATTTATCGCATGAGCTTTCACGGGAGAAAATCCCACTTCATCAGATGCTTGATGAAATGTGGAGAAGGTGGTTCTGTAGCTGCTCTAATTTATGCCATGGGCTGCATCAGCTGCCAGCTGGAGCAGCTCCGATTCTGGGAGGTGCAAAGGGGGAGGGAAGGTCCTTGTTTTGTGAGGACCACATTCTATGCTGGATATATATACACATAACAACATGCATGCTGAAAACAAACACCCTATTAAAACAAGGCATTCCACTGGCCACGCTTCTCTCCCTGGGGGGAGGGCAAGCCAACAACCAAAGTGTGTCAGATGTTAGCAACACCTGCTTAATGCACGACTGCTACCAATCTTCCATTGGTGAAACATTCACTGATCTGCGGTTACATTTCTAAGTCCATACAGCAAACATTTCTTAGACCCATACAGCAGAAATTTAAGACACATTTTCCATTGCTTTCCTGTAGGGAGTTTTGTTAAAAAGGAAAGAAAAAAAAAGGGGAAAGGGGTGTATAATTTTGCTGTCAGACATTTACACATCATAAAAGGCAGGCTCATCTCATGACTGCTTATCTAAAACACCTCTTTAGTAAATAACGGGCTGCAAAATTTGACACCACCAAAATAAATAATTAACATCACTTTGATTCTGGACTTGACAAACCAATACAGAGAGCGGCAGAAGGCAGAGCGCAAGCCACTGAAAATATCAAAGGATGTCTGAAGTGTTGCAAAGAGATTCACATTCCCAAGTGCACTGTAATAATATAGACAACTGAGTCCTGTGGCACTTTTAAAAACTAAAAGATTTATTTATCGCATGCGATAAATAAATCTGTTAGTCTTTAAAAGTGCCACAGGACTCTGTTGTCTTTCTACAATAGACTAACACGGCTCCCCCTTTGGAATTTGTAATAATATAGTGTAATAGAATGTGTTTGTAATGGGTCTATTCTATTCTTTATTGATTCCTGTGTCACACTCATTAGCATAGTATCTCAGTGCCTTCCAGCAGGGCCTTAAGCACTGTTACTAACATCCGACACATGCTCTTTGTTTGCTTGTCCTCCCACTCACAAGAGAAGTGTGGGCAATGGAATGTCTTATTTTAGTAGGTGTTTTCCTTTTTGAAATATACATAGGTCAGAGAAGATCAGGTCAAAGACATGTTGAAGAAGTGCACCTTACACCTGGAGTGGCAGGCGTTGAGGTTGGTCATCGTCGTCCTTAGTTTCTGGTTCCAAAGGGGGAGCCGTGTTAATCTATTGTAGAAAAACAACAGAGTCCAGTGGCACTTTTAAAGACTAACAGATTTATTTATCACATGAGCTTTTGTGGGAGAAAATCCCACTTTGTCAGACTGGGATTTTCTCCCACGAAAGCTCATGCGATAAATAAATCTGTTAGTCTTTAAAAGTGCCACTGGACTCAGTTTCTGGGTGAGTTCATGCCACAGTCTTGGACCAACACCTGTGGAATATCTGCCTCTTGCACATATGAGCTTTGTCTTTAGTCCAGAAAGCACCACTGTTCTGCCAGCATTCTGTTCCTGCTTCTGAAGTGACTTTTCCAACATCTGATAATTCACACAGGTCCTAGACTCTCCCTCCCCCCACCAATCTCAACAAGATCAGGATCAGATACATGTACAGCCATAAAATTTCCAAAGTGCTCAGTGGGAGCAGTTAGCCCATCACTAAAGTCAGGGGGAGTTGTACAGTTAATTGCAATGCTCTCAGAACTCAGGCAAATCCCTCTTTTGAAAAATCTTACCCTTATCCATTACATTTACTGAATCCTTGAAATCTGCCTTTCCATTGGTTTTAAGTCCCTGAAATTTGGCTCTGGTCAGCACTGAAAACAGTGATCTAAAATAATGCAGTTTGGAAAAAAAAAAAATCTCACTTTTTCCTGCTATCTTCCTGGTGTCCAGACTCCAGGAGTCTTGTGCTGGTGTCCAAAGAGGGAGGGAAAGGGGAGGAAATCTAGCCCTCATGATTTATTTAAAAAAAAAAAAAAAAAAAAGAGAGAGAACAGGAAAATGTGATCTGAGTGGAACTGATACAATGCCTGAGTCTGCAAGCAGCCTGAAACAATAAGGGGATGGGTTACACCATGCTTCTCTGTGGGGGACAAACTCTGAAATTACTCTTTTGGTCTGGAAGGATGCTGATACCATCTCATCTTCTACTGAACAAATATAGCTCTGCTGGGGCAGTGCTATCAGAACAGATTCCACCTCAAGACAAGGGCAATGGTCTGAGGTTTGGAGAAGAGCAGCCTCCCCAACAAGGACCACCCCCCTGCCTAGCACATGGCTAAGGACGGGGCAGGGCCCGAGCACCTCAGTGCAGGGGTGTGGCAGGGCCACAAAAGGGGCTCCAACTGGATGTACCTGTGGCCCGGGACTGTCTAAATCCCAGTACTGCCTTCATATTGTTTCGTCTTCCATGCATCCCCTTTTACCTGGAAGTGAAAGCCTCTCCTGTGTTCCTAAGAAACACTTTGTCCACCAAACTTCACTCCTTCCCACTCAAATTATCTTCTTCATGTGCAAATCGGTCCTTATATATAGATGATCCATATGACATGTATTTCATTGGCAGCTCAGTCCTACAGTCCTTACTCACACAAGCAGTTCCACTGAAGCCCGTGGGTTTGGTACAGCCACACAGGTACGTCCACACTAGAGCCTTAGGTCGACTTAAGGAATGGTAAGTCGACCTACAGACTGCTGCATCTACACTGGGCTTTTATTAAGTTGACTTAAGCACTTCCTTAAGTCAACTTAATAACACCACCTCTTTAGGTCGGCCTAAGGCTTAAGTCGACCTTATTAAGTCGATCTAAGCTAGTGTAGATGGGGGATAGCCCTTAAGTCAACTAATTGGCCTCCAGGCCCCCTCACAGAGTTCCTGGCCACTCCTCTGTTGACCTAGCACCTGACAGTGTGGACGCTTAACAAGATCGACTTTAAGTTGGTTAAGTCGACTTAACAGAACCTCCAGTGCAGACATACCCCATGAGCATTAGGGTTACTAGCTAGCAAGTGTGAAAAATCAGGATGGTGCTGGGGATAATAGGCACCCATATAAAGCAAAGCCCCAAGTATTAGGACAGTCCCTATAAAATTGGTGTGTCTGGTCATCCTCAGGGTATCTGGCCACCAACTTCTGAAATCTCCAGTTTGGACAAGAACTTAATCTGCATTCTTTATTGTAATCTTTTCCAACATCTCCCGTCCCTTATCACACATTTTCAGTTGTCATAAATCTTGCAACAGGCTCAATCAATACTTTCAACTCCCACTTACTTCAGTGGCCCAGGAGGGCCCTCAGCACCCTGCAGTAGCAGGCCCTTCTGTGATGTAGGACCAGCCTTGCATATTCTTTGATATCTGTAAAATACCACACCCTCACATAACGATACAGGAAGGGGAGACAACAGCATAGTCTGCCAAACCTGATTACAAAAACCTTAGGCCCCTGAAGAGAAGTAAACTTGGCCTCAAGGCTTTTTCCACAGGACCTGGAGACAAATCGTCTGGAATCTCCCCTCCTCCCAATCCCAAGAGCAGAAGGTCTACTTTGATTTTCATTCTTTGCTCCCCTCTTAAAACTCTCCACCCCTGCTGGAACATGATGCCCAATTAACCCAGTGACACTCTTGCCACCCTTCCCCCCACCCCCTCACTCCCTAACCTTGGCCTGTCTTCCCACCCAGATTTGCAAGACACCCACTGGGAAAATGCATTATTAGAAAAACATGCTAGCAAAAGTGATTTTGGCCTTTGTGGACAGTGGTGTTTAAAATGTGCTAGCTGATTGCAGTTGACTGGAGCATCCATTTCTCAGTGATCGGAACCTTTTCCTCTTTTGTGACACCCTACTCGCCAGTGTCCAGCACCATGCTTTTAAAACCTGGGCAGTCTCCAAAGCATTAAGTGTCTTATTCTAAGGGTTAAAGAACAGCAAAAAGGAGGGAGCAGGCTAGCAAGCCAGCATTTGAAAATGAAAAAGTGATATCCGGAGTCATTTACTGGGGATACAGGTAGTCTGGCCTGGTTAGGGCAGGTCATTGAGAGGCAGAAAGCTCACTGGCTGTTTCATCTACTCATTCTCATACCTTTTAATTGTTTCTTGCCTCACTCATTGAACCTGGGGCAAGCTGCTTCACCTTGGTGTGCCATCAATCTGGGTGTAATGTATTTTTGTAAAGTGCTCTGAGATTGTCAGATGAAAGTTGTTTTCTGTGTGTTTAACCACTTGCTTTAAAAACAAACAAACACTACAAGGCATTAAAAACAAGAGGATGGACTCAGTATGTGTCTAGTTCAAACTGGAGATGAAATGTCCGTCTTGGGCAGAATTGTGCAAATAAACTGGATTACACTTGTGCACTAAAATTAGACGTGTAGAGTTGTATCCTGCTATTTTTAGCATACTAGCGCCAGCCAACATAGAGAGTGCGTGTCTATCTGGGCTGGAAATTACACTCCTAGCTTGAAGCATAGACATACCCCAAGCCAGTTCTTAAACAGAGAAATACAAAATGTATTCACTAGGGGTGCACTGGCACCATTAAATGATTTGAACATACATCATAAACTGTTGCTAAAATCCTGTCTATACTGAAAACTGGAACAAAAGATGCTGGAATAAGTGTTAGCGTAGACAAGGCTCTAGTCGGTTAAACAAAGTTAAGAATACACCTTTTTGCAGAAAAGACATACCCACAGGTTGAGGGGAGACAACAGCCTTTAGTTTGTCTTAAAACTTTCTCACTACTTTTGGAAATGGTGACCACTTACGTAAGGACTTAAATATACGTTTAGGAAAATAATGCTGGGCTTCTGTTGTTGAAAACCTTGGCCACTGCAACTAAGAACGTAAATGTTTTTCGGTCTTAAACCTTCATAATTTAAAAGAGTTCTTGCTTAGTTTGTCTCATCTTAGAATTTAAAAGCACTGTTATTCAAAGAAAAAATACTTTTTGTAAAAGGAAAGATTGTGAGGAACGCTATTTTAAAATGTATAGTAAATTAATTTAATAAAAAGGAAATTCTTACAGCACTTTCATTACAACCTTGTCCGGTAACTCTGAGTAATAGAAATAATTTGTTAACTCCATCTCCTTATTGAATCTACAGTGAATAAATACATGTTCTGTATCATATTAGCCTTGCAGCTCAGTTAAATAATTTCCTAACATGGGGCCCAATCCTGCAACTATACAACCCAAACCATTATATTAGCCCAAACCATGTTTCAAAGTTCTTTAGATGTAATCAAATTCTTAAAACCTAAATTTCTTCTTCTAGCTTTTTTCCTGCTCCCTCCCCAAAGACAGAAGAAACCCTGCTTCCTACTGACTTTGGCATCTATCAAGAGCACAAAAAAGTGACAGACTGCCTGACAAATATACCTTTTGTGCTCCCAGATAGTCCTCAGCCAATGTCTCTAACTTGGAGGGAGAACACATCTTTCAGCATACTAGAAAGAGATGTGGCTTTGGCATTTAAAATCTAAATACTAATTTAATGTTATAAACAATGTGTAAAATTAACAGGAGAAATATGGGAGCAATGGGATGGGAAGAAGCCTTGCTCCATCTACGTCAACTGCCTTTCAATGGCCCCAACCCATCACTCTGCTGTTAAACTTGGGCCTGGTGTACATTTAAGAAGATAAAAGGATCATAGAGGGAGCTAGGCTGTTCTCGAGGGTAACAGAGGACAGAACAAGGAGCAATGGTTTCAAATTACAGCTGGGGAGGTCAAGGCTGGATATTAGGAAAAACTTTCTCACTAGGAGGGTGGTGAAGCATTGGAATGGGTTACCTAGGGAGGTGGTAGAATCTCCATCTTTGGAGATTTTTAAGGCCTGGTTAGACAAAACCCTGGCTGGGGTGCTTTAGTGGGAGTGGTCCTGCTTTTTAGCAGGGGGTTGGGCTAGATTACCTCATGAGGTCCCTTCCAGCCCTATTATTCTATGATAATATGGAGATGCACGTTTTCCCCCTCTTCAGTCTCAAAGTTTGCTTTCTCCTTTAATTTTCTAAGCAAGCCCACATGAAGCAGGGTAATGCAGTTCAGCTTGTCTACACTAAAAGAGTCAGACGAGTGCATCTACAATCATCACTAATCACTGATTACTGAATTAAGACTAGTCCCAAGCATAGACAAGGTCTTAGACCTTGAGATTTAGTATTGTCATATATAAGGGGACTTGATCCACTTTATAAACCAGATTCACTCATAATATAAGCATGTCCCCCCTTACCCGAGCATTTTACTTCTGTGTGAACAACCCCTGTGAAGTCAACTGGACTCACGCTAGTCTTTGAAGTCAGCTCCAAGGATCTCGCCTTCCATCAAGAGGAACAGTATTTTGACACAGGGGGAAAACAGTGGCCCCATCTGTGGGGTAGTAGGGAAGTTTCTTGGCAGTGCGGCAGATTCAGAGTAAGTCTTCATTGCCCAAAAAAGGTGTGGTTTTTTAAAAAAAGAGATAACTAACATGGATTCGCTAGCTTGCTGTAAACATGTAGTGGGAAAAGGCACAGGTAATTTTGGTGGTAGTTTAGTTTAATTTAGACTGCATTTAGGTGAGGTCAACACTATACTCAAAGCTGACCTCACTGTAAGAACTATGGAAGCTGATTGCAGCTAGAATTTACATTAGGATAACTAAAATGTGTTCATTATCCCACTGTAAACCACACACCATTTGGCCACCAGACAGCCTTAAAACAATCTAAGGGATCCCACACCTCCTAGCTGCAGAAGAGAACTTCAGCACAGGGCAGGCTGCCATCAGGCACGCTCCAGTCTCTTGACCAGGAGATATTTAGAAGTGGAAGGGTTGGCCTCTGTTCTCCAACTGGAGAGGAGATCAGATTGCCCATTTTGTCAGCTCACATTCCCACAGCTGATTTTCTTCCATGGACCTTGTTAAATATCAGCAACAGCTAATGCCAACGGCTTTGCTATATGTACCACTGCCCTCTTGTGTCAGCAAGAGCACACTGTACATATGGTATTAAGCCAATTACAGTGGTGGTTGGGGGAAAATAAAATGGTTATTCAGGACACTGAGAAAACACCTATGGAGGATACAAATCCTCTGGATTTCACAGACACTGCTAAAGAGATCGGAAGAAAGCTGGAACTGTATTCAGGATGGTCAAAACCAGAGAGACTTAGATACATTAGAGACAATAAAGACAAGGGAAGCAAAAATAATAGAAGGACTGGGTTCCAAAGGGGTAGCCGTGTTAGTCTATTGCAGAAAAACAGAGTCCTGTGGCACTTTTAAAGACTAACAAATTTATTTATCGCATGAGCTTTCGTGGGAGAAAATCCCACTTAGTCTCCCACAAAAGCTCATGCGATAAATAAATGTATTAGTCTTTAAAAGTGCCACAGGACTCTGTTTTTTTGAAGGACTGGGTGTATTGCTTTTTGAGGCAATTGAAGAAGCTAATGATGATCCTAATTTTGCAAAGGACTTTAAAGAATGCTTTAAACTATTTGAAAATCCAGAGCTTTTTAAAAACCTTTAAAATTTTAAAACTTGACTTAGAAAGGAGTTTTAGTTAAGTGTCTGCTTATAAGACTTTGGTTTAGTTGCATTGCTAGACTAAGAGGTAATTATATACCAGATACTGGACAAGTATAAATCTCATCTCCTCCTTTGGAAAAACCTGTGATAGGAGACCATGGAGGAGAAAACCTCAGTGAAGATTCCCTCAGGTCTGCTTGTGGAAGAGGTCTTGAGACCACCCCCTCCAAACCTGGTCTTCCCCAGGAGGCCTGGCAAACCCCTAGTTACCCAACAATTCCTTTGGAGTCACACTATCAGAGACTTCTCTGCCCTACAGAAAAGATACAGGTTGCATTAGTTCATTTTAAGAATTTTTATAGTGCAAGAATGGAGGATGTTGTGTTTGCCCATCTCTGCTTCCTCCTGTCGCATGGACCCAAGACCTACGAAGCACCCACTGTGGAAGTCCATGATGAGCGTTGCCAAGAAGCAGGAATATCCCGCTGAATGTGGATCTGATGGTGGAGAGGCAGGTTAATTCTAGGCCATAGAGAGGAACTCCTTAGGGTGGTACAAACATCATCACCAAGAATAATGGGAAAAAAACCGCAAGGAGTCTAATGGCACTTTGAAAGACTAATGTTTATTTATCGCATGATCTTTCATGGGAGAAAATCCCATTTTGTTAGACACTTGAAGATGGAGAAGTATAGATGAATGGAAGGAAAATAAATGCAGGGATGTGTAAGTCATAGGATCAGGTCAGACTGTTACAGCAAATCAATGCAGTTTAGATTCAAACAGGCGACAATATGTATAATATAGGAGGGAGGTGAGGGAAGAAGGAAAGCAAAATTATCTGTTGTAATGGGGGAAAAATCCCAGCCTGACCCCCAGGTCCCTCCTCTTCCCCCCAGCCCAACCCCCACGTCACCCCACTTCCCCCCAGCCTGACCCTGGATTAACAGAAATAATCTGCAAGTGTCACAGCCCATGATTTCGTGCTACGGCTGCTCAGTGGAAGCGGGCAGGCTTAGCTCGCAAGACGCTCACCACTATGCCGCAACACACTTTGTGTCGCAACACAGTGGTTGAGATCCACTGATCCAGAGAGTGGGTTTGTGGTTCTGTCCAGGGCACCTGCAAAAAATCCAGCTTAAAAGCAGCGCCAGCTCTTGAATGCTCAGGTGGGCAGGAAGCCAGGTGGCTCTGACCCTGGGGAACCACAGCAGTTCCAGAAACTTGTGGGGGGAGGGGGGCATAGTGGAGGTACAATGAATTTCAGGGTTGGCAAGCGCTCAGCCTAAACTTATTTTCTCTGAAATAAGTCCTACTGATTTAGATGAACTTAGATGACAGTTTGCTCTTTATACTGCAAGCAAGCATTAACCAACCAAACTCAAATTACAAGGAAATCAGCTTCCAAACAGGTCCCAATGTAAACATTTTATGTACAAATTAGGCAGAACAGAACACTGGTAATGGGTTGGTTTTTTTTTTTCAAATACAGTTGCTTACTTTTGAGCTAGTACTAATACAGACACATCCAGGAATACACTAGGTGTTAGTGAGAGGAAGCAGAGCAAACAGACAAAACACCCTCTGGCCAGGTAAGAAAGCCAAGACATACTTATGTTTATCCAAGGTCTGGTTGATCAAGGTGGCAGTACACATATGGGCTTTCTCCTTCATTTCAGACCCAGAGATCAGAGTCTGCATAGCAGCTCTTCTTTGATTTGTGAGTCTTGGTTCAATCATTCCCAAAGGATCAGCCCTTACCCTCCTGTTACACTGCACAATGACCATCCAAAAATAGTCCTCTACTGTACAAAGTGTTCAAATAGAATCAGCTGCGAGTCACAAGCAAGGAGGAAATGAAGGTGACATTAACCTAAGGGGCTTTTTGTAAACTTGGACTGTGAGCGGTTTTCTTGATGGTCTTTGACCGGTGGGCCTGTGTGACCTGGGGTAAATTACTTTGGTTTGTTCAACTTGAGCATCTCTGGGAACTTTTGGACTGTAAGTACGACAACCACTCTGGATGTGCTATGTAAAGAGGATATGGGGATGATCCTTCACAGGAAGGACTGTCTGAAATTGCAAAGGAATTTAAATGAGATTTGCAAATAAAGAAGAGCAGATAACCTCTGGTCGTGGTGATCTTTCAGAAATGAAAGGGTGACAGCATGTATACTGTGAGGTGTTAGGGAGTTGGCCCAGCATGGTGTTGTTCTTCCTCATGTGAGATGTCTTTTTTTGCAATTTGATCAAGTGGGAAGTCAGTGAGAGGGAGGAGAACAGAGGCAAAATACATATGTAAATAGCTACAGAAATGGAATCCACCGATTCTTATGCAATTCTGCAAAGCGGTTAACCACTGCTTCAAGGTCAAAGGCTTTGGAGAATCTCTTTTCTATTCCCAGCATGACAAAATTACATAGGTGTTCATCCCCATACTGTTCCTCAAATAGGTCTTAATTTGACGCAGACATGAAAATGTCCATGTGTTTTTTGGCTGGCGTTATGAAACACTGGCCTAAAACTCCTGAAAATAGGCATTACACAGCATGATAGGGCAAAAATGGGGTGGAATGCTTGGGCGTTCACAAAGAAGAACCAAGCCTTTTTATTGCCTGATCCTGGAAACCTCTTCTCCCTTACCAGCTTCCTGGGCTGTAGCTCAGCAATTTGCCTGCTCTCTTCACTTGTCTCCTCTTTGAACCCTCTCCCGACCCCTACCTTTCCTTTGTTAGCAGAAGCAGCTGAATAATGCAGACAGCAGTCGGGACGGGTCTAACAGAACTTTACTACTTTGAAAGAGGACTAAAAAGAGTTGAATGCACAAAGCAACCACACAGATCAACAAAACTACGCCTTTCACCTTCTCAGTCAGAACAGGAGAAATGAAACTGAAACAAACTCTGCCAAGTCCTCAAAACAAAACTCCCCCTAAATCTAGACAGTGGAACCCTTTCATAGCAGTCTTCCGGTGCGATCCTCGTCCATTGCTAGGGCCCAGTGAACCTGTGAAAAATGCTGGCGTCTGAAAGCCCTAACAAAACTACTATGTGAAAAGTGCGGCTCACCAACCAACCAAAGTGCTCCAGCCAGCTGGGGGGGCGGCTAGGGGCGCGAGCTACGTGGGGATCTCACCCCCCTGCAGCCGCCAGGGAGCCACAGCGCCAGGGAGTGCAGGGCAGGGGGGAGACCGGCGAGAAGCAGCTGCGAGTGGCGGGGAGGAGCGCGGGGACACCCGCCCATGGACCCCAAGATCCTCCCTCCCCGCCCCACGCACGCGGCTCTCCGGCGGCCCCAGAGCCACCCTGCTCCGAGCCCGCCCCGACTCCGCCCCCGAGCCAGCGAGGGGCGGGGCTTCTCCAGGGGGCGGGGCTTCCGACTGGCTGCCCCCACCCCAGGGCAGGAGCCGGGCACAGCACGGCCCGGCACGGCACAGCCCGCCCCGCTCGGCCCCGGTGGCAGGATGGCGGTGACCCCCGGCGGCTATTTTCGGCGCACCAGCCCCGTCTGGATGGGCATCATCGTCTTCGCCATCGGCTACTTCGCGGTACAGCGGGCAGGGGAGGGGAAGAGTTGGCCGGGGGCAGCCAGGAGGTGAGGAATGGGGCTGGCAGGTGCAGGGCGGGTCACGGCTGCCCCCGGGGAGGTGGAGGAGTTCACGGAGTGTCCCGTCCTTGCAGGTGAAGACAGCTGTTTCAGCAGTAGTTATTTGCACACCCATCCATTATTTGCACCAGTGGGGTATAATGCCGCCTCCCCTTTGGGTCGACAAGAGATGGAGGCATGGCAGATCATATTAAAGCTTGGGCTGGAATAGAGAGGGTGGGTGTCTCTCCTCCCCCTCCTCTTGCAAACAGCAGGAGTTTTTCCCCACATCCTAGCAATGCATTTCCTTCTCTGCAAAGCTCCTGCTACTGTCAGGGTTAAAGATGCTCAGAGTACATTTAATTGTCATAGCATTAAGCAACAGTGACCTTGGAGACTTGTGTACAATAGGCTTCTGTCCAGTTCTACTCGTGGTAAAGCTGAGCCTGTATTACTCACAGTAGGAATTAAAGGAAAAGAAAAAAATCAAACCAAGGCAACAGTGGCCGGATTTTGCACATAGAAATGGAGATCTGATGCCTGAAGAGACAGTTGGTGCAGTAAGAAGGAAATATTTTTAAAATGAAGGCCAATGTTGAACTGAATGCTCAAGTCAGTGATTTTCCACACTGGCTTTGAAGAGGAATTGCACATCTTTAAATATAGGTAGTAGTGCACAGGTACTGCAGAGTTTGAATAGGCAGAAGGGGACAATGTTAAGAATTTCAGTACAGGAACATGAGTCAGAAGTGTGTATCGGTGAAACCCCATCTTATGAGGGGAGATGAAAAGGCACACTTGGCAATTAAGTTGTATGAAAAAGGGGGGAGGGGGGAGGGAGGGCAGTACATTCAGTTCCATTGAGACAACTGTAAATAGTTATTTTGGACTTCTGTTAGTGGACTCAAAGAGAGATTCACAATTACACAGGTACCATGACTAAACCGGTCTCTTAACCTTATTTAAAAAAAAAATAAATAAATAAAAAAAACCCAAAAAACCCAAAAACAAACCTCCACCTTTTATTATTACGACACCGTATATCAGTGGTTTCCAACGTTTTTGGCTCAAACGCCCCAGATATATTTTTTTTTACAGCCCTGATGAGCCCCCAGCCTCTGCCAGCAGCCCCTGCCCCCTCCTTAAGAACCAATTTGCCTCCTCATTTGCTGACCTCCCATGTCCCTGGCTGCAGCAGGGAAACCACACGCCTCCTGTACCTCTGTGTTCTCTGTCTGGGTCCCAAGGCAGTAGCTCTCTTCTGTAGCCAGAGGATCAGTGCTCCCCTCCCCCTGGCTCCACCGAAGACCCTAGCACCCAAGGTCCTAAGCAGAGTGCTTTGCTATGCTTAGTGCTCCCATTCCTCTGTCTGTAGCAGGAATCTCCTCTGTGGTTGAAAGCAAGGAGCCTGTATTGGTCTTTTAGCCCTGAGGAAACATGCTCCACCTGGGTCCTTAGGCAGTGACCCCATTCTGCAGCCAGCAGCAGGGGAGCCAAGGGCCACTTCAGAAGCCCCCAAGGGCCACATTTGGCTTCCAAAACACAAGTTGGGAACTACTGGCTTAGATTATAAATAGGAGATTAGGGAACTACTGGCTTAGATTATAAATAGGAGATTAGAGAGAAAGTTAAGTTTATGCATTTGACAGTCACTCATTTCTTTGTAGGGTAATTTCTGTTTGTATGCATCTTCCCCACAGCAAAAAGCATGAGAATTTAAAAGTTAAAGTTAAATTACTAAGATTGGCAGGAGCAATTCAAGAAAATAGATTTAAAGTTCCCAAAGGGTAGCCGTGTTAGTCTCGTCCAGCAAAACAAGGAGTCCTGTGGCACTTTTAGTTTTGTTTCAGTTATCTTCGAGGACTGTAGTCTGTCTGGTCAGGATGGGGGAGGGGAAGAGAGAAGTGGGCAAAGGTGAGAAAGTAGCATGCATCAGTGACATCAGCATGTTTAAGGGCAGTCAGTTTAATAGCAAGTAAATCTGAGGAGCTAAATTGAAAGGATCAAACAATGTTTTCTTCTTAAAGTAAGAATTTTGGGATTTCTGAAATGTAATTTTCTTTTAGTGGGCAGTATTTTTACCTTCAACTATACCCTACAAGAATCTGGGACCAGTTGGCTATGTTACTAAATATTTAGTGGACAACCACCCCACACTACTATATAATGGGTAAGTATGATTTTTGGTTTTTATTACTTACATTTCTCCCTCTTCACCTCTTAGTAGTCCATAATAATTTAGTTTGATTTACTGTTACATTTTAATGGCCGATTCTTCACTTCAGTGGCAATAGGGGTAATCAAAGGCCAGCTCAGATGGTTCAACCTATTTACCATTGTGGGCCACATCGTTACTAGTTGCATGGCCCTGAGGCTGCGGCACGGCTGGCAGAGATGTGCTGATTGAGCTGCAAGTTCATTGTGGGCCCTGGGTTAAGAACACTGGGTTCGATGACTGAAATTGTCATGGCCAGTTCCTGAGAGCCAAAGGTTTAACTTGGCATTTGGTGTCTTTAGGGTGACAAGGACAACATTTATCAAATGCCTGGCAGAAGTTACTAGTCCATTTCCAAATTTAGAAGGCCTCTTCCTAACTTTTCTCAAATGTGCCTGTTCCACTGGAAGCATCCCGAAGAAGCTCTACAGCCATTGCAGGCTATTTCCAAAGTTCCCCTTTTTCCTCTTCAAAAAAGGAGAAATTAACTCAATGCTGCAGCTTCTAAGGCCCGGTCTACCCTGCCAGCAAAATTCAGCAGCAGTGACAGGTTACACAAGCTATGCAGGGTAGCTTGCATAACTCCTATTGACTTAACTCCCCTTTAGCACACCATCTTCTCTGTGCGTCACCGCTAGGAGATGTGTTCCTGGTGATGCAGTGCTATGCCAGTTGAGAGGGTGATTTATTAACTAGATATTCAGATCAGGGTCTTTACCTCCCCCAACAACTGAGCAATTGGTGATCTGATGGCAGCAAATTTGCCACCAATGTAGACATACCTTAAGGCTTAGCTTACACTAAAGTACCATTGATAAAATACTTGCAATTTATAGCATAGACAGGACAAGGTCATGTCTGATTATGGAACATCATAGTCTTTGTGCCAGTTAAGCCTGTCTACTCAAAGGAGTTATTCAGAAAGAGCTTTTTCTATCAGGCTGTTCTTGAGTAACTGTTTGTGGACACCTATTCCAGAATTAGTATCCACAAATGGAATTATTCAGCAACAGTTTATTCAGAAAGAGCTCTTTCTGAATACCTAATTACGGTGAAACAAGTCTTTATTTCAGCCTTGTAGCTGGGTCTCATGACTTGTGTAGATAGAATCTAAACTGTTTAGGGCATCCCAACTTCTTTCTTTACCATGCCCTGAATCAGGATTCAGTCACGCAGTGGCTTCTAAGTCAGCAGAAGACCTTGGAACACTTACTAACTAGAGAAAAGTTGTTCTGTGCCTTTGTGTGTTATCTCAGATGCAAGATTTGTTCAAGTTAAGAGGCGTAGGTTGCCGACTACACATTACAGTTGGTGGTGCCCAGACACTACAATCTCAAAAAAAATTCATTCTGGGCACCAAGAGGAGGACATAGTACATGTGCATATCAATATAAAGCACAGCTGTTTCATGAACATTATTAGAAGGGTTCTTTTAAAAGCTTCAAATTGTCCTATCATTACTCCACTTTGAAGAATGACCATTTGAAAAGCTAGTCCTCCCTTAAATGCCAAATTATGCATGTATATGGTCTCTTAATACCATCTGTTTATTAAAAACCACTAAAGCTTACAGTACCTATAAATACAATGGAAAACTGACCATTTGACTTCAGGTAATTAACTTGCATCTAGAACAAGTAAGGCTAGATTCCATAGTGAGGCAAGTTTGTATTGTCTTCACTCAGAGTCGAGCCTGATAATGAATTGGCCCAATATCTGCTGTTTCATAGACATCCAATGAATGCTATATGGCTCACTACACCTAAACTTCCTAACGTGTCCTTAAGCAACTTCACTCTTACTTTTAACAGCATGTTTTTTTTGTTTGTTTGTTTTTTAAAGTTGCTCAGCTCTCCTTTAGAAAAAGGGAACGCTAACTTGCTCTGCCTTAAATTTCTTCTCTTCACCTGCAGAGAAGATTTTTTTTTGCATTATGGACACAGTGTAGTCCTACTTTTGAACATTTAAACTAATATGCATGCTTATCTTGCCAGGTTTTGGCTTGCCTGGGGAATCCATGTAGCTGAAGCATTGTACAGTGTCAAGCTATGCAAGTAAGTTATGTGGGTGAGATTTTTTTTTTTTTTTAAATTTCCCTCCATCTTAGATTTTATGGCCAATGTTGTAAAAATCCCAACAAAAAACAGGAACCTAAAGTTAAATATGGGTTTAGGAGCCTAATTTCATAAACTGTTATAGATAATTTGGGAGGATGATTTCATCCTCCCGTGTATGGTCAGATATTCTAGCTGGTCATGGACATTATGAAAAAAAAAAAGTTAAAGTTAATATGCGTGGCAGAATTCCAGCGGTTTTTTTTTTTATTTGATTTATATTTTTACAGATGAGCAAGTGTGGGTTTAACTAAGCATTTAGTTTTAACTATCAATGCAGTTTTTTCATTGGCCTCTGAGTGTTTGGTGAAATATTCAGAGGGGTAGCCGTGTTAGTCTGTGTACGGCAAACACAACTAGAGACCTGTGGCACCTTAAAGACTAACAAATTTCTTTGGGCATAAGCTTTCAGGAGCTCCAACACACTTTGTCAGATGCATGAAAGCTTATGTCTGAAGAAATTTGTTAGTCTTTAACATGCCACAGGACTCTGGCTGTTTTTGGTGAAATTGATGTTTATGGACCTTTACCAATAATAATCTAATCCTTCCAGATCTAATTGTAGCACAGAATATCATCAGAAAGAGTCATACTAATAGGTGAAATAAAAACAATTCTGGTACCTTTTGGAGAATCAGGGGCTTACTTGATTCCCATCCCCCAACTCCATAAACCATTGCCCCTTAGAGGGACCTACCTTTTGCCCTTTCTCTTGAGATGTATGGCTTTCTGGCCATTCAGTGCAGCTTGCAAACATCTTCTTAGCTGACATGTTACTCAGCAGTCTTTGGGATGGACTAGTCTTCTTCCTGTTCACCAGCCCTTCCTGTGACAGGTTTCTCTAAACTCTTTCCATTCCAGGCTGAACAAGCCTGTCATCTGCACCTCAGTGCTAAGCAGGCCCAGAAGTGCTTGTTAGTCTCTACCCCAGAGTGAGAGCACATCCCTTCAGATATTAAGATCAAATTAGGGACTTTTCTTTAAGCAGATCTCAAAGATAAACAGGGTTATTGGCTTAATGTATGGGAGAGAAGTTGTAGGTGTCTTATCCTTATTTTATTACAGCCTTTTGACCATTTCACATGACAGTGTCATAAGCAAATAGGGAAATGTGTTGTAGAAATTCTAGATGAAAATTTAAGAGGGATGTACAACTATTGAAGAGACCAGAGTAGTTATCAGTGGTTCTGTCAAACTGGGAGGTTGTACCTCTTGGGATCTTGCAGGGGTCTGTTCTGGGTTTGGTACTAATCAACAGTGACTTGGATAATGGAGTGGAGAGAGTGCTTATAAAATTTGCCAATGACTCACCTGGAAGAGGTTATGAGCACTTTTGCTGACAGGATTAGAAGCAGCTTCACAAATGGGAGATGAAGTTCAGTAAAGACAACCACACTTGGAATCAAATGTACAACTACAAAATGGGGAATAACTGACTGGATGGCAGTATGTGAAAAGGTTCTGGGAATTCCAGTGCCAGATACTGAATGAATCAGCACTGTGATGTAGTTACACAAAGTGTATACAAGACGAGAAATAATTGTTCCTCTTTTCAGCATCGGTGGGGCCTCAGCTTAAGTATTATGTCCAATTCTGGGACCCACACTAAGAAAGATGGAGAAATTGTTGCTGTCCTCTGGACTCTCTCTAAAGATAAGAGATTTAGAAACTTGGTCCTTGAGGAAAGAACTGGCTGTGTTTAATCTAGAGGAAAGAACAGAGTGGGCCCGAGGAACCTGGTATGCACGTTTTTAGTAACATTTGACTGAGGACCGTTACCAGTGGGTCTGAACATACAAACAGTAATGGGCTTAATCTGCAGCAAGGGGGATTTGGGTTAAATGTTAGTAACTACTGTCTAGCCACGAGGCTAGAAGAAATCTGGAAGAGGCTTTTAAGGGAGGTTGTGGAATCCCCATCACTGGAAGTTTTTAAAGACAGGTTGGCCAAAAACCTGTCAGGGATGGTGTAGGTTTACTTGGTCCTGCCTTGACACAAGGGGCTGGACTTGACCTCTCAAGATACCTTCCAGCCCTACATGTCTGAGATTCTCTTTAAAACAGTCAACAACTTTTGTAATCAATAGACCTGGTTTATCTTGCGAAACATGCAGCAGTAGACTTGTGGGGGGTTAATTGGGACTGGACTGCCAACTACTGGCGTTTTGTGAAGTAGAAAATTTATACAAGGATGAAACAGCATACAGATCCACGGATATCCACATCTGCGGATATCTGCAGACCATTTCTTGCGGATGCAGATTGGATACAGATCCACATATTTGTATCTGCGCAGGGCTCGACATACAGAAGCCCAGTCCCACTCAAAGGAAGATGTACATGGCTAAAAGTAATAGGTTGTGACAGTTGTGCCATCAGTAATTGTTCTTCTGTTCACTAGGAAATCCCCTGTTGATCAGCACTGCTTTTGAAACTTCATATTTTCAACTTTTAAAAAAATACCTTATGTAGCTCTTCTGTCAGTTTTTAATGTTGCAGTCTTGCTTCCATCT
>ML685755.1:49718244-49742499 GCA_007922175.1 Pelusios castaneus
ATGTAGCTCTTCTGTCAGTTTTTAATGTTGCAGTCTTGCTTCCATCTCGGGTGGTGGTTACTGAGAAAGGGAGAGTGTCTGATGGAGCCTTCTTATTACTCTGCCTAGCACTTCTTATTCAGGCAAAACATCAGAGTAAAAAAATAGTGTGTTTATTATGTAACGGTAAGGGCTGCTTAGACTTGCCCTCAGACTGGGTGCGTTTGAAATAAAAGTTGTGTCCCCAGGTGATGTAATTAGAAGGGGAGTATGAAGTGTTACCTATTTGCAGTTACATAATGTTCCAGCTTTAAAAGGTAGGAAGAGCAGACTTCTCTCACAGTTAAGATACCCAACAAACATTGTGCGCAAATTTCCAAAAGTAAGATCCAGTAGGCACGACAGCCCCTTTTTAGGGTTTGCACCCTGACAGGAAGCACTTAAGTAGTCTCTATTTCATCCTTCTTCATAGCACTTTATATTTTAATAATGTTTTAACAACTTTACACCTTGTTTCTGATAAGCCTTTGTTCAGGCAGCTGCTGTTAGTATGATTCCAATGATACTAACTTACCCTTTCCTCTAGTACTTCAGGCATTACTAAGGAGACGGAATTAAATCAAATAGTTAAATCTTATTAAGGATTTAAAGTACTTGTTTGCCTAGATTATACATACACACACAGGTTCTGCAAGGGTGTTATCTTGCATAAGCAGTTTAAAGTATTTAAAAACAGTTAGTTAATTCAGAAAAGAGTCAGGAACACTAAAGCCCTGTTTGAGCAACATGCATGTTTAGCTGGTACGTTGTGTTACACTGCTTTCTGTTACCCGATGTCAGGGGTCGGCAACCCCCAGCACGCAGGCCAACAGTGGCACACAAGCCCATTTGGAGCGGCACTCGGCATCCTCTGTGGCACCACAGAAATTGCCACTCCTGCCGCCAAAAGACACTCCAAGTGGCTTCTTTCAGGGGCGGCTGCAGTGCGGAGGTCCCTGCCACATCCATGCCCCAGGCACACTATGTAAAGAAGCCCCCCCCAGAGCGGCTCCTCTCTGTGGTGTGCCACCGCCAAAAGGAGTGACTCCAGGCAACTGGGGATAGGGGTCCCCAGGCACACTGCTGAGAGGAGCCCCTCCAGGTGGCTTCTTTCCAGGAGTGGGCCGTTGGCACCAGCTGGGGGTCGAAGAGGAGGGGCTGGCACAGGGGTCGGTAAAGGTTGCCAGCCCCTGCCCTAAGAGCTAAGTGCCATTTAAAAACATGTTAACATACATTAGCTAACACATTTCTGCTCATCTTCCTAGTCTAGACAGGGCCTGACAATATAATCAGGGTTGGAATATTGTAGTGAAATTAGTAGAAGGAGTGGCTAGTAAGCTGAGGTAGCACGTACAGTTTAGTTACACATTACATAAGTCTAGCCCATCAGCTGTTTTTATACTTCCAGTAATGAGTTTCATTTAGTTCCTGACTGGTTTCTCAGGCATTATCTAGTTATCCTTTCAGCACTTTAAAGAAAGGCAGGAAAAAAAGATTAGAGCTTCACTTGGGGGGGATGGGGAGCTGTTTTTAAACAAATTTAAATACTCTCCTAAACGTCTTAGTCTGACAAAGCATATGGTAGTTCTCCTGATCCAAGAGCCTACAGCTAATTGTAAGTGGCTGCAGCATGGGAAGAAGTCATTCATCCCATGATTTCACCAGTGCACATTACGATTGCCAAATAAATACCAGCTGACGGAGGGGATGGGCCACTTCTCTTGTTTCCTTCACACGAGTTAGCAGATGTGCTGCCATCAGTAGCAAGCACTAGTCAGTGGATAATAGGCTCTCAAAGTTCTTCTGGAGCAATGAGTGTACTCTAAACTGCACTGTGGAATTTGACTCTGCCTTCAGGGTTTTGGTAGCAAAAACTGTACCAGACACACACACTTCCTCTTGCTCAGTAGAGACACACAAATAGTCAGCCAACCCTGCACAGATCACGTTTCCCTTTAATGAACATTCAAAAGGTTAAGTTAAAGTACTGTTAAATATGGCTCTGTTGTTCATTTTTTGTTTTACTTTAGGAATATTTCTAGGCAATACAAGAGTTGCAGACTATTAGCTCAAAGACAACTGAGGAAACTAATGGAGTGTCATCTCAATGACTGAGATAGTGCAGAGGTAGCAAGACTGTGGTGCACAGTTCTTAGGATTGCTAACCAGTGCTGTACAGTCCATTTCTGTAACTGACAAAGTAGTCTAAAATCTATTGCATAAAGCACCAGAGGGCATTATTCTGTTGGGCCAATTATGTTTCTGTGGAAACTTTATTTTCCACATGCAAATCAGCGGCTCCATATGAAAGGTTTAGCACTGTAAGAAATATTATCTGTTATTGCTGCTTAGTCTTCTCTGTTCACATTAACTCGTTACTGCCCCTCCAATTCCCCCCAAAAGGTGGGAAGTGTGTAACTTTAATGTATTAATTGTATTTTATGTTCTCCAAGCTGCTACTCTGACTGAAAAGCTTTCCATGGTGAAAAACACATTAATGAACTCTGTTATCACAAATATTTGCTTAGCATCCTGTACTTTTTAATCTTACTCCACAATTACTTTGTTCATCATGCCAAACGTCTCATATCCCCAAGCTTCTTTGTAAGTCAATATATACAGGAAAGGAATACCTTAGACTGTACATATAATGTTAACATTGACAGTATCAATAACGAGTCAGAAAAAACATCTTCATTAGTGATACTGATGACTTTGGTATATTGAGGGTAAAAGCTGAGTCTAAACATTCTTTAGATCAAGGTGCTTTGAGGTTAAACAGGAGCGGTAAACACCTATAGATATGATCTGTGAAGTGTTAAGACGTTTCACACTCCACTTTTATGGAGAGTGTGTGTAGTATCTTAAATAAAAATTGACTTTGTTTTGTTGCAGGACCAAAGGCATCACGGACAGCTCTGTTCAACGTCAATGGTTCATCCAAACCTTCCTCTTTGGTATAGCTTCTCTTTCCCACCTGCTAGCTTACAAGCCTCCATCCAAGAAGCAGAGATAAAGGATTGGGAAAGAGGCTAATATATTTCAACCTCATTCTCAGAAAGTGGATCCACCCTATATATTTAGTCATTGTTGAATACTCTAAAAGGCGTTTCCTGTTGTGTGAGCCAGTTCCAATTTAACTGTATGGGAACAAAATCTCAAAATTCAGTCCAGATTGGGTCCGAGACCAAATATCAGTGCCCTTACTTGGTTGTTCAAATGGCCTCTCTCATGTGGTCAGATTACTTCTAACTGAAGAGCACAGTTCTCCCCCACTCCAAGCCAAGGAAAATCCCACCACTGTTGTTGGCAGCAGGGCATTAAGACAGAACTACTTTTTGGGCTGTAGGTGTTTTCCTTCATCTGCAGAGAAACACTTTACTTATGTAATATAGCAAAGTCTCTGCCTCTTCTAGATTAGAACCCTTTCCCCAGGCTTTCACTCTCAACCCTGTTCACTAATGTTCTTGGCTAAAAAGCCACCTACCTGTTTTTCTTTAGTTTAGTCTTCCCATATAAGAGGGTAAGGTCCCCACGGTTGCAGGAACAGCAACAAGTGGCTATTTTATCCAGGGTGACATACAACGATCTGAGCTGGACAAATGCAGTGCAACATTTTGCTATTATTTTACGGTGCTAGAACACTAGTTAAAATTACCTTGCCTTAATTCTTGCATAGTAAGAACTTGTCTCTTTGAATGGTGAAGTTAGATTATGGAAGTCAGTGAACAAATGTAACTTGAGGGAGAGCAGACTGTAGGTGCAGCTATTTTTGAAAGCTTGATTAACAATACAAGTAAAAGATATGGAAGGTTCCTTGATACAACCTTTTCTTGTCTCAAAACATAAGTATTTTATACCTACAGTTACTGCAAGGAAGTATATATTAACTTTTCAACTAGCTGTTGATGCACTGGTCCAAGACACTCTGTATTATGCAGTTCTCCAAATTTATAGAGCACGATTCTATTCCATCTTTCTTACACCACCTCTATAAGCAATCAGTTTGTCAGTAGTTTAAGGTAGCTTTCACTCAACATTTGTATCTCTTAATTCTACTGAAAATGTTCTGTCATTTTAGCATTGCTCCAAAGGAGCAAGACTACTTAAAATAGTTGAGCTGCTATATTCAAAATATTTGTAAGTGAGGCAGGGGAGACATGCTTACAACCTATTACTACTGATTCATAGCACTGTGGTGCTAGTCTCCTCTTGGAGGAGAGAGGAGACTCTGCACTGGCTCTTACAGAAATGTAGAGAGCATCTGCTAGTCCTGTTACTGCTTTGAGCGGAATCACCCTGGATAAATTAAATGCCACCTTGGGCAATGGCTTCATCTGCCTATGAACAAGGGTTGGTAGATCTCTCAGTACCAACATTTCCCTTTTTAAGCAGTGAGTTATGAGGTGCCACAGAAGCTTCAGTCAAGCACAACACAGAGCTAACGTGACAAATTCTGTTGTAATTACAACAGCATAAAGCGAGCGGAAGATGCAAGAGTCAGTTTATTAATGAGACACAGACCTGTGCTGTTAACATCTAGGACAGATAGAGCGCCATACTTGGCAGCTAAAGAACTGGATGCAAGGGCACAAGTTTTCCTTCATTTCTGCAATTTTTTCTTCCTCTTTAGAGCGTCTGATTCTTGAAAATAAATAAAAATAAAGACTTGAAAGAAAAAGCTGTCCTGAGACTTTTTTTGGACCCTACTCTGCCAGTTCCTAAAAGCAAATACAGTAAACCACAGCTGTCTGAAATGTCTTTAACACCACCAGTTTATATATTATATGCACATATTACATAGACAAATATAAATATCTCCACACACTTTCTAGGGAGTAAATCCCACAAAATGACCCAGAACTAGTTTTTAAACTGGAGGACACAAATTATAATCTCTGTAAACTACAGTTAATCGTGGCAGAACTGGGAACACAATGCAAGGATCTTAATTATTAGGGTCCCTCTTCCAGCCACAGGTCGGTATTCCTCATTCTTTCCATTTCTGAAAGCATTACAGTAGTCCAGCATACATACATGTAAATACTTGTATTTTCATGAATTCAAAGAAAGATTCCTCTAAATTTAACAATCCCAGGAGTCTGTTTAATAGTTAGTTGACAATTTCTTAAGTTTTGAGCCATCAAAGAATGGAAGTCAAGAATCTGTCTGCCAGTCCTGTGTACAGTGTTGCAGTTGTGAGGATGTTAGAGGGATAACAAATCTTGTCTCAGACAATAGAAATCCCACTTTGCTATAATAAAAGGCTTTCTGGCAACATGCAGGGATAGTCTACAATGGTGCATTCATACAACATTCACATGCCTACATGAAATGTGTCCTCAAACTATGCAGGAAATGTTTTCTTGTATCTCCAGAGAAATAAGTGCATTTCACAATGGCTACTCCAAAGCTGAGGATGATGGCTCAGGCTTAGAGGCAGAACTTAGCTGTTGAGGTGGGGGAACCCTGAAGTACAGAACTGGCAAAAGCCAGACAGCTGTCAAAATGCACAAGTCAACAGAAAGCAATGAAAGATGGAACGGAATCTCAACAGCGCTAGTCTCTGCTGCAATCACTCAAGGCACTAGTCCTAGCTCTTCCTATTGTGTAGTTGCCAAGACAGATTCAGTAAGAGAATAGTTGCCAGATGCATGATACAAGTTATCAGGAATATTTAGGATAGAGAGAAGAAACAGAGTATAAATTCACATTGTAATGCAGGGCCCACAGTCTTCAGGCTTGTACAATATTTGCCAAATTAGGATGAAAGCCACGGTTTCTCAAACTTTTTCTTTTCTGGGAAAAGAGGGTTGACAGCACGGGACCTGCCTGATGAGCACCTCCTGGCAGCATTTCTGGGGATTAGCTCAAGTGGTCCCTGACAGTTGGTCAATGCATCATCTCTGATGATCCTGATCTTGGTCCTCCAATCAAGTCCCACTGGCTACTCAGCCCTTTGGCTCAGTGCCTTAGTCTATACACTCCCCCTTCTGGAGAAAAGCCCCACTCTCTGGTCCTGGCCACTACTTTACATTCTCAAAGGCTGGAAAGTTCTTCCAGTCCAATAACAGACCATTTCACTGGGCTGCTGTCTCCTCACCTCTGGACCACCCCCACCACCTGATCCAGTTGTCCCACCAGAAACTCTGCAGCCACCTGTCCCACACCAGCCCCTCACCTCCTGGACCGCTCTCTGATCTTCAGGTACCTGGTTAGCTCCCAGCAGCATACAGTGAGTTCTCCAGAGTGCTGCCTTCCTCAGCCAGTCAGAGGTACAACTTTCTCCCCTGAGCTTCCCAAGCAAACTGCCGTAACTGGTGCCTGCAGCTCCCTTATATACTGCTTGATGGTTCCTGATTGGCTCCCAGCCTACTCGCAGCCCATTGGCTGCAGCTCCCTGCCCCTTATTAACACCATAAAGGCTAGTGCAGGGCAACTGCCCTGTCACAGACCCCCTTTGAAAATATTTCGTGCTGTGATGACACCCCTCCCCCTGCTCACCATGCAACCCTTACCAGCATATTTAGGGGCTGATGGCTCTTGACCCCCCCCCATAATAACTTTGCAGCCCCCCAGTTTGAGAATCTCTAAGTAGGCTAAGTTAGCTATATTTACAGATGAGTTAGCAGAAGTAAGTTAATAAACCTGCTGACCTTGTGCTCGTTTGTGATGTGCTGATGTTTTGAAAATAGCAGCTGAGTCTGGATGAAAACATCTACGCGAGCTCAGTAGACACCTGAAGATAACTGTTGGTAGCCAGGGTTAAGCATTAGAGACTTCCTAATGGGAGCTAACTGCCTGTTACCATGATAAGGTGTTGGAAATGTTAAAGACTACAAGGGGATCACCTTAGTCTAGGGAAAATGGGGATCCCAAAAGTAGTGGAATGTAGAAGTTCTAATAGGAAAAGGAGTTTAAATAATTATGAACCCCAGAGCATGTCAGTCTAACATTAGAAAAACTATATCACTGCTAATGACTGACACTTTTGGCTTCTCCACAAGGGATGGGGCAAGTAAAGCAAATGCTAAGAATTCCATATGCCTCTCTCCTTTACAAGACAGCTGTGTGTGTGTGTATTTGGTTGGTTAATAAAAGTATCTATTAGAGAAAGCACTAGATAGTCTCTTGTGCACTGGGCGGTCCCTCTCCCCTGGGTAACCTCTCTATTCTAATCAATCTTGGGGCTGAACTCTCCCAGATTAAAGCAGGTATAAACCCTCATCTTGGGGTGAGCAGTAAGTTAAAGTAACTCATAACTGCTGATAAAGCTACAGCTATTCAGATGGGTAGTTTTAGCCGTGGCAAGGGAAAGAGACATCACCATCTGCCACCCACCAACCTGCTTAAAGCACTCAGTGCTGTAGCAGAGGAATGCCAGCAAGCTTGCCACAATCACTAAAGCCGAAAGCTCTGTGGGGAGCAGTGGACTGTTTTGTGTACGCTGTTCAGACTAAGAAGAGTTAGTCCGTCTGGCTTCCACCCGGGATAAGCAGAAATTGTGTTGAAAGTATTTGTCACCGGCAAACCTGGCATGCGAGAGTTGTTCAGTAATTTAATTCTGAGAATTAAAGCAGCAGGGACAGAAACTATCCGTTCTTTCACTGCCAGGTAGCTTTCTGCTCACAACCGTCATACACACTCACAAAGTAAATCTCTTAGTAGAGCTCCACAGCCAGATCAGCAAACAACGGCTTACACGGCTAGGTTGTAAGGCCTGATTTAACTGAACAAGTGAGTTTGTTTGTCAAGCTAGGCTGAGAAATAGGATACCATAATCCAAATCCGGTAAAAGGGGAAAGATCAGAAGACTTGCTCTGGACTTTTTTATAAGGGCAGCTAAACTTAGATGCAGTAAGAAGTTAGTCATCTGCTTCTAGACGGCTTCCTGCTGCCTAAAAGCTATGGCTGAATCTGAAAAACAATGGGGAATAGGCCTTTTATAGGGCCTGATCCAAATCCCATGAAAGATAGTATGAGTCTTCTTTTCTACTGACACCCTTAGGCTTCAGTCCCCGAAGGTTCATTCTATAGAACGTTTTATTTGTCCCGTGGTTGATTAATGCGTTCCTGACTGTTCCATGCCCCTGAACACACCTTCAGTCCAACGGGACAACTTTGTTACACATGGTTGTGAAGTGGCTACAAGCCAGAATTTGATGCTGCAGAAGCAAGTTCACATGGGCTGCCATTTGCGTGCATTATGCCGCAGCTGATGGGGCAGAGGCTATGGATCTGCAGTCAAAGTAAAACGATTCATAGCAGGAGCATGGCTGCAGAAAGTGACTACTCCCTAACTCTTCCTGTTGCTGTCTCAGAACCACTCCTCTCAGGAAAGCAGTCAATGTGGTGAGACTCCCAAGGGCTCCAAAAAGAAGGTATGTAGAATATCTTTCCTCCCCATTTGTAAATCCATCCTTTCCTCCTGAATGACGAGAGAGGAGTACTAGCTTTCACTTCTCAGTTGTATCATTTGTGAAGACCAGACTAATGGGAAACAGAAGTGAACCCTTCAAGCTCTCCTTTTATTGCCAGAGATGACATTTAGCCATTTACAAGTATGTACTAAATAAAACACCGCCCAGCTCTCCTTTACTTGCCAAGTCCACTTAATGAAAATGGAGCTGTAACAAACAAACAATCTCACTACTGTGCCAGGTCAGGCTGTAGGACAATAGGCGTTGGCTGAACTACACAGTGCTGTAAGCTATCCCAGCAATATTTAGCCAGCCAATCTAGTCTATATTCATTTTGCTAAGAATTTTCTTGTTTATCTTGAGTAAAACCTCCTCAATAGCCAGATCACAATGGAACCTAGGAAGCCTGCCCAAGATTTGTCTGTGACTTGCTAAGGAAGAATCAGAAGGTGTCAGTAGCTGTTGAATATACCGGAGAACAATTCAGTGACTAGGTAGGGTGGAGGAAGTTCTAGAAGTACATTTTAAAATCTTACTCTATGACATTTAATTTAGAAACAGGCAACCACACTTATTTTCCAGTCAGCATGAGCTGAGCTCACACTTGACTACATCTGCCAGTATAATGTTCCAATTGATCTTGGATTTGATACATCTTTCTTGTTTTTTCCTCTTGCCCTCTCTGCTTATCTTAAAGTTTTGGATTTTCTTCCTTACAGACTTGTGGTTCACATTCAGCACTGTAATATGTGAGCAATGCTTTACTTCCTCTAAAACAAACAAGGAGTCCTGGGGCACTTTTAAAGATGATCAAATTTATTTATTGCATGAGCTTTTGTGGGAGAAAAGCCCACTTTGTCAGACCTTATGTTTATTCATCTGGTTTACATGTATGAATATTAGCTGTAGTTAAAATTATTTGCCTACTATTAGTATATCAACATGAATTTGGGCAATGTTTTATTTCTAAAAGAGGATGTTGATCTAATGAAACAATTCTCTTACCTCTCAAAAGTAAGAGCTGTAATCAAACAACATGTTATGTAATGGGAATAAATGCTTCCCAACATTCTGCAAGGTAAGACAGTTACGGTTTTGATTGGTCCTTCACTATCACATTCTTTTCCAAAAACCTTTTCTCCTTTTGGGTCAAATTCTGGTCTCACCAAGGCAAGGACCAGTAAGCACATTTGCTTTATTATGACCAGGATTTGAATTTCTGGGTGAGATCTTCAGCTAGTTAAAATAGCCTAGGTTTACAGAAATCAGTGGAGCTACATGAGATGAGAATCTGGCCCATACGCATTTGATAGCACTCACACCTGTGGCACTATCTCAAACATAACTGCAAGAATGAAACGTCCTTGTTTGTGAATGTTCATCTGTGTTAGTTCAAAGGTGTTCCAACATTTATGTTTCTTCTTCTTCCAAACAGAAGTTGTCCTAAATGATATGTGTTGAGTTCCTCTGGTGTTTGTCATGCTTTTGTACATGACTGCTTACTGATAGCGTCAACATATCATCCACATACTGCTACCTTAGCCTGTCTTGTCAATATCATGTTTCTTTCAGCTTTCAGGCCTAGACAAAAGTTGTGTAAACAGCACAGCTAATTGTGTTCTTGATTGTTTCTACAAATATCGTGACAATGAATAATAAAATGAGAGTTCATCTGCCAGCCCTAATCAAAACACAAAGTCATTTTCATGTCTGTGTAAAATACTGGCACATGCGGCTCCCTACCTCATCAAATAGCAATTTCATTTGACTAAAAGCTAATCTTGAGCTAAAGTCTACTGTGGAGATGTGGCCAATCCCAGTACCAAAGGCCTGCCCACAAACCATAAGATCTTCTTAGTAAAAAGAAGCAAAAACCTCTTTGCGGGGAAAGGTATTCATTATACAGCCTATGCAAATTGAAATTTCTTTCTATACACTCCTCAAGTTCGTCATTCAAACACCTTTAGCAATAATTATATAAGTAAACTGAAAGTACGTACTTCTGGCATACTCCTCAGGCCAAGGAAAATCATACTTTATATCAACAGCACCTCATCCCTTGAGACAGCCCACTTTATAGGCACCCTTTAAGCTGCAGGTGTTGCTACTTAATGCCTTCTTCTGAGGGAACTCCCCTGAGTCCTGGCTTCCCTATGTTTAAGGGGGAATCTGGGATGTAACAATACTATAGACATAAAGTCATCTGATCTCTTAGATTTTCAAGCCTCTGTACTAGCTGTAACTGGGGATTAAGCTTGTGTATGCATCTTCTTGTCTTCAAAGGCAGAACAAACACTGGATACATCAAGCGGTGTGTAGCAAGTGCTATTATTTCATCTTCACAGCATGCCTCCAAGGTGGGGAGGGGTAGGGCAGCAACTACTTCAGGAAGGAGAGACTTGATAGAGTAGCATTAAAGTTACGCTACGGTTGAGCCAGAGGACGGATTGACAGAAAAGCAGCAGATAGTGTGGGGATGGTCCTTTATTTGGGAGCAGAGGTTGGATAGGGATGATAAATTATTTGGAGATGCTGTTGAGAATGGGCAGGAAGAGAGGGGATGGGCAAAACAGCTATGTGGTTTGATGACCTGAATGCAGCAGATAATTGACTTAGAGCAGGTAGTGCTGGGTGAGGTGAAGAGCAGATGGAAACAAATGGCTGAAGTGATAGAGTTGAGGGAAAACAAAAGAGAAATGGAGAGAGGAGGCAACAGAACTGAAAAATCTCAACAGGGGCTGAGAACAAGAGAGAAGAGAGCAAGGAAAGCTTGTGAAAGAACAATCCATGGAAGCAGAACAACAGGCCAGTGAGCAGAAGGAGAGTCAGGGAAATCAGCTTCCATTATATGGTAGGGGAGGACAGAAAATGGGGCGGGGCATGGCAGGGAAGAGAGATAAAACAGCACAAGGAAAAAGTTCATCTCCAAGAATAACAGATCCAATGAAGAGTGAGGTGAAGAAAAAAAAAACAAAGACGGTCCAATAAGTTTGACGTTTGTTTTGACTGATAACAGAAATAAGGGTACCAAAATTTGACTTCAATCCAGTCTTCTGCATGCATGTTATGAGGCAGGTATGGCAGGAGAGCCATTGGTCCTTGAGCGAGGGAGCCTCACATCCCCACCGCCCCTCAAACGTGTAGCAAGGACCAACCTAGCTTTAGTGACAAAAAGCAAATAATTATTTACACTTTAAAAAACAAACAAACCTGTATCTAATGACAGGGACAAGAAACTTTTAGAGCCTGGGCTTTTTGCTGTCTCTGATGGCATTACTCACCTATGATTTGCCTTTGGGCAGGTATGCTAGACATTGAAATAAAAACAGCAGGGGAGGGGCTTGTTCATAAAAAATCTCTATCTCCAAAGCTTCTAAAAAGGCAGCAAATTGCACTTGGTATTTCATTGTTTAGGAGGCCTCCTGAGTGCACCATGTAAATCTACTGCGGCCAGCCTCGTCTCTTTTGTTTACCCCGGCTGACGTTGTGTGCCTATGGGAATTCTGCCTGCTTCGCCAACAGGGAGTGCCAATGGTGATGCAGCATGGGTTGCTGTAAGCTTATGTGCTATGCCTCACTTTAATAGGGCTCCGGGGGGGTTCACCTTCCTCTGTAGTATGGGGCTCACTTGCTCCTGGCTTCTCTGTAACAGCTTTAAATCACGATTTGAGGGCTTTAATAACTCAATCATAGGTTAGCGGTTTATTACAAGAGTTGGTTTGTGGCCTGCATCGTGCAGGAGGTCAAACGCTAGATAATCACATTAGTCCCTTCTGACCTTAGCGTCTAATAGGACTCTGGGGCCTGATCACAGCTGGCAATCAGGTGGTTGCTGAAGGTGACAGTAGTTCAGTAGGAAAGAAGCTGAATATCTAGCCTGGCTGCTTTAAGGAGTTAGGGCAGAATCTGGGTGCGGCTCAATCTGCAAAGATCTCAGTAACTCAGATAGAGGTTTGGGGGGGTGAGGGGGTCTATTTCAGGAGTTGGGTGGGGGTGAGTTCTGTGGCATGCAGAAGGTCAGGCTTGTCGGTCCTGTCTGAATTTTTAAAGTCTATAGCTATGTCTACACTTAGGAATTTAGGTCGACTTTACTAAGTTGACTTTAAGTCAACCTTACTAAGTCAACTTAGAGAGTCTACACTAGAATCTCTAAGTCAACTAGTTAGGTCCACAGGGAGGCGAGGCTCCTTTGGAGCCTTAGCTCCCCAGGGCATGGGGGCTCGTCCTGGGGAGAGCCAGCCCCGCATGGGGCTGACTTTCCCCGAGACAACAAGCCCTGGAGCGGTCTGGGAGGAGAAGGGAGCATGGAGCCTGGACTGCTTGACTCCCTTTTGGCTGGGATTGCTCATGTCCTGGGGAGAAGAGAGTCCCGCACTCCGTTCTGGCCGGGACTGAGCGGCCCCCGGGATCCCAGCCAGAAGGGAGCGCGGGGCTCCCTTCTCCCCGGGACCTGAGCAGTCCCGGCCACAAGGGAGCTGAGCGATCCCAGCCAGAAGGGATCTCAGGGCTCATTTCTAGCCGGGACTGCTCTCCCGCTGATAAGGATCCCCGGGGTTTCCCTATCAGCTGGTGAGCGGTCCTGGCCAGAAGGGAGCCCAGTGGTCCCTTCTCCCCAGGACCTGAGCAGTCCCATGGAGAAGGGAGCCGGGACGAGCCGCTAGCATCCTGAAGAGAAGGGAGCAGGGGCTCCCTTTTTCTCCTGCCCTGCCCTAAGTCGACTTATTTGTAAGTTGACTTAGGGTGTCCACACTCATTTAAGTAGACTTAAGAAGTTGACTGAAGCGTTAAAGTCGACCTAAAACTAGGTTTTATTAAGTCAACTTTCCTTAAGTCGACTTAAGTACCAGCTTAAGTCGACTTAAGGAAACTCCAGTGTGGATGCAGAGTAAATTAAGTCGACTTAAGCCTGCTTAAGTCGACTTAATTTACTCGTGTAGAGGCAGCCTATGAGTTTAATCCAAAGGCTATGTCTACACTGGCAAGTTAGTTTGAATTAAGGAAGCTTAATTGGAACTAACTAAAGCCATGGCTACACTAGGCTTTAATTAGTTCGAATTAAGGGCTTCCTTAATTCAAACTAATACATTTGAATAGGCTATTTGAAGTAAGGGTTAATTCGAACTAGTTAGTTCGAATTAACCAATATGTCCATGTTAGTTTGAACTAATTGCTTAGTTCGAACTAACCAGCCCATTGAAATCAATGCAAACTAACTAATTCAAACTAATTTTAGTAAGTGTAGACATAGCCTTTGAGATTTGCCAGGAAGATAATAATGTTGCCTGGCTGCAGATGAGTGGAGCGGAAACTAATGAGAAGTGAATGGCACAGGTAGCTCTTGGCATATTTCAGCCTACTCCGTTAGCTCTGGGCTATTGGCTTCTTTTACCATATTATGGCACCAACATTTTATATGGCCACTTCCACACAATGGCTGTCTGCATAGACTTGATCACTCCCTAAGAGCCCGTTGGACTGAACAGCAGTGGGTTTTGCCAGCTCTTAGCAGCTCTCCTGTGAGGGGATTTTGCCCTGTAAGGGTGGGGCCAGCACCCTGCACAGGAAGTCAAAGAACAGGTTTGCCATCCTCAATTGTCAATTACGGTCAGTGAAGAGAGCCAGGAGTTAATTCTCCAGGAGGTGCAGTTAGGCCCAGCCTCAGTCTGACCTCCCTGTAATTCAGTTTGGCCATGTAGCTACATTCAAGGCTCTCCAGGCCCCAGCAATGCAGGTCCTCCCTCGCATTGCTGCCAGCTATGCGCTTCAGTCCTACTGCTTCTAAACAGGAGCACCTACTGGGGGAGAAGGCCAGGCCCTGAGGTGGTGGAAAATGGCTCTCACGCCCCGTGAGGCAGTGCACTATAGTATTTGCTAAAGAAATTGTAGAATGCTGCAGCATTAACCACCCACTATTGCCGGGCCTGACAAGAGCACGTGGCACTAGCTGCCGGGGGGGAGGAGGGGTCAGAACCCCCCCCCCCCCTTAAGGAACAGGCAAAGTGATTGGTGGGGCTGGGCCTTCATGGTTGCAGGAACTGCAGCGCATCTGCCCACGTTGCACCCACGAATCACTGTAGTGCAGAGTCCACGGGCTAAATTACAGTGCCAGCAACAGAATTTTTCCAGGCCGTGCAGGCATGGATGAAGCAAATTAAAATGTGGTAATTTGAGCCACAACCATATTTGCCACATATTGGTCTGGAAGTAGTTGGTAACTACGTTTCTAGGATTTTCCCCCAGCCACGCAGCACAATACTTTCTCCCACATGGGGCCTCGTCCACATGGAGAGGCTGGTAATGGAAACTGGCACTGAAATATCAATAGACCTTGAGGGCCCTCATGTGGCAGCTGATATATAAGTGAGGTTGAATCACTTGCCCCATATATTAGTGGCAGAGCCAAGAACCCAACCCAGGAGCCTGCAAGTTTCCTGATCTAACCCGTGGGCTGCATTCCTCTGTGTAGCTAGAATTTAGCAGGCATTCATGTACAGCACATTGAATTTACTCAGTGCACTTTGGAATAGGAGCTATGACCACTAATGTTCATCTCCCATTAACAGAAATAGAGGCATACGTCTGCTCATCAGCAACGCTTCTGCTTTCAATTAATACTGAGGGAAGCATTGGCCAGCTTTGTTTTTCCTTTTTAGGTCGGCTCTAATACTTTCTTCTTATAGCTCATTTTAAAAGAGGTTCTTTAAAAGGGAATAGCCTTGACAGCAAGAAATCCATTCATGGAGGCATGGTGCCACTAGGAAGGGAACATAAACTGTTTATGAGAGCCAGCAGAGGTGGGATTCTTTGGTGGTTAACTGTTGGAGGGAGACATGAAATCCCTTTTCAAGAAATGAGATGTCTTTGGATACACTAAACCACACTTTCAGTCCCTTGAAGAACCATTCTGGTTGTCTCAGATCAATGTCCCCACAACCAGGAGTAGGAGAAGCCAAGAACCCTTTTAGAAGACCCAAATGGCCCACTCCACTAGCTGAGGCACAGAAGTGTGCAGCGATTATGCCACGGCCCAGACAAATTTAAGATCCATAACACTATTACTGCGACCAGACAGCCTGCATCTTTGTACACCAAAGCGCTGGGAGAGAAAAAAGCTCCCCTTACTATTTCCCCACACTGGATTAGCTCTCTGTAAACACAGGCCATGTGCTTTTCTGGGTATGTAATGACACTGACTGATGGCAGGGAGTGATCCTTGTTCAGATCACAAGCAATTTCCTCCTGCAGTACTGAGAAGCAAAAATCCAGGGAACAGGGGCTGCAAAGTATCACATGAAACTCCCTTGAAGTGCAAACATGGAATCTCATAGACTTTAAGGTCAGAAGGGACCAGTATGATCATCTAGTCTGACCTCCTGCAAAATGCAGGCCTCAAGACCTCACCCACCCACTCTTGCAATAGGCCACCAACCTATGACTGAGTTATTTACCTCCTTAAATCATGATTTAAGGACTTTAAGATACAGAGAATTCACCGGTAGGTGAACCATGCCCTGTGCTACAGAGGAAGGAGAAAAACCCCCAGAGCCCAGGCCAATCAGCCCTGGGGGAAAATTCCTTCCCGACCCCAAATATGGTGATCAGTTAAACCCTGAGCACGTGGGCAAGTCTCAACAGCCAGTTACCCAAGAAACAATTCTCTGTAATAACTCAGAACCCACCCCACGTACTCTCCCCTCTTAGGCCACTTGTATATCCACCACACGTAGCCAAATATCAGTCAATTTCCAAAATAGGCTAATCATACCATCCCCTCCATAAATTTATCAAGCTCAGATTTGAAAGCAATTATGGTTTTTACCCCCACAACTCCCCTTGGAAGGTTATTCCAGAACTTTACACCTCTAATGGTTAGAAACCTGCGTCTAATTTCAAGCCTAAATTTCTTGATGGACAGTTTATAACCATTTGTTCTGGTGTCCACACTGGTGCATCTTTACTGCTTAAGAACTGTTCTTTTAATTAATTGTTCCAGATTTGCTATTTGTGCTGACAATCTGAAATGACTGGAACGTTCTGACCCAGTTGACACCCAGAACCGACTATTGATATGTATGACAAGCATGTCATCACCTTAGCAGCCCTGGGGAGGACATCTTGCCCCAGGTGCCTGGTCCTGTTTCAGGCAGCTGGGGCAGTCCCTCCTCATAGTACTGTTGGGGGAGAACGCTGAAGACCAGTGATCTGAGGGGCAGATTCTCTATCCCACAAGGCTGGAGCCAGGCTCAGGAGGAATAGCCAGTCCCCACTTTGGTTTGCATAGCCAAGAGCACTTTCGGGGGAGTGGTGATGATGAGAAGAGGGACATTAATAAGCTTCAGTTTTAAAGGAAAGTTACCAACACAAACTTCCAGACCCAGCAGCCAGGATTGATTCTGAAGACTCACTTGCCAAGATGAAGGGCCAGAAACCTTTAGATTGGCTGATTGGGGTGAGGCCAAGAGTAGAACTCACCTCTAAATGACTGAACCAGGGCCCGGAGTCTTCTTCCATAGGATACAAGCAATGTCCATTTAACTCAACGGGAGTCAGTCCCAGCCTGGGCCAAGAGAATGTTGCCCCTGAAAGTTGGGCTTGGTCAGGAATGGACCTACTGGAGTGACTGTGCTGGTGATAAAGCAGCTCCAATGTGCTGCGAATAGGGTCTTCGTGGTAGTCCCACTTAAGTCTACAGGCAGGTGAGGCCACAAGTTCTCCATTTACTCAGATCCTGTGGTCTGATTTGTGCAAATCTGCTGTGCATTAGGGGATGGGTTTGTTAGTGCTAGACAGCACAGCAGAGAGTGAATAATCTTTCACTACTGAGACGCCATGTGGTGATTAACTTTTTATTTTTAATGTAAATATTGCTCGGATGACATTTTTGTTTATTTTCACAACTTGTGGCACATCCGCAAATTTTAAAAGGTTTTAACCAAAGTTCACCTGGGATACTTAAAAGAATGCATACTAAAAATGCTCCTTTAAAGGAGAATTTCATAAACAAGTTAGACATTGCACTGACAAACCCATTGTACTTCGTAATACAGAAAACAACTGATCACACAGACATTTTATTATCCTCTCCTGTTGTGTACATTGATGTAAGTATTCAGAATGAGTTTTACCTATGCACATATTTCATCTTAGCTTTAAAAGCCAACTGACTTGCAATGAAAAAACACTATAGCATGGAAATCAACTCTGGTAATCATGACATCAAGAGAAGGAAAATCATCAAGATAGAAGAACTCTGAGAAATGTTTGTGTTAACAATTGTGCATGGTAAATATGAAAAGATAATCCCGAACCCATGTTGTAATAACTTTTAGACACTTGCATTTTATTTTCCTTGCAGCCTTCTTTTGGAGCATCTGCAGCACCCATTGACTTCCATTGGAGTTGTGGGTACTCAGCACCTCTGAAAATCAAGTGCAGGATGTCTCAGGTTGGCCATCCAAGCAGTCAGACACACACAATCATTGGCCATTACCAAGAATTTTGGTTGTAGGCCAAATTCTCTGCTCAGATACATACATGCAACTTGCACTTAAATCAATGGGGTGCGTCTACACTTACAAGTTAAGTCGACTTAAGCTTGCTTAAGTCGACTTAATTTAATCTGCATCCACACTACATTTTCCTTAAGTAAGCTTAAGCAGCTGGAAAATTAAGGAAAATTAAAGTCGACTTTACTAAACCTAGTTTTAAGTCGACTTTTCTGGCTAAGTCAACTTTAGAAAGTTGACTTAGCCAGTGTGGACACAGAGTAGCCCTAAGTCGACTTTAAGTTGACTTAGAGGGACTCAGGGCTTCCCCACTGCCCTCCCTGCCAGGGTGGCTGGCACAGCCACAGCCTGGCATGCCCCCCCACAGGGCAGGACAGAGCCCTGCCCACCCTGCTCCTATGCCCTGCCAGGGTCCCTGTCCCCATCAGCGCACATTGTACCAAGGTACAATGGGGCAAAGGCTGAGCCCCCTGGCAATTGGCAAGGGGTGCCCCCCTGCCACCATGGACCTGTCCCAGGTCCACCTAGCCCCTACAAGTCGACCTAGGCGTCCAGTGTGGATGCTCTAGGTCGCATAGCCTAGGAGTTTTGCCTAACTATTCAAGGAGAAAGTTAAGCCCTTATTTACCTTTTACATTCTGGGAGCCAAATTCCAGATGTGCACAAAGTCTTCAGCTGCTGTGGAAGTCATGTGCGTGCACCTCCAAGTTTAGAAACTGGCCTAATGTATGCCTCTTTAAATGGTTTGAAATCTTGTGACAAGGGAAAAGGAGTTGTATGGATAGTGTGTGGTTTATTGGACAATAAATTCAAGTGTGTAAGCACTCTGTTGCCAAGTATGTATTTTTACAGTCAGCAATTATTATTTTTTTATGTGCCAATAAATATGGTTCTTATAAAAACAAAACACTGAACTTTCATGCCTTAAACTCCTGGGGTAAGATCCTCACATCTGCTCCCACACTTTCATACTGGGTAAAAGAGCCAAAGCAACATAAGGGAGTCCGAAATGTCTTGTATTTCCCCAGTACAGACACTGCAGAAACGGCTCAGAGGGTGCTCTCCAAGGACCACCTCACCAGCCCGAGCACCTTGGCTCTGTCTACACTACGGGCTCTGTTAAGGTGACTTAACGGAGCATCTACACTTTAATTGGACCTTTTAAAGTCGATTTAACAGAGCCTGTAGTGTAGACATAGCCGTCCATACTGGCTTTAAGTCAACTTAACAAGGTCGACTTAAGCCTTAAGTCGACCTAAAGAGGTGGAGTTATTAAGCTGACTTAAGGAAGCGCTTAAGTCGACTTAATAAAAGCCCAGTGTGGACGCGGCATTAAGTGTCCTTAAGTCAACCTAAGGTGCAAGTGTAGACATACCCCATGCGCTTACAGCGGCAGGGATGGAGTGGGAGGGGCACAGCACTGCAGAAATTCTGGGCAGTGTATAGTCCATATGACAAACTAGGTAAGCTGCTGTCACTTAGACAAGTTCCCAGAGCTGTCTTAATTGTTCTGGGCCCCTTCAGGCCTCAAAGACTAGCCCACAGTTGTGAGGGTGCAGAGGTAGCTTTAAATCGACAGATCCTTCTCCTCCTAGGCTGCGAGTTTTGTGCTGCGCCTCTTAAAGACACAGCACAGAACTTTACACTCATCATATTTTGTCAAGTAAACATATTGGCAAGTAAAACACTCTTCCAACAGCTAGACGAAGATCAAGTGATCCATAGCTTAATTGTAAAGTAGAAATGTATAAGGTCACAACAAGGCTTTTGTTCAGCAGCTACCAACAAAATTGGACTTCTCAATCGTAAGTCGTGGGCACCTAAATAAGATATCCAAACCCTGCATTGGGGAACTCCCAGTGACTTCACAGGGCTTTGGATTAGGGCCACGGAAACACAAATATCCATTTTATACATTTCAACCCTCAAGCAGGGGGTGTGGGGCATCTGGGGGCATGCCATTAACTGAATAGAGTTAATTCTATTTTAACCAATGGAATTATTTTTATTTCAGCCCAACTTGGATTGAACCTCATCCAAGTATTGAGGCAACTGGAGTTCTTTGGCTCAGTAATGGACTCCAGCTTTCTCTACTTAATATCTTTCCATCTCATGGTGCTAATGTATTAATAGCTCTCTGGTGATGGTTATATCACAACTGGTAAATCAGGGACAGTCAGTTCAGTATGTTCCTTCTTAATTGCATTAGTGATTTGCTTAAGACTGACGCTTCCTCTTTTCTCCAAGCTGCTGGGCTTATACATGACATCTAGTTAATAACTCTTAATGTTATACTTAATCTATCACATGAGATGAATAGATTTGGTTTGGAGCAGATTAAAATGATCATTTGACTTGTAATCACAAAATTCAAGTGCAGGGGTTGTAGAGGGGGAATGTGCCCTCACTAGTAAAGTGAAATAAACAAGTTCTATATTGTTTGTTGTGGTACGTTTCCATAGGATAGAAGAAACCCTTTGTTTTTGTTTGATACATCCAGCGTCTAGTCACATTAAAACGGTCTTTTCTAATCACAACTTTTTTGGAGCCACACCCATTTAAACATGATCCTTTTCCCACAGGAAAAATACAGCCTGGGATTTTCCCTTTCAAGAAAATCTTGTTAGTGTAATTGGTCAGCCTTTGTTTCCCACTCACATGGAAGTGAAGGGCTCATGCAGACATAAATGCACACGTGTAACTTCCAAAGCAGATTCAGCAGCCAAAGTGCTGCTTCTGGCTTGGAAGAACATAAAATGAGCACAGTAGTAACGTGAGAAGCCAGGAAGAGGTGGCTGCATTACTAACTGAAGCAGTGAGCATCAAACTCAGAAGACTGATGAGAGAGCTGCATCATGCGCTAAAGAAAAATGTCCTCTTACTATTTATGTATTGAACACCACAGGATTTTATACACCAGTCAAAATCCAAGTAGCCACTTGATAACTTAATGAAATCCAAAACAATTAGATGCTATGAAGCTTTCCTGAAGCTAACCTAGTGCTTCAAGATTTACTGTATTCCAAAGAATAGTCACCTCATTCTGAGCAAGTACATACAGCAAATCAATCCTGTAGCTATTTGCTAACTGTTCAGTTTATGTGAATTTTGTGATTAATGTCTCAAATTTAGCTTCATGTAAAGTGTTGGTTCAAAATACAGAGCACTTTCCATTGTGCTTTTCTCGTCACCGTTCTGTCCACATCATCGTCGGGTAGCGTTCCAGGAGAGCATTTCTTAGCTGAGCCGTGTGGATTTTATCTCTTGTCTCTATAATGCAGGTGACCTGGGAAAAGAATTAGGAACATTCTTAGACAACAATATTCTCAGACCGCAATGGTGTTTGCAACTAAGCCATAAAGTGCACTTGTAAAGGTAAGATGATCCACCTAAGTTAAAAGCTTCCGAACCATGCTTATATGACTAATAGAAATGCTTCATTTTCTCCAGTCCTCAAAAACAGAATGCTAAAGCCCTCCTTTGGCCTCACCTGTCTCTCCACATTTTCGTTACTACAGTCTACTCCAATGGCACTGACTTCTTCTCTTCTGGATGCCTGTAGTATAGTTCCTGCCCTTTACAATAACCACCACGATATCACCCATTGCTATCTTCTGGATGAATCTCTTTTGTTCTGATCCCATGATTTGCCACTTCCCCAGTGCTCTTGGATTCTTTCCTATGTAGGGTTTAATGATTCTGTGTTCTCATGGCTCCAATGGCTTCTTCACTTTCTTTCCCTTCCTTTCCGTCAGAGCCTGTACAACTCTGTCCTCAACCCAATATTCTCTCTACATTACCTGGGTTACTTGATCTCCTTTCATGACTTGACACCCTCTCTCCAGAGAAGACTGAAATGTACCCTGACCGCTCTTCCTCCGTTTAGTCCTACATCTCTTAGGCCTGGTTTACACCAGAGAGTTTTTCAACGGAAGTCAGCCTTTGTCAACAAAACAGTGCTGGTGTACACCCTACAAGCTCCACACCGTAGAGAAAACTGTCCCATTTTTTCAACAAGATAAAATCACCTTGATAAGAGGTGTACAGCTTTTGTCGGCCTAGCTAGGGTGACAAAGTGTCAACATAGACCCTGCGTTTCCTTATATCATTGGTGGGGCTTTTATTCTTGTCAATTGACAAGAAAACAATAGCCAGAGTGGCTGGTGCCCACATCCCAGCTGCGAGTCAGGACTGGGTGAGCCACAAGCAACTGGCGCTCACCTCCCAGTTGGGTGTCGGGCAAGAAACCAGGGCTGCTGAACACCCTGCTTCCAAAGTCTCTATTTTCTGCTCGATTGCATTACAATGTTTTATCAATCCACCTGATTGTGGGAAGACACATGAAAGCAGAAGAGTCCTAACTTCTCTACGATTACAACCAAGAGAGACCAGCACGCAGACTCAGACTCTAAGATCGGAAGGGAGCAGAACGATTGTCTATTCTCATCTGACCTCCTGCACAATGCAGGCCACAAAACCTCACCCACCTATTTCTGCAATAAACCTCTAACCTATGACTGAGTTATTAAAGTCCTCAAATCATGATTTAAAGACTTTAAGATACAGAGAATCCACCAGCAAGTGAGCCATTCCCAATGCTACAGAGGAAGGTGAAAAACCCCCAGAGCCCTGAAATGACAAATGGTATTCACGTCCATCCATGTCCCCCTTACCTCAACAGTGAAGAGATCAGATATCACAAACATGTGCTCTTGTTTGATATCCAACAACCTAGAACAGACCAAGCATAAATTTGAGAGCAGCACACTGTCATTGTCAAATGCTTTCTGTAAATATTTTAGTAACAAAAATTCATGCCAGTCTAGTTGGAGGGAAGAAGGGTGATGTACTTCAAACCATATTCATAGACTGAAATAAATATAGGGTCATAGCAGAGGTCATTCACATCCTCGAAATGCTTTTAGCCCATTAGCTACTGGTCCTTCATGACATCTGCTGCACAACAGTCACCCTATTACCGCTCCATTTAAAACGAATGGATTGTTAGCACATACCTGGTAATTGTTCAGCATCAATCAAATGGATAAGCATAGTTGGGCCAAGGTGCAACAGCTGAATGGGAACCGCCAAGAATGGCGATAACAAGCCAGCCTTAGAAAGTATTGGATGATCTTGTAGTAGAAGTTTAACCCTGCAGAGCTTTTCAATTGCATTCTCCACTGCATCTCCCCTTTCGGTTCCCAAATACCCATCCAGGGAGTCACTTGGCTGTAAGTTTTGTTAGCACGTCTCCCATAGATACGTCTCTGGTTTTAACAGCTCTGCTATATTTAGGGTTAAGGGCCAAACTTAGCTGTTGTATATGCACACAAACCTTGCATTTACACTGAAGAGCAAGGTTTGCCCTGTGCTATGTACTGTTTCATGCCTCTAACAAGCATTTAACAGAGATTTAAATGACTAGGAGAGGGATTAGCCCAGTCTGGCTCAGAAAGCAATTCATACTTGTTTTAATACAAGTAGAGGCCTTGTAATGACAGAAGCAATGAAATTCTATAGTTTGTAGACCTATTATGGAGGACACACACCAGTGTTCAGCCTGTGACAGCGAACGGTTTTCCGACGCAGAGGTTACAAGTGTGCTACAGAAACCATCACCTGTGTAAACCACTGCATTACTCTATTCGCCTACAGCAGTCACTTATAGGCATTCAATAGTTTTTAATAACACAGGCTATGTCTACACTTGTTAATTTAAGTCGACTTAGCATGTCTACACTCAAAAATTAAGACAACAGAGTCCTGTGGCACTTTTAAAGAAGTGCCACAGGACTCTGTTGTCTTTCTACAATAGACTAACACGGCTACCCCTTTGGAATTTGACCTCAAAAATTAAGTCGACTTAAAGGGGACCCTGCCATATCGACTTAGAGCGTCCACACTGGACGCCTAAGTTGATTTCTAGGGGCTAGGTGGACCAGGGACAGGTCCACAGTGGCAAGGGGGGCACCAAGTGCCAAGTGCCAGGGGGCTCAGCATTTGCCCCATTGTACCCGTGTACAATAGGGGCTGAGTAGGACAGGGACACTGGCAGGGCATAGGAGCATGGTGGGCAGGGCTCTGTCCTGCCCTGTGAGGGGGTATGCCAGGCTCTGGCTGTACCAGCCACCCTGGCAGGGAGGGCAGTGGGGGAGCCCTGAAGCCCTTTAAGTCAACTTAAAGTCGATTTAGGGCTAATCCGCATCTACACTGGCTAAGTCGATTTAATAAAGTCGACTTAGCCAGTAAAGTCGACTTTAAATATGGTTTAATAAAGTCAACTTAAATTTTCCTTAAATCGATTTAAGGAA
>ML685755.1:49742899-49979768 GCA_007922175.1 Pelusios castaneus
TGCTTAAGTCGACTTAAGGAAACTGTAGTGTAGACGCAGGGTAAATTAAGTCGACTTTAAGCAAGCTTAACTCGACTTAATTTACCAGTGTAGACGCAGCCCCAAAGAGGGAGAGATGCTGAATGTTCTCAGTGTGGATGTACTTATTTCTATTCCATTTCTATAAGTTACACAGAAAAGCACTAAGTGAAAAGAATATTATGAGGGTGCAAAGTCAAGCACTCAAAAATTAGGAAGTACCAGAATGAAAGTGCCTCTTAATTCAGCCCCCTTCTGTGTATGGATTATGCTACAATCTTTAATTACATGTAGAGCCCTACGCAGATACAAAAATGTGGATCCACAACTGATCCATATACGAGACATGTAAGCACGTATCCGATCTGTAATCCGCATCTCCATGTTTTGTGGGTATCCGCAACCGCCCCGCCCCCGCCTTGCAGCAGCTCCGCTCCACTCGGCTCCTCGTGTCATTACACTGTGCTTCTGTTTTGTGTTCCTGCCTGTGTGTGTTCTGTAATGTAACAACTTAAAAGCAGGGGCTTAGTAAATGTGCACACACTGTTTTTATTTTAAACAGCATTGTAGAGAGTCCTAAGGATCCTGGTGCAACCTCTGTGTTTTCTTCTGGGGCAGCTGCCTGTCAGTTCCTGGATTGCCAGAGAGCAGCAGCTGCCTTGCACAGAGCCCGAGGAAGGGGGCAGGGAGGGCAGCACTAGCCAGAAGCTCCCAATACTGTTTGTTCAGAGCCCTGCTGGCCCTGATCATCTGGTTATTCCACCTCCTAGAGCCAAGATCAGGTCACACAACTGTTCAGCATGGGCAAGGTAATTCATTCAGCTGAGCGATCAGACTGGGAGGCTGGCAGCCAGAGATGGGGGTAAGCAGCAGCCCATCATCAGCTGATGTGCTTGGCCTCTGGCGAGCTAGGTTCAGGGAGCCCGAGAAACAGGTGAGAGGGGAGAGAGTTGCCAACAGCTCCCAATATTTTTCAGAGCCTTCGCTGACTCTGATCTGAGCAACTGGTATTCTGCCTGGGCTGGGCTGGGAAGTCTGGGCTGCTGCAGTTTCTCAGTCCCCGGTGGGGACCGGCCACTGAAACTGAACACCAGCTCTGATGGGCTGGGCTCTGGCTCTCACAGTCTGGAGTCAGAGACTGAAGGACAGCTGCAGGCAGGACCCAGGACCCGGATGAGCCAGTAAAAGACCGATGCTGTTCAGAGCCCCGGCTAGCCCAGATCTGAGCAACTCTAATTCCACCGGGGCTGGCCATGTGAAATGGGGGCTGCTGAGATCACTCAGCTGTTTGGTGCTGGGGGGAGTGGCCGGCAGTGGGAGGGGGAACAACTGTTATTCCGCCTGTACTGGCCCCTGGATTCAGTCAGGGCTGTAGCTGTAACCAATCAGATGTTCTGGGTGGAGCAATGGTGCTCTCTGCACATACAGCCATGACCAGATAAAAATAGGATCCATACCCGAGCTGCAATCCACAGCAACGGGTCTGTGGATATCCGCATTTGCACCCATGGATGCGGATATCCACGGATCTGCAGGGCTCTAATTACATGGTCATATTTTCCACAGGACCCCTGCCTCATTCAGTGCACAGGCCGAAGGATGCTCACTCAGGAAGCAGCTGTTCAATATTTTGCTGTGTAATATGTGGACCCAAGCCCTATTTACTGCCCACAGTTCAAATAGGGCTTGAGACAGCATTACTCCTTTCCTCCTAGGAGTTTCTATGGTGCTCTTCTCTATAGCATCATGTCCCAAGAAGTAGTTCATAAATAAATACCAACACCCACATTCATCTTGAAAGCCCCTCACTGCTCTTCACAGGCCATGGAGCTGTGGTGTGTGTGCCCTGAGAGTCGGTCAGTCCAGGTTATTTCAGACCACAGCTGGGAGGGCATTCCCTGCTGGCCAGACTCTCTCATTATCTCCGGCACCTAGCATTAGTGCCTCTGTGGATCACAGCAGCTGCAGTGTGCCACAGAGAAAGAGGATGTCTCTCAGGCTACATCTACAGTATGAGCTAGGGGTGTGATTTCCCTGCTCATGTTCTCATCCTCAGACCAGTTCTCATCGATCTGCCAGCACATGAATAGCTCTGCAGCTGCAATTGCATGGGTAACCGCAAAGGCAGCTGCCACTACCCATGCTATTGCAGCAACAGTGAGATTCATACTCCTGCCAGCTCAGTGAGAAGAGTCACGTATGTATGTCCAGGAGCAGGGGAATCGCACCCCCCTCCCCAGGTCATAGGTGTAGATGTAGCGCATTAGGCTCGTCCTTGCACAGCTAAGACTTAGAGGCCTTGATGCTGTGACAGTTTAGGTTCTGGTTAGTAAAATACTGGGATGATGATTTGTACTGCAGTCGTGTCTAGGAGCTACCGTCCTGGATCAGGACCTCGTTGTGGTTGGCACCATTCAAAAAGAGAAGGCCTCTGCCCCAAAGAGCCCTTGGCAATCTAAGAAACAGCACAGAGCACAAGGTAAAGACAGTGGTCTCAACACACCAGTTGCCTGACCATGGTCAGAGACTGAAATAGCCAGCCTCCCAGATATCTGTGGCTACCTCACAATGCTAGTGGGAGAAAATCAGGTGATCCATCGTCACCCTATCGAAATACAAGAGGGTGCGTCTACACTTGTAAATTAAGTCGACTTAAGCAGGCTTAAATCAACTTAATTTACTCTGTGTCTACACTACAGTTTCCCCAAGTTGACTTAAGCTGCTGCTTAAGTTGACTTAAGGAAATTTTAAGTCGATTTAATAAGACCTAGTTTTACTTCGACTTACTGGTTAAGTCGACTTTATTAAGTTGACTTAAGCCAGTGTAGACGTAGCTTAGCCCTAAGTCGACCTAAATGGTCCCCAGGGCTCCTCCACTGACCTCCCACCCAGGGTGCCTGGCACAGCCAGAGCCTGGCGTGCCCACCCACAGGGCAGGACACAGCCCTGCCTACCCTGCTCCTGTAGCCTGCCCCTGTCCCTGTCCTGCTCAGCCCCTATGTACGCTGGTACAATGGGGAAGATGCTGAGCTCCCTGGCACTTTTGGAAGGATGCCCGGGGAAGAGGGGCACCTCTTGGGTTTCCCCCTTCCCACCATTCAGCACTCCCAGGTCCAGCTAGCCCCTACAAGTCGACTTAGGTGTCCAGTGTGGATGCTCTAAGTTGATTTGGCAAGGTCGACTTTAAGTCAACCTAAATTTACAGTCAAATTCCTAAGGGGTAGCCATGTTAGTCTATTGTAGAAAAACAACAGAGTCCTGTGGCAGTTTTAAAAAATGAATCTGTTAGTCTTTAAAAGTGCCACAGGACTCTGTTGTAAATTTACAGTGTAGACATGCTAAGTCGACTTAGCAAAGTCGACTTATTTGAACAAGTGTAGGCATAACCAAAGAGACAGTGTCTGAAAAATGAGCTGAACCAGCCTTGCAGGAAGTATTGTCTACTAAATATTGAACACACCCCTCGAGTTAGCTTGGGCAGAAATACTTGTGGCTCAGATTTGATGGACTACTGGGCACCAGGAGACTCAGGGTATTCCTGGCTATGCCCCACACATCCTGTGTAACCACGAGCAACTCACTTCACTTCTCTGCACTGGTGAGTCCCTCATCTGTGAGGTGTAGGTGTAGTTAAGTTATCCTCTGATGGAGGGTTATTCTTGACCCAGTTGAAAAAAATCATTTATGCCCGTGACCCAACAATTACATCTTTGAGCAATGCATTCCAGTCTTTTGGCAGCGGGTGCCGGGACCCAGTACCTGAGGGTCTGTGACTCAGGTCTGGAAATCACTGGCCTATGTCACAAGTAGAAAAACCAAACCCAGACCTCCTAGCTCCCAATTCCATGTTTCTACTTTTTCACTAGAGTCTTGCTATACAAGTTCATGGCATTTCATCTTTTCTAGGAGCTACTCTATTACCGTCATGACTAGTACAACAAGGTAAGCTAGACTACTTCACTCATTTCTTGTTGAGCCTACAAAAGTAACCCAAATACACCAGCGTGGTTCAATGAAGATCCTACACAACGGATGAGGGGGACAAACAAAATCTCTCTCTCAGCTACACCCTGAACTTGAGCTCAGTCCTGCAAGGCGCTGAGCACCCCCGCCTGAGATGAGATTTATACACATACAGAATCCCCTTGATTTACACTAGGGCCAGAATGCGCAACCTCTTGCAGGACTGAGGCTTGGGATAAATTTGAGTAGCTGCAGTGATGTTAATGGAGGGTTTCAGCTTTTTCTCTCTCTTTTCCAGCAAGTCGTCCCTAGTGCAATATCTCATTGACAGTAGCGGGTGATTCCACATGCAGAATCTGTCTGTGAAGTGCAGTGCACACGCTCTCTCGTGCGACTTCCTTAGTAAGCTCCGTGTTTGCAATAGCAGGTTTATAGAAGCTATACCTTTTACTCTTCAATTCTGGCAGCTTCCCAGCAACCAATGCAGCAAGTCCAATGGCTCCCTCTGCATCCACTGTGGCTCGCTCATACTCCATCAACCGCAGCATGGAAATTAGAATATCCTCCTCCCTGAAGGCAAAAGGAACGGTGTCGAACGTGAACAAATGCAGAGTGAATTTAACAGACAATTAGCATGAAGAGACATGATATTTGTGTATTAAAAAGGGATTCCTTTGGTCCTCTGGTTGATTTAGAAGCCCCACCATAGCATTATGTGAAACTGTGCTGCTGGATGGAGAAATGAGTTTTGACCACAAATAGCCTTAAAAATTGCGTGGGATTTTGTATTTATTTTTGGCAAGAATGTATCCTGCCTACATTCCAGCTGGATAAGTACATTCCACCTACACCTTCCACCCACCCTGCTATTTAATTTGGATAAGGAGTTTTCCATTGGCTCACCTGCACTATTGTGTAATATTACTGTATGCTGCTTTCTATGCTAAATTTAACTGCTGGGTGAAGTCCTTACTCACATGGGGAGCCCTTTTGCTACCATTGGATCAAACATGACAATTAGGGTTGCAAGACAGAGCTTATTTGTAACATGCAGTATAGTGTGTGTGTGTGTGTCACGCAATGCACAATGAGCTGAGTCATGTAACTTTCACTGTTGCAAAGTAATTGTGTAGTGTAATGCAAAACGTGCCATGCAAGGTTCCCTTATGAATGCTCTGTCTTATTGTTATGGTGTGATGTTTCCTGCAGCATCATGTGTGTGTACAGATGTGAAACATATTTCCAGGTAGTTTACATGGCTCACGGGGGAAGGGGACAATCAAAGTTGCCTCCCAGCAGCATGTAAAAAGCCAGGGCTGCCAGCATGTACTCCAAAGAAATGAGAAGGACGATGGCCTAGCTAAATGCCTGTAGCAACTCCCTGGAGAGGAGGAGGCCACTCACCCATTCTGAACAAAGGCGATTACCTGAGAGAAGAAGGACAGAGGAGGGAGATTTTGGAAAACAAATACAGACACTTTGAACTGCTTGGGGCTTTTTGCCAGAGATTCTCCATCTTGAAATATCTACAAGAAGGATGACCAGAAACTGGCTGCTAAACCATCATTTAGCCAGATCTTGTGAGTAATCTTGGACAGTAATGTTAATTAGCATGCATCTTGTATCTGCTTGTGGTGAGTCCTTACTCCTTTATTAAATGATTGTGCATTGATTTGCTGTATACTCACTTAAAATCGTGTTCTAATCAATAAACTAGAGTTTGTTTATCTAAAGCTGTGGGAACTTTAGGGGGTGTGAATGAGTGAGGTTGGGCATATCTATTTCATTGATAAATGGGTGGACAAGTGTCTATGAGTCTGCAGTGATTAGGGAAGGGTCCCGATCACTGTAGGACAGAAGTTCCCAGTGTCTGGGGGTGTTCACTGGGGGACCATTGCCTGAATGACTGGAGGGCACAGACCCACTGCCTGGGGCTGATTACATGCAGGAGTCTGGTGTGCACTGACCCAGGTGTGTAGGTCCACCCAGCAAAGTTGGGGTTCAGGAACAGAGATCCGGGAAAGGGGGGTTCGGGCAGGGTGGGACACAGTGGCACACCGGACCAGATCCTGGGAGGGAAATGTCACAGTGGATATGTTGGTAACTATTGCCATTTTTCCTTTCACAAGGAAACACCAAAATTCTCTCTTTGTGTGTGTGTGTGTTATTTTTAATTACTCATGAATTTCATTAGCACTTCAGCATTCAGATTGTTAATATTTGCAATTTATACTATATTGTTTGCATCCAAAAGTCACTTGGCATTGTTTCTGTTTGGATATAACCAACACAGAACTGTATTTTTTAGTGGCATACACAATTCAAAGGTCACTTGGGCTTCGTAGTCACTTTTGTCAATATTCACACTGTTAAAGTTGGAGGGCTTGGATGTTCATAGAAAATGAATGTAAAAGGTTCATTAATCTGTTTGAACCTTGATTACCTTAAATATCCAGGAAGAATTCCTCTCCCCACTACCATAACCACTATTCACCCAGTTGTTACTGCTAGAATTTGTCCTACCTTAAGATAGATAATGCAGGCTTCACTGCCTTGATAAAGATATAGGGATTGATCCTCATCCGGTGTAACATCATTAATACATTAATTTACCTCAGCTGTGGAACTGCCATATTTCTTCCATGGATTGATCATTTATTAGGATAAATAGCATTGCATTGTACCAATGTTAGCTACAAATTACTTGCACTTAGTTACAGTGACTTTTATCCAGAAGCACCTCCCTCTATTCTCCTGCCTGTATTTCATTTCTGACCTCATCTAAAAGCATGCTCTCTCCCCTTTTGCTTATGGGGTTAAATATCTTTCCCATTTAAAAATATATACCTTGGTAAATATTACTTACACCCCTGGAAGTGCTTGGGATACACTTGGCATGAAAGACACTGCGTAAAATAAAACTGAAGGACATACTGGCTAATACAATGAAGACTAACAAATTTCTTCAGGTGTAAGCTTTCATGGGCTCTTTAAAGGCACCACAAGACTCTCGTTATTTTTGCTGTACACAGACTAACACGACTGCCCCTCTGGAAATACTGGCTAATGAATGCCAAAGATATGCAGATGGGAAGATAAATGCTACTTAACGTAATGTATTGTTACTATAGATGGAGGGTATCTTCCCATTTGAAGAGCCATTGAAATCAATAGTAAAACTGCTCCTGACTCAAAGAGTTCATTCAGCACCGTAGAACTTCATCCTGCACTCCCACGTGATCCTACCTCTTACTGAAATCCCACTATGGAATTCCATGGAAGTAAGGATTGATCTGGCCCCCAGGAAGGAGCCAACTCCAAAGGGGTGGCCATGTCAGTCTAGTTCAGCAAAAGCAAACAAGGAGTCTTGTGGCACTTTTAAAGACCAAGAAGTTTATTTATCACATGAGCTTTCATGGTAGAAAATCCTACTTGGTCCATCTTCAAGTGTCTGATGAAGTGGGATTTTCTCAAGCTGCAATCCCCAACAGCATTTCATTTTACGAAGGCCCATTCAAGTCAACCGAGTTCACGATGACGTTAGTCTTCACCTACCTCACGGTAACAACCTTGTCTACAAGCTTCCCAGTCAACTGCAAAGAATTAGTACCAAACCAAGGTCCACTCACATCTGCAGATTTAAGCAACATGTAAACAAGTGACATTGGCTTTTTAGCAAAGCCCTGGGCTCATTCGTTTTGTTTGAAATTAAAAAAATACACAGGACAGTGCCATTATGTAGTTTTAAAAATATATACATTAATTTTTACTTTTGTATCCAAATAAAATTACTGGGCCAACAGAAGAGACCCAGGCCCTGCTCAAAAGAGTTCATAATCTAAGGCCCCAGTCCTGATGTAAGAACCACACTGCACCTCCAAAGTCCTATTGATTCAATGACCCAGTGGTTAAGGGCTGTTCCACATTGAGAACCACATGAATTAGAAACCACCATCAATAGAGGAGGAGGAGTTGAAAATGGCATCATATTTGGGAGCCTCAATGGCTAAATGGGGTGGTCAACAAACGAGAGTATAGAAAGGGAAGGATTATTAATGGTAAGAAGTTTGGTGTGACTATGTGGAATATGAATGACCCCAGTCCTAACATCACTGATATCAGTATTACATAGCTGCAATAAATGTTGGGTAGGATGGAAGAGTCGTGATTCACTAATATTGATATGCACATTTATATGTATCCATTTTATATCATAGGTTTTAAATATACATGGCAGGGGCATTGGGCACTGGAGCACAGACCGAATGTACTGCCGGGTGCCCCGAGCCACCAGCCCTGGCAAGCGCAGGTGAGCCTGGGAGGAGCTCAACTGAGGCGGTCCTTTTAAATCTCCTGCCCTGCAGCACATAGATGAGGCACGTGGCCCAGGCTGGGAGAAGAGGAGGGAAATTTATACCCCTGCCTTTACATGGTGAGCCTCTGGCAGCGTGTTCCAGCAGCAGCAGAGCCTCTTCAGCTCCAAGACGACCAGCACAGCAGACTAAGTATTGTCTGGGTGCCCCACTGGGTAAGGGCAGGGGGAGGAAAAGGGGACCAGGGCCCCAAGGTCTGGCAGTGTTTTGGGCCATGCAGTTTTATACAGCTGAAGAAGTAAGCATCAGATTCCGCCCCCCTTAGGCTGATTAATCGTCTTACTTTGCAAGTCGTCCCATTGATTTCAGAGGAATAAAGGTACTAATAACAGGCATACAGATGGCAAAATCCAGCCCTAAATATATACAGCTGTGTTCCTACGTGTTCATTTGTGCATCAAAATGCATGATCTGCAGATCACCTTTCACTCCAGTTAGAACTGAAAGAGAAGATTCACAGGTTGCAAGAATCCATAACAATATTTATCTTCTGAACGTACATTCTTACCTCCATAAAACTGATGGTTACTACAGGCTTGGTCTTCAGTAGGATGGCCTGTCTTTAGTGATTGCTGTAATACAGGGAAACTCTCTAACTCCACACCCTGGGAAAGGGGGAAAATTTTTTTTACTTACTACTAAGGTACAAGGTACAACAGAAAGCACCAATACCAAGGAAACTGGCTCTCTAAATAAAGGCTGGGCAAAGTTCGTTACAATTTGCAACCATTATGAACTCTTGTTGCCCATTTAATTTTAGCTATTCCCAGTTTTAAAGATACACTGTCCTTAGTATAGGCCCCAAATTTAGGTTCTCTTTAAAAAACAAGAGCAGGGAATGGGGAGAGGTTTAAAAAAAATTAACAGAAACTTTTGCCAGCATTGAAAAAGGATCAAAGCCATTTTCCCTCCTGGGGACTCAAACACAGCTCTACTGTACATGTGCAAAAAAAAAAAAAGTGAAACTGAGTGGTCTTATTGACACAAGCTGACAAGAGTTATTAAAAATGACAAAAAATTAAACTAAGCAAAATTAAAATTTAAAAATACTTTGGTTTTTAGTCTAGAGCATTATTTTTATTGGATAAAGAGGTTTGTTAGTTTTAATTTCTGACTTTAACTTGACTATATCGATCTCAATTGCTAAACTCATCCAGATACATCAGATTAAACCTTCTACCATCTGCCTTCATGCCTCATGTCTCATCACTTTTGCTATGAGAGAATGAACTCAGAAAAAGGAGTCTGAATTTTTCCTTGCGACTTGTCATCTGATCAAAAAAGTTCTAATAGAACAGGAGTAAACAAAAAAATGGATGTTTAATCTAACAGTCCCTTTGTGTCACAGAATGAATGATTAGGTCATCTCTCCTTAAGCAGAGAGCACCCTGGAACCAACTATCTTAAACAGCAGGTATCACCTTATTTTCTGCAAGGTTTACATAAAAATGGGGGGGGGGGGGAAATGACATAAAAACAGAATGAAATTCACCATGCTGCACAGGGAGAGCACTGGTTCACATGCCAACATGGGTTTTAAGAGGTGCACAGATGTTGCATTGATCCTTTGCGTAGGAATGGAATAGCGTCAATAATATCACATACATTTCCAGCCTCAAGTACTATGATTTTCTTGAGATTTCTGTCTCTTCCATGATTCATACCACTTTCATTATATTCCATACAGGTCTGTTTTTCTCCCTGGGCCAAGTTCTTAGTCAACATCAAATCTCAGTCACCATGGATAGTCAATCATCACCACCTCCACAAATATGCAAAGATAGACCAAATCCTAAAATTTCTTAAAATTCAGAGGTGTTTGCATCTAAGGCTTAGTTTTGAGCCCATCTTTAGGAATAACAAGACCCTCCAAGTAGCATTTTTTCTATAGCTAGTATACATTTGTGAGTGATTAAAATCATGCAACTATCCAACCTTGAGTCATGTTTCCCATCACCTATAATTTCAGCTGGTGCTAGGTGATCACTATACCAAGAGCCAGAAGGAGTTAGTCTGTCTACAATTTGGGATGAATGTTTTCTTTTATGGACACATTTTAAACAAAAATCCACAGTTTTAACTAAGACCTCAGTTTTAACATGAATAGGTTGCTTCTTCCAGGAGTAAAATTTGGGGACAGGTCTACACTAGTTTTCAAGTGGATCTAACTTGCATTACTCAGGGGTGTGAAAAAGATCCCCTCTCTCCTGAGTGAGGCAAGTTACAATTGACTTAAGTGCTGCCCACACCAGCAATATGTTATGGGGAGATGCTTCTGCCTCTGGTGGAGGTGAAGTTATGCCAAAGGACAGCACTCTCCCGTCGGCACGCAGCATCTTCAACAGATGTGGCTCAGCTGCACCAAGGCAGTGTTTCTAGTGTAGACCTGAGTAATCTTCACGCTAACTTTGACATCTCTCTAGTTGGAAGTCTTTCAAGTAAGAGTTCTACAGCATCCTAAAACTTTGGGATATTTAATCAGATCAACAGGCTTCCAACAAGCTAAACAAACAGGCTTGAATCCATTAAACAACCCAAAAATAGGTGAGTTGAAAATTCAGATGTGGAGCTTTCGGTCTTATTTGCTTTCCTATATAGTTAAAAAAACAACAACAACAAAAGCAGGCTGCCAAAATTCTAAAATAGAATTCTCCTGGAGGACGGTGGGAACCAATAACCTCCCTCTACAATGTAAACAGACTCCTTTCTGGTACCTTACTGGAAAATGGTACCTTTCTGAAGCTCAGAGATTGGAGGCTAAAGTTCTCAAAATACACAATTGAAAAGCGAAAAGAACTTACAATCACAGAAATATGTGGGTTGAGATGTTTGAGGGCCGCAGCAGATCCTGCCAGCAAACCGCAGTGGCCTCCTGCCGGGAAGATTACCGCATCCAGTTTTGGCACTTGCTCATATATCTCCAATCCCATGGTACCCAAACCCGACAGATATATAGCACTATCCTCCCTGAGGGAAAAGGAAACAAAAAAAAATCCAAGTTATTTCAGAGTTGGGACTTGTTAACACAATAATGGTACACAAATTATATCTTTAAAATAGTGATATAAAATAATCATGGAAATAGACACACAAAATTTCCAGCAGGTATTGTGAGTGCTTACAGCTACCAATCAGACATTACATTGCAGCGAGAAGAAAAAGATGCAAATTCAGCAGCTTCAACCAGGCCAACAAGTGTTTCAAGATCTCTAAGTCACTTTATTGTGTACAAGCCCCTATCGAAGCATGGCAGCAGCGATGGATTTCAATCCAGATGAGTCAGGATTACAATAACAAGAAGTGCTTTATTAGAGGAATGAGTTGAACTTTTTGCCCATAGAAAGTCCTCCCTGCTAGCTATCAGACTACTGTAATTAGAGCCTGGTGAATTCTTTATTGGCACCATGGTATATTTAAAGTACCAGTAACGAGAGGACTCCTGTTCCTGTTGCTATCACTTCCTTAAGTTGCACAAGTACCAATATCCTCCAGCCAAAACTGTAAGCAATAGTAAGGAATCAAGTGCAGGTGTAGCTATCTTTGTTCAGCTGAGTGAGATTTAGTGCTCGTGATTGTGGAAATTTAGAGAAAATGGAAGCACTGTTCTGACATAGTCATGTAAACATGGAACAGACCGGTAGGGCATGAATATGTCTACCATCCAGGGCCAAAATCTGGATACCTGAACTCTACCTAGAAGACCTCCCTGAAGGATAAGAGAAGGATTTGATCTACCTAAGTATTACTTGGGAAAACACTTCTAGCTACAGGCAGTTTAATGAACAGATTAAGAGTAAACAAAGCCAGCAAAGCACAAGAAGTGAGCATTGTACTTTCAGAGATGGTTGATTAAGATTGGAACCATTTTGATTAAACCTGCAGAATGACAAATCCATCAAAACTAAAGGGCCTTAGCATACCTGTGCGTGTTCTACATAGTCTGACAAATTCGTAGACCAAGCAGAGTTACTATACCAGTGATTTCGCTTATTTTACATTCCACCAACATATTCAACGCTTACTTTGATTTCAGGTACAAGGGGCTGTGTGTATTTATTAATTACTTGTATCATAGTAACACCTACCGGTCCTAACAGAAATCAAAGTCCAGTTGGGCTTGTTGCTTTACAAACACAGTGAAAGAGTCTCCTGCACTGAAGAATTTACAGTATTAAAAGACAAAACAGAATGAGGGAAATTAAATATCTTCCTTGTATTACAAATGAGGCAGAAAAAGATTAAATAACTTGTTCCAAGGCACACAGGGGGTCTGTGAAGGAACTGGGAGTTGAACCTCAATCCAATTCTTTATAAGAATAAAGCAAAATGAAAATACCACAGGTGCTTTGAAAAATTCTACTGGGAAATTAGAACACCTTTTCTCCCAAACAAAATTTAATTTTTAAAAAGTTGCCCTGGCAATCTACATATTGAGGTTCAGAAGGGTTTGCAAAAATAAAGGGGATCTGGAAGATTCAGTTTTACAAATGAAGCTGCTTTAAAAACTGCAGAGCTGTATCAAATGCCAGACTGCCTTTCATATGGCATGATCGATATTCCTATTAGCAGCTTGGACGGACATTTTTGACAGTTATGCACACTTTGCTTGCTAATATTTAGAAAGGGCTTCATTGTTGACCTTTCCTCCCAGTCACTCTTTTCACATTTATTCTATAAAGTGTGGTGATGATGGTCTGGTTAATGTGTGTTGAGTATATCCATACAGGTAGATTTTAATGGGATTGTGATTGCTATTTGGATAAGTGTTACGATTTTTAATGGTTTGGGTTCAGAGCATCAGGTCGTGAAGTGTGTCAAATTCCTAATGAAAGAACCAAAGCTTGGTGGGTTTTTTAAATGTTTTTGTCTTGGTGTTTTTGTACAACTCTCCACAAAAAAAAAATAAAAATAAAACTCTCAAACATTATAAAGCAAGTATATTATATTATATTATATAGATTATATTACCCTTAAATAAATATTCCTGGTTCTTCATACCTAGCCTAACTTTCCACAGGAAATAATTTGGTCTATTATATAAAACTGGGGCAGGTGGGGTTGAAACTCCTGACACACTGGAGCTCAAGAGGCTGAGAAGAGGGATGTCTCCTATGAGTGTTCACTATTCAGGAATGCTGTTCAAATCCACACCCAAGAAAGCACGTCACATGCCTCCCTTTTGGGCAAGGCCCTATGTTTTCTTTTTAGTTTTGTTTTCTGGGTGATGTTTGTGTGTGGAATTTGGTTTTGATCACACAGAGTAATAGACCAAAAAGCTTTGCTTTATTCTAGTTTATTTTTGAATTAGTCAAGGTGCTTAAAAGTTATGTGGTGGGTGGAAGCAACTCTACATTGCATTTGAGATTTATATATCAGTTATAATTGCAGCTGCTATAAAATTCTTACAAGCACCACCTGTGGGCAGTAGAGATATTTCAGCCTTGGAAGATGCCTGCAAAGTTGCCAGATCTATAAACCAAGCTGAGAACACGATTTAAAAAAAGAAAAAAACCCAACCCCAACAGCCTTAGCTGATATAACTGCTACAATGTTCCAATGAAGCAAAACTTTTTATTGGTGAAGGTGGCATCCAGTGAAAACACAGGTCAAAATGAGTGGCAATTGGAGGAGAAAGGTTGAGTGGTGATTTAATACTTAATTCTTAAGGCTGTGATTTTCAAAGAACCAAAGGAAATTTTAAACTCTCTGTGGTATAGGGCATTTAATTCCCTGATTATTCTTGAAAGTTCCACCATAAGATTATATTCCATCTTGAGTCCATGCATAGAATGCCTGCTGACTGAGTTAACTCTAGTCTACTATAAGTGACTCAGTAAGCACTGAAAAGCTATAATTTTCAGTGAATTTTTCCAAAATTCAAACTAGAGAGGGAGGAACCAATTAGGAAAGACTTAAGATCCCTCTTTGTTTCGCTTATTTTACCATGCTCATTCGAAAACAATAACCACTCCTTACTTCGCAAATATTCTCCCATTTTCCCCTAGATCTGGTCTGTCCAATGCCGTCAAACAGATAATCATTCCTAAGATTAGAGTAATCCTTAGCTAGCTAAAGTACTTCAGTCATGTCACCTCTTAATCACCTTCTCTCAAGACAGAGTTCCAGTTTTGTCAATCATCCCCATATGCAAGACTCTCCATTCCATTCATCTCTCCCTGTCTTACACTGTATTCTGTCCATTGTAACCCCACTTTGAAGAAAGGGATCCACAACTTCATAAATTATGACAAATCCAGTATGAATACTACTTCATAAAATACCAGCACAGTAGGCTTAGACTTATACAATATACACCTCTTGCCACACAAACCAATATTTTATTAGCCTTCCACATTGAAGCACATTAGACTGAGAATTTAACAGATGGGTCTAGAAAGCTAACTAGATCTTTTTCCTCTTCCATATTAACTAATTCAGTGCCACCTATATGGTACTTTCCTTGGTTATCCCATCTACCAAATTTTATCCCTTTGCTCTAAGACATGTTAGATTCCACATTTTGCCTCTCACCATATACGGCCAATCAAGATCCATCTATAGAACAGATACAACCTACTGTGTCTTAACCATTCTCCCTCTTTCAGTGTTACCTACGTGTTATGGTGCCCCTTTCTAATATTTAGCAGACAGTGGCTCACAGGAGAGATTCTACTCTTAATAAAAAAGCTCCCCTCCCAAGCGGTGATCCAAGCTAACATGGCCACTGCCTGACACCTACCCTCACATTACAGGATCCAAGCCCTGGTGTTCTACCTGTACAAGCCTGTTAGGACCTCAGCTCCATGCTCACCCTGCTCAGTGGGAAACAGAGGGCTACAGGCCATTTTTGTTAGTTAGTAGTCTGTAAATAGCTTCTTCTGTCTGGTATGGCAGCCGTTTCTTCATGGAGTGCTCAATGCGGGGCCTGCTACTGTCCTGTTACTAATAGACCCTGCTGACTAGCTAACACCTGGTTGCATTTGGCATCTCCTTGCACTGGTGCCCCAGTAATTGGTTGCTCCTTTTCCTGCAGGCTATGGTTGAAACACTTATTTGCCATGGCCTGGGAAGGGACCACCTGTTGCTCCCTTGTTTATGCTCCAAGCCCTCGGCTGCTGTTTCCAGGGGTTGCTCTGGCCCCACTGGCCATAGACAAGTGGCTAAAGATGGCTTCAACAGCTCTCTAGCCATATCTCGGAGTCTATATAGCCATGGGGAGGGGGAGGTATCTTATTCTAAGAGGCTTCACTGCAGTTAGAGGAGTCCTCTTGGCTGCATCTCTACAGACAGAGAGGCTATGTCTACACTGGCAAATTAATCCAAATTAAGGAGGCTTAATTCGAACTAACTAAAGCCGTGGCTACACTAGGCTTTAATTCGTTCAAATTAAGAGCTTCCTTAATTTGAACTAAGAAGTTCGAAGAGGGTATTCTAACTAAGGGGTTAATTCGAACTAACTAGTTAGAATTAACCAATGTGGCCATGTTAATTCAAACTAATTTCTTAGTTCGAATTAACTGGCCATTGAAATGAATGGGGATCGCTAATTCGAACTAAGCAAGTGCTTGCTTAGTTCAAACTAACGTTCCAGTGTGGCCATGCTAGTTCGAATTAAGCTAATTCGAACTAACTAATTCGAACTAATTTTAGAAAGTGTAGACATAGCCAGAGAGGTTTGTGAGCTCTTACAAGTTGAAAAGCTGCAGGGGTGAAGCTCCTCATGACAAGCAGCCCGAAAAGCAACCAAAAAGAGGTGTCGTCTGGTCAGTCTGAGATTGAACAAATCTGAAATAAGCTGAGAAGCCATTTAATTTTCCCACCATTTTGAAGGACTGCTCCCATGATGAAGGATTTGCATTATGGTGCTTTCATAGGAACAGTTCCACCATTTTAACATTAAATAGTTAGATTTGCATAATCATATACATGCTGTCTATCTAAAATACTTCTGTAAGGCAGCAGAGGGAAAATAGGGGGTGAAAAAACATGAATTCAAGTTTCGCTTTGAACCAGTCCGAAAGTTCAATGCAAATTCTAGCCAAAGCCACCAAATCGGCCTCATCTGGAGAAGAAACCATACAAAATTGTCAGAGATCTTGGGCAGAACTGAAAAATGAAAATGACTCTAATGAAGTCTGTTCCAGGCTCTTAGGGAAGTACGTGAAACTTTTGGTGAGCAAGGTCAAGTTGTCAGGCTGTAATAAAATAGGACATCAATGGATTTTGCAGAGTTGAAGACTGAACAATTTTCTGAAAAAACTTCCACTTACTCTTCAAGGTATAGATACCCATTCTCTTGAGCCAGCCTCCTTGCATGGATCTGGGAATCCTTGGCTGTAGTGCCATATGAGATAACCATGGCACCATACTCACGGCACATTTTCACCCTGGTTGGTGATGTGCTGGTAGACATGATGACAAATACTGGAATGCAGAGTTCTGAGGCATGGTATGCTGCTGCCATGGAAAAGTTACTGTCAGAAGCCACTATCACGCCCTTTCTCTGTTGATCCTGCAAAACACATTTGCTTATTCGAGATCACACTATCTCAGAAAATGGCTGCTTGGCCATACAAGCTTACAAAGATTAAAGGTGGATAATTTCAGCCTTCAGACTGTGCTGTGCTGGCCTTTTGTGGTCTTCTTCCCCAGCGTTAAATTATCAAGGTATGACACAGATCTGCAGCATATGCATCTCCATGGCTATGTCTACACTTACAAAGGTTAGTTCGAATTTGTTAATGGCCCCATTAGAATGCGAGTTCAAACTAATCAAGTGCCATGCATGGCACTTGCTTAGTTCGAATTAGTCAGTTGAATGAAGGTCAATGTGCCGATTAGTTTGAACTAATATGGCCACATTGACTTAATAGTTTGAATTAAGCGTTAGTTCAAAGTAAAACGAGGTTTTACTAATTCAAACCAACTTTTCCTTAATTCGACTTAAGGAACTCCTTAAGTCGAATTAAGGAAACTCCAGTGTAGACACAGAGTAAATTAAGTCGACTTAAGCCTGCTTAAGTCGACTTAATTTACAAGTGTAGACGCACCCCATGTGATCTAGTGGCTTAAAACGCAGGACTAGGAGTCAGGAAATTTTGAGTTTGAATGCCTACTGGGCCCAGGCCTTCTCCTACTGAAATCACAGGAAAGCTTCCACAGATTTAATAGATACAAGATTTGGTCCCCATCTTTGCCCTTCAGAAAAATCAATTGATATTTTTGCCTGACTTTCCCCCTCAGTAATATAATGATGCAGATGTGCTGTAAAAATTCATGTGTCTGAAGTGCCCTATATAAAAGTTAAATATTATTTCTTCTACACAAAGGTAACACTTCATACAAAAAGGGAGATAAAACCAATATTCAGGTACTGTTGGAATTCATTCCAAAACCATCCACAATCCAGGTTCTTCTCTCGGAATCCACAACTTAATTTGATTTTATCACCACCTTAATTGGGGATTTCAACTTTTTGGGGGGTCAGTATAATTGCATAGATCATATGTATCAAGATCAGCTCATTCCAACACCATGGATAAACTTTAAAATCTACACACTACAAAACTTTTCTTTCAATTATTCTCATCAGATTTCATGAAAAAAATCCTGTTGATATGTCAAATGTAAAGATACAACTAAAATGTTTTAATCACTTTATTTACAGGCAAATCTATGGTCCACAACATAGCAGTATCTGAACACCTAAATGAGGAAATATACCAAGCCTGTGACCCTATTACAGAAAATAGCATCATCTTTAATTTTTGCAGCTTGAAGTTGCACTTTTGATTAAGCAAGTTTGATATTTTTGTTCTCACTAGGGCCGGATAATTTGTCCTACCTGCTGTAGAGATGTTAGCAGATAAAGCACTCCTCGCTCCTTCACAGATCCTGTGTACTGAAGGAACTCTTTCTTTAGATAGATGTCGATTCCATATTGCTTTGAAAGTCTAGAGTACTAAAACATAAGAGAATGATGATGTTGCTGTGCTGTTTTACATGCCTTCATTCCAAGTCAGCCTTTTGCTTGCTTTACCAGAGCACAATCTTTAAGGTGGTCTAGCAAAAGAGAAATATTCTGTATTTCCATTAAGAAAGCATATATAGGAAAGTTTGGTGTCATTTACAAGGGTGCGTCTACACTTGTAAATTAAATCGAGTTAAGCTTGGCTTAAGTCGACTTAATTTACTCTGCGTTTACACTACACTTTTCTTAAATTGACTTAAGCAGCTGCTTAAGTCGACTTAAGGAAAAATTAAGTCGACTTTCTTAAACCTACTTTTAAGTTGACTTTCTGCTTAAGTCGACTTTCTAAAGTTGACTTAAGCCAGTGTAGACATGGAATAGCCTTAAGTCGACTCTAAGTCGACTTAGGGCTCTCCAGGACTTCCCCACTGCCCTTCCTGCCAGGGTGGGTGGCACAGGGAGAGCCTGGCATGCCCCCACACAGGGCAGGGCAGAGCCCTACCCATCCTGCCCCTATGCCCTGCCACGGTCCCTGTCCCCCTTTTCCCCATTGTACCCAGGTACAATGGGGCAAAGGCTGAGCCCCCTGGCACTTGGCAATGGGTGCCCCCTGCCACCGTGGACCAGTCCCAGGTCCACCTAGCCCCTAGAAGTCGACCTAGGCGTCCAGTGTGGATGCTCTAGGTCGACTTTGTTGGGTCCCCTGAAAGTTGACTTAAAATTTAAGTGTGGACATGCTAAATCGACTTAAATTAACAAGTGTAGACATAGCCCAAGATTCTTGTGATTCATATAGCTCATCCCAAACAGCTGTCCATAAAGCCTTTATACTGCACCATTACATAGTATGTATATGCCACATTTTACAGTGAAAGCTAAACCATGTATTTTTAAAATAATACTTAAAAGAAAGCTATGAGTTATTTTTCACTTCCCTTTATGGAGCCAATTTATGTTAATACCATAGGGGCATAATTTCTCACTGGGATATGGACACCACATGTAAGATTGCATGTATTTTATGACTTTATTAGGTACATCACCACATGAACAAAACCAACATCCTTGCCACTGATAGGGAAGTGCTTAAGTCGACATAAGAAAAGCCCAGTGTGGACGCGGCTTCGTGTAGGTCGACTTACGCCTCCTTACGTCGACCTAAGTTGCCAGTGTAGACGCACCCAGTGAGAGCAAGCTTTAGTAAGTCTGTGAGAGTGACACAGCTAGTGTCTGTAGGGAAGCAGCGGACTGAGGGAAGACTCAGATTTACAGGGTAAGGTCAGAGTCTTGACAGCAGAGAGAAGCTCATAGGCACAATTGTCACTTTTGCTGAGTCTGTCGGGTTCCTTGTAACTTCACACCTTTTTCGGAATCTGAGCTGTAGTATTTTACACAGAGATAAAGTGATTGTGCCAGATACATGGAAGGGGAGGCCCACACTCTCGGTGGGCAAGGAGTCAATGAAGCACCTCTGCTCCCTAAATTCAAACAGAACTTGACATTTAGCATCTCCTTCTACAGTTTATCCTTTATTCATCACTGGTGCCTTTTTTCATGCTTTTTCTGTCCTAATCCACGTCAGTTATGCTTATGTCTGTTTTATAAAGAATGGTGCTTACATAAAACCTACAGCTTGCCAGAATTTTTTGAGCATGCCTTTTTCTGGGAACTCCTGTCTCTTAATACGCATTTTAGAGAGGTTATATTAAGCAAAACAACTATTCAAAGCCACAGAAAATTTTAGACAGATAGCCAAAATGAATGAGGAAACAGTAAATTATTTACATATTATGTACTCTGCACAGAAAAGTTAACTCAGCTCTGGCTTTCTTTCCTTAATGCAGTATTAAATCTGACTAATAAATACTAAGTCAAATTGTTGAGCGTAATTAACCACCAAATCCTTACATCCAGCTCACTGGCTCCAGTACAGATGTTAATCTACTCTTCCCGGAATATTCTCTGCATATAAACAAAAATTTGACATTTCAGCATCAGTGGTTAGGCACTGAATCTAAATGGCATAGTCAGAGAAAATGGAATAGAGTTCTCAACATTATAAGATAGGGAAGACCATGTAAATTAACCAGTCTGCCTCTACCTTACCCGATTCCCACTAATACCTTACACCATTCCCATCATCTGCAGAGACGATGCCTCAGTCACTTCCATCAAACCTACTCCACTGCCCACTAACATATAAAGTTTTCGGAAACATTGGTTATGGGCACCTTGCCACTGCTCCATCACAAAGAGACCGACAAAACAGGACATAATGCCAGAGTTAGGGAAAGGCAGTGGTTTAAAACAATTTCTCCCATCTAAAAAAGTAATCTACTTTTCCTTTTATCTTTCTATCTCTCTTTGACAGTGTGGACTGGCTAGGGAGAAAAAAAGGGGGAGGAATATTGTTTTCCCTCATGCTATTTCAATCCTTGGACAGTGGAAATAGTGAAGAAATACAGGATCCCTACTTCATTGTGGCTCCTTAAATGCCTGAGGCAAAAATCCCGCCAAAACAGAAACATGAAAGACAGATAGGGTGCGTCTACACTTGTAAATTAAGTTGACTTAAGCATCTACACTACAGTTTCCTTAAGTCGACTTAAGCAAGCTGCTTAAGTCGACTTAAGGAAAATAAAGTCGACTTTATAAAACCTCCTTTTAATTCGACTTTAGGCTTAAGTCTACTTTTTGAAGTCGACTTAAGCCAGTGTAGACCTGGAGTAGCCCTAAGTCAACTTAGGGCTACTCCAAGACTCCCCCACTGCCCTCCCTGCTGGGGGGGGGGGGCACAGGGAAAGCCTGGCATGCCCCCCCCCGGGGCGGGGCGAGGCCCTCCCCACCCTGCCCCCATTCCCTGCCCGGGTCCTTTGTAATGTGTACCCATGTACAATGGGGCAAAGGCTGAGCCCCCTGGGACTGGGCAAGCGGTGCCCCCCTGCCACCATGGACCTGCCCAAGGTCCCCCTAGCCCCTACAAGTTGACCTAGGCATCCAGTGTGGACGTTCTAGGTCAACTTTGTAAGTTCCCCCTTAAGTTGACTTTAAATTTTGGTGTAGACATGCTAAGTCGACTTCGCTAAAGTCGACCTAAATTTACAAGTGCAGACATAGCCATAGTTAGTATCCTGATCTGTATGTACTTATTCAAGTTTACCTAGATACCAAGGTATTTGGGAACCCAAGGGCCCTAAATATGCAATCCCCTGGCGAAATCATAGGCATCCTGCATTCCATACTCCTCCTACTTGTTGCCTTCTACTTGACAGATCCCATGATGTTCAGTCCCCATTTGGATCTTTAGCTCCAGCTCCACTCTAACAACCCAGCATGCACTATGCTGAAGACAACACATCTGGACTTTATGAGCCAGTCACGTAACAGGTCAGATAAGTGCTTTATAAAGGAGGCAGCAAAGTTTTACATAATTTTCACTGGGATATTGGTTCCTAATTATTTCATTCTGTTAAGCGGATTGCATACTCATCTGTCACCAAATTTAAAGCAGCTGAAAAAAGCCTTCCTGTTGTGAAGTGGAGGATTTATATGTTGAAAATGCTGAAACGGCCTTCAGTCTAACATTGCCGAAAGGGAAACAACAATGTGCAGTTTACTACTACATAAGTGAGTGGATACTTATGGCAAGTGTTTTTAACTGGGTGCATAATACAATAGCAACCTTCATTCTACAGCTCACTGTCACCGTTTGAGAATTTAGGGTGGTAAAAACACCAAAAATGAAGTGAAATATTGGCCGATGCCAGCCACCTCGTTGGAAAATCATCATCTTGGAGAGAGACATCTGCTGCTACTAATGCGTGTTCCCCGGTCACTTCTGACTGATTCCCACAAGACGAGAGAGATTCAGAGAACATAAAGCATTGTCGATACCATACCATGCAGGGGGTTTTCTGGACACCGCTCTGGATTTTGAAAGCTGCAGCGCTAATATCTTCAAATCGAATGAGCTTATTATAGGTTGGCCGGCTGGTTTTTCTGTTTGGTTGGGTGGCGGGGTCAAGGGAATCTCTGACCATTTCCTCATTATGGCTCACAATCTTCATTTCCCAGGTCTTCACGTCCCCATTCAGGTAGTCCTCCTCCCCGAAATCTTTCAGTCTCTCTGGGTGGATGGATGGTGGCTGCTCTCCAACATGGCCATTTCTCATCGGCCCCTCCTTACAGCAATGAAGTTCACAATGTGTTGGGGCATCCTGTTTCTTCACTTTATGGTCACCCCTAAGGAAGCACAAAATAACCTTGTTAATTCAGCAAGAAAAGTCTGGTTGACTAAAAGCTTGACATCTACTGTTCCAGGAGGACACCGCCCCTCTGCTTCTCCACCACTTTCTTCCCTCAGATAAATTAATGACGTTATTGATGAACTACCATTTCCATGAAGATGGAGAGCACATGGTGGCACAGCAGCAGCAGAACACTGGGCATACTAACAAACCAAGCCGGTATCATTCCCTTGTTAATGAGGATGTGCCTGTGCACCGTATGGAGCTAGATTTTCAAGAGTGCTTAGCACCAATCGCTCTCATTTGCTCAGTGGGTGGCTGCTGAAAAATCTGGCCCCATATTCACAGCACTACTGAAGTTTGGAAATAGATAACTGGCTATGACACAGCATTCCCGCAAAGTGAACAATAGCAGTAATAAGCAATTGAATAAAAGCCAAACTCTGTAGCATAATAGCTTAGTGTCACTAATATGAAATGTTTGCTAGGTTTTTAAAATATATATTTTCATATCAGATTTTAGCATCCTTACCAATAAAATCTTAAGGCTGTTGTTATTTTTCATGGTCCTGGAAGATACTCACATTAATTTAGGTGGCTAGTCATCCCTGAACATGGGGACCAGTACGGCCACCTTACTTTACATTATTGATCACCATGGTTCTGCACATTCCAGTGACTTTCAGCACAACCTTTATGGCATATTTAGGAACAGTTGCTCCCTGAACAAGCCCTCCTTTTTCAGAGCTGCAAAGCCCTGTACTGAAGAATTATGATCATTAATGCTCCTATGTGGTCTGCTGAAACATGTCGGAGGTGTTGCTTCCCAATACATCCTTGTTTGTTTGTTTCACTGTGTGTCTTGGAGGAGGAATCATTAGCGCAGTTTAAAAAAAAAGATTTGTTATTTTGGATGCAGTATTGTATTATCATAATCAATTGTGTTGCAAATATATCCTTAAAAAAGCATTATTGTGCATGAGAAAGAACTAAGACTGTGTACTACAAAAACTACCCAGTTTCCAAGATTTGTCATTAGAAAAGAGCAACATTATTTCATCAAAACAAACAAGGAGTCCTGTGGCATTTTTATCTCATCACTTTTCCAGGCAAGACTGAATAAAACACTCATGCCTTGAACAAAGTGTACATTCTCATGCTTCCGATTTTGCTGGGTTGAAGTTGTATTTTAAAGATTCTTCTCACAAACATCTTTCAATTGCCACGTTCTCAGAGCACAGGTATGTTTTTAAATGAAACACTCCCATCCACTAGCTTATAACGAGCAGATTTCTACAGCGAAGTTATTTTGGGGTTAGGAGTGAGTTAGAGCACACACAAACATTTCATAAATGACTTTAAACACATGGAGTCAGCTCTCATGCATGGCAGCTAGCTCAACACAGTAGACCAAAATGGCTCCTACAGGCATTATGACATATTGCAAAAATTCCATGAACTAAATAGCTGACGGCATTCCTGATGCAGCAGATTGACCTCAGTTTGGCAGTTCATCAACCAGCAAATAAAAATTTTCTTATAACCCAATTGACCATAGCTATTCCAAAGGACAAGAACTCACATTTTCATAACAACCTAATACTTAGTAAACTAGTTCAGCAATTATTAGAAATTTATCAAGTTTCTTACATGGGTGAACTTGGGTGAGTGAAAAGGATAAATTATAAGGTAGATATACAAGTAGGGGGTTTATTTTCAATTCAAAGGACTGATTGATTCTCAAGAAAGATATAGATATGATACGGTCCTATTTTTCTATTGCTATTAAAAATTATCAGTTAGCTAAGACTCATGTAGAACTAAGGCTATGATGTGACATTCCCAACATGCATTCATGCCATTAAATGTTTTCTTTACATGAGTGATGACCTAATTGTCAGACTGGTATTTTTGGCCTTATTCCTTATTCCAAAAATTGGTTTGTTTTCAACTGAAACCTGAATGGCTTTGTTTTTTCTCAACAAAACACATAACTGACAAAAAAAAAATCTGTTCATGTCAAATGAAATATTTTAAATGTTAATTAAAAATTATTTCAAAATCAAATGTCAATTTGAAATGGCATTTCAAAATGAAATATCAGCTCAAATCAACATTTAGTTTAAAAAGGGCATTTTGAATCAAGATTTCATTATGAAAATATTTAGAAAAAATGTCAACACTTTCTTAATGAACTTTTGAACTTTCCAAAGTTTTTATTTTCAGGGTGTTTTTGGCCAAAACTACTCCCAATTCAGGTCAAATTCTCGAACAGTTTCAGTGCCCTGCAAAATGATTTTCTCGGTGAATTTGATATTCAGGGTGGGGAGGGGAGTGATATATTCCTCTCACAATATAAAACATGGCTGTTTTAAATTAATCAGCTGTGCTTTTCAATAGATTCACCTAGAAAAGCTCAGTGAATGAGTTTCTTTAATGTGTGTGCTGAAGAGTCACATGGAAGGAAACAAACATCCAGCTGTCAAGTTTTATTATATGCCTATAAATGCCATTTCACCTTCAGCGTGGTGAGTAAAAACAACCATGCAAACATGGGTTATAAAACCTACTTTTTTGTGAAGAGCCGCTCAGCATAGCTGCGGGAGAGAAAAAAAAGGATCCATATGGAGACATTCTGAGATAACAAACCCACTGTAGGAAATTATTTACTTGCACAGCTATTCTTACTCAAGGCAGAGTCTCCCTGCAGCTGCATGGTCACTGTTTTTTTTTTTGTTTTTTTTTTAAGAGCAAATTTCAAAAGCAACTGCGTGGAGTGAATTTTGTCTTTTTGTTTGTTTGCTTTCAAATATCTCAGTATTTTACATTAAGCTAAAGAGCATTGGAGGCAAAGAAAATCAGGCACTTGATTCAAACCACAACATTGCCTATTTTGTTTCAAGGAAGGAAAAACACCCACATAGTTATCTTGCAGTAACTGGTCAACTGGCTCAACTCTGCACTCGGATGCAGTATGTATGCGTAATGGCTAAATGAAACCAATGGGCATTGTACATGCAATAGACGATGGATTCTGAGCCATTTGGCCGGCTTTCCTTCTACTGCAAGGTGAGCTAACAAATATTTATGGGCAGAGGTGACAGAACTATGGACATCCACACAAGAGGTCATTGTGCCGCTTATATGAACCCTGTGGTGATGCGGGATATTATGGCTAGATGTTAAAATCCCAGTCGGTTTCTCCCTCTCAAACACCCCCGATCACACGTCTAAAAATAAAACGTTTACAGTAGCTTAAGAACATTCTAACTGGAAATTTATCATTTTAATCTATGCTGATATACCTTATTTCACTAGCTTTTTACAACAGGCTTTAAATAGGTTGTATTTACCAAGAGAAGCACTCCTGGAAGCACCCACTGAGTGAGGAACTGATGTATTAAGTATAGGTCTACTACCTGATGCCATGTTGACAGGTGAAAATCAAGAACATAATGCAAATCTAAGGAAATTATTTTGTGACGACATTATATAGCCAACCTCCCAATCCTAGAAGAAATATTTCATATCGTTGTTCAAACAAGCAAATTTTGTGGATTCTGATATCTGGTACTAATAAGTAAATAATTGCACAAAATTTTGTGGTGCCAAGGGTCAGTCAAAGCTTTAAGTACAGCTTATTAAAAACTAAAATTATTCCCGTTGTTCTTGTAGATACTTGTGGAAGCATTATTTAAATAAAGATGGTTACAACATTTCTCAAAGAGTTTGTCTCAAGACAACATGGCCAACAAATCCACATGACATCAGAAACTGGAAAGGCTTATGTGATTTGCACAGCCTATCCCTTTGCAAACTTAATATACTGACAATCTAATTGAAAATAATGAAAATGACTGGCTATTTCAGCCATTTATAATCCTAACATACATTAATGCACCCTTATGTATGTTGGTTATCAACTTTCATATAAGAAATTATGGACTCTAGTACAGTTTAAGGAAAATTTGTTTTCCATATCCAAGATCATATTTCAGTCATCTGGTCTTATGAGGTCATTAGACTACTTGAAAACATGCTGGCTTATTTAGAGATTAATATGGCCAATAGTTCACCATAGTTTTTGCTCTCATTAGATATTCCATGGAAACGGTTGCAATATCTATCATGTAGCAGTGAGCCATTAACAAGCCTTTACTTATCAGGTTGTCACATAACATTTCCTGCCTAAGTATATTGAATTATCAACAATATGGAAACAATACTGGAAAGTTGGTATTTTTTTTTTATTTTGGTTGTAAGACAGCAGGTCAAATTCTGCCCTTAGTTACACTAATATCATCTGTCTGGTTTTAATGTATTTCACCAAAATAATTAAAGGAAGGATTTGATTCAGGCTCTAGTGGAAGTGGATGAAAGTCTGTTGATGTTAATAGAATTGCACCTGCTCGTCAGAGCCAAATTAGACTCATTGGACAAAGCTTTCTAACTTAGTTACCTAACTTCAGGCATTTGAATCCACTAAGATCATGGGAGCTGAGGTGGTTACTTTAGGCACCCAGGATATGAATGTTTTGGGGCAGTGAATCTAACGTGGCCCCCCAAGAGAAATAGATGCAATTCCACTGGCAACCATTCCAGCACACTAGACAATGGGGGCAATGACTGAATATTCAATCTCCTTGGGTGTGTAAAAGATGGTGTTGTGCCAGTGTTATTTGTAACCTACAAGAGATACCTCCATCAAGCTTCCCATGTTATTGCAGGATGCCTCACTGACTAGTACTCAGCTACGAAGGAACTCCTGAACATGCTGGAGGAAAGTGCCACCCCAGCCCTGCCTGATTTCTGACTACCTAGCCATACAATCACAATAGACTATAATCAACCAACAGGGTCTTAGAACTATGAATTAAAATGGCTGCTCTTGATTGCTCCCTTCTTCCCTCCCTCCCTCTCTCTCTCTCTCCCAGAGGTAATGCTTTCATATTAGCCTGTGTAGGGCTCTTGAATATATTCAAGGAGGCAGAATGTTCATTTTCTTAAACACGCCAATCAGAAGAGCCGAGATTGCATCTCGCTCCTGAAGTACTGGAATTGCAATCACCTCTCTCCATTTTCACCTCTTAGAAGCTGCCCAGGGATTTAGGCACCCAGTTCCCACAATTCTCCTAAATCCCCCTGGTGCTTTGGAAAATAGACAAGACAGACCAAGGATGAATTAGAATCATTGTACAGATGTGGAACTAAGGCACAGAGATTTAAGATTTAAGGCCTAGGATCACACAGGAAGTCTGTTTCAGAGGTGGGAACTGAATCCTGATCACCCAAGCGTCAGTCCTGTGCCTTCATCATCTACGAGCATGCCTTAATAGTAAGTTTACCTCCTGGCAGACTAAATGATCTGGGAGACAGAGCTAAATACATCATGACCACATAGATTAGCTGGAGTTTATTTTAACAAACAAACTCCAGCTAAAACAAACTAATGGAATCACCAAGCTGGGCAAAGGTTTGAATACCACACATACAGCCAGCACATTTGTCTGGCAGTTTTTCCACACACAATGTTCTCCAATTAATGGCTGTAAAAGCTCAGGCCTGATAATGTTTACTGCCCAGCAGTCCAGTTGCAATATCAATCTGTGTGCGTGCGTAGCATTGGCATCACTAATTCAGCATTATCTCAGGCTGAAGTCAAACCTTTAACTTTGGCTTCTGCCTGAGCAGCAGTCCTGTCTACCAGTCAGTCACCTCAGTGCGCACACACTGCATAAAGCTGACTATTATCCCCTTAACAATTGGGCTCCTTCTTAATATGAGAATTAAAAATATGGAGACAGGAGGAGTTGAAGTAGCTCTGCTTGTTGTCTGGATCATTCACTGTGAGGCTAATGCCACAGTAATTCCCCCAAATCCCTTGAACGGATGGAGGCTTCTTCATTAAGAAAGTCCAGTGAGCAACACTTCACTTCTCTAACAATCGCAGCCAGCCCTGAAGGTTCAAAGTTCAACAGCTGTAAACATTTTTATAATGAAAAAAAATCTTAAAATGCAGAGTTTAAAATCTTCCCATATTTCCTTTAGCTCATAGGTAAAAAATGACAAACACCCATGAGAAGGAAGAGTGGTCTCATGTTCGAAGCACAGGACTCAACTTTCACGTTCTAAGTTTATTCCTGGCTCTGTTGAAAACTTCTTAAGTAACCTTGAGAACTCACTCTGTCTCTGGGGCTTAGATCCTCATTTGTAAAAGGAGATCATGCTTCTGTACCGCTGTCAACCCTGCAAATGCTCAAACATATGCTTAACTTTGAGGACATTGCAATCAGTGAGACCACTTAATATTAAGTACATACATAAGCATTTTCAGGATCAAGGCCTTGGGTTGTAAGATCTTTTGGGCAGGGAACATTCATAGCTGTCTGTTACGCAACATCTAGCACAATAAGCCACTGATCTCAACTTGGGGACTCCACACAGTATTGTAAGACAATAATTAATAGTAGACCCTAATCAGCAGCACAAACATATCTGTTATATGCCATTAACGCCAGATTCCAGGAATATGCATATGTCCCACAAGACAGTTTCATTTTTCAATATTTCCCTGACCACTTTCAGGCCTTTTTCCATCAGAATATTTACAGAGGTGTAGAATACATGAATCCCCTGGATGAGACAATTCAATTCTTAGCTGTACCAGCTGGACAAGTTCATTCTCAGTGCAGCGCCACTAATTGCACTTCAGTGGCTTCAAGGATCACTTTAGCTCACTAAGAGCTTTAGAAAATACTGGCTAACAAAAATCACCGTGTATCTAGGGAATGGAGAATGGAGGGAGAAGCGCATTACCTACAAAGCAGAGCAAAAAAATACACAAAGAGGTGAAGCACAACTCGGACTACAGCAGCATAAGGAGGCAGAAGGGATCCAGGAGAAGTGATGCCTGCAGCTCCAGTCTCACATATAGCCCTGGGACTGTCCATCACTCCGAAGGCAGAGAAAAGAGCAATCTAGTTCTAAGTCACACAGCAATGTTCTCCAACCTTTGCCAGAAAGGATCATAGTCTTCCTCTTCCCTGGAACATTCCCGGGGAGCTCTGTTCTTTAAAACCTTGGAGTAGAGAAACTGCGCCACAAAATTCATAGCAATTCCCGGCGTTAGCCAAAGCGACAAGACCCTCCGGCGACTGATTCACTTGTCTTTGGAACGTGCCACCTCTGGAGTAATGTGTGCTCTGTAGATGCCCTGCTGTAATTAGTTCTCCAGCTCTACACAGGGCAAAAGAAATGACTTTGAGCACTGGCTGCTGCTATTTAAAGAGATTATTTCCCAGGCCAACCTGTCCTTGTCAATTTGAGTCAGAGCCTGGATTATGCGTAGGTGACATTCAGTTAGCAACGCACTTAAAAGCTTTAGATACTTACTGCTTAGCTACAGAGCATGATCTAGGTTTGTTCCATGGCTTGCCAATTCTGCAGAAAGAAACAGCAAGGAGAGGCAGACACTTTCCTGCAGGATTCACAACGGGGCCTTTTACTGACACCTGGGCAACTTAACCCACAAGCCTAGGAAGCAGATTTCAGCATACAGGATCCTTGGACATCTGGCACCTGAATTCAGGAGCAGAGTTGCTAGGAGACAGGCTGGTTTACTCAGGGTCTTTGTGGTAGGAGAAAACACTATACAGCTCATTCAAGGGGAGTAGGAGGAAGAATCCATTGGGGATAGAGACAAGATTGCAGTGACATGCATAAAGAATGTCTGAGATCAATTCTCATCCCTGCTCCAGAAGCATACAGCTGCCATAAAGCAGCATTATCAAAAACCAGTGGCAGAGGCTGCAAAGCTTAAGTGTTATTGGTCAGGACAAATATACTAGGAGCAGGGAATCTTACTTCTTTCCCAATAGAGCGAGCATAAGATTTAGACTGTTTGGGAACCCCAAATTAGTGCAAACTTATAAATTGTACCACCTCCTGCTCATTTTTCCTCTCTTCTCCCCACAATGGACTGGCAAATATTCACCCCTCATCCATACTCCCCAAGCTGTGACACAGTTTTTGCTCTATCCCTCAACACACAGTACATTTTCCCCTTCCACTCTCCATTCATCACCTGTTTGGATGGGGAGAGGGCCTCCACCGGGAAGCATGGGAGGTCATCCTATGGATGGTCTCTGCTCAGCAACATTTAGGTCAGTGATTATTGCCAGAGCTTTCAGCCTGGGACGTATGGGCCAAACCCGGGGCAGTTTTATTAAGGAGAGAAGGTGAGTGGACTGTCAAGGAATCACCAGCTGCCTTACCCAGAGAACATTTGATGTGCGGAGCTGCAGTGAATAAAGGGTCCAACTGCTCCTATTGGTACAAATCAGTGCTCTTTATTTCAGCCTTCTGAGAAGGATCCTTTCATTACAAGCATTTATGAGGCACTCGGAATGAATTGCCAAGTGCACTTCGCATGCTTTCAATTCAAGATAAGAACATTTCCCAAGGCATCAGGAGCTCTGCGGCATGGCTGCTTTGAGAGCTAAATGCTAGGGGGAAGGGAGAGAGAAATTAGGACTGTACATTTCAGGTCTAATGGACAGCACAGTCCCAGTGCTCCAGGCTGGGATGGCACCTTCAGGTTGAAAATCACTTTTGTAGACAATGAAGACTACTATCCCCCTTTTAAAAATGCCACAAGCCTCTTCCCCCCCCCCCCAATGCAATCTAATTCTCTGTTATAGCACCTCTCACAAACAAGCGTCTTGGGAATTCTCCTCTTTTAATACATGGGAAAGTGGGGGCACAGAGGCTGACTGACCCAGAGTCACATAATGAATCAGTGACAGCTGGGAACACAATCCATGAAGCCAACTTCTGGTAATGACAATGTTTTAAGTTTGTACAGTGCTTAGCACAATGAGATCTCTGTCTAAACTGTATAATGAAAACAGGAATAGAGTCCTTAGAATGACATCATTTTGCCTAGCAGCTCCTAGCCAGTTTACCAAGCTGAGGCTATTCTGGGGAGAAACACATTAAAACTAATTTCCAGAGGGGTAGCCGTGTTAGTCTGTGTACAGCAAAAACGAGAGTCCTGTGGCACCTTATAGACTAACAGATTTTCTTCGGCATAGGTTTTCATGGGCTATAACTCACTTCATCAGATGCATGACGAAGATGCGTCTGACGAAGTGGGTTATAGCCCACGAAAGCTTATGCCGAAGAAAATCTGTTAGTCCATAAGGTGCCACAGGACTCTCGTTGTTTTTATTAAAAACTAAAACTACCCTCTTGGAGGGACGCTCTAGTCTGCAACAATCACTTCACCGCTGGGAGAAGACACTTCCACAGAGAGGTTCAAGCCCTCGTCAAGCATCCAGACGGAAAGCCTTGCCAATTAAATTTAGGGCAGAAATACTGACTGAGCTGTATCTCAGAAGGCTCTGTGTTACCGTAATTGTCCTAAGTTAACGATGGCTGTGTTTCGAGCTGCTATTTCCTTAATGAGACAAACAGGTAAACACACGCTATTGTTAGATGTCTCTTCGTCTTGTTCCTGCCTGTCAAACTTCATTGTTGCTGAAAGCTTCTTATGTTCTGCCGTCTTTGCCTTGCTCTGCCAAGATGCTGATCATGCGTACACGCTCACACGCACACTCACCTTCCTTGCTTTCTCCTCTTTTGAAGCAACCGGATTCCACCACTCTCGGTGGGCACCAATTTTATTTTGAATGTGTAGGTTATTTTCCTGACCTTGACCTCTCACATAAATCCTCTCCACAGCTGCGCAGCCTTCATCTAGGAAGTTAATCTGGTCTTTCCCTCTCCCTAACATCCCTCTACAGGAAATTCTATGTCCTTCCTTTTTGCTACTGCTATTTTTGGAAAGAGACAGATTATCACGGTGCACTTTCCATTGCTGTCCAAGAACCAGAAGCATCCAAGCCTGTCTCCAATGCTGAGTAGTAACTCTTGGGTTTAATAATGAGGCACATGATTTCCTTTTTAATTGATTGAGGCCAAGAGAACTGTCCCAGACTCTGTGCACCCTTGACTGGGCCTTAAAAGATCAGAAATTTCCATACCAAAAGATGCCCCACACAATTCAGCTAATGCACATCAAGATTTAGCAGAGTTGATCATTTTTATTATTATTTAAAATAAAAATTTGGAATTGTATGAAAATGATTTAACGGGAAAAAATTGATTTTTTTTCTCCCAATTTCTCTCACCAAATAAAAACAATTTCCAAAAAAGAGATGAGTTTCAAAATTGTTGGTTTTCCCCACTGTATATTCCACCACATATGCTTTCTTACTTTTGTCCATTATTAGGGAACATTAAGAAAGCGTGAGAACAGCTGTGAAGAGTTGAAAGTGTTTCAGCCTGAAAGAAAAACAAACAAGGAGTCCTGTGGCACTTTTAAAGACTAACAAATTTATTTATCGCATGAGCTTTCGTGGGAGAAAATCCCTTTTTGTCAGATGCTTTGAAGATCTGAAAGTGTTACTAACAGACAGAAAATAAGTAATATTTTCATCTTTCAAAGAAATGCTTTCACACACACACACCTAACAGTATTTTTCACACCATAAAAATGTGTGTAGACACTTTCCCATCTTTTCTTTCTATGGGAAAAGCAAAGTGGGAAAATTTCAAAAGGAGATTTTTCCTGTAAACAATTTGATGGGGGTTAGGGAGGAAGAATTGTTTCCTTGCCAACTCTACAACCTAGGACTTACCTCCACTGTGTGGACTATGGAGTTGTGAATATCACCACACACCAAAATGCTGCACTTTAACTCCCACATCCAGATGCGAACTAAAAAGTTTCTAGCTGGCATTAACATAGAGGACTAAGTTAATGTGAACCAAGAACCTTTTAGTTCACACCCACAGAATCCACACAGAAAAGTAACAATGCAGGATTTGGGTCCAGACTCCTATTCACCCCCCACTTTGTAGTCTGAACTCTCTGTGCTGCCTGACACAGTCTAAGAGACCTCTTCTGTGGGACTTAATTTTAGTGAACCCGAAGTACCTAAAACCAGGACAGCTAGATACTAGTTAAGGGATTAAAAACTAGCAATAAACCAAAAGCCAAACCTCAGATGTAGCTATGAACATCTCATTCTTATAGACATTGTCAAAATCCAGAGTCCCATCACCCCAGAACTCCAATGGTTCATACCCAAACCTCCCTCTGGCTTAGGGAGTTTGAATTCAGTCCAGTACACAGAAAGAACATCAAAGTTTTATCCAAACGCAGGTTCAGGAGGTGTGTGGCATCTTTACCTGCAAAAAGTATGTATCATCTACAGCCATCGGGTACTGAGAGAAGAAGGGTTTGGAATGGCCTTTAACAATGGAAAAGGAAACTAGTTCAGGCTCCTAGATCAACACTTAACTATAAATATCCGTGACCCTGATTACGCAAAGCATTTAAGCATGTGTGTAATTTAAGCACATGCTCTGCTGAATAGGGAGGGTCTGGACTTCAGCACATACTTGATACTTTGCTAAATCAGGGCCTAAATCCATTGTAAACTACAGTATTTGAACGGTGTTAATCCATATCACTAAAGCATGGATGACATGATGGCTTTAGCAGTTTTATTCCTCATTATTTCATTGTCTTTTCAGGCTCTGCCTCTCCGCCCACACCCCAGCAAAGCTCTGTAAGCACTAGAGGTGCTTTATGCCCGTCTAAATAATCGAGTAAACATAGCAACAAAGCCTTGAGGTTTGCCCCACAGCTGACAGAGTGGATGGTAGAAGTCATCGGGGGGGGGGGGTCGTCACACAACGCTTGCTTTCTTACACCCCCATCCAGTGCAACTACTGTCGGCTGTGGTGAGGACATCAGTCCACTGGGTGCTAAAATGGCAAACATCTCACAGAGGTCTCTAAACAGCCTTCTGGTCACTACAGACCAGCAATGGATTGAACTAATGGCCTGGAAGTGAAAGCCTTCACATCTCCTTAGCAACCCCCCAAAGAGCCACGCATCCCCTTTTCAATATTAGGCTCAATGAGTCAATTGTTTGCAGGCATTAATACCCACCACAGTTCACCGAGTGACCTGTAAGGTTCCTTGTTTCCTGCTTGGGTCTGCAGCTCAGCAGCATCCTTACACTTCTACAGTACTATTTTAAGCTTGATACAGATAACACTTCACACGTAACCTCACCGTCTGCCTCTTGGATATGAATAACCAGACGACCCACAATTAGCTATTGCGTAGCACTGGGTAAGTAAGTGGGGTTAGGTTCAATTGTTTTGAATGGGTGCAGAAACCGGAAAAGAGCACGTCTTTCAGGACATGTCACCTCACTAATCTCTTACCAGCAGAGTGGAAAGGAAAGCAGGATGTAGAGAAGAGGAAAAAAACCCAAAAAACAGCAAGTCACCTAACTATTCACGGAGTGGTCTGTGCATATGTCTAAAGAAAAGAAATCAAACGTCCAAATCCACTTGTTAAATGTTTTTGGATGAGTTTAAGGTTCTAGCCAAATTCTTAAAAAAAAAAATTAGTCAGCAATTACAAGGGCTATATAAGGGGATTACTAGACTATTATCCCATGACAGTGAGTTGCGCAGGATACATATTAACCCTTTCAAGCTCTCCCTCATTCATTAATTCCTCCCATTATGTGTAAGTAGTGCAGGCCTTCAGCTTCACACTTATCTGATTCCTTGAATATCTGAGGAAACATGTAAGGCCCCAACTTTCAGACTCCTTCAGTGAAGCAGTGTAACTGAGAAACAGAGTTTTATTTTGATAATTTTTCATATTTAGTACCACCCTGTTTTGCTGATCTTGCACAGAATTTGTGCTTTGACTCAGCTTTAAATGCCAGGCATTACAATTCCCATCTCAGAACACATTTCACAGGAATGCAGTTGTGATTGTGTGCCATTGAATTCCACTTGATTAAATGCAATGGTGATTGTATAAGGAGCAATCACAATTTTGAATCAAAACAATTTGAACAGGGCTACACAGTTAGGACCTCATCCTACAAAGAGTTACTGATGTGCATATTTCCAGAATCAATCCTACAAAGAGTTACTGATGTGCATATTTCCAGAATCAATCCTACAGAGAGGTACTGATGTGCATATGTTCAGAATCAATGCACAGTAAGAACCGCAGAGCCCATTTCACCCAAAAGGATCTTAAGAACATTAAACAAATCAAGTGACATGCAAGGTCCATTTATTCACCAGGGAAACAGCCACCTCCAGGCCAGAAGGCTGTTGAAAAACTTACAACCACCAACACATGAAGGGAAAACCACCTTTCACAAATGAAATTGTGATGGGAATTTAAACAGACAAATTATAATGAACCTGATGACTGGCTAAATTCCAGCCTGAATAACATCGCTATCAGATACAGAACAATTGCCACAAAAGTTTTAAAGTCCACAAGGCTCAAGATGTTAAGAGTCAAATCTCAAAGCACTCTACTTCCAAAAACAAAGTGCTCCCTAACACCACACGGTACCTGAGTACTGACATAATGGAAGACAGCCATCACCTCCATCCTGCGCAGCGTTCTAACAGCCTCCAATACATCTATACACCCCACACATCATTTTGTGCACAGAGATCATAAATCAATGCAGCATAAATATAGGTGATTCTAACAAATAGATCCCAAGAAAAGCCAGCCTTCTGTCAGAGACCCTTTATACAATTAAAGTGGCAATCTTTTCCAAATACTTTACACAATATACAGCATCACTATATCATATAGTAAATGTGTTCTTTTATTCTGGGTATTTAATTCATTACCACTGTGACAAGTTTTACCTACTTTAGCGTTTTTTCGCCAATATTTGAGATGAACTCACCTTCAAAGCTGGATATCGCATGGAAATCCTTACTCTTTTTTACTGGCACATGAAGCCCTTACCTTCAGTGGAACTCAAATTGGGTGAAAAGATATAGACAGGAGTAGCCAATCGCAGGACAGAACCCTTAGGTCTTTTTATACAAGTTTGTGTTAAATCTTATGCATCTCACTCTCATACTTCCTGACACCCATCCAGTCAAACTCAACTCTCTACATGCTCTTGGACTCATTGAGGTACATCTTATTCCCCGAACACCCTTCCCTTGGCAGTGACTGCTCCATCTCTCCTTCTCATGAAAGGCGTGTTAAGGCATGTAACGTTTTCCACATGTGAAATAACAGCTTGCTTGTTTCATTGTATCCTTGTTTAGAAGGTTCTGTGCCATCCTTTTCCCAAACTCAACACAGAAACAAAATAATCAAGCTGGCTTTTAAAATGAAAGGGAGGGAGGAATTCACTTGTATGAAACCAAAGTGAACTCATTTTGGACAGCACAAGAGGCTGTTATCCTAATAAATAAAGGCCTATATAATTCCACATGACTACATTATGACATAATTCAAGGGAGCCGTTATTTATTTGGATGTAGTCAAGTTTTCCATATCTAGGAGAGATGATGAGTAATTTATGCGTATGTTAGCAATAATAGCATGAGTGGGAACTGGGGATCTCTCCAAGGTGGAGGGATCTTTGGGGAATTTGATTAGCTAGGGGAGGGAAATTAGCTAGAAGGAGGGAAAAGAGGGTCTGTGGTAAAGCCAACACTAGACGTTGTAAAGGATGGCAACACAGGAACACAAAATGATCACTTAGAATTATGCTGTGCAATGATATAACAGACACTTTACAGACCATTATATAAAAACTAATGAGGGCACACAAATAGTGAGAGAAAAGCTAATAATAAGCCACACAAAAGAATAAAACCAATCTCAAAGTTCTCTTGATCAGCTGGAATTTGTTTCACCTAATGATCTGTTCAATCTTACACTCACATAACTCAGACTTCAGTGGAGAGTAAGCTCAGAATGTGTCCCCAAGTATTCAAATTCGTTTAACAGCAGCTGAGATAGGCGCACATGAGTTTATATTATTGTTCATTAACTCCAGGGAGCAACTGAATAACACCCAAAATGATGCAGCAGTCTGAAATGAGGGGGCACACTTCCTGCTTTCCTATGCTACAGATGGTGGGGAGGGAGGAAAACCAATTCAAAGAAAATGAATACAATAAAACTCTAGAATGGAATCTGAGCCTTCTCTGTGAAAGTTACTGAAAGACACAGAATGTAATCTTTTATCGTTCAAACACAGGTGCCAAAGTTAACCTCCAAAATTTGTATTTAGACAACCATGTAATGGCCTGATTTTCACAGGAACGGACAGCCCTCACATGGGAACATTTTGGCTACTACCCTTAGGCCTGTGTTCTCTACTCCAATACTTTCATTTACTGGAGCACTGTTCACCTTTAAACAGTATGACAAGGGGAATATTTAGTTTTTATACATTATTCTCACAGCAGGACAACTGACATAACACTATTTTATCAACTGCAATTGGTTAACAGCATAGTTAAAACATCCTATTAGCTAATAATTAAATGACAGTATTTTAATAGTATATGCACAGGAGACACATTAAAGACCCACTTGCAGCCTGGGAGCCTCTCGGTATCACTGCCCGAGTCCTTTCCACAGTTCAAAGATAAAAATGAGTGTTGGTGCTCGTTACACAACCAATGTAACGTGAAGGAACCACACAGACACAATGGGTGTGTCTACACTTGTAAATTAAGTCGACTTAAGCTTGCTTAAGTCGACTTAATTTACTCTGCGTCTACTCTACACTTTCCTTAAATCGACTTAAGCAAGCTGCTTAAGTCGACTTAAGGAAAATTAAGTCGACTTTGTAAAACCCCATTTTAAGTCGACTTTTGGCTTAAGTCGACTTTAGAAAGTCGACTTAAGCCAGTGTAGACCTGAAGTAGCCCTAAATCGACTCTAAGTTGACTTAGGGCTCTCTAGGACTCCCCCACTGGCCTCCCTGCCGGGGGGAGGGTGGCACGGCGAGATCCTGGCATGCCCCCCCACAGGACAGGCCTGCCAGGGTCCCTGTCCTCCTTTGCCCCATTGTACCCAGGTACAATGGGGCAAAGGCTGAGCCCCCTGGCACTTGGCACGGGGTGCCCCCCCTGCCACCATGGACCAGTCCCAGGTCCACCTAACCCCTACAAGTCGACCTAGGCGTCCAGTATGGACGCTCTAGGTCAACTTTTTAGGGACCCCCAAAGTCAACTTACAATTTGAGTGTGGACATGCTAATTCGACTTAAATTAACAAGTGTAGACATAGCCAATGGGACCCAAATCCAATGACTGGGTTTACTCACAACATACAGCACACAGGGCTTTGTCATGTACACCGCTGATCTAGTCACGTTCCACTGGACTCTTGGCTACTAAAGGGCTGGCATACTATTTGGAGGGATAGTACCCAACTGCCACACCCTATAGTTGTGCATTAAAGCAGCTCTCTCAAGACTGACGTGTCCGTACAACACAACACGTGGGACAAAGAAATTACTTCTGCAGGCACCACTCCTTCAGCATAAGCAACTTCTTACAGTCTCAGTTTCGTGCTTCAGATTTCCCCCGTTCGTAATTCACTCGCAGAATTTTTGTCTCCCAATACTGGAGAGAGAGAGATCTGCCATTACAGCTTAGGCAAAGAGGAGAATCACTGTCCCCACCCTACCAGTCTGATCACGGCCGGAAGGTGCTGCACACACACGCTCCCAAGAGTACCACAAAGGGATAGTGATTCACTTCAGGTTTGCACACTTCCCTGCAGACACACTTATGCTCTGCGAGTAGTCTCAGTGATTTCAATGGGACTTCTCACAGTTTCTAGACTTAAGCACTTACTTCAGTCTTTGCAAAAGACTTGGGGCCTAGGCACTCAGACACACAATTGCATCCATTCAGGAGGAAACCTGTGCCTGCCCTGAGCCCCCGAGATCAGTGAAGACCTACATGAGAGGAACAGCACATACTGGAAGGTGAGGTCAAATCACCTGTTGTAATGAGAGAAAAATCCATAGTCCCTGTTTAACCCCATGGCAACTGAGTCAAATCTGTATATAAATTTGAGTTCTGGAGTTTCTCTTTGAAGCTGTGATTTGTTATTCATCAGTTTCAACACAACTATTAGCAAATTAAAAAACCAATAGGGGAACTATTTGCTAATAGCTGTGTTGAAACAGATGAATAACAAATCACAGCTTCAAAGAGAAACTACAGAACTCAAATTTATATACAGATTTGACTCAGTTGCCTTGGGGTTAAACAGGGACTACGGATTTTTCTCTCATTACAACAGGTGATTTGACCTCATCTTCCTCTATGTGCTGTTCCCCAGTGTTGGAATCCTAACACCTATTTTGATTTGCTGTTACAGCCTGACCTGATCCTATGTCATATACTTCCCTGCATTTAGTTTCCTCCCATTCTGTAAATTTCCCATCTTGAAAGCATCTGATGAAGTGGGATTTTCTCCCACGAAAGCTCATGGGATAAATAAATCTGTTAGTCTTTAAAAGTGCCACAGGACTTCGTTGTTTTTCTGCAATCAACTAACACGGCTACCCCTTTGGAACTTATCTACATGACAGGAGTCGCTCTTCACTGCAGATTGAATTGTAGGAAGGCCAGGCCTCCATTTCTGATCTCTTCCCGCTAACAGCAAGGAATGGAACAGACACATTCTAATAAGGCTCAAGAAACATAGTATTACTATCATTTTCTACTTGCTGCCCTTCTATTTTCCTTTCCCTCATCTGTGAAATGGGTATAATGCTACTGCCCTTGTTTGCAAAGCACTTGAAGATCTCTCGATCTCAAACTGCTATGGAAGTGCTAGGTATTTTTCCAACACCCGGTGCCTTAATTATACTTTTAAAATCATTCATTTTATCTACAATGTACAAACATCCTAATAAAAACAGAGAGTCACATATAGGTTATTCCAGCTTTGTGCAGCCCTCGCTAGTATTCATTATAGTCTTGAGTTATGTCTATTGTGCCAAGAGCTGAAAAAGCCTTCAGTTATGATGCATCACTGCTTAGATGAGCCACAACAAAACCCACTTTGCTGAAAGCAAATAAAAGTTTCAGCTCAGTGTCAAGCAATACATCAGGGCTGATTTGAAAATGAACGCTTTGCTTCCCAGTTAGCACTAGTGCTCTCAAGGTTAAATGCTTAACAGTTCAAAGTCCCTTACCCTGTTCTGGACTCTCATTGATCTAAATCCTCTTTCCTAGTCTCCCGCTGAGCCCGATTAAAACACTTAGCTTTGGATCACAGTTCAAGCTGTGCTTAAAATCAAGTGGGCTGGCCCAGTGCCAGGCAGGCCTCGTTTTCTGTTGTTGCATTTGTGATAACACTGAAATAAATAAAGTGCCTGAGTTTGGGGCAGAGGGGAGAGGGGAGCTATGCAGAATGTATTCCTATTTTGCAAGTAGGCCAACAATGGAAATGAAGGGACCTTGACAAACGCGTAAATATAAATAGGAAATAAACATAAGAGTTATGTAACCTGTAAGTGAGGAAGATCAGGTAAGTAGACCATCCATGCACATTTTCTAATCATCAATTTAGTGCCAAGAAAAAGTGTACCTGGGGCCTTCAATCTCATTGCTATCCACTTTCCTTTTTGGTCGGTCTACTTCCTACAATCATTCTCACTCATGCAACACTTAAAACATTTTTGAAAAGATCAAAATAAAGTTATGACCGTGAATTGCTATTGGGGGCACAGGAGCGTCCAAAAATATTAACACAGAATATCTACTGATAAATACGTGAAGCCAAAGCAAATAGGTCTCTGTATGTACTTTCCGCTGAACTCCAGTTAGGTTCTATATTTAAGAACCACCAAACTAACTAAGAAGCACCATTTGAGACACACCTGTGCATTTAACTATTTTTTGGCAAAATGCTGCTGCACAAGTATTTTATTAGTGTATATACAAAACTAGTGTTATCTTAAAACTATACTTGTTCCAAAACTTCACATTATAAGCATCACCTAGCATTAAAACTAAAATAGTGCTTCACATGGAAGCCCTCAGTTTATTTCACTTCCTGAATCTTGGTCATTATTTGTTCATTTCAGTTTCAGCCCTCACTGGAACCACCAATATATCCCTGGTGTAACCATCTATAGCAGAAATTGTAGCGAACCCCAGTCTGATGCATACTTCTGCAGCAATTAGTTCATCTTAATAAATACATTATCACCTTTAGAAAGAAACTCAGGAGAAAAGGATGGAGGGAGGATTATAACCCAGACGATGCACCTGGCTCCTGACAATATGAGCCAAAGTTTTGGCTCCTGCTAATCTAGTTATTAGGTAGTTTAGCGTTTATCAAGTTTTTTTCATGCTGTGAACCCCATTTTAATAGAGATTATTTCATGGCTGTCTGCATTCCCACTCATGACCACATCACGTCCTTGTGGAAAATGCAGTAATTGTTTCCAAGAAATAAGCTTGTCTCTGGAAATAAGGAGGAGAAGCCAGAACTATAGGATAGGCCAACACACCTGTTTGACGTTTTTAGGCTTAGGGTATGCCTACATTGCCAGCCACACCACCAGCAGTGCAAGATGGATTTTGTGGATTCGACTGAACGGCAGTGAAGACTCACTCAATTGAACCCAGAAGTCATCTCTGTTAATCCAGTAGCATAACCCTGCATTGACAGGAGGGCACTTCACTGCGGTAAATAACAATGTGTGCAGCCTATTCCAGTAGAAAATATTTTGTATGTTTTGGAAGCAGCAGGGAGTGGGATTCACAAATTCTATTCCTGCTTCCATCATTTATCCACTGTGGGACATTCACATTTCTCCAGCCCCAAGTTTGCCCCTCTCTAGAATGGGTATAACTAATATTCACTGGTACAGCAAATATTTCAAAGGGCTGTTCGGAACCTAAGCAGGTTTCATAAAAAGCCGAGATCCTCAGTTTGAGGCCTGGTTAACAATGCAAAGTGAAGATGTTACTCACTTGTTTTCCACTTCTTCTCAGTTTCCTGGCCCAGCTAGTTGATAACTCACAAAACTCTGAAGCAACTACTGCATGCAACTTGGAAACTTGGTTGCATTCTTCTCCAGTCTTGGCAAATCTAATCCAGTTTAGTAAATTGGCAATGGGAACAAGATGACAAGGGAGCAACCCTCCCAAACACTGACTCGCTGCTGGCTTTCAACACAGTACAAACTGTTGTGTTTCGAAGAGGGCTGGATCAGAAGAGGTGTGCTCCATTTCCCTAACAGGTTTGTCTCTTTCTCTTGGGGACACTCATATAGTATTGGCGTGCACCTTTATACATGCAATTATTCTTCACAATACATTATGTAACCATGCTTTTTTTGTTTGTTTCCCACTATGTAGTGTCAGCTGTTTGTTGTTGTAGCTGTGGTGGTTGGTCCCAGGCCCGTAGAGACACAATTGGGTGAGCCAATATCTTTTATTGGACCATCGTTTGTTGGCACAGAAGAGCTCTGCGTAAGCACAAAAGCTTGTCTCCCTCAGAACTGAAGTTGGGCCAATCAACGATATTACCGCACTCTCTCTATTGCCATCTGTACTTCAGTGTCAGAAAACAAAGCTCTTTACTGAAGCCATGTGATGACTCCATGAACTAAGTACAGATTTTATACAACACTTTTTCAGTGAGCCTATGATATTGCTGCTTGTGACAGAGATAAGAGAAGGATAAAATGTGAAGGCATTCACACCGTAGGCTGTAGCCCATAGAATTTTGCAGTGTTGATCAGAGCTGCCCTCACGTACGAGATAGAAATATGTTCTCATTGGAGACTGCAGGTCCTAGGATGTTGCATGCCACGTTGTTTTCTAAGCATCAGTACAGCTGCAAACATGACCTATGATTAGGCAAATGCCGAGTGCTCCTTCTGTAACCTGCCATCTGCAGTCTGTCTTTTTATTCACTCTTTTTCTTTGCAGCTTGACTCGGGGTGCTTTCATCTTTCCAGATGATCCGAACTGGTTTTCCCATTCATGTTTGTCTCTTAAAGGACAGGCTGAAAAATAAAGCCCTTGTCTATATTTCTGTTCTTTGTAGTTGGGGGTTTCCCACCCTTCTCATTTGTCTATTATATATGTCTTCATACAAAACTTAGCAGATAAGCAGAGCTGTTACATGACTTTCTAAATGTTAAGGTGAGTTTAGTGCTAAATGTTTCGTGCTGATGAAATCTCTGGTCCCCGGGCCTTCATTCATGCCCAGAACCGGTTACAGCAGCCGCAACGCAAACTTTCCACAGAAAGATCAGCCCATGGACTGAAATGCTGCCCTGGAGCATCCCACCTCTCCAGGCAAAAGATCCCTTCAGTTGGTTCAGCCCTCACTCTCTTGCATGCAGTAGCCAACAGAGGGGGCTGGGTGTCCAATGGGACCTACCTAGCAGACACTAGAATGAACCCAGAGGAAAAACTCAATTTTACATACAAAAGCCAATGAACAATGGTTACTGCTGGTCATTATCAGCCAGCAACCATTAACTAAGTTTGGATGGGGGAGGTGAGACAATTCTCAGAGAACCTATAGACCTGTCTCCTCGACCCTGGGTAAAGCTCAGATTACATTGGTTTGATCTGCAACGTCTCTTCCTAGTGATGAAATGTCTGCTAGCCGTATCTTCTCAGGAGAAATCTCATTGTACTTCACTCTCTTCTCTTTAGTGAAGGACACTCTTCTTTCCTTAGCCATTGCCACATTTCTGTTCCCAATGTTATTTCCCTCTGAAACTTATCTCCTTCCTTATCTCACTTCAGTGGAAGACAAAATCCTTGCCAAGGGCAGACTCTAGCCTCTGGCAGCCCTTGATACAGAGACGAGACCCAGGAATGCCACTGTTGTGTCTCTCATAGCAGAACAAAACTTGCCCACAGATATCCTCTTTACGTCATTCCTCCTCCCCCAACTTCACTGAACATTTATTTACTCAAGCAATTTTTATATATCTCAAGGGACGGGGCGGGTTTGTGGGGCAGGCCAGGTTGGCCTCCTGCCCCACACAGGGTTCCCGGTTGTGACCGATGCTGGTGTCTCGGCTATGGCCAGCTCCTGGCAGTGGCTGAGCCCTGGCGGAGGCCTTAGGTCCCCAGCCGGTGGCTGGGTCCCCAGCAGCGGCAGCCTCAGCAGGCTCCTGGCCAGGGCTAGCTCCTAGCAGGAGCCTCAGCTGGGACAGCTCCTGCCGGTGGCCCGGCCCGGGGCTGTTTGGCTTGGCGCAGCCCCATCCCAGCTTAGGGCCTGGGGTTGCTAAGGGGTGGGATGGAGGAGGAATGCAGGGGCGGGGGGCAAGGAATGCCACAGGGGGGCTGTGTGCCCTGAATGTTTTTGGGGGGGCAGCAATGCCTCTGCCCCCACCTGTGTCATCCCCCCCCCCCGTGAGCCCCGGCCCACTACCCCTACCTATCTCCCACCCTCCCTCGGGGGTAGCCTTAATTGCCAGGGGCAGAGCAGGCCCACCCTTCTCCCCTCCACTGTGGGGTAGGTTGGGGGCCCCCCCAGGCCAGTTGGCCCTGGGCCCCATACCCCCCTAGGGACAGACCTGCAGTCATCCACTTTTCAAACAGATTTGATCCCTTTGTATGCTCTGCCCTTCACCCGTCTGCTTGTTGGCAAAAATTCACATCCCAACTTTCTGGTATGTTTTCATTGGCCACTGGTATGCTGGGAACATCTCAACAGCTGGATTTTGTACAATCCCATATTCACATGATCTAATTAGTTTCTCATGTTAAGCCATTGCCAGAATGAATACACTCAATGCCAAAACGAATACACGGGGGAATGCTTTCTCCTATAGTAATTAGTAACTGACTTTCCAGAGAACTTCATATGTAATATTCCCTTTCCTCTCTCCCCAAAACTTCCCTCCACGCTTACATTAAACAATTTACTTAGCAATTTAATCAGCACAGTCATGCATGTACTGTGCGCCATTTTATCTAGCAAGTTACTTTGTGTTGCTAGTTATGTGTTCTAGGGTTGTGGTTCTGTTCTAAGATCCAGATCCAGAAAGATATTTTGGTGCCTAAACCAGTTTTAGACACAACTGCAACCCACAGAAGCCCCATTTGGCAGCTGTCTAATCAAGTAGACACTTAAACTCACTCAGTGCCTACATTTCCATTCTACGTGTTCCCCAGATGCCTCCACACATGCATTCTGCTGCTTCATTCCTAACTCCCAGCTGCCTCTCTTATATCTAAGACCCAGCCCAATTCCCAGGCCTGGTGAAGATAGGTGTTCCTCCACCTCTCTCACCAGCATGCCAAACTCTTCTGTCTCCCTATAAACCATTACTCAGTCTGAATGTAGGAGACGCTAGTTCAACCCTCACTACTCCTCCCTCCTGATGAGAATGGATTTGTACAGGGGTTTCCATCTTCCACATGAGCACCCTAATCATCCAACTACATAGTCATTATAATGTAATACAAAGTGGAACTGCTTCAACAAGAGACATCAAGAGAGAGACTATCTATGAATATTGTATAGTCCAGCTGCCTTGTCCCAAGAATTGACTTCAAATACAGCACATAAGAGAGAGATCAAACTCTCCGCCATCTGCAACAGCATCTCTCAAAGGACTTGTACGTAATAAAACTAAGAGCCACATTTCTTCACAGAGTAAAAAATGGCATGCATGCTAAGAAAGAGCACTTAGTAGGACCACATGCAACAGCACTACCTGGAGAAACACCAAGTGGCTACATTAAAGCGTACCAGGGAATTTCATGCAGTGTAATACACACAAATTTTTCTTGTGAATTTTAGTTGAGCACGACATAGATTTACACTCATCTTGCCCTAACCTAAGTGCACATGAAAACAAGTCACTAGGGTTAGATCTATCTGATTGACACAAACAAGCATTTACTATCACCCTGGCAAGTTGATACAGCCACAGAATGACACAGCTGGATTCTCATATGCCTCATGCAACCCAGGAGAACCTCACTGAATTCCAATTGCAGAATCTTTACTAGTGGAGAAGGTCTAAGAGGCAGAAGGGACACATGGATTTTACATACTCAGTGGAGCAGGTAGGGTTTTTTTAAAATCCTTTTGGACCAAGGGTGATATGGAGGCTCAATAAAGATTGAATCCCACGATGTCATTTATAAAAGTTGACTCTAAGCAACTATATTTTCAAAAAGCTTGATTTTAACTTTCCTAGGAATGTGTTCATGAGAGCGGAAGGAAACTTGTTTACCTTAGTCAGTGTTTCCATTAAATGGAGCACTGATGGCCTGGATGGTGACCTTTAAGAAGAGAAACAAAGTGCATTTGTTCACCCCTGTATCGTATCTGGCTCTTTAGATTGGACATTTGAGACAAGATAACTCCCGCTCAGCTATCACATTAAGAAAAATCGATGAAGACGTCTTAGTTGGGCCTTTTGATCTGTCTCATGAGCTCCTTTTTGACTTATTGGGTGGAATCTAGTTCCACATTGGTCTGCTCCACTGTCCATTCTGTCTCACAGATACGAGGAAAAAATTTATAATAGGACGAAATTGTAGGCTTGACCAACAGCTTTTCCAGCTCAGGGATGAGTAAACATTTCCATAATGTGGACCAGCTTTTACTGAATAGATTGTCTTGTGCACCACCCCGCCATTACCCATTGCATGGACCTTCCCCATCCACCGTGACTGTGTGACTAACTGCTATGTTACAGTCACCCAATTTCTTGGCTGCCCAGGTACTGCCATTTCTTCCATGGGAAATAATTGTTATGGTCTGTATCTTTAGCTGCATTTGATAAGCATTTCATCCTTTAAAACAAACAAATAATTACACTGTTTCCTTTTGCCATTCATTTAATCTCTCCCTCCCACAGGCCGTATTTTTGGAAACGAGGAGGAAGAGATGTAGCACCATATGGCCAGCCAGCCGTCCAAAGCCCACCAGCAAGTTCTCCATAGACCACGAACCAAGTTTGGAAATCTTTGCTCTCCTTTTCAAAAGAGAGATTCATCTGCTAAGTGACATTTTGGTTCTTTCAGGTTGCCCTCCAGAAAAGTCCTTCAGTCCCATCCAATTTCCTGAAAAGCGTAACACTACAAAAACTCAGTGTCAAGTTCGGTCAGTTTGTCCCTTGACCCAGATTGCAGTATGGAAGTGTTAACATCCAGAGACACCAGTGAGAAAGGAAAATCATGAGAGCTGCTGCCTATAACTACACCACCTTAGGGGAATCTGCCCAGAGCTAGCCACAGGCAGCACCCACTGAATACTTAACAAGAGCACGCTACCTTCTTTAGTCATAAATCAGGAAGTGATGTTAAAAATGTCATGTTTCACCCAAACTTGGAGGTCCTCATTTGCTTTCTATTTCTGAGCATTTAAGGCAGTGTGCACCAAGGAGCACTCTGTCACCAGCCAGCGCGCTGTCTGTTACAATATATCACCACAGATGCACAGCTATAGAAGAGCACCCCAGTCTCCCATCAATGCTTTCCTATTTCTTTTGTGTTTCTCTAGTCCATCCAATGAACCAGAGGTTCCCCCCGTCCTCAGTCAGGCTGATCACAACTGCAGAGAGTCGCAGTGAAAATGGACACCAGGATTCATTTACCGTTTCACCACCTGTGGCTTTTTAGTTCTGCAAAGATCACTCCCACATGTAGAAAAGCTCGCAAAATCCACTTTATAAAATTCCAAGCATAACTTCATCATTAAGCACAGGAGCAGCATGCCAGTCTTTCCACGGCGAACCTTTCAGTGATATGCTCTCCTGCCCCAGGAAAACGAATTGATCAGAAAATTGAATTAAATTCATTGGTCAAGCACATTTTAAAATCAACCACTATCACATGACTCTCCAAGCAACCATCCATGTAACCTTCTCACCACCATGAGCATGATTCAAACGAAACTGAGCACTGTCAAGAGAAACACCACACATCTGTGAACAGAGGAAGGGATTTATTAGAACTGAGTGGAAACTGGAATTTCCATTCTGTGGAAACTGTCACAGTTTGGGGGGAAACAAACAAAGAATCCAAATTGTAACTTTTTAAAAAAAAATAGAATTAGAGAATCAGAATGGAATGGAGAACAAAATTCAGGGCAACTGGGGAGCCAGCCAGCCAGCCAGTCTGCCCATCCGGAAGGTGAATAGCTGGGCAGTCTGAATTCTTGCTCACCTACCTACCCACCGGCTGGCTAGCAAGAAGCAGCAGGCAGACAAGCTGACTGCCTACCTGGTTTCCAAGAAGAGCTTCCATGAGGTCCATACTTTCCTGTGGGAGATTTCAATTCCATCAAATTAGTATTTCCTGTCAGGAAATATCTTCTTCCTGGAAATATTTTTTGATCAGCTCTGGTGTGTTTAGGAATAACCTTTGAGCATATACCAAGTAAAACTAGAGGCTCTGTTCTTAACTTCATGTCATAGAGCATGATACGGTCACATCTTCTCAGTACACAATTCAGGCACTGCTTGGTGATCTCCTTTTGGAAAAGGCACACGACAAAGAGACAGTGAAGACACCAAGGCTATGTCTACACTTACTAAAATTAGTTTGAATTAACTTAATTCGAACTAGAAAAAATTAGTTCGAACTAAGCAAGTGCCATTCATGTTCAAATTAGCGATCTCCATTGATTTCAATGGGCCGGTTAGTTCAAACTAAGAAATTAGTTTGAATTAACATGGCCACATTGGTTTATTTGAACTAGTTAGTTCGATTTAACCCTTACTTCTAATACCCTATTCGAAGTTATTAGTTCGAATTAAGGAAGCCCTTAATTCGAACTAATGAAAGCCTAGTGTAGCCATGGCTTTAGTTAGTTTGAATTAAGCCTCCTTAATTCGAACTAACTTGCCAGTGTAGACATAGCCCAAGTGTCTCATGAAACCTGCACTGTGCAGGGCCTGCCTGACAGAGAAGCTGAAATCATCTTTTTGGTCCACTTAGTGAAGTCAGACATTTCTGACTGTGGAAGACCTGATGCTGCTTTAGTTCCCGTGTTTCAAAGGAGGCACTGGGGACTTGGATCCAAGGTAGGCCTCTTTGTCACTGCTTCGGCTTAGGTCAAAGATTCACAAAGGTCATCCTCAACAGCATCTGAGAAAAATACTCACTCTGAGGACTGAGTCAGGGAACAGGATTCCTGGTGGGCCACACCTATAAACAGATGTTGTGTTAGAACAGCCATGCTTTGCTGAAGTAACTTTGATAATTTTTTCCCTGTTTATTTTTTCTTTAAAGAGCCATGTGTTGCCTGAACGTATCCCCTTTAACCAAGAATGTCAATGCACTTGACAAACTTTCAATAAGTCTCACACTCTTGTGAAGTTGTATATCATTTCCCCTTTGCAGCTGGAATCCAAGGGACAGAGGGTTTAATGGGCCAGGCTCAAGATTACACGGGAACCATGTGGCAGAATCCACACTGAGCCCAGCAGAACCCAAATCCTAGTCCCATATGCTAAGCACTCTGACATAGGCTAGCCTCGTTAGACAAAAATATCCGGTCAGTAACAGTTACTTGTGATCCTGTTAAAAGTTTAGCAAGTCTGCAAGACAAGCCTTCCTTGAATCTGGGATTTTCATGCATGACAGTAGCAAAGACGAATATCATGATAGGTTAGGATTTAAGATGGCTGCAGAGCTGAAAATTCAACGTGGCGTGTCCCAGATCAGGCCCACCAGTTCTTTTAAGAGATCAGGCAGAAAGAACAACTACTAGTAGAGACCAGCTGCCCACCAGCTAGAGCAGCGGTTTTCAAACTTTTTTCCTCAGGACCCGGTTGGAAAAAAAAATGTATACCTGCGGTCCAACAACTACGTCTTTGAGCAATGCATTCCAGCCTTCGGCAGCCGCAGCAGGGGGCACCACGATCCAGTACCTGAGGGTGTGTGACCCAGTACTGGGTCCCGACCCGTAACTTGAAAACCACTGAGCTAGAGCACTGGCCTGGGACTCAGAAAGCCAGGAGTTCTACTCCTACTGGGTGATTTTGGGCAAGTCATTCACCTCTGCCTCAGTGTCTCTGACTGTAAAATGGAGCTAATGACACTGACCTTCTTTGTGAAGACCGTTGATATCTATGGATGAAAAGCACTAGACAAGAGCTAGCTATGATGATCACCTCAAGTCCAATAATATTTCATCCAATACAGTTTTCAGCCGTCTAAAAACCTCAGCCACTAGCCAATATTATTATTGTTTTAAAGAAAATTTGTACTGCCAGAGTGATTTGTGGATTTAACCCCCGGCTTCCCCTCCAGCCCCAAAAAACCTCACCAAACCTCTTAGACCATGTGCCGAAGGCCATTATGTTCTTAAGTGTTTATCCTCAATATCCTCACCTGGCCTAGACAAACTCCTAAAGGAGGAATAACCACCCACACACAACCCACTTCTATTTCATGCTCCCAGGCAGAAGCCTATTTGCAACTCCAAGGCAGGCCCCTCCTTTTCTTGCCCCATTTGTCTATCTTTGGGATTCAAAAGTCTTCAGCACATTCCATTCATGCTCAGCATAAATAAATGAAAGAGCAAAAAAGTTTGGGAAGCTTGGACTGCAGCCAGCTTGCCTGGGTAACTGGACCCTTTGTGGAGTTTGAAAGGCGTTTTTAAAAAGAGGACGGAAAGAGATCAGTTTAAGAATCTTGGCTCAGCCTTGTAGTATTTCCTCCCACTTTTCTGGCTAAACCTCAGCCCAAAAGCTTGGACTGGGGAGTCAATGTAAATGGAGGAGGGACTCTGCATTGCTCCTCTCCTCCTGGACTAGGAGAGACGTCCCCAGACAGAGCTTGGAGGCTTTAAACCATGCTTTTCATTTGGACTCTGCTTTTCATTTTAGTGCTGCAGGAGCAAGATTTTTCAGGTAAGTGATTCCAAGCTTCAGCCTGGAGGATAATTAACTTCTTGGGTTTGCATGGGGAAAAAAAAGAGATGATTTCTGCACCTATGAAAAGAAAGTAAGTCAATGGGGATTATGTGACGATGACACAAGTGATGTTTGTTTGTAAAATACATTTTTTAAAAAAAATAGGAGAGGTTCATCATTTGTGCTATCAAAATACATGTGTGTGCTATGTCTCCGGTTAGAAAAGTTACACAATAGAAGATTTTTCATCACTCACAGAACATATCGGCATTAATCTTTTGCATGAATTTAGAACAATATCCACAAGCTGCTTCTAATGTCCTGCATGTTTTTAATACAGCTGTGGCATCTTTTTGTAATGTCTTGAACTGACTCCACATGGGCATGGTGAGATCAATATCCCAGGAGATTAGAGAGGCTTCCTCAAAAAGCAAGAACAGACACTGCTTTTTAAGTTGAGTTTTCCATCAATACTACTAAATTTTTTTTCTGGTGCTTTTGCAATTATTGACTTAAGCTTGTTCCTGAATTCTCTAAGGATCCAGTTACCACAGTGATGATGAGTCCAGAAAAACACTTAGAGCGCTGAAATTTATGTCTTATTTTATTAGTAATACATCTAGCTCTGGACTACCCTCTAATGAAATTTCAGTGCTCGCCCTGAGAGCGGCTGCAATCTATTTTCAATCAAAATTTCCATTGGGCTGGTTCAAAGGTTTGTAACCACCAACCTCACATTGTTGAATGTTTACATTATGTATTTTCTAATAGCTTGAGCCAATGGTTGTTTTCTGTCTCCTGTTACTTCTTGACAGCACTTAACATTTGGATTTTATGAAATGGTAGCAGGTTTGCTTTACAATCAAAACAGTACCTGAAAAATGAGCAGTATCTTCTCCCTCCCAATCCAGGCCAGCCTCGCGGTTTTAGACCAGCCTAATGGAGACCGGCTGTAAAACATCTTTCAGGGTTTATGCTAGCTTTCAACCCTGCTGGGGCACACTAACTTTCCTTCACTCTATATGAGCTCTTTATTCTTTACTACATTTTGTGGCTTGCATGTAGGGTTGGCTGTAAAGCAAGTTTTTGTGTTTCATGAAAAATTTAAAGATTTCAGAATGTGTTTTCATTCTGATCCAAACAAACATGAGTGATACCACCCCAGAATCGCCAGTAGACCAGGATACTAATACAGAACCTGGATCTTCGCTATCCCAGGTGAGTGCCCTAAGCACCAGGCTATGGGTATTCTGGGATGCTTTCTCTTCTCCCCATCCCAGTCTGAGAAAATTCTGGCTTAGCTCATACAGCGCCACAAGTTGGCATTTTCCACCAAACACATGTCTCCAAAAAATTCTCAACCAGATGAAGACTACCGATGGCACAGAGTAGTCTAGGGAAGTGGTTCGCAACCTTTCCAGACTCCTGTACCCCTTTCAAGAGTCCAATTTGTCAGGTGTACCCCAAGTTTCACATCAGCGAAAAAATTCTTGCTTACAAAAATCAGGCATAAAAATACAAGTGTCACAGCATGGTATTACTGAAAAATTGCTTGCCATCTCATTATAAAATAAATCAATTGGAATCAAAACACTGTCCTCGCATTTCAATATACAGGAAGTGTATAAAGCAGTAAAAAAATCATCTGTGTGAAATTTTAGTTTGTGCTGACTTGCTAGTGCTTTTTTATGTAGCCTGTTGTAAAATTACATCTAGAAGAGTTAATGTACCCCCCAGAAGATCTCTGCATACCCTGGTTGAGAACCCATAGAATACACACTTGCGCCCTACTTAAAAGTCATGCTTCTCAGGTTTGAGTTAGTTCCCATCCACACATCATGGACATTTAAACTCCATATGGAGGTCCACAGGTACTGTCATCTCTCCTGCAAAGATTACAACATAGAGCAGGCTCTGTATTGATAGCCCTGGAGATTAAAGTCTCAGAAACTATCTTAAAACTCATTACAGTTAACAGTCAAATTCTTCCTCTCCAGTCCGCATTGCAGACGTTTGTCCATAGTTTGGGTCAATCCAATGCATTCTACACTCACTGATCGTGAAATTTGCGGGAATGTTCTGCATTGAGAGTGAGAAGAGAATCAAGCTGTATTTGTGCAGAGATATGAAAATCCTTGCGGCTCCCTCTGGAGTAGAGCAGAGCAGCCCATGCACAATATACCACAAGCTCCAAACAGTCCTTGCATGTAACTTATTATCATTACTGCATTAACCCACATCAACACACAATGCCAAAAACACAACAGCTTAACGTTGGATCTTAAATGGAGATTGGGGTGTGCAGAGAGTAGCAAATCCAGTGAGCTCATTCAGTGCCTCCAATCCTGGAGACTGAGAATTAGAGTTCTTGGAAGCTGAGAGCGATTCTCCTGGGTGAGACCCTAACAAGCACTGAGCCACATCACAAAACAGCTATATTCAGCCAAACTCATTGACCCTCCAAGCCACATTCAGAAATCTTCAGAAGTTGAAGAGCCATGGCATGCCTGCTGGGACTCGGGGCTTCAGCCCTGTGGTGGGGTGGTGGTGGAGCCCAGGGCTTCTGCCCTGTGGAGGGCACCTGTCATAGCCCTGAGCCCCCACAAAGCCTTCCATGGGGCAGAAGCCCTGAGAGCCCTCTCCTGTAGGGCTGAAGTCCCAGCAGGTGCGTCCCCATGGGGCTGAAGCCCTGACACCTGCCTCAACAATGGACATAAACCTCTCTACCCCCACCACCTCACTGTTGGACAGAAGCCCTGAACTCCCCACCCCAGTCTGGTAGGTGTATCGGGTGGGTGTATGGGATTCTGCAAGACACTCTTTAACCGTAAAAGAGCCCGAGTCAGGCCACCCCAGCTTAAAGAGATAGGTTCCCCCCCCCCTTTATTTCATGGAAGTGGAGCACAGCACTGCATTTAGATGGTGAAGCCTTTAAGCTGGGATGCACAAACCTCTTGGGAGGTCGGGGCTTTCAGACCATAACCCTTGTTTTGGTTCACCAGAAGTGTTCAATCTCTAACTTTTTTTAAGCCCGTTCTGACCTCCCCACAACCCAAAGAGGAAGCTCTTTAAGGGAAGCTTATACTATGTATTTTGGAAAGAAAGATCCTTCTGTTCAAGTGAGTGCACCCACCTCCTTACACACACACACCTCTCCCTCCCTTCCTCCCTCCGCTATATGCCTCAGTTATGCCCTCTCTCTTCACCTTTTGGATATTTTTGGGGTTCTCACACTTGCCAGCTGGTTCCTGTTGTAGTCTCACTGTCTTTCATTTAGCTTGCGGTCTGCTCTTTTTTAAAATGTCATTTTTTCCTCCTCTTTCCTCCTCCCCAACACACACTTTTGTGAACAGAGCACAAACCCAAGAACATTTCAGTCAAACTTTCCAAGCCACAGCAGTGATGAGAGGAAGTATTACAGACTGATAGATTTGAAGGTCAAAACCGACCATTGTCAGACCCCCTTTTGCCTGACCTCTGCAGGCCGCAGAACACAACCTAGTAATTTCTGAATCCAGCCAATCACTTCTGCTGAGATATAGCATATACCAGCAGTTCTCAATCATTGTGTCGGGACATCAAGGTGTGTCGTGACAAACCAGGTGGCGTGTCACTGAAAATGGAGCCAGCTTGGGTCTTCAGCCACCGTCCCTGCTGCCCTCAATAGCCCGCTCCTGCTGCACAAGACAGGCAGCAGCCAGGGCCAGATGAGTAAAGGGACTCAGGGGCTGCAACTCAGAGACCCTGGGCTGGGGTAGGGGCAACTCCTGCCCCACAAAAATAAACCCAGCCCTATTGCACCAGACCACCAGGGCACCAGCCTGCACTGGCTTGATTCACCCCCCACCCAGGTCCCAGAGTGCTGCATGTTCCAGAACACCACAGCCTCCCAAGCGCCCCCAGCCCAAGCACCACCGGCAGATTGCAGCGCATCACGCAGGGGAACATCATCTGTCCGGTGTGTCGCAATGAAGAAAAGGTTGAGAACCATTATCATATATATTTAGAAAGTTTTCATTGAAAGGTACAAGTAATGGAGAACCCATCACAACCCTCGGTGAGTTGTTCTAGTGGTTAATCACTCTAAAATTTGTGCCTTATTCCTAATCTAAATTTGTCTAGCTTCAGCTTCCAGCCACTGGATCATATTATGCCTTCTTTTAAAGAGCCAGTTACTATCAGACATTTCTTCCTTCTGTAGCTGCTTATTAGCTGCATTTGCTTACCCCTAAAACTAAATCAAGTGATAATGAAGTCTGGGTTTTTTGTCAAGTAAATAAAGTTACCTAAGCTTTCCAACTGCTGGCAGGTGAGTGATAACCGGACCTCCCGAAATTGTAAATTGAACCTCATAAACAGAGAGCATGTATGCAAACAGGCATATATTTAAAGAAGACGTTTGCAAGATAGTCTTGGCTTATAACATTGTCATAGGTCCCTTTGTGCTTGCTTTAGAATAGAAATAGATATTCTCCAAACTACACTAGGAAGGTCTTTTACTCGTGAATTGAACCAATAATACAACGACCAAATAGAACACTTATCTAATGGGCTTGTCTTCCCTGCAAACTCAACTCACAACGTCTCTCAAGTGATGCCCTTAACTGAAGTCCCATCTACAAACAAAACCCCTCAGCTTCTATGTGGTGGAGGTTTAAGCTCACGTTGGCTGGCCTGTCAGGGGGTATTGGCAAATGCTTAAATTACCACAGCTGGTCAGTCTAACATGACCACTATGCCATGTGGGTACAAGCTAGTGCCACTTGAGTGGCAATAATCCTCCAATGCCTTCCCACAATTCCCTCATCTGCCCAGAAAGGGCAAAGTCTCCCATGGTTCACTGGAAAATAATTCATATAACAGCTCAATTTACTTGCCAAGCAAAGAATCAGGGGACATGCTCCCAGAAGCCTTTGTGCCATGCACAAGTTACTGCAGTTCCAGTGAGAAACAGCTGCTGAAGTGTTACCTGGGTGTGGCTGTTCTCTCTGGAGAAAGACTAGCTCAGAAGAAATAGCTTGAGTGTAGATCATTTCAGTTAACTCTGCAGTGAAGACACACCCACAGAGGGGTGTAAGAAGATGTTTTTTCATTAAATTTGCTACATTATATCCAGCTTCTGAAACAGTTACATGAAAGTTTTATTACAACCAGGATTAGACCAGCTTTGCAAGCTTCCCTATATGTCCTCAAGCAAAAAGCTTTGGCTGACAAGCCATTTTTATGTCTAAAATCACTGTGTAACCTAAAATCAAAGGTTGACAGCATCATTTGCTGGGATAACTTGGCAAAGATTCAGCAGGCCTGATTTGGTCTTTCACGGCGTGTAGCCATTTACACCAGTTCAGTTCCAGCAGCCACAGAACTAATGCATGTGCTAATACAGACAAGGCACGTGCGGCTGCTGGCGTTCTGGTGCTTCGTGTTGGCTGCCACCCGGAGTGCTGTCTAAAACACCATTGCAACCACTGGTGGAAACGAACCAGTGGAAGGCAACAGTGGGGAAGTCTGAGAAAACATATCCTGGTTTATTGGAGCTTGGGTGCTCACCCAAGATCCCTGCAGTGCTTTAAGCCAGGCTTGCTGTGACCTCTCTTTCACAGAGAAGCATGCTATCCTGGATGAAGGATTCCTTGTGTCTCTTTGCATTCCAAAAACACACCAGACCCATCTTGTCTTTGTTCATAGCCAGGACCTGCCCCCAACTCCTGCTGTTTATTTCCATATATTTCCTCTCTTATAGATTTCGCATTTTCTTAGTCTGCACCTGGCCCAGTATGCAAATGGACACACCATGTGAGGCATATTTTATACAAGTGACCAGACAGGAAGATAGGTATCAGTTACCTCTTGCCTGAAAGACCCATCTCCGAGGTATATCATTTCCTGATGACCAGGCCCACAGCCAAGAGCTTAAGAACATAAGGAGTTACATTGATGCTGAAAATGAAGTATTATGCCTACAATTTGCAATGATTATGACAGCCGGTCGACAACTAGCCTTCAACAGAGAGCTGACATGCCACCCTTTTTGTACTATTATGCAGATACCGGCCCAAGGGAACCTACACACACCTATCAAGAAAGTGCCACGTTTATATGAAGTCTTAAGTCAAGCTTGTAAAATAACTTGTTGCTTATGCACACAAACACCTTGCGCCATGTGGTGCTAAGGAAAGCAAGATTGATTTGGATCCAGGTCCAATTTTACCCCAACCCTCAAGGTTTGGGACAAAGGACATGTCACACGCATTTCTGACCAGCATTCACTAATAGCAGGAGGGGCTTCCCTTAGAGATTCTTGGGCCCAACCATCGACCACTCTTTAATTATTGTATTGTTTCCGCTTCTTCAGTTCTACTACAGCTCTGTTTCTTCCTGGGAAAGGCTTTAAGGCTTCATTTAGCCATCCCCAGTTTTGGGGTTTTCTAGCATAATCCAGCAGCTGCGAGCATATTCCTTGTGAGCGTGCTGCAGACTTTATACTTCAGGAATCCAGAGGAGACTAGGAATATGATTTTTAAACCACAACTCTTTTTCTTTAGATACAAAAGAAAATGGCTGCCCCAGACTCTAAGCATGCAGACCATGAGTGTTAGAGACCTTTCACAATGGGAAGCCCGCTGGTGAGGGCACAGCTAATTTTAAAGAGAAAGGCCCACAATACATTACATTAGTTTCTCCTTTTCTGGTAAATCCATTAGGATCTAATGAGGCAAAACAACAATGATGGCAAAAATGCATTCCTCAAAACAATATTCACTTGACGTTGGGCAACAAGCAGGGGAGGGAGAATTCTCACCCGCGCTGGTGTGGAACACACACATAGGCAGGCTGGGATACCAACAAAAACCAGCTTCACAGAATACACATGTACTAAGTCCACGTTTCAGAATTACCTTGAGGTCTAATTCTTACCCAGCTATCTTGAAATAGACTTAAGCAGAAGCAGACACTCTTCGTATTATACTCTTTGACCTCTTCCTTGATCTCCCAGTGAAATGTACCTGTCCTGCTATGACCTCCTACATCCCTGCTGACTCTTCCTACCCCACCCAGTGCAGGCCTCTTTGGCATAGCAGTCAAGTCAGACAGTATCATACTGAGGTTCCCCTGGGAGAACAGAATCTCACTGTCGCTCAGACAGGCCAAGGTAAAGTAAAGAGAGAAGCCGATACTCCGGGGAAGGCCTAATTATACCATCCCTACTTCTAACATCATTCTGCAGTGTGTGTGTGTGGGGTTATTATAGCAGCATACTCCAGAGTTGCTAAGTCAGGGTGAAGATGTAAAGAAACCTATCGGTACCAGGCACTGCAGAGTATTGGGGGAGGAGAGAAGCCGAGAGAACCCTAAGGTACAGTCTGTGTCCAGCAGCACAAATGAAGAGAGCTACCTTTTCATTCAGACCATTAGCGCCTGGTTCAGTGGTTTTCCAACTTTTTTCCTCAGGACCCAGTTGAAAAGTCATTTATGCCCGCAACCCAACAATTGCATCTTTTCGCAATGCATTACAGTCTTTCAGCGGTAGCAGCAGGGGTGCCACGACCCAGTGCCAGAGGGTCTGTGACCCAGTACTGGGTCCCAACCTGTAGTTTGAAAACCACTGGCCTAGTTTATTCTATAACTTAAAAGAATGTTATAAAGATCACAATGATAGGAGGCGGTATTGGCTAGACACTAACACCGTTAGGCTATGTCTATACTTGTTAATTTAGGTCGACTTCACATGTCCACACTTAAATTTTAAGTTGACTTTGAGGGGACCCTGGGACTGGTCCACGGTGGCAGGGGGCACCCCTTGCCAAGTGCCAGGGGGCTCAGCCTTTGCCCCATTGTACCTGGGTACAATAGGGCAAAGGGGGACAGGGACCCTGGCAGGGCATAGGGGCATGCCAGGCTCTCCCTGTTCCAGCCACTCTGGCAGGAAGGGCAGTGGGGAAGCCCTGGAGGCCCCTAAGTCGACTAGAGTCAATTTAGGGGTACTCCACATCTACACTGGCTGAAGTCGACTTTAGAAAGTCGAGTTAAGCAGAAAGTCAACTTAAAAGGAGGTTTAACAAAGTCAACTTAATTTTTCCTTAAGTCGACTTAAGGAAAGTATAGTGAGACAGAGTAAATTAACTCGACTTAAGCAAGCTTAAATCGACTTAATTTACAAGTGAAGACGCACCCTTATATTCCGTTTCCATTAAGTGAGCAAACTAACAATACGACACATAAATTACAGGTAATGAAGACTGCTTTAACAAATGTACACAGCTGGCGAACCACCCACCCCACCCCGCCCAACCTTACCATGTCCTCCTGACCCAGTCACCTATGCTTATCGCAGTACTCAGCACTAAGGAAAATAATATTCTAGTGGGGGGTTGTCACCTGGGTTACGCCCCTGCATTTGCTATACTAAGATCAGGACAAGAGCTGTCAGTCAGTATCAGAGGACTGTATTGATGGTAACCTTCCTTCCTGCCTGCATGAATTTTGTGCACACCACACATTTTACTTTTACAGCATTTACCTATTGTAGTTAAACCTAGGCAAGTTCTCCACAAGCTGAATTAGATATTGTTTCCTCTATCTCAGACCCACCACTAGGCTCAGTTAATAAATCTTTTGCTGATGAGAACACTGAAGAGAACCATACATCTATCCTTTTTGGAAAGATGCAATTATCCTTGACCTAGGTCTTCTAGACAGGAAAGGTTGCCACTCAACATGCTGCTGAATCAGGTCAGGCTTAAATCTGTAAATACTGAAGGGAGAGATTTTATTAGCCTCCCTCGGTGGAACGGAGCTTACCCCATTATTATAGCCTTGCATAACTGTCAAACTAATTACATATGACAAATGAGTGTGTTTCATAATTGATCTATGCAGTAGATTCTTATAGCCACCAACCCACCTTTTACTTTAATGAAGAGGGCACAAAAATGTTCCCAGAGCATCAGTAGTAGCAACAAAATATCAATGACTGTAACGTTCTATACCCATGGCAGAAAATTAGTAACTAGTAATGTTAGTAATTAATAAGCCAAATTTCAGCGAATTTGCCGGCATCAGCTTGATCTTCCCAATTGACTGATCAGGTCTGTGAAGACCCGCTCAGCTGATGAGGAAGGCGATTGCAGAAGACGACCCTGGCAACTGTAATAGTGCTGAGCCCAAGGGAGGGCATTTTCCTTTGACTCAGTGCACTGAAGACCCCCCAATACGTAGGTGATAGGCAGTTGAAGGGAGATATGCAAGGTATTTTAGACCCGTCATGAGAGTTAAATTAGCACGTTAATTCAGGGGGATTCACTCCCTGAAGCACCGCCTACTGGAGAATTGATTGGAAGAAACCAAAATCTACCTACAAATAGAAGGAAAATGGCCTTCATTTAAGCACTGAGCAGACCATTTTAAAATGGAGATCAAATCACATTCTAGTTTAGAAAAAAATTAATCTAGCTTCAGAACATTTCTTCTTTTATTAATGACATTCTGGCCTAGTGGATAGGGGACGCAGTAGATGGGATACAGCTGGATTCTAGTAAGGTTATTTGATACAGGCCCATGTGACAATCTCATAAGAAAACTAGGGAAATGGGGTCAAGACGAAATTGCTATAAAATGGATGCACGACTGGTTGAAAGACTGCACTCAGAGTTATCAATGGTTCATTGTCTAACTGGGTGTATATAGGTGGATGGTGTAGGGATCAGTTCTGGGTCCAGTAATGATAATATTGAATAATGATGTGGATAATGGAGTGGCAAGTATGCTTACAAAATTTGCAGATGACACTAAGCTGGGAGAAGTTGCTAACACTTCAGGGGACAAGATTAGAATTAAAAATGGCCTGGACAAACCGAAGAATTGAAATCAACAAGATGAAATTCAGTCAAGACAAGTGCAAAGTACTGCACTTAGGAAGGAAAAGAGAAAAATCAAACATACAACTACAAAAGACGAGCTGAGGTTATAGTGGATCACAAGTTGAATATGAGCCAACAGTGTAAGGCAGCTGCAAAAGAAAGACTATTATTCTGCAGTGCATTGACATGGGGCGATGGGGAAGAGGTGACATATGTAAGACATGAGAGGTAAGTGTCCCATTCTACTCAGCATGGGTGAGGCCTCAGCTGGAGTACTGTGTCCAATTCTGGGCACCACACTTTAGGAAAGATGTGGAAAAAATGAGGAGAGGTGAGAGGGGAGCAAAAAAAAAAAAAAAAAAAAAGATTTACAACTTATGAGGAAAGGTAAAACACCTGGTCTCACTGGCTATGTCTACACTTGTTAATTTAAGTTGACTTAGCTAAGTTTGTTAAGTCGACTTACAGGGGACCCTGCCAAATCAACCTAGACTGTCCATACTGGACTCCTAGGTCGACTTGTAGGGGCTAGGTGGACCTGGGACTGGTTCACGGTGGTGGTGGGGGCACCCCTTGCCAAGTGCCAGGGGGCTCAGCCTTTGCCCCATTGTACCTTGGTACAATGGGGGCTGAGCCTGACAGAGACCCTGGCAGAGCATAGGGGCAGGGTGGGCAGGGCTCTGTCCTGCCCTGTGTGGGGGCACGCCAGGCTATGGCTGTGCCAGCCACCCTGGCAGGGAGGGCAGTGGGGAAGCCCTAAAGCCCCCTAAGTCAACTACTCCATGTCCACACTGGCTAAGTCGACTTAATAAAGTCAACTTAGCCAGAAAAGTCGACTTAAAAGGAATTTTAAGAAAGTCGACTTTAATTTTCTTTAAATTGACTTAATTAGCTGCTTAAGTCGACTTAAGGAAAATGCAGGGTGGACGCAGATTAAATTAAGTCAATTTAAGCAAGCTTAAAATGACTGAATTTCTAAATGTACACGCACCCACTGGGTCTTGAGAAAACACTGATTAGGGACTCCTAACAGTCTAGAAACGTGGGAAGGCAGTTATGCTTTAAGAAGATGCTGGTCGGTTGTTCTCCAAGTCCAGTGAATGTAGAAAAGTAGTAGAGGGCTTAATCTGCAGCAAAGGAGATTTAGGTTAGACATTAGGGAAAACTTCCTAACTATGAAGGCAATTAAGCACTAGATTATATTTCCAAGGGAGGTTGTGAAATCCTATATCGTTGGCTGGTTGAACAAACACCTGTCAGGAATGGTCTAGGTTTATTTGGTCCTGCCACACCACAGTGTCCTCAGAGTCCCTTCCAACCCTTCATTCCTAGGATTCGGTTCAGGTGACAACTTTTAGTGTAATTTATTCTACGGGAGCTCTTGTCTGCTTTATAACTGTACTTAAGCAATTCAGTAGAACATTCGGGAGCTCATATACATTTTGTACCCATTTCCTCTCCCTTCTCCACAACTTGTAGCAAAGCAAAAGAGGGGGAAATGGAAAAGGTGGTAAGCACTGGCCACTGAGAGAAGACCGGATATTGGTCTAGATGGTCCATTGGTCCCACCCAGAATGGCTGTTCTTATGACCTAGTCTTTTGACTTTTTATTCGCGCTGGACACAGACCAACAGTTGGGTGGACTAACATTCGTACAAGCGACTACTGTTAATTACATCCTACATCTACTTAACTTTTGCTTTCCTTTTAACATCAGGTACGCAAAACAAATTTAAATCCTTGCACAGAATTCTATGATGGAGAGGAGCCAATCAGTTTCCCTTTCCCACTGGCTGACCAATAGGAGTAAGAAATCCCATGGAGGAGGAGGGACCCCTCCCCATATGCCTCAAGTTCCCTCGTTTCATCCAAGTCCATCTCCCGCCCTGCCAGTTCTTTCGAATTTCACACAAGTTCACTGGAAAGGGTAGGATTCACACACTCACTAGCTATTTAGACCTCTGTACACTATATGCTTGAAGCTGATCCCCCTACTCAGAATAAGCATTTCATTTGTAGCCTTACCGATGGATTAACCACTTAGATCGCACTGGTTAAAAATTCAGTCTCCTGAGAGATACAACATTGGGAATATTAGTAATACGACACACAAAGAGCACATAAGAACTATTCCAGGTTCTTACCAGTTCCTTTATTAACAAATTCACTAATCAGATAAACCATCCCACAAACCCTACAATACAGCAGCCTTATCTCTCTATTTGCTGAACACTGCTCTAGGACAGGCATCACTCACAGTTCACATCTCCTGCTGGTAGGAGGTGGACTGTCAATCATTAATCTCATCTCCACCACCCACGGTTGTTATCCTGGCATCTCCCAGTGCATTCTTCCACACAGCACACAGGCCAGGCAACACCTTTTCCCCTGAGTTACTCAGACCTACTAGGGCTCACCCATTTACATAATGACGCCAGCCCTTTTTCCTTATTTGCACTTCCACAAACTTTGAGTGTTCCACTTTTCATAGGTTATCTTATCCTCTTAATTTCCCTTATTCTCATTAACATCTACGTAGACAAGCCCCGCTGCTAACCTGTGGTTATTGCAGGGATCTAGACAGGTACATTGTGACGTATTGTCCTGACCACCACCCACTGGCACATTCTTTACTGTAATCTTGTGACTTTACTGGTACACTTTTATTCCTGAGTCACCTTCTTATGGCAGCCTCCTTAGGACTAATGCCTCAGATGGCTAAGCTGAAATCTGACAGGCTTCAGCCTCTAGGCTTTGCATGACAGCAGTTCTTTGCTTATACACCTAATACACGTTCACTCATAAATGCTTGTCAACCTTGCACTCCCATGATCCTATCCTACTTAAACCTACCCATCAGGCTAATTAATTATGCCTCACCATGGCAATAAATCCTGTATTACACGATTAAATTAAATAATTGACTACACATCCACACCCTACTCTGTATACCTCACCTAAGAAAGGGTAGGGTGTTTGAATGATTAAAGAACCAAAGCATTCTATAACCAGCGAACCGGGAAGATGAGGAGGAGGCAGAAACTCCTCTGTCCTCGCTGGAATCACAAGCAAGAGTACATCACATCACTCATATGTATATGGCTTGGGGGCGAGGAAGATACCACTAAAGCTCTTAGGTTTCAAGATCTCCTTTATGCCCAACATCCAGGCTGTTCCACATTCAAAATGTAGCATTTGCATCCTTATTAGCACCTGGCAGCTGTCACAGTTCAGGACAACTGCATCTATATTCCCCTTCTGTGACCGCTCAGGCATTCACTCCAGGGACCAGGCTCTTCCACCTACATCTCCCTTGGGTAGAGACCCACATCTCTCTACCTCCTGATAAGGTTTTTTCCAGGTTGCCCAGATCCCTGCCTACACAATATTGCCAGTGAACTGAGAAGTTGAGAAAAGCGCCCTCATCCCCCAGCTCACACCCTTCTCCACAGGACTGCCCAATCTCCTTTCCCTTTCACATCCAGCATTTCTGACTGAAATGCTTGTGCGTTTGGATTCACCATTAGCTATGAATTTCAAAGGACGCTGTAAGAATTTGGCTCAAATGCTTACAAAACCCTAACGAAAGAATTATTAAAGGGCATTTTTTTGTGAGACGGTTCCGTTTATGAATGAACACTGACAGGCTCCTAGCTCACACCCACCCTCTCAGAGGCTACAGACAAGAAAATGAAAAGTGCGCTAATATGAAGGGAAAGAAGCTCATTAGTGCCCTCAGTCAAGTCCCTGAATAAATTAGGAGGGGGAGGAATGCAAACAATCAACAGCACTACTAAGCAGATAAACAGACAAAGATTAACCACATTGTAAACAGCCCCACAGACACACGGTTTCTCAACAAACACACATCATTTTACATGTCTTGATTATTTCTCCTCCCTGCTGTGAAACTGGAGCAACAGGCACTTGCAATGTAGCATGGCATCACCAAACAGATAGCAGAATCCCTTCATGCAGTACAAGTAAACATATCCGCTCTTCCAGGCCTGAGTGCACCACTTACCTTTCGAGGAAGGCTGGTACAGCATCATGTGGAAGTACAGCTGCACCTTCTTGACCCTCAGGTTGTACGTTACTACTGATATTGCAATGTTCCAGAAATTGCAGAATAGGCATATAGCCAGGCTATGTGGCAAGGAAAGAAATCAGTGGTGTCAAAGAAGCGAACAGCTTGACCCAAACAGCTCTGAGCCGTGTGTCCCCCACCATGCTATGCCCTTCAGTCACCACAGTTCCAAGCTAGGCTGCCTGATGAAAAGTTATCAACCCTTCGCAACGGCAAAGCCCTGTGTTTGTTTCCACAGCTGCTACAGATCCCGTCAGTGTACCACCTGGAAGTTCAGGCAGGACCGATTGGTGCAATCAACACAACACAATCCATAAGCGCTTAGATGCGATCGAAGAGGTAAGAATTGCCTCTGGTGGGCCTCGAACGGAGCTTAGTCATAGAATCATAGAATAATAGGGTTGGAAGGGACCTCATGAGGTCATCTAGTCCAACCCCCTGCTAAAAAGCAGGACCACTCCCACTAAATCACCCCAGCCAGGGTTTTGTCTAACCGAGCCTTAAAAATCTCCAAAGATGGAGATTCTACCACCTCCCTAGATAGCCCATTCCAATGCTTCACCACCCTCCTAGTGAGAAAGTTATTCCTAATATCCAACCTTGACCTCCCCAGCTGTAATTTGAAACCATTGCTCCTTGTTCTGTCCTCTGTTACCCTCGAGAACAGCCTAGCTCCCTCCTCTTTGGAGCACCCCTTCAAGTAGTTGAAGGTTGTTATCAAATCTCCCCTCAGTCTTCTCTTCTGTAGACTAAATAAGCCTAGTTCCTTCCGTCTCTCCTCATAAGTCATGTTCCCCAGCCCCCTAATCATTTTTGTTGCCCTCTGCTGGATTCTTTCTAATTTGTCCACATCCTTTCTGTAGTGGGGAGCCCAAAACTGGACATAGTATTCCAGATGCGGCCTGACCAGTGTCGAATAGAGGGGAATTATCACATCCCTCGATCTGCTGGCAATACTCCTACTGATGCAGCCTAATATGCCATTGGCCTTTTTGGCAACAAGGGCACACTGTTGGCTCATATTCATCTTCCCATCCACCATAACTCCCAGGTCCTTTTCTACAGCGCTGCTACTTAGCTGATCGGTCCCCAGCCTGTAGCAGTGCATGGGATTTTTCTGTCCTAAGTGCAGGACTTTGCACTTGTCTTTGTTGAACCTCATGAGGTTTCTTTCAGCCCAGTGTTCCAATTTGTCCAAGTCTCCCTGGATCCTGTCCCTGCCCTCCAGAGTAGTCCCAACAGGCTAGCCAAGATGGGGCAAGAGACCACACTTTCAGGCACTTTGCCTTCCCTAATTCAGTTTAGCTAAACTGTCCAGATGGGGTAGCATGCAACACAACAGCCCACCACAGAACTATAGGCTTAAAGACAGGAGGTGAAACTTTGGTCATGCAGAAGTCAATGGGAACTTTACCACTGCCTTCAGAGGAGCCAGGATTGAGTGCGTCTTTAGATAGTTAGATTAGAGTGTCCATGAACAGCTAGAGACTAGGCTGGACTAAAAAAAAAAAAAAGAGAAGGAAAACCTCTTTCCGCAAAGTTCTTTAGATGTTTCAGTCATCATATGCTAGATCAGTGGCACTTTTATGGTATTTAATTCTTCATTTAGTCATAGATGGTCACATGAACCTCCAAAGAAGGTATTCCAGGTAAGTTCTTGTAACTAGGGAATCTCCTCCAGAGAATCCCCTCAGGGCATGCAGTATCCCTATCCCAGAGTTTTCTCTCTTGGGGATTCATAGGACTTGGCCCACTAAGCGCATCCGCTCTCAGACTTCAGCCCTCTTTGTCCAACCACCACCTTCACCAATAGTCCTATATCACATTTTGCTCTGTATTAAAATGTTCTATAGTATTTTAAATGAATGCCTTAAGAATGGAAAAGGTTATTATTAAACCAGAGGTGCAAATGGGGCAAATAGTCCCCAATCCAGAGATGGGAAATTGGTGACCCAGGGGCTGCTACATCATGTTTTTGCGGACATGTCTACAGGCAGGCTCACAACCCTAGAATCCTTCTGCACAGCAAATCCTTCAGCCCCCTCCCAGATCAACTCAGTTCTTTCCACATTTCACTAGAGGGACAATTCCCTGCAGGGACTCCAAGTATAACAAAAACCAAAAGGGGTTTCTAGTCCCCCACCCCAGGGCTGCCTGCTCATTTAAACCAAGTCTCTCTCACTCCTTAACAGAGCACAGAAACCCAGAGCTTTCCCTCACAGAGCTAGATCCTCCCTTCCTCAAGAGCCACTCACTGCTTTCTCTGCTTCCTGATTCTCCTCAGGAATCCCGGTCCTGGGGCTGTTCTCCTGGAGCCAGGCCTTCATTCCAGGGCTCACTCCAGCAATTAGCTATACTCCTGGAGCTCTTGCTAGGAGGCTGGCTCCTGTTAGCTTCCTCCCTTTATAAAATGTCTACAACCAGCACAGGTGTGGCAGGGGCAGGCTAATTGATCACAGCTGGTCCCAGGCCCCTTTGCCCATAACAGGCAGGCCAGGCCACCTTGTTACATCCGTCATGAAGGATCATATTGACATGCAGCACTCAACCCTTGATTAACCACTTACTCAGACTTCATTTAGTAACCCTTCATAAAATGTACCTTGGATACACCAAGCCCAGGCTCTGAGTGCTTCGTAGTTTAGGATATAAACAGACGTTCTTTGATCACTGGAGTATCCCATGACAGGGTTAACCTCCCCAACCACTAGAATTCCACTTAAAAACCAGAGACCTTCCATTCTCCGTCCCGACCCTGCTCTTCCCAAACGGCCCACAGTGAAGATTGCTTGTGCAGCACAGCCAGAAGGTTAACAAACCATTACCTATTTCTAGTGTCTAGACTGGAAATAAGTCTGCCGAGAAAGGGGGCCTACGTCCATCAGTGATGGGAGAGATGAGGCGTCAAACTTACGACTGGGTTGTGACTCTCGGCCCTGAGATTGAATTTCCCCAGTGCCCACCCAAGGATGTCATAGCCCTCATTAGTAGTCGTATCAGTACATTTACACCAGTCCCTTGGAGACGTCACAGGTGATGGAGAAGGCTATGCTGCTGGAGATACGCAAGACCCAACTGGCAGTGAATGGATTTCTAGTGACGTCAGCACCAAGGGGTTTTCAATGAGCACGTGGGACGGCACCTAGCCTGCCTTTTTTTAATTCTTAAGGGGCAGTCACTCCTAGCGTCTCCCTGGTTTTATTTCCCTTAGTGCTCTGCTGGCTCACACGTAAAAGCGGGAGAGGTAAACAACACACCGTCCTTCCAAAAGCCAACATTACACAGAGAGCTCAGTTTACTGAGTTGCTACATTTGAAAAAAAAAACCCAAACCCTCAGTGTGAAGAACCATCTCATGGCCACCCGGGGTCAGTATAACACAAAAATACAATGTATCAGCCAGCTGGGCTAAATTCAGCAGATAAACAAAGGACTTAAACTTAGGGGTAGCTAATGTCGGGGCCCTCTGTTTGCTGTTTTACCAGCAGACTTGGTATTCTTTCCCTTTCATCCTCCCCTGACTTGCATTCCTCTGTTTATATTAGCAGGTCGAAAAAACAGTTGAGTATCTGGAGTCAGAAATGAAGACATTACTGAAGGACATCAGTGAGACTGGATGGAGTGCCCCAAGTGCTCCCGGAACCCCCCTCGCGGACATTTTTGATGGTCTGTATCTCACAGGGATAGTATATAGCAAGGTCGGCTTTGATTTAGGGATCTGCTTATTTCTCCAGTGGTGGTCCCCTGTCTGGTCCTTTCCAAATAAGTCAATAGTTTACCCTTTGGGTAGCCTAAGTTCAGTTTTGAAATGCAGCACTCCAACACAAAATGCATATATGAATGACGAGCACCTGCAAACCAACCAATCCCAGACACTTCCACATCTATGCTGTACAAAAATCTTTTACTGTATTCATTCCCTTCCAATCATGCATTCAGTGCAATGACTAATATCTGTCACGACCTTAGGGCTGGAAGGGACCTTATGAGGTCATCTAGTCCAACCCCCTGCTAAAAAGCAGGACCTCTCCCACTAAATCACCCCAGCCAGGGTTTTGTCTAACCAGGCTGTAAAAATCTCCAAAGATGGAGATTCCATCACCTCCCTAGGTAACCCATTCCAATGCTTCACCACCCTCCTAGTGAGAAAGTTTTTCCTAATATCCAACCTTGACCTCCCCAGCTGTAATTTGAAACTGTTGCTCCTTGTTCTGTCCTCTTTTACCATAGAGAATAGCCTAGCTCCCTCCTCTTTGGAGCACCCCTTCAAGTAGTTGAAGGTTGCTATCAAATCTCCCCTCAGTCTTCTCTTCTGTAGACTAAATAAGCCTAGTTCCTTCAGTCTCTCCTCACAAGTCACTTGTAGTTTGTTCTCTCCCCACTTCACCCTGCAAAGGAAAAAGTGTATGGAGAATGGAGGGCTTTGTTCTGGTGGATTTTTTGGTATTTTAAATTACAAATGGCTGGGTGGTTTGAGAAGGCAGGCTGCAGAAACATGCCTAACACCATCACCTAGAGCACAAAGTTTGTGGTGGGCATGGTTCCTGGAGGAGTTCATTCCAAGCTTCTTCCCCCCCCCGCCTCCCCAAGAAATCTGCCTCCAGGTCAAACAGCAAGAATTGGAAGTAGGATCCAAGGCCCACCCCTGCCCACACCCACCCCTGCATCCCAGCCCACTGCCCTATTCATTAGAGCTGCTCTTTTTCCATTAATTACAATTCCATTAATTACAATTATTTTCAAAAAAGGAAAATTAGAGGGACTGGGCAATGGACATCAGCTGTCACCTGATTTGCAGAATTAGGAAAAATGACATGTTGTTTACATTATACCAGTTCCAGTATACACTGTTGTGGGAGGAAGGAAGAAATGGTTGAACAGTCCAAGAATTGCACACAGTCAGGGTCTCCCTTTGGTGAGCAAATCAATCAGTAGAGCAGGGGTCCGCAACCTGCAGCATGAAGCCCAAGTGTCATACGCAAGCCGATTTTGAGCAGCAGGCAGCAGCCTGTTCCTGCCACCAACCATCTCTCAGACTTAGCAGAACCAGTCTCCTGCTTCAAAAAAACCATTTATTTGGTTTTCATTTCACCAAAAATAAAATAAAATAAAATAAAATGATATTCACTCTTCTCTCCACAGATGACAGCTGAGCCCCAGGACAAGAGACGAGGATAGAATTTGAAAGTTGCACTTAATTGTTTAATAAGCCTGGTAGGATTTCTAGAGCCCAAAGAACACTGAGAATTACTTTGTGCTGCTTAATAAAAAGAATTGCTTTTCCGACGTTTTAAAGCTTTATATTACAAGCACTCTGCCCCACACTTGCCCAAATGTGCACTTGGAGGGTGAGATTTTTAAAGATGCCTTGTCACCAGCAGGTTTAAAAATCTCAGTCTGATCCTCTCTCATTACCTGAGCCAGATCACATCCAACTAGCTGCTACTCCTTTCTACCTGAGAATTCAGCTCTTGCCCCTCCTGGGCACGGATGAAGACCTGTACTCACGTATGGTTTCCTTTCAGAATTTTGTGAACACACTGCTAGGTTGTCTGACCAACCTGACGAAATTAGGGGTGCTCTGGTGGGGGATCCTAGCACATCCCTCTCTACCAGTGCCTGAACTGAGTGTCATCTATCCAGACATGAACCCAAAATCTGGAATGAACTTTACCTCTTAGCTGGAAATGCAGTCGCATTGTTAGAACAGCCTTACCTTGGCCTTTTGTGGGGAGACCCTAATCTGAAGCTGAACTGACTCCAGGGCCAAAGATGGAGGCATTTGTAGTAAGGCTGACGGCTCAGGAGCTTATTAGATGAAAGTAAATTTATTCCCTAGATTATTCTGATGGGGGCTTTAATAGGCACAGGTTAAGACAAACTGAGCTGTAAAAATCACAGCAAAGTGGGTTAAAAAAAAAAAACAAAAAAAAAAAAACACAACTTGAAGCCACTTCCCTCCCCATCCCTGAGGCTCAGTCTGGGCCCCCCTCCCAAAATAATACCAATAGGTATTTTTTGTTTCAAACCTGAATTTGGGAGGCCTGGGAGTCTCCCATTGTAAACAATGCCATTGATCTTTGGAGCTGGAGCCTGGCTGAGTTTTAGTTGATAAGAGTGGAAGGAATGAAATCAGTAGGGGCCTTGCTTTTTTCCTCTAAATCTTTCCCTTTGACATCTGCAGCTTCTCTCCTACTCTCTTGTAAATATTGGCATTTTCCTTGTTTGGGAGTGAGAAGACAAGGTGCATTAATGTTGTCGCAAAAGGTTTGAAAATCGGGAGTGTTACAGGAGACAGTCACAGAAGAGAAGCGCCAGACCACAGAGATTTGCGTATTTGATACATGCCTACTGAGAAAAAACAGATCAGTGATTAAACCAGGGCTGGAAATTGCCTACGTCAGGGTTCTCAATCCCTTCTGTGTTGCAAGGTGGCTGGGAGGGCTACCAACCATGCGCAACACAAGGATCTCTGTAGCCCAAAAACTCCCAGGCTCCCCCAGCCGCCAGCTCTTTGAGCAGTGGCTAAAATTAAAGCGATCCCCACTGCTGGAAGAGAACAGCCCTCAGAGACAAATTCAGCAGCAGACTTGAAAAGCAGCCGCTGCCCTGCGCAATTCTTGAAGGGGCAGGCTGATTTCAGAACTGCTGGCCTAAGTAAAGAACAACAGAATAGCTTTGCACCGTTAGTAAGGCGCTCTGATCGGCAAATGCTGTTCTGTTTGCGGATAATCCTCGATCAGGTCCAGCAGAGTTTTTCCATCCAAGTATACTGGTTTAACTGAAGGCTGATCTACATGAGTTAGGTCACCGAAAGCAGCGTACTCCGACCTTGCTTACACTACAGCCTTCTTCCTGCTCATGCACCAACGAGAGGCGTGGGGTTTATGTCCGTGGCGTTAGGGCCATGCAGCGTCTGTGCACATGCCATATCCCTTATGCTGGCTGTTGGCAGAAGCTGAGAAACTGATGAAAAGGTTGGGCAGGTAGAGCCCAGCTGCGCTGCCCTCCCCGCATATCTCCAGAGAGCTGGGTGGATTCGGACTCCAATGGGAGCCTGGGTGGGAAGACTGGCTGGTCGCTTCTCCCTCAGAGCCAGCAGCCTTGTCAATTTCACGAGTGGAGAAGTTGCCCAGCTAGGAGTCCGTGAGAGAGCTTCACCCCTGCTTCCGGCAGGGAATAGGGAACAGGGAGGCTGGGGGGGCCAGGCTCCCAGCAGAGAGCCGCCAACTGGACAAAGAGACCAGGCTTTCAGCACCCCACACTGCCCCACTTAGTCTGGTGGAAGAGCTCCCTGTGAGGATGAGCCCCACTGACCCAAGGAAGGTAGCGTGGATATCCGCCACTGCCCTAATTGCTGTCATGGACATATATTAGGTTGATTTCCTTTTCTAGCGTCGAGAGACCCTGAGTGACAAACACAAAAAAAGTAGGGTGATATTAACAAACGGAAGCTGTTCTGCGTGGTTTAAAAGATATATGGCTTTAATTTTACAGTCTGCTTATAGACGTCTTGATTTTAAGGCACAACCAAAAAACATTAACGGGAGAGGCCGAGTTGGTATGATGCTGCATTCTTGTGATATTTGCAGTGTAGCAGCATAGCAGGTCTTCCTTGAAAAATGGCAGCTAGTAAAAGTTCCTGAAAAAACCAATTTAATGAGGTGCGAATCAAACTGAGGGCTGTTCCATTCACACACAAAACCACTGCTGTGTGCAACAAATAAAATGAAATTTGCATACAAGAAAGAGAGGCTCATACAATGTCCATACAAAAAGCATAGCCCCCCCACAACCAACACACACCTGTGAATCAATAATGAAGCTGATTATTTTTTTAAGAAAACAAAGTTATTCTAGCTAAGATGCAAGCAGCAATAATAACCTGGTACTCATGAGTGAACCATGAATCCTGAACTGTTTCTACAATAACTAGATTTTCTTGTGTTTATTTTACATTTTTGGATGGAAGGAAGATGATATCGAGGACTAGTCAACATATGTAATAGTTTTAGGTAAACAACTCACTACATGTCTGGGTTTTGAAAAGGAAAAAACCAAACACTGGTATTTGAAAGCAAAACAGAAATGCAGCTGCTTTTTAAAAAGCTGAAAGCTCCTCTTAGTCGTTTCCACCACACAGCTTCAGCAGGATCTTCCGGTAGTCTCCCGAAGTATCACTCTAGCAACAAACCCAAAGGAGAAAAGTTAGGGAAAGAAAGCCACCGCATTGCTACACTTCTTTTTCATTTAACTTTCATAAGGGGGATTCAAGAAGATGCCATGTCCAGATCCTACGATTTAGAAGTAGCTTTAAGTAGCCACGAGGAATGTAACTAGCAATGGCTAAGAACATACCTAGGGTAATCAAGAGGGGACTTCATTATTTTAGACTGCACATTTGAATTCCTCGAGCTAATAAAGAATTGACCTTCACCACACTACACGTCCACAGTACAGCATAATTAAGCTAAGACATTGTCATGAAGGTCCCGGAAGTCATGGATTCCTTGACTTCCAGAGACCTCCATGAAATTATCCTTTCCAATTTCCACCCATGGAAGTTGTCAGCTTCTTCAGGCTGCAGAGCTCTTGGGGACCCCGAGCTCTGAGCTGTCACAGGCAGCAGAGGGAGCTTCAAGTTCTTAGATGCCTCAGAGGAAGCCCAGAGCTTCCAGTCACCCATGGCCAGGCTCTGAAGTTGTCTGGGGTGGGGTTTTATGGTACATACAGAAACCAACTGGGGGAGGGGGGGAGAAGAGTCTTACTGTGATGTCTGCGTAGAGGGATTTGCCATACATCCGCTTATATTCAGCACGTATATCCAGCAAGTCAACCTCACTGCGTGACACCATGATTCGAATCAGCGTCCTGTCTTTTGTCCCTGCTCCCTGTGAAGAAACCAGTGCAGTGTGTTCATGTGATCAGCTTGCAAAGTCTAAACCATTTAATGCCAACTGGAGAGGCCTAGGGCCAATCCTTCCCCCACGTTACACCAGGTCAACTCTGCTGCAGTCAATAGGATGGGAACTATTACACTGGGCAAAATTTGGCCTCTAGTGAATGAAGCATGTGCTGACAGGACATTGCCACTTTCAGTTCTTTGAACAAGCACAGCAAAAGATGAGGAATTTCCACTCCACACATTCCCACCACCACCACCACCACCACCACCACCACCTCCTTGTCTCAGTCATTTGCATTAATAAATACTGTGCATTGCATTTCTGAGTGGGTCCCTTTTTAAGACACATGCTCTGGCTCCCAGAGCAATATATAGAAGCCAAATACAGTTGTCAGAAGGGGAGAAGGCCAGGAGTTTGCATCACAGCTGTTACTAGTTTAACTTTAACGTCTTGCCTTGAATGGGACTTAAGCACACACTTAAGCGCTTTGCTGAATTGAGGCTTTCATAAATAGTAGGCTACGATCACCGCATTTCTTTAACAAATCCCTAGCTCCCTCCTCTTTGGAGCACCCTGCTATTTGCTATCAAATCCCCCCTCAGTCTTCTCTTCTGCAGACTAAATAAGCCTAGTTCCTTCAGTCTCTCCTCATAAGTCATGTGCCCCAGCCCCCTAATCATTTTTGTTGCCCTCCGCTGGACTCTTTTTAATTTGTCCACATCCTTTCTGTAGTGGGGAGCCCAAAACTGGACACAGTATTCCAGATGCGGCCTGACCAGTGTCGAATAGATGGGAATTATCACATCCCTCGATCTGCTCGCAACACTCCTACTGATGCAGCCCAATATGCCATTGGCCTTTTTGGCAACAAGGGCACACTGTTGGCTCATATTCATCTTCCCATCCACCATAACCCCCAGGTCCTTTTCTACAGCACTGCTACTTAGATGATCGGTCCCCAGCCTGTAGCAGTACATGGGATTTTTCTATCCTTCTCCTTGTTGAACCTCATGAGGTTTCTTTTGGTCCAGTTTTCCAATTTGTCTAAGTCTCCCTGGATCCTGTCCCTGCCCTCCAGCGTGTCTACCATTCCCCCCAGCTTGGTGTCAACCGCGAACTTACTAAGCATGCAATCTATCCCATCATCGAGATCATTAATGAAAATGTTGAACAGAACCGGCCCCAGGACCGACCCGTGAGGCACTCCACTCATCACTGGTGGTCAACTAGACATCGAGCCATTGATTCCTACCCGCTGAGCCCAGTGATTTAGCCAGTTTTCTATCCACCTTACGGTCCACTCATCCAACCCATAATTCCTTAACTTGCCAACGAGAATGCTTTGGGAAACCTTAACTCCTGGAGTAATTCCATGAAAACGTATGTGCTTATCAAAAAGAGGTGAATTCGGCATGAACAAGGTGGCAGAAAAACGCAATCAGTAAGTACAATAATGCCTATCCTAATACAGACAGCACACCCAATGCTGTCTACACCATTTACACTCCTAATTGGCATGATTTTCATCCTCACTGCCTAATTAGATTTATTCCATGGTAGCACGCTGAATTGACCAAATCCTGGTGATCCTGATCAGTTCAAAACCCACCCTCAAAACATGTGGCCCATTCCTAACTTTGTGTGACTTGTGCAGTTGTACAAAAATACAATGATGCATGGAGAGATATATATATATATGGTCACAGGGCTACCTTCATGGCTTTATAGAGTCTTTCTGCAAAAAAGGCTGGTGTGTTTTTCAGGCACTTAACTGCAAAAGAAATTGCAACAGGTTAGTTACTCACAGTTACATAAAAAAAATCATTGTACTTTATCAGCTATGTACTAAATTGGGTACGTACTTCTATTTTACACACGTTTTTGCCCACTTGAATTAGCCACCGAAACGTGCTTTTGATCTGCAAGGCAAAGTATCTAACTTGACATCAGACTGGTGGTGGTGGTTGTGTTAGACTTGAGAAACCTCAGTGCTTCCTTGCTAAAAGTAAGTCTTTGGGTCAATGGATCGAGTCTATTAATGGGACTAAAGGCAGGGGAACAACGAAGTATTGGCCAGTCTTCCTGATACTGGGGAAGTTTTAGTCCAGTTTTCTGCAAGGTGGGACTCTGAATTCAAATTTCTTGTCCTAAAAGTGCCAGAGGGCTGGTCGGATGTGTCCCATTCTCTCAACTTTCCAGTCTCTTGCTGTATCATCAAAAATACTTGTAATTTCCTTCAAATATTTGACAGCTGGTTTCCCTCCAGCTGCCATGTCTGGGATTTTTAGACAAAGGAAAACCAAACAACAGGGATTTAGTACACTACCTGGTATTGCATTATTCCCAGGTAATTTAGACAACCTAATAGCCATTGTGGCACATGCAAAAATGGATGGTAGCTTACACAGCCACAAAGAACTAGTATTTTAACAATTCTGAAAGACTTGATAAGCTATCAAACTATCCGAGCAATTCAACTTACAATTGTTGATGATGGGGAAGGTTTTTAAGGGTAAGAGCATAAAAGTCAACACCTAAATCCATTTAGGAGCCTGAACCAGTGGGCTGATTTCTACGGTGCTGAGGACCGCAGCACCTTCCACTAATTTAAATTTATTTAGGAGCCTAAATCAGGATTCTCGTTTTAAGACCAGCAGCTGCCTTCAGTGGAAGCTGCACCCTTCATAGCCAGGCAAGTTATTTGTTCTGTTTTATTAACTGCACACAGGCTCACATGGACTTTTGAACATCTTAGCAAAACTCCTGAAGTGATGATTGAAATCCAGCTTGAACCAGCTTTGTGCAAATCATTAAAAATGTAGACAATACTGTTGGGAAAATCAGGCTGACAAAAATGCCACCCATCCTTTCCACCCAATGGAAATCTACAAATTGATCCCATATTTGATATGAATAAACAGTCAATCAGTAATACAGCGTAAAAAAAAAAATAAAACTATGCCATCATCACACCACACACCTGCTTCATCAGGACAATTCATGGGGAACAATTAAGTATGAAAAACAACCAAGGTGAGGGTAAAATATAAGGAGCAAATCTGAAAAGGGGTAAGTTTCATTTCTTAGCAATGCACACTTTCTATATAGAAAAAAACATAGGTTTCTTTGTTTTTAATTTAGAATGTAGATGGAAGAAAGCAGTCCACACAACACACACACAACTGACAAAGGTGTGCACAATTCACTTCAAAACCAAGGAGGACAAAAACATGAAATGTATGTTTTCTGATTACCATAACTGGCTACAACAATCCATATGCACGGCAAGAGATTTTGAGTCTACTATTGTAAGTTACCATCTGTACAGTCCAGAAAGCTTTAAGGAGAGGAAAACCAAAAGAAACAAATATTGACAATTAGACTTTTGCAGATTAGGTGCAATGAACAGATCATACCAGAGAAAAGGCTGGTTTAGGCCATAAAAATCTAGTTAAAAAACCAGGATGATTTAAAACAAGTCACGGAATGATCAAACATCAACATTACAAAGGTCCCACTAAAATGCTTTATTGTGTTGCTTGCAAACTAGGGTCCAAGTCCTGCATATATGGATCCGCATAGCCAGCCCCTGGCAGTCCTGCCAAGCCCCACTCAAGACAGTGAGACTCCATGTAGGGATAGGGCATTCCCTTCGGAACGAGATCAATGCTGTGACAAATGTGTAGAATCTTTGCTGTGGCAAATACATTATCCTCAGTGTTAAATAAGATGCCAAAGGGATACGGGTTTTATTGTAGTAGTATGTACTTCATTTGTGTTTATTTTTGTTCTGTAGGTCTGGCTTTCTGAGGTTAGTATTTGATTAATCTGCTATGAATTTACCCATCATGACAAAAGCTATAAATCCCACTGAGGGCTTCAAAAAGGCACCAGAACGACCCTCTGGCCAAGCAGAGGAATACAAGGAGAGTTAACGGCGAGAGCAATCAGGCCCAGAACTGCATTTCAAAATGTTAATTATCAGGAAAGGAGAGCAGGATGGTTACACAGCCCCTCTGCACCTGGGCAAAGGAGTGAAAAATAAAGGACCTTTACAAAAACACACCTGCAATTTTATCCTAATGCAGCCAAACGGCCAATTTTCCCCCTGCTGACGTGAGTGGAGTTTTGCTATTCATTTCATCAAGAGCAGAATCAGGACCCAAGATTTTATTGTAATGCCCCGTTCTGGTCACTGTTAAACCATGTTAACCTAGTTCTTGTTAATGTAACTAGAAGAAGAAGAATTCTGCAGGAGGCAGCATCACAGCAAGGCAGTTATTTGGAGGAGAGAATTTCCAACAGATGTGTAAGGAAATTAGCCTTAACAATGGGCTTCAGCGAGAGGACACCCAGCAGTTCTCACCTGGGAAACTTTCACCCAGCGGAGCTGTTGATTAAGGAACTGGGGTCTCATCCGAGGCCCCCTGAAGTGAATGGCCTGATTTTCAGAAGGCACTAACTGTGCCGTGCTCCTGCTAACTTCAGTGTGAGACAAGTGCTCAATAGTTCTGAAAATGAGGCCAAAACTGCTTAATAATGACTTCTCCTCTGCCTAACAAATTCTAACTAAGTTCAGAGGAAGCCTCACCCTTCCTTTCCAGGTTAGTTATTTGTCATATTTTGTTAACCACAGCAGGTTCGCTAGGAAGCCCAACAAAACAGGCAAAAAACTGGAAAGACAGGTCAGGTCACCTCTGGGGACACACACACACACACACACACACTCCAGAACTGCAGCTACTCCAGCTCGCTGCAATAGCTTCTATACAGTGAAAAAAAGAGAGACACACACCTACTGCCACCATGCCGCTTTCCAGGTCCCCAGACATCTCACGAGATATGCTCTTCTCAATATCACGGTTACACATCCGCTGGTATTCACTGAAAACTAGTGGGGTGGGGTGGTAAAGAAAAAAAAAAGAGCTTTCAGCAGCCACTCTTGTAAGACCGGCACAGATCCATGCTTATACTTGTCAAGCTTCCTCGGAAGTTATACTGTGCTTACAGAACTCTTACAGAGGCATTGGGTGACTGTGGTTCAAATGCTCTTCCGGCCTACTTTGCTAGTTTTCAAACTACAACATGAATTTCATCCTACCTCATGCCCTGTTAGACTTCCCCACATTTCGTTCTGCATTTATTTACCTTCTACCACCCTGCACACATGACAGTGAAAAGAAGGGGATGTGGCTAAATAGAAAGTGCCTTCCTCATACATCCCTGTCTTGATTTCTTCTCCTTCTTCACAGAAATAGGGGTCAGAGTCCTGCTACTGGTGACTCTTATGACCCAACAGCATGAATAGAAAAGGTGTGTGTAGTTTAGTAAAGAGAGGCTTTCTTCATATACACAAAAATCAAATTTCTTTAAAAAGCCCGACAACATACCTCTGACGTCAGCTTTAAAAAAAATAACCAAACTCCCTCCCGCCCCGCCCAAGCCAACCAACCCATCCACCCAAACACACTTTACATTCAAACAAGATTTTAAAAACTCCACACTACCCTCCTGTTTGATTTCAAGTGCCAGCCTGACTACCTGAAGACACAGGTTGACTAACCACAGAAGAGAATGAGGAAGCTTCTCCATGCAGCCTACCTAGCTAGTTGATCTAAGCTCCTTTAGAGACATTTATGGAGCAACTCCAGGTGATATTACCTGCCAGGAGGTGAGCTCTGCTTCTGGCACACAGAATGGCATTGAACTTGGACTCATCAGTCCCTAGACGGTTCTCTCCAGCAGCATAGAGTTCCTAAACACAAAAAAAGAACTCGCACTTTATTGATTAGCTTCCCTGTCTGGTGGCTTTTAGACCTGTCTTCTAAACTTAAACATGTCCTATCGTCTAACATTTCCCACTTGGTCTGAAAATTGCCGGGAAACAGGAACAAGTGAGTTGAGTAGCATTAACTCCAGGCTTTATGCACATCATGAGCCTTATTTGCATCCATAATTGTTAGTGAAATTCCTCAGAGTTCTTTTTCTTTTAGGATGAAATTCACCATGCAGAAAGCTAATTTTATTACTATTTTTATCACACTAGGGCACTAAATATGCCAAGCATGGTACAGACACTGATTGAAGCACAGTCCTTGGCAGAAAGTTCTTACTCTCCCAGATGATAAGTGGCTACATGCTGTGAAAAGGTGCAACATTTCATCAGGATCCAAGTGTCTCCCCGAGTTAATCCAATGAGATAGTCTTTCCATTGACTTCCCCTGTGATGTGGGAGGGTCTGTATAGCCTGGGACGCAGTCTGAAAATCTATACTGCAATTAAACAGCCCCATAGTCTGGGCCAGCCGTGGGTATCTAACTGCAGAACAGACGTAACCTTAAGGTCTCGTGTAGCTCCTCTCTGGGCTGAAACATTGGTCCCAGGCCAGCAAAACATGCTTTGTAATCAGAAAAAAATAGACCAGGGCATGTATTATGAGGAGGTGAGGCCAGGTCTTTCAACACCAATGTTCCGTGTCATCTATATAACTAAACCACAGTTGTATATATGCACGGAGGGACGTGGACGCAGCTCCTGCGGGCGCATATAACTGACACAGCTGTGCGCGCGCAGCAGCTGAATCCACGTCCATGCCGTGCATAAGCCTGTGGATTACTGCCACCACCCGAACCCCTGGACTGAGCTGGGGGGCCGGCTCTGCTTCGAGCCGGCCCCCCCAGCTCAGTTCCCGGGATCCGGTTGTCAGCAGGAGCAGCTGGGGGAATCGGGGGGCAGCAGAAGCTCCGGCGGAGCTTCTGCTGTCACCCGAACCCCTGGACTGAGCTGGGGGGCCGGCTCCGCTTCGAGCTGGCCCCCCAGCTCAGTTCCTGGGCTCCGGTTGCCAGCAGGAGCGGGGGTGCTGAAGCGCCGCCGCTCCTTCTGACAGCAGGAGCAGCTGGGGGATCAGGGGGCAGCAGAAGCTCCAGCGGAGCTTCTGCCGCCACCCGAACCCCTGGACTGAGCTGTGGTTTTTAATTTGCATAATTTTACCCTTTGAACTCCAATGTTTTTCTTACTTATGAGTGCAGAAACTCAGGACACTCCACCCTCCATCACTTCTCATCCCTGAAAAGTTTGGAGTAAACACTAAGTGATTACCATTCTTCAATTTGCGATTCTTTAGAGAATCGGGGGTTTACTGGTTTTACACTAATACAAAAAAAGTCGTACTTTTTTTCAGTGAACTGATCCAAGAAGGAGAGGGCGCACAGAGCTGGATCCCACAGAGGTATAAAGAAAACACACTTCAACTCAACCTTTTTCTTGTTATTAGCGCAATGGAGCAGTATATGGTCATAAGCTCACCAGACAAACATGAACATGACCATTCCTGCTTGCCAGCATCAGTAAAAATAACCATGTCTAGAAGTACCCACATCTCATGGTGCTCTCCAGAGCAATTTCTATCCTCAACCACAGACACCGCATGATACTGTTTTGCAGAAATGGGGGGTGGGGGGTGGCGGAGGAAGCAAGCCACTGAAGATATTAAATACCAACCTACATGAATTATCAACAAATCTTTGAACAATTATTAAGAGTAATTTTTGAAAAGGTTCAAAAGAAAATATTTATACAAATCAATTCAACAGAGGTAATAACACTTTGAAACAGTAACTACAGATGAAGATCTCAACTCAACATATCCAATTTAAGTGGAACAAAGCTTATTAGATTTCACGTGCATTGTGTAACTGAGTTCGCACATACTGAGATGAGATGCACCTTAAATGACGAAGCATTTTTTACTAACCTGAACATCTCTTTGGACAAGTGACATATCTACATTTGTACTTTCATCTCTGTTTCCCTGAAAGAATTGCAAATAGTGAAGATTAATAAACACACTTTTCCGCTAATGGAACAATCTCATTCACTCAACCTCCAGAACTCAAAAATTAAAAAAAACAACAAAAAACCCATCATGCACCACTAAGCCTTTATATTTTAATATTTATAACCTTGGGCAAACAAAACAATTTTTGCTTTGCTACTATGGGGATTTTGGTTTTGAAGGTAAATGGAGACCCTTTCCTATTTTTAACAGATAAAATTATAGAAGGATTCTGGTGGCACTTTTAAAGACTAACCAATTTATTTATCGCATGAGCTTTCATGGGAGAAAATCCCACTTCATCAGACGCACAAAGATGGGGAACTTAGCATCTGACTAAGTGGGATTTTCCTCCACAAAAGCTCATGCGATGAACAAATTTGTTAGTCTTTAAAAGTGCCACTGGACTCATTTGTTTTGCTGAACTAGGGTAACACGGTTCCCCCTCTGGAACTTGTCATAAATATATAGTATTCACTTGTAATCAAACATGGGGGGGGGAGGGGAAACAGTTGTGTGCAAGTAATAGTGTTCACCTGAATTCAGAACAGTGTGTTGGCCTTAATGCTGCAATGACCTGGTGCAAGCATAAAGGGCAACAGAAAGAATGACATTGTTACCATCTTCATTTACTCCAAAGCCCACCTGAAAACATTATGGACCAATCTATACTTAAATGGATGCCAGCCAAAATATTGCAGCAACACAATTTATTCTCTTTACCTAAATCTGAAGTAAAAGCAAATATCTTTTGTCATAATTCTATACGCTAAACACAACCTTGGACTATTCATATACGTCACGAAGAGGAAAGCCTGAACTCTAGACTAAAAGACATTGTATCTACTCTTACTCCACTTCATAGATGATATTACAGTACGTTTTCAAAATAATTACTGGATAGATTATCAACTGCTTTCCTTCTACTCCTTATATAGGGATGGAGGAATTAAATCAATAGAGTTGAGATCACAAGGATTTATGTCTGGCTGTTATAGGACATCTATATAATCCAAAAATTAAGAGGCACTCATTTTTATGGCTTAAAGTAAAGACGACTTTGACTGATTTTTCTACTTCTTCCCCTCTCTTCCTTTCGCTCACATCTTAAGACTCCGCAGCACTAATGAAGACAATTATTTCCCGGCTGGGGATCGATTTCTGAAGCCTTTACTCAGACAAAACATACCCTGATTTCACTGGATGTTTCGTATGAGTGAAGTTTGCAGTACTTGCCCCTTTTTTCCCTATGAAGAGAGGCAAGTAGAAACCAACAGTAGAAAAACAGGAAAAATTAAAAAAAATCTTGCTTTATTTTGCACCAAGATTTCAAAATAAAAATAAAAAAAAATAAAATGAAAAACACCACACAGGTCAATTGGTGTGTGTAACAATAAAATGACTTTCCAAGCAAATGTAGTTCAAGCACTTTGCTTCTTCATTTTAGTGCAGATTGTGTGGTTCTTGGAAGAGCAGTGAATTGTGTTAGCTACAAGTGAGTACAAAGCTAAGTCTGGCAAACACATGAACATGCTCCATTGTGGATCTTGAATACAATTGCCATGTGGTTTAAAAATTAAACTGTGTCCCCCAACAACATTATCCTTTATACTATATCCTTTATACTACTTTATGTTATACTTAAAGAACAAGACAGGAAACAGGGGGAAAGTGAAGAAATATTTAGCACCTTGAGGCCTGGCTACATGATAATTTTCAAGTCCTTCCTTCCTTTTTTCTCTTTTAAGCCAAAAAAATTATAAGCAGCTAAAGGACTTTCACCATCTTAAACAACATGCACAGAATGGATCATGTGTTGCTGTGGGGACTGTACTAAAGAGCTCCTTACAAAAACACCGTACTTGAGTTTTAGAGGCTAAAATATAGGAGAGTAGATCCTAACCAGTTACTATAAATTGGGCAGTTCCATTCATGTCAACAAGTGATTCCAGTTTATATCATAAAGACCTGGACATGTATCTTACTCTCACCTAACTATGCCCACTAGTTTCAGGGAAGGATTATTTTAAAAAGTAGTCTTATTTGAGCATTAAAGTACCTGAGAAAGTGAGACTAGAAGCCTCTGGAAGTGTCCAGATGTGTCACTTCTTATAGCTTCCTCCAGGGTTTTCTTAAATTCTGCAAAACCGAAAGTTAACGCTCATATCTGCTCATGCCCACAATTTTAGTACCAATCAGTGATTAAAGCCACCAATGCTGGGTGGTGACTTCAGATTTTTTTCGCATTCCTGTTATGAAAATGCACTCTAAGGTGGATCAAAAAGGTTCCGTTACATGAACCTGGTCAAGTCTAACCTGTTTTGTAGGCCCTGCTGATTTCTCGAATGTGCTCATTACTACGAGAAGACAGAATTTCAATGAGACAGGCTTCATCTGTGCCAGCACCCTACAAATAAAACAGAGGAGAGAATTTATAAACACACACATCTTTTAGTAAGTTTACAGCTGTGAGCTGAGTGTCGATCATACCAAGAAACTATCTATCTCCAGATCAAATTTAAACCCAAGTAATTCAGATGTCACTGTTCTGGGGCAGAAATATTCCATCTGAATAGTTCACATATTGCTCATAATATAAGCTTCCAGAACACAACTACAACAAGCAGCTTTTTTCCCCCACCTGAGAATGTAAGCTATATTAAGGGAATTAAGTACTTAGAAAGTATTGTAAGTGATTTTATCATGTATATCAGATTTTATAAAGCAATTTTTTTCAGTTAATATTTCTTAAGATGGAACAATACTCGAGAAAGAGTGATTTGATCCAATTCAGTTTCTGAGGGCAACTCATGTTACTAACTGTTGTTTCAATCCCCTGACTACTCTGCCTACACCTGCAACTGAGAACTTCTATGTAAACCTTGTTTATATTTGGAGGATTTTATGTTTATTTCTTGAGAAGAAAGTTCACAAAATGGTCTTGCTGGGTATTCATTATTATTGAAACTAACATTTCCCATAATGCACTGCATAATTTAAAGCATTCTGTGTGAAGCCCTAGATGAGATGTGACAATATATCCCCATTTAACTAATGGGGGAAACCACGGCCAAGGTGACAGCCAGAGTTTTAGGCCAATCATTTCTGATGCTCAAATGATGTATCTAGCGTCCCCCAACCCAAAGGAAGGCAATGGGAACTGTGGGTGTTCATACACCTCTAATAATCAGACCCATCATGCTTCAACCTTAGCATCCAAGACTGGAGGCATCTCAAATTAGCAGCCCACCTAGAAAATTTTGGCCTAAATAATTTGCATCCAGACACATCATGTGTTAAATGACAGAATCAGGATTAGAACTCAGTTCCTGAGTCTCACCAACACACATCCTCCACACAATGTTGTTTCTTTTAAGAAAAAAAAACAAAAAACAACCTCAAATCTATTTCTCAGTTGAACTTTATCATTATCTATTCAAGAGCTAGTCTATAAACATCTTATTTAAGAGACATAATCCAGAGACAGGTTTATGGGGGAATCTAAGCACTTAACACCCAATAGATTTAGTACACATGATATCATCTTAAAGGCTTAATTTCCAAAAAACAAACCTTTATGGCCTCCTTTATTTCATAAACATCAAACATGACGGGAGTCTTCATCATTGCCAAGATTGTCTTCTCAAAGTTGCCAGACAGCTCAGATTTAAGATCTTTGATCAAATCCTGATTGGAAATAATAATTTTTTAAAACGCTCAGAATCAGAGATATTCACAAGTACTAGCGTCAGATTCTTACAGCTTAATGGGACTTTTTCACGTCCAAGAGTCAGAAGCACATACACAATATAAAACTGTTCCACTTACCAGAACTAATGGCAGCAAGTAGTAACAACTTTAAAAAATGCAAACCCCAAAACTTCAAATGTAGTATACTGAGCAAAGGGTCAAAATGGCTCCTAACTGGATAGTGGGAAGGGTGGAGCCAGACCTGCACAGGCCATGGTAGCTGCCAATCAATAGCAGCATTCCTTTCCACTCGTTAATTCTCAGGGGCATTGGCAATAGCTGGATTTTGATGAAAGGAATGGCAGCAGGTAATGGCTGGCTGGCTCTTAAGGGTCTGCTGCGAAATACTTGCCTTCCCATACGCTGTTTTGAAGGACAGGATGATCTTCTGCCTTTGCTTGTTTGAGCGGCTTCCGAGACAATCTATAATTGCCTGTTCATCAGTTCCTGCAAACAAAGGGTACAAATGTCTGACTTTTTAACATTACCACTTTTTATTAGGGTCTGATCCTCCTTATGTCAGTGGCTAAATTCTCACTGACTTCACTAGGAGTTGAATTGTGCCCTTAGGGCACAGCTGCCCAACATGTCATATAGGATATTCTATCAAATATTCGAATTCCAGGCTATAATCGTCAAATTAATTACAGCACCCAATGTAATGGAAAGAAACCTACCACACTATCACCAGTTCCTCTTGTGGTCTATCCCAGTTGATTTGCAGTGCATTGGCTTAGATGACTCCCTGAGGTCCCTCCCAACCATAACAATCTAGGATAAGCTTAGATCAAGATTTTGTTTCTTACAGGAAGGGTAACGGTCCTGGAACTATTCCACTCTTCGCAAGGGTAGCAATGAAGAATGGGAATGGTGGAGCACCCCTGCAATACCGTTTCTAACAGAAACTAAGCCCACAGACCACTCACCAAATCCTTTCATAGCTTTTCTCAAGACTTCTGCATCCCGCAGGGGGTCAAATCCTGGCGCATCAGTGATTGTGCCCCGTCTTCCAGACTGAGTCAGGCCAAGGATAACTGTTAGACACTGGATTAACTAGAAAACTGGTTTCACATCATTACTCACTTGTCCCAATCACAGCTCTTGTCAGAGAAGAAATTTTACAATGGAATTTAAACTCTTTCTTTTTATACTCAAATTATGTGAAAATTAGGAAGAGAAAAAAGTCCTCCAGCTCCTAAACACAGTGTCTTGTTAATGAAGATTAATGGAAGGGATATAGGCAAACGGAATTTTTTTTTTTTAGGAAAGGCAGATTTAATAAACAGGGTTTAAAACTCGCCTGAAGAATTTCATTTTGGATCCTTTGGCAAAAAATGAGGTTTGATATCACCTCATCTGTATTTACATGAAAACAAACAAGGAGTCTGGTGGCACTTTTAAAGACTAACAAATTTATTTATCGCATGAGCTTTCGTGGGAGAAAATCCCACTTCGTCAGACGCTTGAAGATGGAGAACTTACAGAACGGGAGGAAAATAAATGCAGGGAAGTGGAAGTCATAGGATCTGGTCAGACTATAACAGCAAATCAAAGCATTTGTTAGGCTTCAAACAGTGAAGTGCAGCAATTTGCAGAGAGGTGGGTGTGGGACAGGGAATGCCAATTGATTTACATTGTTGCTACCTGGGTAAGACCCATCTCTTTGGTCAAACCTCTTCCTCTGTCCATGATTGTACTGGGCTGGCTTTGCTTCTGGGACACACAAAGGAAAGCTGCAGCAATGAGAGACTAACAGAGTGAAATGTCCCTTACCATCCCAGGTGTGACTGTGGGCATCGCAGATCCCGGGTAAGAAGGCATAGAGGGATTCACACCTGGGGCTGGTGGATAATTTGGCACTGGTTGCTGCCCAGGGTAGGTCATTGGCTGCTGCCCAGGATAGGTCATTGGCTGCTGCCCAGGAGGGGGCATGGGGCTGCCTGGGTATCCTGAATAAGCTGGCATTCCTGTTGGTGGGTTTCCTCCCGGCGGCGGGTACATTCCGTAAGGGGCTTGCTGTCCTGCGTGGGGTTGCCCGAAGCTCCCTTGAGGGACAGGAGGATAGCCTCCAGGTGCAGGAGGATATATGCCTTGTGGTACATTGGAACCTCCAAAGGTGCCTGACAAATTAGAAGCCTGCAATGACAGACAAAGCAATTGGGTTAAGACAGATCAGATGGTGACTTTCAATTGCATGTAGCAAGCCCTCCCCGGCCCCACACACAGTCAGAGGGTCAGGAAGTGTATATCCATGAGTGAAAATCCCCTAGGGTCTTTTCTCAAAAGAAACAGACTGACCAAGAACAATGGAGAAAATGTCTTGTACTCCACATGTGCCTGCTGCAGTCTCTTCTAAAGTTTCTCTCCCTCAGCCAGCAGAACACACAGTCACAACTCCCAGCATTATAGGCCACGTGCTTACAAGGACCTGTAACCCTGCAATCCTTACAGCTAAAAACACTAACAGAAAACCCAAAATGCCAGGCAAGGTACAGGCCAATTCCTTCTCTGACAGCAGTTATCTGCTTTGTGAGTACCATGCATTTGCCCCCCACCCCAAGGTATTTTACATGGCAGGCAGATGTGCTAATAACGCAGAATTCATAAATGCCTCTTGAGCAGCCAGGTAGAAGTTTTCAGACACTGCTGTTTAGTTTCCATGAGGAATCTTATAATTTTTGCATTCTTACATTTTCGCCCTCCCCCCAAAAGGCAGTATCCAACAAACAGTGGGGTGCGAGGCCCAGGGGGAAGCCAAGGCCCTGGCGACAGCCTCCCGGCCTGTCTCAAGCATGAAGCTGGGATCCTGACAGCCCTGGCCCACCTCCTGCTGGGTCTCGACATGCAGACACGGCCTCCCGCCCAGTCCCAGCACAAAATGCAGGGCCCCCCCCCAAAGCACAGGGCCCAGGGCGGTCACCCCCATTCGCCATACTCTAGGGATGGCTCTGCCACAAACCAGTCTTCAGGGATTGCACTAGGATCTTGCAAAGAGCATCTTTTCCAGCAGCACAGGGACTAGAACCATGCAGTTCTAGTCAGTTTCACATGACCGCTTACACTGCTGAGAATGTGCTCTTAATTCAGCCGGTAGCTATCAAAAAATCTCCACATAAACGCTCAGGAGGGCACTTTGCGGTGCAAACGTCCATGGTGTACAATATGACGGACTTGGGCAAAAAGAGGCAAGATGGGTGAGGTAATCTCTTTCATTGGACCAACTTCCGTTGGTGAAAGAGGAGATTATGAGCCCCACAGAGATCTTCTTCAGGTCTGGGAAAGGTACTCTCAGCATTGCAACAAAATGCAAGGTGCAACAGGTTGTCTACCATGAGTAGGGGCCATTCAAAGTACAGTGGCTCCTTAACACCTCTGCAGTAGCTTAGGACAAAGAGGGGTTAGTGAGTTACAGATTTTTGCAATAAGCTATACATCCCGTGGCTCTGTTCAGTCCATGATCTCTAGTGTCTAGGAGAATAATGAAATTAAGCTCCTCGGCTTGTCTTTTCAAAGTGTTGTGCAGGTTTCCTTTGAGGGTGAGGATTGCCAGCAATCACTGTATATCTGCCCTATGTATAAATGGCATACAGTGCAAGGAGCTTCATCAACGGCTCAGCCTCCCTTCAGTGTCTGCTTTGCGCATAAGAGAGAAATCACTTCTGCATTTTCCTGGGTGCACAACAATGATTTTCACCTTAATATGTTACAAGGGAACATCTGGGCAGTGTGGTGTGAGAGACGAGGAAGGAGCCACTGTCTCACAGTGTAACCTCAGCTAAGCCACTTCTCCACTGCCTTGCTGACTCAAACAGGCTGAGGACTTACGTAAAAAAGAGTTTTCTAGTGCAAGCCAATTAGCCACATGCACGCATATTATTAGTTCTTCCCTTTCATGCGCCAATGTGGTTTCTAAACCCATGTTAATTGACTAAATTAATGGCCTGATTTTTTTCCCCCCAAGCCCCCAGCACTCCACATTAACTCAAAGGAATTTGTATGCGCATTACTTTAAAAGGCAGGCCATGAATTTAGCCACTACATTCTTCCCATTCCTCCCCCAAAACCACACACCTTTCATTTATTTTTAAATCTTTCCCCTCCAGAATGAATGGTGCTTTGGGCTATTTCTGCATGTTTCTAGGGGGAAAAAAAACCCCACAAATGGAAAACCGACTCAACTCTCTCACTGCTATGAGAGAACTACAGCCTGACGCTGAAATAGGAACACGTTTGAAGTATGTTAAATGGAAATATACTCACCATCCCCGACATATAGTCTGGATTAAATTGACTGGCATAGCTGGCAATGTTTTCGAGTCCGATTGGTGGTGCATTTGAAGGAGGAGGATAGGCAGAGCCACCCCAGGGATTACTACCTGAAATAACCAAAGAAACATTCACCTTGAACCACAAAACCTGAACATTCTTCTACCTTATTTGTGACTACTTGCATTTTTGACGGTAACATCTATTTAAACACAGGCAATTAGGACAAGAGGAAAAACAGAAAGATTTGCAAGGCTCAGATGAGCCGATCTTGCTCATTAAGGTGAGAACCTGACCATAATGGGAAAAGACGCCTCTCCAGATATGTGCAATAACGTGCGACGTAGCCTCGGACCAAGATGATCTCTATTGCATAAAGCAAACTTGAATACAGTGGAAGCAGTGTAAGGACAATCTATTTTGGGTCGGCAGCCATTGACACTGGATATTCAGCAGACAGAGTTTCCCAACAGGATGGACATTCTTAGGCACTTCATAGTGCTGGTAACATAGCGGTCTCTTTTTATCCCCACCCTGTCAAATAGTGCCAAAGTTCAAACCCCATTCTAAAATAGTAGCTAGAGAGGTTTTTGTACAGCACTTCTGGGAACCCTGTCATTTGATATGCATTTGGCTACATTCCCTACTTCATCACTTTCCATGTTAAGTGGTGGACTGGGGATAAAGTATGAACAATGCCCATGTTCAGTGTGGCTCACTGGTCTCAAACTATACAGTACTCAGCAAGTATGTAGCAAGGCACTGATATTTATTTACTCCGGCCATGATTTTTAGAAGCGACTGATTTACAGGTGCTCAACTTTACGGGACCCAGATTCACAGAGACTGCTTAGCAGCTTCCATCTGGAAATCAGACAGCATAAATTGGGTACTCCAGGCCCCAACAAATCTGCCTCACACCTGGGGCGCCTCAGTTTTTGGGCTGGCCCAAGAGTGAGGCAGTGAAAGGGCCCCTGCCACCGACAGACCATGACTGCCACCCCTTCTTCCAGCCGCGATGCAGAGCGCACAGGACACCCGGTCACTGAAAAACCACTGCAGCTGAGAGCCGAAATAACCCCACCCTGCTGTCCAAAACAAGCCACTGATGGTGGCGCTTTCAGAGGCAGTGGGGGGAAGAGATGGTAGCATTGAAAACATCAGTACCACCAGCTTTTTTTTTTTTTTTTTTTTTTTTTTTTTTTTTAAAAGGAGTCAGGGGCATTCACCTCCCAGGCTGCCTCAGCACTGGTAAGCACCAGGGGCGAAATGCTGGGTGCCATGGTGACTGGGATCGGAGATACCCAGAATCATTCATCACTGAAAATCCGAGCCTCCGGTATCAGCATCAATTCATTTTATCCTGAACCCATATTTAGAGTTTCCATTGTGCAGCCAGTTTTTGTACTGACAACGTGTAACTGCCCCACAGGAGTTGCCTAGGGGAAGCTGGAAGTTTTGGCAGCTGAACAGGAGGCAGTTGAGGTTCTTGACACTGGGAAGAAAATGCATCTCTTGCCTTTCTTCTTTTGGGCATGAGCAGAAGGGATTTCAAATGTGAAGGAGCTTGGATTTCCGAGGACCTGATTCAGCAACCGAGTTTTACAAGCACTCATTTGGGAAGACTTGCATAAGCCACGTGTGGCTTCAACCCATCAGGCGTGTAATCAACTGCAACTCATGCCAGCAGCCTTGTGTATTGCATGCATATGTTATTTGTGTGAGCGACAGAACTGCCTCAGAAGTCTCTGCAACAGGCAAACCAAATTCTGACCTTTCTGCTGAGACTGCCAGTAAGGAATTTGACTCGTGTTATTTGTGGTGTCGAGTGTGATGTAAGGGCTTGTCCAATAGGAAGAAGTTGAAAGTACCCAATTCATTTCACAAGAGGCCAGTTCAACCTCAGAGATAAGCTTTCATTCACTACCATCCTGAGTTTTAGCTGATGACCTAAAAGTAAAGGACTATGTTCCAATCCCCAATTCCCAAAGCCATTCAGATCCCACTTTTTTGTTCTCTAGCTAAACAACCCAACACAATGGCAAGTTACCTGGAGCTGCTGGGGGGTACCCGCCTGCTGGAGGATAGCCTGGGTAACTCATTGCTAAGATCTGAAATGAAAAAAGAAAAGCATTTAGGAAGCTGTTCTTAAAAAAAATAAATTCTGCATTTTATATACCCCCAAGCATTAAACAGGATACGTAGACAGTGGGCTAATATCAAATGTCAGATCTCTCTACAGTACCCTTATTATGTAAGGCACACAGATTCTGGTACAAAAGACATTAACACAGGTCCTCAATTTCCATCCCCTAGTGCTGGATCAAGGGACGTTGTGTGTATAACAGTGTGGTAACACTTCAGGTTAAGAATAAAAAATAATATGAGCGTGCACACTCAAGTGACAACGGACAACAGTGCAGACCAGACATCTGATGGTATACAAATATTACCTAATTAACACTTATTCCTGTAAACTCTGCAGTTTTTTTATGCTGCTCATACCTGCCTCTTCATCTATTAACTCGCCTGCTTGACTCCCAGTTAATTAACCGGGTAGGAACTGGTTATCCGTAATGATTACCTCCATCCCCCTATAATCCTGTAAGCCTGGATTCAGCAAGGTGAGTCAGTATCTTGAAGACTCTAGTCCATAATTAGCTGGCCATCCTTCCCCCTTCTTTCTGAAGGTATTTTTGACTAGCCACTTTTAAATAGACATTGTTAAATAGACTTTGCTCCAACCCACTTTGTAAACCTTTCTGTACTCTTTAGTCCCCAGCCAAGTTACCATCTGAAAGGATTAGTCTTATTAGCGAAAGTGTAAGGGTTAGTTCACCCCGGCCCAAGCCTCATGCGGCCCTACTCAAAGACCATTCATGGTGACTGCATGCAGGGGCTTAGAATAATCACTGGGGGGGAAGGGGAGCAGGGTTTGGCGTGGTGGCCTGGACGCACAGGAGATCAGACTAGGTGAGCCGGTCGTACCTTCTGGCCTTCAATCTATGACGCTCGGCTGCACCTGCTGCAGCATTTTACATGTAGACACTCAGGCCATGCCACCATCAATGTAGACAAAGTCGCAGCCGACAGGTACATTTTTCCAGCTGGACTGAGTGGTCAGTTAAACACGCTCAGTCGATCCAGAAATCAATGTAATAAAGCCACCTTCAGTGGTATACTGCTGCGTCAACGGGAATGCATTTCCTCTCAGGGCAGCGCAGTGAAGATGCTGCACTAAAGGGGAGTTGGGACGTCAACGGGATTGCACGCGGTAGTCTTCGCCGTCTGCTGCTGAATTTTGCCAGCAGCGTAGACAAACCCTGACACAAGTGACTGGAGGGTTCTCTCATTGGCAAAGATAATCCACCTCCCCAAGAGCTGGTAGCTAGGTTGACAGAGATTTGGTCTGTCGGTATAGGACTGCTGACACTAGGGATTAGGTCATTTATGATTGCCAGTATCTGCTAGAATGACTCAGAGATTAGTGCAAAAAGTATTGCTGTATTTTTAAAGTTTGTATACATTGGCCATGTGACAATATTGTACATCTAGTCAGCCTGAAACACACACATGCACACTTGAGAGAGAGAGAGTCTGTTTTATCATTTCTTCTGCACAGCTGGACTCTTTTCCCCTCTTCACTTTGAATGGATCTTAAAAACTTCTGAGCAATGTAGCTGGGTCAACCTTACTTTGGACTTTAGGCCAGGCCTAAGGAGGGCGAGACAATGGAAGAGCAGGAGGACATAGACGATACTCACAATATAACAGAATTTGTCAACAGGTAACAGGAATGGGGAGGGGAAGAATGAGGTCAAATTTTGGCTTGATAATGTCCGTTTAAGCATTCGAACAAACAAGGAGGCTTGTGGCACTTTCGTGGGAAAGCTCATGCGAGAAGTAAGTTTGTTGGTCATTGGAAGTGCCACAGGACTCTGTTTGTTTTGCTGAACTAGACTAATATGGCTACCCCTTTGGCACTTTTGAAGGAGAGTGTATGAAATAATCAGCTGTCCAAAATATCTGCAGAGAGAACAGGGATCCAAACAGGAAAGAGAGCTGCACAATCCAACAATGGTTACCCAAGCTACATATCAAGGGTTTGGGGTTTTAGTAAGAAAAAAGAAAAAAGAACTTGACCCAACAACTGAGAGGAAACATTTTTAAATGGCATATGAGGATTTAGTCTTGTGACTCCTACCGACTAATTTACTGGAGTCACGTGGTTACCTGGACACCACTTGGTGGATTTATTTCTCAGGGAGTACACAGACTCAGAAAGGATCGGATAATGGTCAACTAACACGTCGCTAGCGATCCTGCTCAAACATCGGTTCTGGATTTGCACATCATAGCAAGTGATAAGGAAAACGTTTGAAAAGCTAGCACATAAATGGGATCAAAGCCCTTGCCCATTGCTGTACATTTGTCCTTCCACGTTTTACAGTGTACATTTCAGACTGTATACAGTCAGTCTGTTCCTTAACCTGTCTGGCTGCTGAAGCAGCTCCTCCAGACACTATCTAACAGCAGAGTAAAAGCAATGGAGGAATCCGAGATTGACAAATGTCCAATGAATCCTCAGTCCAAGGTATTCTAGGTTATTTTTAGGGATAAGAAAATACCACAGTCTATTTTTAAAATACACAGTGCAAAGAGAAGCCCTTCACCCATGAAATTTAGCATACATGAGGATTTGCAGAGCATTGACTGGATCTCTCCTTACAGTTGACCGAAGCACATATCACACGCTATCCGTACTTATCAGGACTTTAAATGCTCTGCAAAGCCACAGCTTTACTTAGGGATAAGTAAACCAGAAGGGGTTTCTTTTTTTCAAGTCACTATTTCAAGGTAATTATTTTAGAGGATTAAATTTAACAGGGAATGAAATAAGGCTCAAGACTCCAAAATGCAGTCAGTTTGATCAAGTCTTCTGGTGGCCCAACCACTAACCTTTCACCTTTTCCTTCCTGCGCCTGTCAGCAGAAATAAAAGAAAAGACATCAAGGACTTTTTTAAACTAAAAAGAAACCTCTGTCTCAAAACTTTTCCTCCTCTTAGTGCCAATATCACCTCTAACGACGCAGAGATTAGCAACAGAAGTACTGCTCTATATTTTAGTTTGTTCATAGTGGGCATGAGACAACTTTTGTGTTTAGCCCATTTTGCTATTTCTTCTGCACAGCTGGATTCATTTCCCACTTTAGTCTGCATCATTCTTACACCCAGCAAAGGTAGAAGAAAAACCATTTTAAAAGAGGACAGTGTGATCAGGAAAGGCCACAGAACGTGGCCGGTGTTTGCTGTACCTGAAATACCTATAACCTCATAGTAAAAAAAGCGACTGGGTTTCAAATTTCTGGTGCACATTGGGAAAAAAAACCATCTTAAAATAAGAAGGGTAGACTAACCCCAAAATAGATTACTGATACCTAAGAAAAAAATCTGTTAGGCTGGGTACATGAGCGCATACTTTCCCGGTGTGTGGAGTTCATTGTTAGAAGGCAGAGCATTGACTCACTTCCAGCATATACAGAATGGGATGTCTGCTCACAAACCTGTTCCCTAAAATAAGGATTTCCCTGCACACTACATGATGCTGGAAAAAAAGCCTCGCTATTTACTCACTCGGTCATTCATCCCTTGTAAGCTACTGCAAGGGAAGCGCCAGTTGTTGCAGCCAGGAAGAAAAAGTGGCTCCTTCAATTAACCGTTCCTGGGTCTATCAGGGAGTGCTGGGGAACAAGGTCTGACCCGCTCTTGCTGCAAAATGCTGCAATGTTCATCCTCAACAATTGGTGATAACTTGGTTAATTACTCCAGGGATCAGGAGAATGAACAGGAATCTCATCAGAAGGTGATAAATTCTGTGCAGATTTAGGTCCCAATCGTGTGAACTGGATTCTCAGAAGCAGACGCTCACACCTGTACAAAGCCCCAGTGCAGTTACTTTAAGGCTGCTTTCTGGTGCCGGATCTGATTGCAAGACCGCAGCCAGCAATGGGCTTTCAAGTCCAACCTACTTTTAGAAGACGGGGGCATTTACTAAAAGGAAAATCCTGTACACTGTACGACTTGCCGCCTCAATGAGCTACAGAAAGCAGTAAACATTTTCTACCTTTCCTCCAATCATTTTCCACTGACCCTGCTTACTTACAGACGGGTTTATAAACATTGTGATGTCTAGCAATTAGTTTGCCACCCACACTCAGAGAAAATAAGTAGCTGCAGGGCCACGCTAAGAAAAAAGCATCTGATTAATCAGTTGCATCTTGCACTCGTGATAAGAGTTGGTATTAGTATCTGGCAACTGTATAATCCACTAGAATTAGCAATGGGCCAGGCAAAGTACTAAAATGAGATTTCCCCATATTTTGCAAGTATGTTTTAGAACTGAAACCAAAACTTTACACCTCACCCTGATCGCCGCAATGTCTCAGGCCAAAACACCAGATTGAAAATGCATCTAGACTTTGAAGAAGGGCTGGATCAAGAGCCAAATGGAGTGGCTAATATTATTTCTATTTTGAATAGAATTTTTCATCAGAATTATGGAAGGCAGGGTAGCCAAATGAATCCAACTCCAGTTCTCTAGGATATCCACAAAGCTGTCAAAATCCCATTGCTCAGGTCTTTCATCACCACAGTTACCCTCTCCTGTTCTCAAGGTCTTGCAGGTTAGAAGACAGTCGTTAAGGCCCTGTGGGAACACAATACAACTTAGAGCACTGAGCTAGGATTCAGAAGACCTCGGCAAATTATCTTCCCTTCCATGCTCCAGTTTTGCCCTTTGCAAAACAGGGCTAAGAGAACGACCCACCTTTGGAAAGTGCTTTGAGATGTAGAGATGAAAAGAGCTAGTTAGGATGAAGAACAGTTTAGAGAAGAACAACAGAGTCCCGTGGCACTTTTAAAGACTAACAGATTTATCTTTAAAAGGGCCACAGGACACTGTTGTTTTTCTGCAACAGACTAACACGGCTCCCCCTTTGGAACTAGCCTAGAGAAGGGTTCTCAAACTTTTTTGCTGCCTCCTCCCCCCACTTGGCAAACTAGTTCAGGCTATGACGACCCCCCTTGGTACCAGACACATTGTACAACATCAGGGCAAATCCAAATGGAGCGAAGTCACCATGCCATGCTACCCTTCCTTATGCTCGATGGCTGAAAACAGTGCTGACTTCAGAAGTGGGTACCTGGTCAGCAACGCTGGGGAGCCAGAGAGCAGCAACTGAAGGCGAGGGGGGGAAAAAAAAAATCTCATGACCCCCTCTCTACTTTCCCCCCCCACACACACACACACACACCCTCCTTCTAGGCTGGGACCCACCCTGTGAGAAACACTGGCCTAGAGAGAGTCTGAGCGAAGGCACATCGCTAAACAAACAATAGCCTGAACTTCCTTCCGCTAGTGAGGACCCTGGAGCGGCATGAACAAGGCCGTCACTGTAGCAGGTCTGCGTGGTGCCCTTTCCCAAGGAGTTAAGGATTTAAGAACTTTGGGAAAACTTTGAAAATCTTCTCTAGTTCCCACAGAGACAGTGGGGTTGTCTCTTTATACTATAGTATTTACAATCCAGGAACATGGACACCTTTACTGACCAGAACCATCTTCAGAGGACAAATGCCACAAATTTAGGACCTCTATTCCCTTGCCGTTGTGGGAGGTTACTCTTTCGGCTGCCATGTCACCCGTTTGAGTTTGGCGCAGGTTCAGCAGCGACCAAACAGCACGTTTGCAACTGGTCAGAGGCCTTCATGAAGTCAGCTAGTACTCTCACTAGCAGGATAGAGCCTCAACTTCAGTACTGTGCCTTTGCTCCTCAAAGTGCCCCTGAGCTGATCCGTAGGGACTAACAAATGCAACAGGTAAAAAGATGAGGGCTGCATTGCCTCACTTCTGAAAGATTTGCCTTCAAAAATACACCCTTCCTTCCCCCCTCTGGGCTTGCTGCTTAGAGCACTGGATTTTCCACTACGGTCTTCACAATGCGACAGCCACCGCCTTTGCTCTCCCAGTAGCTTCCTTCTACATTTAGGAGGGGGGACATATGGACCATCAACCCTCTTCCCCCTTGCTTTCTTGCAGCACCCATTTGTCCTTCTGCGCCCACAGGCCACCCCATTGGTCAAGAGGCCCCCAAACAGCTCTTACAAAGCCCACGCCTACGTGGGGACTCCTTTATATCAGTGAAAAAACACGGTCCTGCGGCACTTTTAAAGGCTAAACAGATTTATCGCATGAGCTCTCATGGGAGAAAATCCCACTTCGTCAGATGCTTTGAAGGTGGGGAAACTTACAGAATGGGAAGAAATTAAGGCTATGTACACACGACAAACTTGTCCCGCAGTAAGCTGTTGCAGGACAAGGAAAGTGCTATAAATATCGCGCTTTTGTGTGTGTGCACATGTGCTCCTTGTATCGCAAAGGAGAATTCACCCGTGTGAACGCTTCTTTGCGATACAAGGAGCAGTGCATGGTGGGCACCTGTCCCACCATGCACTGCCCACAGCCAGCCTTTTGGCTGGCAGTAGGCTGCCCCAGTGGTTCACTGGCCTAGGGGGCAGGCTGCAGCCCCCGCTGCCTCCCGAAGCTCCGGGGCTGAGCCAGGGGGCTGGCCCGAACCTAGCTCAGCTCTGGGGCTTCAGGTGGCAGCTCCAATAATAGTCAATTTCACTGCTCAGCTAGAGCAGTGAAATTGACATCTATGACAGCTCCAATGTCCCAGAGTGGCCTGGGATTGGCACTCAGACATTTCCGGAGGCTGTCTAATGCGGAAAATCCGTCCACACAAGCACTACCACTTACCGCGGTAAGCCTAACCACTCTCGACTTGAGTGGTTTAACTGTTACGGGGCAAGAGGGTGTTGCCGCGCAACAGGGAAAATGCTCGTGTGGACGCTCCAAGCTTTATTGCGCGGTAAGGAGTCTTATCGCGCAATGAAGTGATCGTGTGTACATGGCCTAACTGCAGGGGACAATTTCTTCCCATTCTATAAGTTTCCCACCTTCAAAATGTCTGACCAAGTGGGATTTTCTCCCTCGGAAGCTCATGCGATAAATAAATCTGTTAGTCTTTAAAAGTGCCACAGGACTCTGTTGTTTTTCTGCAACAGACTAACATGGCTCCCCCTTTGAAACCCTTATATCAGAGGTTTTCAAACCACAAGCCAGGATTCAGGCTGCCAAAAACTGCAATGCATTGCTGAAAGGTGAGATTGTTGGGACCTGAGCATAAGTGATTTTTTTTCGAACTGGGTCCCAAGGAAAAAAAGTTTGAAAACTATTCTGCTTTATGTGACCGAAAGAGAATGTATGAGTTCTGAAACGCCTTGTGTGACTCACTTGTTTCCAGTCTCATGGAGACTCAGTTGAGCAATTCAGATAAACCCTTAGATTGTCGTCTTCAACAATCTTTATTCATGGTCTTAAGATAAGAAGAATATCTGCACAAAGCTCACTTTTCACAGGTTTTTTTTAGGATTCATCCAGATGGTGGAGATATGTAATCCTTCCCTGTTAGCGAAATCAGTCTCTTGCATTCATCCAAATCTTGCCCTTGGATATGCAGATGTAATTCTCTGACTTCACTTGCAACTGTCTGTTGATCAAATACACTTGAGGGTTTGCAAAGTCTATCATCTGAATTTAGGTAATCTACAGTACTTCCTCCACCCCCCTATAGCAAACAATCTTGCAAAGGGCTAGAACCCCCTCAGCTCCTACTGTGAACAGTTTTACTTCAGCATGAAAAGTGCCTAGCAGGATTTGGCCCTTTAGAGAAGAGCTGTTTCATAGGAAGTTATTGCTTCATAATTTTTTTAAAAAGAAGTGATTCTTGCAGTATTTTGTGTGGGTTTTAAAAGCATTTCACTTTAAGAAACAAAAAGAAAGCAGAAAAGGAAGAAATATAACAGAGAACAAAACTTGCTTACATCCATTTTTCCCAGAAGTAGATTAGGAACAATGCACCAGATAAATTTGTTAGGATGTTTTTCACTTTTTAAAAAACAAAGCCAAAAACCCCACATACACTCTAGGTAAAACAGAGTGAGCAAATGTTATACAGCTCTGACACACTTATCACATCTGCTACATGAATATTACAAAACACTCTTACACTCTTCCAAATTGTAATTTGGAGATTAAAAAAAAAAAGTTAAAACTACAATGTGACTTAATAGCCAGCAGACCTGGGAGGTCATTTAATTAAGGGGCTTTTAAATAACTTAAAGATCCTAAGTATTTTAGAGTCAGTGCAGAAATTCAGCTTTATTTGCTTGGTTACTGAAGTTTGGTGTTTATTCTACATACCAGGTAAGCTTCAGCCATCACTCAAGTAAAAACTTCCCAACCCTTTGCTTGGATCCTGTAACTTCATTATTTTATGGACCCATTCTGATCTTGCTTACATCTGCATAAATCTGGAGTGATTCTGCTGAGGATATAAATAGGACTGGTAGAATATTCTGACAAAAATGAGGTTTCAACTAAAACAAGTTGGCTGTGGAAAATATTAGCTTCCCATGAAAATTTTGAGTTTTGATTCAAAAAGTGAAAGTTTTTGATTGTCAGATGAAAACTGTCTAGGGTTGTTTGTTTGGATTCTTTTGTTTTGTTTTTTAAATGTAAACTCAAAATTTTACGTGGAACATTTTTGGATTTTTTCCCCCCTTCATTTTCATCAAAATTTTATACAGAAGGTAACAAACAAACCAATCTTCTAACCAGCTCTCACTATAAACTTCTGGAAGTGGAATCAGCATTACGCTAAGCGTATCTAGCATTGCGCCACATGGTATTAGAAATTAAAACACAGGCTGATGAAGTGGGGAGGCAAGAATAGCAAAAGCCGACAGATCCAGATCAGCCAGGGGACACATTCAAAGATGAAAATGGCACAGGTGACTATGCTGATGACGGAACGGAGATGTGTGGAAACAGAGACATTCCAGAGGGACCCTCCAGAAGTCTGCAGTTCTGTGGTCTGTCTCCACAGCCTCACCTTCCCTAAAACTCAGATATTTTCCCAAAGAAGAAACCATCTCTGAACACTGAAAATGGCAGGAAAGGGAAGACATTTCCTTCAGCCAAAAGAATCACTGATGCCCCTGGTCCAAAACTCAATGAGCACTCTTCCACTGACTTTGGTAGGCTTCAGATTGAGCCTGAGATGTTCCTCTTCCACCTCCCCACTTAGCATAACTTAATTTCCAAAAAAAGACCAAGGAGTCTTGTGGCACTTTTAAAGACAAAGAAATTTATTTATCGCATAAGCTTCCATGAAGTCTCCTTGTTTGATTGCTGAACTAGACTGACACAGATCTCTCTGGAACGTCAGACATCATAACTGCAACTCTCACCATGCCAACCATGTGTCCTTCTGAGCACACATTTCCACCCCGAACTCAGATGGGAGGCAGTGAAGGATGAAAGTACAGGGAACCAGGCGCCCCCCCCCCCCCCAACAGGATGCTGTAAGGGAATTTTGTATTTGAGGGAGTTTCCAGTCCCACTGAAGGGATGAATCCCATCCTGACCAACCAGGACTACTGGAGAGAAACTCCATGAGTCAAAATTGCCATGTTTCCTTCCCTCTATGCCTTTTTTCCAGTGTAAAGGACCACCTAACCTGACTATTTTTCAGTGTTTTGGGATAATCTGGAAACAAGCTAGAGCAGCATGGAATAGTAAAGGACACATCAAGGGCCCCCTCCCCTCATATTTCCTATCATTCTCTCACCGCTATTGCTCAAAAATCAGATCTTAATGACATGGAATTGTGATTGCTTCGCTTAATACTATTTCCCCCTTCAAGTGCCCAGGATAGTGCGCTGTTAATTTATTTTAGGGGGGAAAAAAGATACAGACATTGAAGCGCTTGTTTTGAAACTAAATATAGAATATTAATACATGAGAACAAATAGGGAGGTCACATTATTGACATACCGATCTTGATAATGTCCTTTTCACACTGCTAAACAGGTTTCCAAGCAGGTCACCAAATGCCCAAAACAACAGACAGGGTAGGTGAGGTAATATCTTTTATTGGACCAACGAAAATAAAATTAAAAAAAAAAAAATCTGTTGGTGAAAGAGGTCTTTTCAGGCCTGACGAAGAGTTCAGTGTAGCTCAAAAGCTTGTCTTTTTCACCAGTAGAAGGTGGTCCAGTAAGAGGTATTACCTTCTACTGGTGAAAGAGACAAGCTTTTGAGCTACACGGAACTCTTCTTCAGGCCTGAAAAAGACCTCTTTCAACATAAGACGTTTTCTTTTCATTGGTCCAATAAGAGATATTACCTCACCCACCTTGTCTTTCTTTCTCGTACCGTGACCAACATGTCAACAACAATAGTGGTAAAAAAAAGTAAATGGTAAATGCACCACTCTCCATTTTTCATTTCACCAGCTAATGCGTGATGTAAAAAAGTATCAAATCAGGACTAAAAGCAAGAGTGACTGTGTAATATGCACACACACTCGCACAAAATGAACAATAGGGACCAAAATTCCTGCTTTGATGTGAACATACAGATCACGTTGTCTTTACTGTGAGTGCCATGAGTGCATCCAAGGACAGAATTTGGCTCCACATATGTGCTTATTTCCCATACTAACAATAACAGAGCTAGGAGCTCAGACTTGGAAAGAGGTCTCTGGTGAATATATCACTATTGTTCAATAAGTCACTGGATTATTTTTTCCCTATTTCTACTGATCAGAAGTGCCAAGACAAATACTGTAAAGTTATGGTGGAAACTGTATGTTCTTTTGGAGGATATAAAAAGACAACATTTCAGCCCAAAAGTTATTCACTGTGACTTTTGTTTGCCTTGCAAAGCCATTATAACTCTCCACAATTTAACGGAACATAAGAAATCTGATTTTTATTAAAAAGAGGCTCAAATCCACATCATACTGAAGTAAACATCCAAGCACTTTTTTTCAAAATTGTCATATCCCAAAGGATAGTTAATGACTGTAGGCAGTTCCAAGCCGAAAGGCCCATGTAAGAGGTTCCCAGATAGATGACAGTGCGATTGCCAGTAATAAAGGAACCACTAACGAAACACAGTATTATTTAAGACTTCTGACCAAAGGCTGAAAGCAAATTGTTTTTTTCCCATGCCTGGAGAAGGTACAGAGGACCTCTTCCTTCTTAACCAGGAAGACAGAGAGACCAACAACTGGGGATGCTCCCCCAATGAAGGAAAGTTTAATTACTTTGGAGATATAGCCAGGGCCCTGCCCCAACATGTGCTTGGTAACATCACCCAGCAAACATGGAAAGCTGCATGCCCCTCCTTCTCAATGGAGAGATAGTGAACCCAGTCTATTGCCCCTCTTTCCTATCACCTGCACGACAAGGACAGACAAACAAACAAGGACTCCTTTGGCACTTCTAAAGACTAACAAATTTATTTATTGCATGAACTTTCGTGGGAGAAAATCCCACTTTGTCAGACACTTTGAAGATGGGGAACTTACAGAATGGGAGGAAATTAAATGCAGGAAAATGGTCAGGTCAGGATCAGGTCAGGCTGTAACAGCAAATCAGAACAGGTGTTGGGATTCAAACGCTGGGGAACGGCACACAGAAGAAGGTGAGGTCAAATCGCTTGTTGTAATGAGATAAAATCCATAGTCCCTGTTTAACCCTGAGGCAACAGAGAATTTACATACAAGTTCCAATTCTGCAGCTTCTCTTTGAAGCTGTGGTTTGTTATTCATTTGTTTGAGCACCGCTATTAACAAGTCGGCAATGGAGTGAGCAGAGAGATTGAAGTGTTCCCCTATGGGTCTTTTAATGTTGTGATTTCTGATGTCAGGCTTGTGTCCATTTATTCTTTTGTGCAGAGACTGTCCTGTTTGTCCAATACATAAGGCAGGGGGGTATTTCCAGCACATGATGGCATAAACCACATTGGTGGATGAGCAGATGAATGAACCCTTGATGCAGTAACTGGGTTAATTAGGTCCTGTGTTGGTGTCTTTTTTGTAGATATGTGGGCAAAGTTGCCAACATGGTCTACCTACAAGGACAGAACGCCTTCAGAAACCTGCTTGGCCATTACAGCTGGTAATACCACTACAGCTCTTCATGCTTGAAAGGACAGTTTAGCTTAAAGTACATGGAGTGAGGAAAGAGAGCCACAGAAGTTATGTAAAAACTAAAGAGAAAATTGTTTGGCAGCTCAGGACCTTGTTACATATTAACTTGCTCATTGCACAAGAATTCTGACCTTTTCCACTACCTTTATAGAAAGAGATGCCATATGGCTTTTGTTTGTTCTCTCTCTCTTCCTGCCACTCCTTTCCAGCCCTCTTCAGAAAATGGAACAGGCCCATTAACATACAGACTGGTTTTCTAGCAATAAAGTAAACCCTGCCCTTTAAAAAATACTGATTTTTCTCACATTTATGCGTTTCAAACGTTGTATTATTTCCACATTTATTAGTACCGTTTAGTACAGTATAGCACAGCTTCTTAAAAATGCTACAAAGAAAGAAACTCTTGCTAATGAAAACTAGGTATTGACACTTGGTGGACCAGAATGATAGTGCTTCTTTTTAAGTTTAAAAAAAACAAAAGGCAGCCAAAACATTGGCCGTTCTCCTAAATCTTACTGGGCCAGAAACCTCTCCTTGGTGTAATGCCTGCACATGCCATTTCGCCTAAGGTTTATATTTTTCACAGCCACACTGTTTCAGCATCCAAATAATCCTAGAGGCTGTAAAATACACGAAGAGCCAACGGGACATTCTGAAACTCGCAAGATCATTATAAAATCATGTGTATAGGGGAGGAACACAACAGATCAACCCTTAATATCCAATTACAGAAGCAACACCACAAATTTTATATAGCTTAGTCACTCACAACTTGCTATTCCATTCTATCTTGCAGCTGTATCCTTTAAATATTAAGATTAAAGTTTTTTTTTAAATTAAAATTCCATGCAAAAAGAATGTGGTCAAGTTCTAGATAAATTAAGAAACATTCTTAGGAGACTCAAAAAGCACGAGTATACTGAAGTCAAGGTATTTTCAACTAAAAACGCTAGAATTCCTCAATATGCAAAGTAAATAAACACAAAATCCTCTAATCCTTTTAGATAAACATTATTTATGGGCTTTAGAATAAATGTTTTTCCATATCACTTTGATTTCAGTCAACTCTCATCCACAACAGCCAAACTTCCTACTCTCCACAGCCGATTTCTCCACAGCTTCTCTCCTTCTGTCATCTCTTTGGTCATCCATCTCACTGGATTACTTTCCCTAAACACACTCATAACCTTCTGTCCCTCTCTTCCCAGTCTTTCTCCGATCAGGTACATGCGGTGCATGACACATGCCTGATGAGGAGAAAGTGCTCGAGTATGTCATCTCATGTGTGCACATGAGCTGCAACATCTAGAAGTGCTCAGGCCTTTAGAAGAAATAGCATGGAAACGTCCAATATTCCTTCCAAGCTCCACATAAATAAGAATAGAAAGAGGGAATGTCCTGGGGGAAAAAAATAAATTTTTAACACCTACGGTGACCATTCTCTCTTCTTGATGCCAATCACACATCCCTTCACAGTGCTCACCCTGGGACATAGCCTGAAACTCTCAACAGTTGTACACAATTCCACCATAGCAATGGAAGCTATCTGACCTGACTGAAAAAAACCAGGGGGACTCCTTAGGCACTTCCATTTGTCCTGAACAGACAAAACCAGACAAGACCTATCTGCAAGAGATATAGCTAGTAACACATTTTTGAGAAGTTTGGGAGAGGACAAGTGGCTGCTCTTTAGTAAACCTCCCCAAGAGTAACCTCCCACCCAATGTGGTTAAAAAGGATCATAGGTAGCATCTGTTTTACAAGATGCACAAAACCAAAAGACAAGAGCAAATAAAATTATACAGAAAAGGCAGCTTACTGCACAACTAGAAGACGATGCTACAGAAGGGCAGCAAGGGCAGCAAGAAAAGATGGCCGCAGTTAGAACTCACTGTGCACAGACGAAATGCCACGGTCTATTTTCGTTGTGAGCCCCTTTTTAATCTTATTAGCATGATACGTATCATGGTAGTGCTTGGGAGCCCCACCCAAGATTAAGGGTCTATTTGCATAAAACTTACGGTAAGAGGCAGTTACTGCCCCCAAGACCTTGCAGTTTAAATAAGACAAGACAAAAAGATGGGAGGAGAAAACAACAGGTGAAGTGGCCGAAGTCTCAATATGTTAATGGCTTAACTGGGAAAAGAAACCAGATCCCTTGATTCTGGCCAAGTACCCTCATTCTCAAGACCATGTTCCCTTAGGTCGTCGTCCTCTCTGGTTCAGAAATTCCATCAACTCTGCCACGCGTTACCATGGCTTTCTTTAAAGTCAGCTCACGTTGGACTCCACACCTGACATATCACATACACAGGGACAGTTGTCATTTAACTGAGTTAAGTTTCTGAGCACTGCCACCACCTTTTCTGGGATATTTCACAATAGCCTCCAGAGCTGAGACTATTGAAGACCTATTCAGAAGGCCTCAGCACCTCAGACCCATCCTCTCCTCTCTACACTGCATTCCCATGAATTAGACAGAGACATGTTCAAAGTCTCGTCGCTTATCTTCCAGGTACTCCGTGACCCTGCATATTCATCAGATTGCTTAAAGTTGCAGGATGCGGAACATGGCTAACAAATCCATTCCTCAGGCACAGTGGAACTATGTTCCATAAAGGTAAAACTCATCACTGAGGAAGTCAGAGCTTCCTTGGGGGTGTAAGGGTCTGAGGCCTTTTTTTCTGGGTTAAGCAGTAGCAACCATAAATTAAGAGAAACAAACAGAGTCCTGTGGCACTTTTCAAGACGAACAGATTTAATCTGTTCGTCTTGAAAAGTGCCATAGGACTCTGTTTCTCTGCAACAGACTACAATGGCTACCCCTTTGGAACTTGACTACATAAATTAAGAAAATATGTAGTCACATCTTCAGATTCCTGAAATCACACCAAGACAACATAATATCAGGCTGTTAAGAAGGTGCTACTGTCCTATTAGCACCAACCACCACCAGATAAGGAAACGTATCTGAAAAAGTTAAAAAAAAATATTGTTTGATAGCATTCCGTCTGGCAAGGAATCACGTAACAGCTGCAGTTGTAAAATCTACGGTACCCACTTCTCTATTGTTCATCTGAATGATTTTTATCTGATTCTTTGATGGTTTCTGTGCATTGCATAACTAAGCGTGCAATATTTAAATCAGCTAAGGTGGTAGGATATGATTGGTTAAAGAACTGTTTCATAATGGGCTAGGATTGGTGTTTTGTAGTACTTCAGTTTAAAGTGACGGGTTAAGATATATCTAAGCAGGACCCAAGTTTTAACTATACAAACTGAGGTCAAAAAGGAAATTCTTTGCAACCTAACTCCAGGGCACAGCCCAAGATCAGAGCTGCCAGACTTCAACACCCTGCCAACCATATTGGTCAGCTAGAGTCCCCAGATGATCTAATCTGGATGGCTAACAGGAGAAGTCTGTCTGCCTTATCGGGAGCTGTGAGCTCTGTATGTTTAGTGTGTGTATTCTGTTTTGGTAATTATGAATAAATAAAGATTAAGGATATTACTGTGTAAGGCTCCCTCCCTGGTAAAAAGCCCCATAAGCCCACAGAAGATTATACCTGGAGCCCCATCAACTGGGAAAAAGTGTGTACTTAAATTAACCAGGCGACACCTGGAGCCCTATGGCCTGGAAAGGGGTAGCCGGAGCCCTCGAGTGTGAACTGGGTAAGGGTAGGTGCCGTTTGTTTGGTGGAGTCCTACAGATTGGGAAAGGGTGGGGACGCCTTACTCAAGTTATGCCTTGAGCTCTACGGATTGGGATAAAAGGGGGGTGGGGGCCATATTGTGTGGGTAACAGGAGCTGGTCCAAGCGTGTGGAATGAATTCCCACAGCAACTAAGGGCCATGACAAAAACCTCACCCCCTTCTGCTCCAACTGCAAGGGCCAATATTATCAAGGCAATCACAGTATTCAGGGCTGTGTCTTCTACAGGCACTTATTAACCCCCACCTCCCATCCCAACTATTCACCCTTGCAATCTGGACACTACACTGAACTTCAGTCACATTTATCATTATGTCAGATAAGAACTCATTAATATTCCACCCCTTCAAAGTGCGGTGAGTGTGTTTATTTTATACAATTTTAAATACTTGTCTAGGCTTCCTCCCTTTTATAACTGTAGATATGACGCACTACAATGCATTTAAAATATTTTATTGAATTAAGTGTAAACATTGACTCAGTCAATGATTTGACATAAGTCCCACCTCATGTACAGAGAGTGCCATTCATGTTTTCCCTTTGGGAATCTTTCTAGTTTCTACCCCAGAAACATGTTACTGAGCACCCTGTATAATCCTTCAAAGCACTAGAATCCTTCACTGACCACTGTGATTCCTTACACACAAAGTTCTTTCAACAGCCCATGCGCCCATGGTAAATGAAGAAAACAAAAAAACAGTGCATCTAAGAAAACCCCTCACATTTTAAATAATGTGTTTAAATTGCCAACTAGACTCAGGGGAAAAAACAAACATTAGCAAACTTCAATAATTTTATAATACAGCCTCATCCCATCACCTTGAAAGACACCCCAACGTGTTCTGTACTGTCTGGTGAATAAAATATAACAATTACAAACCTGGGCAAAACAAAGTCAAAGCAGGAAAAAAGATGCCGTTTCCACCACAAAGCAACTCAGTATGAAGGTTCCTCAATAAAGTAGCTCCACGACCGAAAGGCGAGTTGTATTTTTTTTTTAAATTACTATTTGACTAATTTTCAGAGACACAGAACCACACCTACCACAGGATGGGCAGAAGCGAAGCTAGTCAGTAGCTACAAACTTCACATTATTCAGAAGGCAGTCTGGTGTCAGACGTATTTCCCTGTGTATTTTGATTCTTGTATTTAGAGACAGTTTACTTTCACTTTCAGCCATATTAATTATTTAAGCCATTTTGTTTCACTTCAGCCTGTACACAGTAACTCGGTTCAACTGCAATAAGACAAGATAAACCAGTAGCACAATTTTCTGCCCTAGAGACTGTGTACTGACCATCGCAGCCTGAAAACTGAAAACAATCCCTTTATTTCCCCCTCAGAGTTTTCAAGAATTTTGACAGCTGTCATGAATACCATTAAACAGAGCTCAAATTATTAGAAAAATGTAGTCATTAACACTATATAACAAAGGATACATTAAACGGTATTGAGCATAAATTTAGTGCTAGAAAGTCCTGTGTTGTATGTGATTACTTCAAAAAAAAAAAAAAAAAATTATCGCATTCAAACAGGAAAACAAAGAAAGCTCAATTAAAGCAGACCATTTCTGGTCCTGCAGTCTAACAGGAACACCAGCCCACAACTTACATGAATGTTCTGCTGCTCTGTTACTTGGACGAGAGAGAGAGGACTTCATAGGGACAAGGTAATTAGAAGAACATTGCTGCCATGAAAGGAAAGAGGGTGAGAAGGAGATCAGACTGGTGGTCTGGTTTAGGAAAGTAAAATCATCTTTTTCTCTATAAAAACACAAGAAAAAGCAGTGGCATATTTAAGTTCCCTAAAAAAGAAAAAAAAAAAACCCATTCCTAACCATGATGGCAATTTGTATTACACACCGCTGTCTTGTTTACTGCTTGTTGTGTAACAGACTTCGTAAGGTGGGGCAGCATCCACCCTCTGAAGCCTGAGGGTTCAGGCATTCTCTCCACCTAGCTTGAGGAAATTTAAAGAAATGAAATACCAGAAGCCTTTCAAAAGTGCCAATGCAAATACTTTTATTTCTGTTCCAGAGATTGCAAAAGAGAGGGGGAAAATACAACACCTAGCTCAATAGAAGACAATCTCATCCATGGAAAAGCATCTATGAGTGCTGGAAGAGACTTAAGAGCCATATTTGTGAAACCTATATAGCAGTGGTTTTCAACCGGTGCTCCATGGCAGAAATTGACATTTACTCACATTTACCAATAAAATCTAATCCTTCCAGGCCTAAACACAGTTTCAGACACAGTCCCCTTTCTATCATCTCTCTGGATTTTTATCATTATTAAAATAGATGTTCTATTGATGTAACAAGTGTTTTCAGCAATGGAAAACCTCTCTGACCTTAAATACTTATAACTTCGCTCCCTACATCTTTTCAGACAAAGAGTGATTACCAAGCTGGAATCAAGTTGCAAAGGGGTAGCCGTGTTAATCTATTGCAGAAAAACAAAGTCCTGCGGCAGATTTATTTATCGCATGAGCTTTCATGGGAGAAAAATCCCACTTCATCAGATGCTTTTCCCATCTTCAAAGTGTCTGACGAAGTGGGATTTTCTCCCACAAAAGCTCATGCGATAAATAAATCTGTTAGTCTTTAAAAGTGCCACAGGACTCTGTTTTTCCAAGCTGGACATGTCCCTTTATAAACAACTTTGTGCATTCTGCCTGAACATCATCATCAAAGATTAGCCCAAACCAAAATCCCAGACTGGAAGTTTTACACATGGATTTAAACTATATTTGGCTTTTAATTCTCTAATGGAACAAACTAAAACTGGGCCTCAAAACTCCCTTGAGCACCAAGCACGTTGTATCTAAGGCCTGTGTTTCATTGTTCCCACGTGAGGACTATTCAGTGGCTTAAGTGAACGACGTGGTATAGCGATGCGATGCCTAGCTGAGAAGTATCCACAGCCAAAGCCTAATCAGTGCAAGAGGCACTGACTTCTTCACAGACTCAGTAGAAGCCATGCATTAATGCAACGGTTGGCAACCTCTGCCGACCCCTGTGCCCTCCTTCCCAAGCCCACCCTGCTGAAAAAGAGTGACCACCACCTGAAAATTCGGTGACAGCCACAGCTGGAGAGAGGGGCGGGAGGGGTCCCCAGGCACACTGTCAAAAGCAGCTGCCAGGAGGAGCTCCTCTCAGCAGCGTGAGATCCCCAGACACGCTGTGGAAAGAAGCTACCCGGAGCAGCTCCTCCCTAGGAACAGACACAAAAGGACCCATACCAGGTGTCCCACCGAGGCGAGCTGCTCTGGGTGGCTGCTTTTTGTGGCATGTCTGGGGAACCCCTCCTCAGGCACACCGCTGAAAGAGACGCCTGAAGTGGCTTTCGGCAGCAGGAGCAAGCGTTTCAATGGCAGCACAGAGGGCACCATGTGCCACTTTAAATGGGCGCACGAGCCGGGGTTGCCTACCCCTCGTTAAAGAGAGGGAGACTCAATTACATTCACACACCTAAAGGTGGGAACTTCGAGTCAGGGCTAAATCATCCTGGTGCTGCTACTCTGTTTTGCAGATAAAGAGGGTTCAGTCTCTAGAACTGAAACTGACCAGCATCCCCATTCCTTTTTTCTTATTCTCTGTCCTCCCCCCCCCCCCCCCCCCCATAATCTGCTTGTGCCAGAAAAGAATGGCCCCATTCCCAGGGGCAGGAGGGGACCTTTGCTGATTTGCTTGGCTCCACCTACCAACCCACTTATCAAATAGACAGGCATCTTTTTCTTTCTTTCTCTCACACACACACACACACACACCCTCTTAAAAAATTTGCAACCAAAGACCATCCCTAACCCAGATACTTTTTTAACATAGTATCAAACTCCAAGAGAGTAGCCCAGTTAATCTATTGCAGAGAAACAAACGAAGGAGTCCTGTGGCACTTTTAAAGACTAACAGATTTATTTATCGCTTGAGCTTTCGTGGGAGAAAATCCCATCTGTTAGTCTTTAAAAGTGCCACAGGACTCCTTGATAGTATCAAACGAACCATTGGAACTCATTTTCTTAAACAGCCTTTCAATACCCCAGTGACAAGATTCAAAACACATACATTCTACTTCTGCATAGCCAAGCTTTTCTCTTAAAGAAGGACCGACACCACCACTCATGTCCTCTGTTCTTAAAATTTACCCAGATGCTTCCTTAGTCAGTTTTTTAACACAACAGCAAGAAAAATGGAACACAACTGCCACGTGCTGAGGATGAATAGACCTTTGAGAAACAGATCAAAAGAACACACACCCCAGGCTCTCTTCAAACTTATTCCAGATCTACATTAGGGGGGGAAAAGATGCATTTAACAACACAGACGTGCTTGGTGAAGTCTGGAATGAGCAGGTATGGCAGCAAAGCGCCATCATGATAGCTACCACCACCCATCGGCAAGGAGTGCCAGAGTAGACACAGAGCCGAGCAAATGACTGATGTACCAGTTCAAGGCAGAAGTTCCAAAAAAAATCTGAATGCTTTGGAGTTTTTGGTGACTCTAAAAAGTCTGTTCTGGGCCTGTTCCACAGCAGGAGATTCAAGCAAATCCCAAGCAAGTACCTCCAATCAATGATTCATATCAAATCAACCACATTCCAGATCTACTGGAGCTGCATTTTTCAGTCAAATAAAGTATTCATCTGAAAATTTTTGTCCAGCTCTAGACAGTCAACGGCATAGACAACACTTTGGTATTTTTACTACCATGTAATGGCCTGTTCAGACCAAGTTCTTGTGACATAATATCTGAACTCAAACACCAATTGCTTAGCACTGTTACAGCTGCTGCATGGTTGGCTTCTGCTATTACACGCATAGAAATTCCCTTTGGGGAGATGCACCAGAGACCATCTTCTCAATCGCAGCTAATATCTGCTACCTGGACACCTCCCCAACACACACGATTCCTCTCTTTAAAAAGGCAGCTGAGCTGTTGATGCATCTAGCGCTATCAATGGTCTAATTTCAAAGGAAGCTTTACATAATAAAATCAGAGGGCAGAATCTGGAATTAAGACTGGGAGGGAGCAACAGTGGAAGCAAGACATGGTAAATATTTACTGCTGCCCTTTTCCATAGCTGAATACCTACAGCACAGCAGGATATGTCACTCTGACAGCTGCCTGAAGGGAAATATGGTATTTGCATAATAGAAGCTGAAAAATACAAGAAGGTCGCTGGTGTTCAAGTCAACAGCAAACCATTCAGAATCATAGAATATTAGGCTTGGAAGGGACCTCATGAGGTCCTCTCATCCAACCCCCTGCTAAAGGCAGGACCACTCCCACTAAATCATCCCAGCCAGGGTTTTTGTCTAACCGGGCCTTAAATGTTTCCGAAGATGGAGATTCCACCACCTCCCTCGGTAACCCATTCCAGTGCTTCACCACCCTCCTAACGAGCAAGTTTTTCCTAACATTGCCTAGCATTTAATTGAGATGCTGAAGGGCCCAATAGTGCTGTTCTACCACAACTAAAAAGGATTACCTCCATCCACACTAGTCATTATAAAAGGCGTGTTAAGGCAATCACCTATGCATTCTATTCCTATATAGACTCAGACTCTAAGGTCAGAAGGGACCAGTACGATCATCTAGTCTGACCTTCCGCACAACGCAGGCCACAAAACCTCACCCACCCACTCCTGCTATAAACCACTAATCTATGACTGAGTTATTAAAGTCCTCAAATCATGGTTTAAAGACACAGAAAACTCACCAACAAGTGAGTCATGTCCCGTGCTATAGAGAAAAGTGAAAAACTCCCAAAATTCTAGCCAATTTCTGTATCTGTAGAAAATTAGAAGGCTCTGTTTTGCGACCCTTGGCATTTAATATCAAACTTCAGATGTTTGCCAGTACATTTGGAATCATCACTGTTACTCTGATGTCCTGTAAAAGAGAATATTGGAACTCAGTGTCTTCTCCGTGCTATTGTGTCTTACCCAAGTGTAGAGCCATTTTCTTCACTTAAGACTGCCAAAGCTGAGTCTAGTGCAGGTGGCCTCCTGGCATATTTGTGGTGCCATTGTTTCTAGATAGAGCCCCATCCACTAAGTGACTATCACAAATTCTCATTTTTAGAAAGACTGTTTCTAGTGCTTATGGTAGTGCTGCAAAGCCTTTTAAGTATAATTGTTTGTAGACAGAGTAAGACCAATAAAAACGAGGGAAAAATAGTACCTCCTTGCTATAGGGGGTGTCAACTCTGAAATATAAAAGACATATATCAAAATGTTTAAACTGCTTCTTGGCTTACCTTCACACAAACATCTAGCTTTTATGCTTTTTTCACAAGCCCGAGTTGCCTTTTGAAGTGCCCAAAGCCAAAGGTGTTCCCCAACCAGTCGTCAAGACCTCCATCTTTTCCCCACCTAGCTCATCTAATGCAGACACTGAGCGCTGCACTGGGTGTATGGAAGTGGCACAGTGAGAAATAAAGCTTCAGAAGAAGTGCAAAACAAATGTCATTTGATATGAAAATCAGTAACGGAAGGGAAAGAGCACTGGCTGTATCAACTCACTTTCAGAGTTCATTCAGGGTAAGCTGCCATTTACCAATGTACGTGAAACTGACATAGGATTCCTACATGCAGAACCAGGCAAGTCATACTAAAGAATACATGGGGCCTTACCCTTAGAGTCAACAGCAGCCGTATAAATATACAGCTATTGTCACATCTGGCCAACATCTTTGGTCACATCTGTACTCTAACCAGACCTTCCCTCTTCCATCTCTGAATTGTAATGAAATTTCATCCCACGCAGCCTCTTTACAATGTAGAGATAGCATATGGTCCTCCAGAGGCTGCCTATTCAGTAACTTGCTAATTTATTAACTAGTAAATACAGTGTTCTGTAGGCTTGCTGCCTGGACTTGTATGCTAACTGCTTTTCCCCTAGCTATAGTCTAACAACGGTCTCCACACTGGCTTCCCCTTAAATATCATCAAAGCAATTCAGTAGCATTAGGACTTCAAACCCTCCCCACAGATGTGGGGTCAATAAATCATTTAGTTACTTCTGACACTGTGATGCTGGTAGCTCACAGACTTGGGTCTCAAATGAACACTGACAAGTACACAGCTGGAACCAGCCTGGCTCACCTGTGTGATAGTATTGTTGAAAGAGATATTAGAATTCTAAGTGTGTGGTTAGACACTTACGAAATGCTTGTAAATTGCTGCATGAATTAATCTCACTTTATTATAGCTCTATGACATGTTGCAATATGGAAGTGGTCGCAACTGGTAAGTCACCAGGGAGGAGAGAAGCCCCCCATCCCTCTGCATAAAGAGGATCATTGTAAATGAAGCAGAAGGTGGGAAGGAATAAAAAGACTTAACAAGGAGGAACTGTACCTTTTATGCTGCTTGAGCTCTGAAGGGCAAAGATTACTAAGTATAAGGAAAGAACCCAAGTGCTGGGCCCAGGTTAGCCCTATGAGAACCAAGAACTTGCTTTTTATAGAACTCTTACTTCTGGAAACTTACATTTGAGCCCATTTGTGTTTATTTCTGTTTACCTGGTTTAACTTTGGGAAATAACTTGTTTCCTTTTCCTAGTTAGTAACTCTTTAGATAGTTTATTACAAGTTTGACCCAAAGCATTGCTTTTAGTTTGAGAGCTAAGGTGCAATTGATCTGAGGTAAGTGACTGATCCTTTGGGACTGGGAGTAACTCAATCGATGGTGTTGGGATTTCTGGTGTAAGGGCCCATCTATCACCAAAACAAGACAGATCGTGTACCAAGGCGACTGTCTAGGCCTTCCTGTGAAGGCTGGTATAGTGCTCGAAGAGTTTTCTCTTGATTATAAGCTAGTGATATCTAAGTATAGCACACTCAACCAATTTGATTGTGCTCTCATTCTTAACCCTCTGCCCTGTGATTTGATAGTCTTTAAAAGTGCCACAGGAGTCCCTGTTTGTTTACTGCACTAGACTAACACGGCCACCCCTCTGGAACTTGCTCTGGGATTGGTACCTATGCCCGTGGGCCACTGCAGGACAGCACAACAGACACACCTTTTGCTCGAGTGACTACTAGATAGAAGATTAGCAGGTGGGATTTCCAAAAGCACCTCAGAGAGACTCCATTTAACAGATACTGAAGCTAGGAGCCCTCCTTCTTAGCCACTTGGAAAGTTTTACCCAATAATTCTAGCCTGGATTTAGCTGCAGTCCCTTCCAAATGTGGGAACTCTGCCTTTCTCAATAAGGAAAGTAAATAGATACACCACCAAGATCCCCGCTGGCACAACTCCACTGCAAACAGAGAAAATGGCCTTATATGTATGTTAAGGCTTGGTCTAGGACATTCGTTTCTGATGGCTTACCCAAGGGCAGCTCTCTTTTTATTTATATTTTTCTGGGTTGAGGTAAAGAACTGTCATGCCCACTGCTGTCTTTTTTTGCCCCAATACCATTTCCCCTAACTTCCTGAAGCCTCACTTGCCATTCCCTCTCGAGACACTAGATCCACCCTATGTTCTACTCCATGACAGGGATTCCCATTAATCTGACAGCTTGTTTCTCTGGATACTTCTGCATTTGAGCTGGGATACATGTCTCCCAGTTCACACAAACATACTCACACTAGTGCCTAACAAGATCAGTGTGTCCAGGGTGTTATGGGCAACAGCTTTGGCTTGCCACCCCAACATTCAGGCAGGGCTGTACTCCAGCCCAAGGAGCCACTTGTGCAACCAGGGACACACCGTTACGTTTAGGAGCTAGGTCAAGCAACACTAGCAAAGGTGAGCTGCCTGTCGTACATCCCAGCAGGAGTAGGTCTGATAAAACAACAAAGGTTTTGTTGCTGTACACGGCAGAGCCAAATACTTAAAAGAAAGTCGTGATACATCTGGCTACAATCGCAAGAGCCAAAAATATTTTCCTGTGTGAAACTTCATCTATATACACATCCAGAAACAGAAGAGTAACACGAGCACGCCATTTTAAGTTGAGAACATTCCCTCGCTGATGTTAACACAACTACTCACAGGCCTGAAGTTAAGTGCTCACGTAAGCACGTGCAAGAACAGGGCTAGTTCACCTTTGTCACCACATTTTTATTCACAACCATACCCTAATGAGGTTTTTTGCATTACTCATAACTTTATTTAGTTTTAATAATCCAAGAACTCTAAATTTTCCCAAACAATATTGAATACATGTGGGTTCTTTTGAAGTTGCCTAAATTGAGTGTAATATAAAAGGTAAACAAGTTAGTCACATACTAACACAATGCTACAGTGTTCGGAGCCCCCCACCTTGCACCCCAGATTACTGTGGGATTTCTCAAACATCTTTTCTAATAATGTTATGTTTTCTGTTACCTTTTTAAGAAAACAAACCCCCTGAGTTTCATGCCTGCTTTACATGAATGTACATGTATAAAAGTCCATCTATTTTTATCGTTGATTAAGTAGATAAGTGGTGGTGGTGGTCTGGTACCAAAAGCTCTTAAGCAAAGCACGCAGTCATGCGATCTAGACCAGTTACTGGTTAAAAGATAGAAAACAAAGGGCAGGAATGAATGGCCAGTTTTCAGAATGGAGAGAAGTAAACAATGGTCCCCCCCAGGGGTTTGTATTGTGACCAATACCGTACAATCTATTCACAAATGTTCTGGAAAAAGGGGTAAAGCAGGGGTGTCAAACTCACTTGCTATGGTGGGCCAGATTTGATTTAGATGTACTTCAAGTGGGCCACACCTACCATAAATAGACGCTCTCGAAGCATCACGGAGTGCTGTGTATGCAAAACCACGCCCCATGATACCTCTCTCTTTCTCTCTGTGTGTTAGGGAGAGAGTGCGATCTTGCACAGTGCAGTCTCACATACCCAGTGCTCCATGATGTCGCAAGACCTGACACACTTGCATACCCAGCACTCCGAAATGCCGCAAGACCACACTCTTGCTCTGTTAGGGAGAGAATGTTGTCCCACAGAGCACAGTCACAGGCTGGATGGAAGAGGTGCGGCCCACAGGCTGCATGTTTGATGCCCTGGAGCAAAAAGTGAGGTGGCAAAATTTACAGATGATACAAAACTAAAGCAAACTGCAAAGAGTTACAAAGGGATCTCGCAAAACTGGGTGACTGGGCAACAAAATGGCAGAGGAAATTCAAAGATGATAAATGCAAAGTAATGCATGTTGGAAAACATAATCCCAACTATACATGCAAAACGACATTAGCTGTTACCACTCAAGGAAGAGTTGGGAAAAGTGCAGAAAAGGGCAACAAAAATTATTAGGAGTATGGAACAGCTTCCAAATGAGAAGAGATTAATAAGACTGGCACTTTCCAGCTCAGAAAAGAGATGACTCATGGGGGATAAATTCCAGAGGGGTGGCCGTGTTAGTCTAATTCAGCCAAACAAACAAGGAGTTCTGTGGCACTTTTGAAGACTAACAAATTTATTTATCACATTAAATTGGGACTGGTGTGGAAAAAGTAAATAAAGAAGCATTCTTTACTCCTCATAGCACAAGAACTATGGGTCACCAAATGAAATTAATAGGTGGAGGTTTAAAAAGAAAAAGAAAATTTCTTCACACAATGCAATCAATCTATGGAACTCTTTGCCAGAGTATGTCATAAAGGCCAAAAGTATAAAAGGATTTTAAAAAGAAGTAGATTAAGTTAATGGAGAATAGGTCCTTCAATGGCTATTAGCCAGGATGGGCAGGGATGCAAACCCATGTTCTGAAGTGTATTTAGCCTCTGTTTGCCAGAAGCTGGGAATGGGCAACGGCATGGATCATTTGAAGATTTACTGTTCTGTTCAATCCCCTTAAAACAGCTGGTATTAGCCACTATCAGAAGACTGGATACTGAGCTACATAGACCACTGGTCTGACCGAATATGGCCATTATTCTGGTCTCCCCCCATATATTCATGGGAGTAGACAGGACATTAGGATAGCCAAGAACACTACTCACACAGAGCAGCTCCGAGAGATTTCAATACACTGCCCATTCACAAGGAGAGGAGCAGGCAGCAGCACAGAAGGCCATTGAAACACTGTCAGGTGTCGCGCCCGCACTGAAACCAGAGTTTATTCCTGTTTGTTGCTCAGAAGATATGTTGAACTTCCTACCTTATGTTGCAACCGTGATTTTGTAGAAAACCCAGGCTTTCCAGGTGGCGTTTTATTTTGTTTGTTTTTGAGTCTATAAACAAAATAGCTTTTATTACAAATCTGTCAACTTCAACCATGTCCCACTATGATTTTACACAAAAAATACGCATTTCCAGCAACCCAAACAGAAAGTCTGCAGCCACTAGCCAGCTCTGGGGACTTACGCCTAGCTCCAGCTGGATTTGCCTGCAATGAACAGCCCAGGAAATGAACACAGGAGTCAGAGAGAGAGCCGCGAATGTATTTCCTTGTGTATTTTGTAAACACACCTCCCCCCTCCGCCACCCCCGCAGCCAGGGAGGGGCCAGCATTGCGGGCAATGGGGAGAGGGAAACACACCTTCAGCGGCTGAAATGCAACACTGATGAGCTGCTTTACCAATCTCGGTCCACCGGCTTGTGCTGCGAGCCCGGCCCCGGGAGAAGCACTGCCCGGAACGGCCCCACCACCCTATGGCACCGTTCGCTCCCGACCCGCCCACGGGAAGGGGAAGGAGAGTGTGCGCCCGGAGAGGGACGGGAACGGGAGACTCCACTCGCAGCAGCGAGCTGGGCGGGGGCATGGCAGCGCCGACCCTTAGTCCTGGGGCGCTGTGCTAGGCGCTGTACAGAACGAACCCGCACGGCCCGAGCGCTCGCAGCCTCCCCCTCCCGCATCAAACCAACTGACTCGGGCGGGCGGGACTGCCCTCGGGGCCCGCCGGAGAAGGGGATCTGGCCTCGGCCCCAGCGCCCCCTACACGCCCCGGTGCGGGACCCCCTCCTACTTACGGAGCGACCGGGAGCTCCCAGGGCACGGCGGGGACCGCTCCTCCTTCGTGCGCCGCTGCACCCGCTCAGACCTCGCCCCTTTCTCCTGGCGCGGCGGGGCGGAGAGAGGAGCTGCCCGCCCCCGAGCGACGGAAAACGTGATCTGCGGGGACGGCCCGGCTCTATGAACCCAGGCTCCGGGCAGAAAATAGCCCGGGGGGGGGGGCTGGCTCCAGAGCCGTTCCTGCCATGGAAATGCAGCGCAGGTGTGCGGGGGCTGCTTCAGTGGGAGAAGGGGTGCGGAAGGGTTTTGGGGATCACCCCAAACGGGGTCCTTGCAGGGCCGGCCCAAGGGTTTTGGCACCCTAGGGAAACTTTTGCGCCCCCATCCGAGTGCCATACTTTCATTGGTAAGGAATAACATGAATGTAGTTTTTAAATAGCAAAAAAAATTCACTTCCATCTAATTGGGCCCCCGTTAAAGCCTGGCCCCCTAGGCGACCGCTTAGTTCCCCTATAGGGCCGGCCTGTTCATCCAGATTCATCCAGAGCCCCACCGCAGGCCCCTGCCAGCGGAGGGAGTGCCACTGTCCCCTCCTGGGGTTACTTTCCACTGAAAAACTCTTGGCTCAGTTCTTGGTTGCAGCCTCCCCCTGACTAATGAGCGGCTGATTGAACGCCCCCCTCCTCGGCGAAGTCGCAACAGCATGTGGTCACTCTTCTTAACCCTTTAAAAAAGGGAAAGTCACTCCCGTAATTGTTATTCTTTATATAATATGGTACCGGAGAGCTGCCCCCTCCGCCCCATAGATCAGGATCCCCGTGCACAAGGTGTTGTACAAATACTGCACAAAAGACAGCCCCTGCTCCAAGAACTTGTTCCACAGAAATAATAATGGGGCAGGCTTAGGGTTGTCAGTTTGTTTAGAAAACACTGCATTGTAGCAGAAACTACATCTTCCACTTACACCATCCCCTTCATTGAAGGAGCTGCTACCCCCACTACTTCCCTGATTGCCACATCTGCTGCCCTGCAGGTGATAAAGGAGAGAAAATGTCAGTGCTGGGCAGCAAAAGAGATGCCGGAACAAAGATTTTAAGGCTGGATGGCACAGCATAGAGCAGCCCAGAGGAGGTGTAATAAGTGGAAACTTTCCCTCTATGAATCTTAATGGGACTGGACCATCATCAGCACCGCTCCAAAAACCAGGAGCTGGCAAAGTGAAAAAGAAGTGTCTGTTTGAATAATGGCAGAGAGCAAAGGTCAGGGATCTTTGGGGAAACATAGATCCCCAAACCTAGAGAGCATAGACTTTAGAGAGAGTAACTAAATTGGAGGACAGATTGGGTGGTAGAAATATGGAGAGCAAGGAAGCTATGCTCAGTGGTAGTTCTGAGGTTTAACTGTTCAGGGCAACATCAGGCTTTAGACATAACAAAATAATAATACTTAGCTCTTACCAGTTACTTTCCATCAGTACATCTTAAATCACTTTTAAAGCAACCAGTTTCTGAAGGTCTGTCATAATTTTAAACTGGGAACAGCTACCATAAAAGGTATACTGTGAAGGAGATCACTGAGAACTCACAAGTTAGTCTGCTCCTGTAATAGTCACCCACTATAAAAGGTCTATGCAGCACTCCAGCCACAAGCAGATGTTTAAGTCTCACGATATCTGAAAACATAAAGGGTTTGGAAAGGAGGGGTACTTACTTTTTCTGGAATCTGTTGTCTGGAAACGTTCCTGCATCTCTTTATTGAATCTCCAGTTTCAACATCTATCTGAAAACATATTCAAGGACTATTGGACTTGGCCTACAGCTCCTCATTCCTCTTCCCCACTTCAACACGGGGGGGGGGGGGGGAAAGGGGGAGAGGTGGTGGTAGACTTTTACTCATCCCAATGCACACTTACTCATGCGAGTAGTTCCACTGATTTTAGTCTCAGTGCCCAAATCTGGCTTTGTAATAGATAACGCCATAAAGTATGCTGTGATACATTTTCTATGGACGGTGCTAGAGAGAATGCAATTTTCATCAGTAAAATTCTACTGGGATTTGAAAGAATGGAAAAATTCATATTGGCCTTGTCCACTGGAAGAAGTTATTTCTAACTAAGCGACGCAGTAGAAATCTTTTCTGTACGCGCACATGCATGCACTCTTCAGAGATGCCGAAGACTGATCCCATGGAAATATTTAGGAAAGTCAAAGCAAAACAATAAATAAAAACAATGAATTATCCAGTTACAACTGTTTTTGTCAAGACCCCACTTTAAGTAACGTTGTTCACTAAATGTAGGACAGAGTCCTTGCACTCTGAGTGAAATTCAACCTTTACTGGTTAAAAAAAAGGCAGACAAAAACCAAAAACACAACCCTGAAAGACACCAACTCAACTTTACAGTCTCACTCTTCAGAGTTAGAGTTTCCAAATCACCCTTAGCTCTGACCTCTGGTATATCAGCACCAATGAGTGAGTCCACTCGTTGACATTGATCTTCATGCAGTGGGCTCAGCCATGCCACTTATGCACTGCTGGACTATATAGGTCGGAGCTGTCGGAAAACTTTGTGCCCAGCAGAGACTTTACCTATGGCAGAGTTTCTTCTGCTGGCCCAAATGGGAGTAAGGTGGGTCAGAAGGGCCAGAACATCCACAACTGTGGGAGGTGTTATCACCACCAAAAAAGAGTTGTGGCTGTCCTGTGACCACTTATCCAGCCTATGAACTACAGCTGCAGCCACCGAAGTACTACACTGCAGGACTGTACGGAGGGGGGGGGCACATTTGATCACTAGTCCACTTTTCAATGTGGCTACCATGTATTTCAGCCCCTACAACGTGCACCTAAGCTGAGTGAGAAGTAATTCCACACACAACTGTTCTGATGAAAGAAACTGATACGGGTTGCAAACTATGTTAACAAAACACATTTTAAACTCACTCAGTCCTGCTGTAGGAGCAATGTCAAAATTCAGTATTGTAGAAGACTACTCTCTAACGGAACTGTATCGTGCTGATACTGTGATCTACCCTGCTGACCAATATTGTCTCCTTGTACATCCCCCCAGCTGCCTGTCTATATCCCTCTGTTGTCTCTTGCATTATACTTAGATTGTAAACTCTTTCAGACTGGGGCTGTCTTTTTGTTCTTTGTACAGCACCTTGCACAATAGGGTCCTAGTCTGTGAATGGAGCTCCTAGGTGCTGTGACAGATAAGGCAATTTCCTGCAGTATCTAGATCTGTGTAACATTGTGGGGCCAGGGCCTATAGGTTATTCCATAGAGGGTGACTACAACTCCTCCAGGAATTAAAAACAATGGGGGGGGGGGGGTGATTAGCCACATTCATTCAAGTTTTATCAGGTCCTGAAGAGGCTCACATATACTGCTTCAAATGGGATTCTCCAGAGCCTCACAGAAAAAGGAAGGACTCTAGCTGAATTGCCTCAGTTTAAATTGACTCAGGACCTGCTTTCTGATTCAATAAAATGAGAGGACCTTCTGTCTCCATCCTTTCTGGGAAGGCTTGGAAGGAGTTCGGCTGTGGAGGCCCCATAAGACTGCTACGTGACCACGGTTAAGCTTTTACTTTGTACAGAGGAACTTTTATTGTATATAAAATGATTTCTCTGTAGCTCACCATAAGAATAAAGACCTTGCTTATAAAGAAAGGTGTGATAATTTGTGACTGCTTGTATTTACAGCTGCTCATAGCTTTCAAAGAGAAAGCCAAGCACAGAGGTTAGCAGTCTTGCTTACGAGGGCTATCTCCGTGTATGCAAGGAACAGCACAGCTGAAAAAAAACACCAACACACCATGAGGAGGGAGTGAGACAGAGACAAAAGCAGGAGGAGTCAGGAGCTAGAGTTGGCTTTACTGCATCACAAAAGAGAAAATAAGTGCAGAGGTCTGGCAGGTGGTATGGTAACAAATAATAAGCTGCTCTGCATTATATCAGTATATGCTGAACGGTACTCAGGGCTTTTTTGTGAGGGTACTCAGGGGTATTGAGTACTGGCACCATTTTTTATTTTATTTTTTTAAATACAGCAATGAGGTCCCTGGCTGAGTACGGGCACTTGTTTGTTTTTTTTAAACACAAAAAAACCACTGATGATAATTATGCCATGATGTCCAGTTGTCATAGAATATCCTAGTATAATGTACACAGAAGGACAGAATTAAGGCTGCTGTGAGGAAGTCTTATTGGATTTGATCCTCTTTTTCCACGGAAGAGACTGAACAGAGAACACGTCTCAGGTCTAGTTCTAACTTCCTCCTTTTTCATTAGAAAAAAGAAAATGGAGCAGCCCAAGTCCACTCCCAATTCCTGCATCACTGTGTCCAAAAAAAAATTTGGAACTGGCCCTCTCTCGCCAAGAAAGAGCATGGAAACTGAGGCCTCGTCCACATGAGAACGTTTTACTGAAACTGGTTCATAAACCAGAGCTACCCCCTATGAGCATCCTTATTCCATTTTTAAAATGGCTTCTTTTGGTTTAACGTAAATCTAGTCCCAGCTGATTTAAGCTGAACCACAACAAACCAGTCTGAAGCCACAATAAGTTTTCAAACACAGGGGTGCCTGGGTTTTTGTTTTTTTTAAAAATCACAGTTGGGCCATGTCCCTGCTACCACTTTTGTCGGTATAATTTATGTCACTCAAGGATCTGGAAAAAAGACACTCCCTGAGCAACCAGCGTTACACTGCAGAATGTCACTTTGAGCAGGGCTCTTACTATCACCATCTCCCCAGACTGCCACACTTCCTTCTACTGCCCGGCCGACAAAGTGGAAGGATGCCGGGCTGCAGTCGGTACCATACCCGATCAAGGGCCAGTCCTGCTTGCCTTGAAATCAATGGCAAACTTCTAACGACTTAGTTAGGAGTACAGTTTGGCAGTCCTCAGTGGATAAAGAAAGGGATTCAGTCTCTAGGCTTGGCCAGCAGTCACCTCTCGTGCATAATATTCACAAACAAACTGGGGTAGCTATGGAATAATTCTGGACAAGGAAACCACTGTAGGACAAGCTCACTGACATACAAGCAGGGAGCGAGACATTGGGTGAATGGGTTTTATTTCTGGACTTCATTAGAACGCTATCCTCTACCTTGCATGGCTTCGGCCCCATCCCACAAAGGCTGCCAGCGTCCTGCAGCTGCTGCAAACGGCAACGTTAAACCAGCACAGATGCAGCGAGTTACAGTTACACAAACACACGGCAAGGAACAATTTTACATTACAGCTGTTTAGAGCCTACACAAGCCCTGCATGGCCAGCTTGTACTGGACCAATGGGAAACACTGTTACTAGCACCTTGCGAGAGTCAGCAACACATTGAAGGCCAGAACCAGAGTCCAGTGAAATTAATAGGAATCTCTCAGATGAATCTGCAGGAATGTTTGAGATTCCCCCTGCCACTCTCCATCTTCAGTTTGACAGGAATAGAGTTTTAAGGTCTGGGTGTAGCCTCAAAACAGCTATGTCTACACGTGCAAGTTAGTTCGAATTAAGGAAGCTTAATTCAAACTAACTTAAGCCTTGGCCACACTAGGCTTTCATTAGTTCGAATTAAGGGCTTCCTTAATTCGAACCAATAAATTTGATTATACCTTTCGAACTAACCCTTAATTCGAATTAGTTAGTTCAAATTAAGTCAATGTGGCCATGTTAGTTTGCACTAACTGCTTAGTTCAAACTAACCGGCACATTGAACTTAATGCAACTGACTAATTCGAACTAAGCAAGTGCCATGCATGGCACTTGCTTAGTTCGAACTAAAATTCCAGTGGGGCCATGCTAGTTCGAATTAATTTAATTCAAACTAACTAAAATTAGTTTGAAATTAGTTAGTTTGAATTAACTAATTCGAACTAACTTTGGTAAGTGTAGACATAGCCAAGGAGCTCAGTTAAAAGCACGGTCAGACTAAGGTAAAGGCCATATTTGCCTAGGGCTGGGGTCCCAGATCCAGGAGTCTAGCAATTGAAAATTTCAGCTTCATTTAAAATGTGAAAGTTTCTAGCCTCCTGGTTGCAAAGAAAAGCTTGAAAATGTGAACCAGGTGTAACCGATGTGGTAATGTCTGCCTGAGTCTGCAGGGAGCCTAGAACAATAACTCAGGCCATGTCGAAATTATGCATGCTCCAGTGTAGGAAATGATTCCTACAGCTGCAGAAGGATTCTTCCATCTACCTATCTATGCCTACACTAGGGGTTAGCATAGACTTGACATAGGTCCAGGGTGTGAATTTTTCACACCCCTGAGCACTACAGCTATGTTGATCTAGCTGTAGGCCAGGCCGTAAAGAGGTGGCGACTGTTCTATACACCTTATGAGATGCTAACTCCAAGATCCACTATTGTAAGTGGGCCCTGCCATTTCCAACCCCATTCCAGCAAAGGACTCTATAGTGCAGCAGGTCCCGTTTTCTCACTCAACCATTTACACTTTAGCTGCTGGGGTAAGTTTTGGGAGGCCCCCATTATGTCCCCTACCTTTTCAGGGTGCAGGGGGATCCTTGATGCTCATAAGAAGAGGGCACTTGTTGCCATTCTTGGGCAGAAGAGGGCCCCATACAGTTGCTCCTGTGTTTCTGGGAGCATCAGTGGCTAATGACCCCAAGGGTGGGGCAGGGCTGGAGCCAGCTCATGGGTGCCTGGAGCTCTGGATTGCTGTAATCTGGCAAGTCTCACTGGGACCACAGTTTCCACTTAGACAAATGTTTAAAAAAATAGAATAGTTGCTTAACTTTACAATAACTGTGGTTTTCCTGTGGCAGTTTTCTTGCTAGGGATCCCACTGCTGGTGCACCTGTGCCCCACCGATCCATATGCATGAGTTTCAGGGGTGAGCGCCCTACTGACACACATTAAAAGGAGAGCTACGAGTTTGTTCCATAGTTTTCAGCAGAAATCATCAATCTCCACATTTAGTCCCTGGCTCCCTTGAACCTGTTAGTGAAGCAGGGCCATGTTTGAGGACTGCAGAGCTGAAACCAGTTTCCATTTACAGCAATGAAAATAAATAGGATCCAAGGAACAGCTCTCCACCCTCCGCACTTCAGCTGTTTTTAATAGTAGCCCAAGGGTGTTCATAGTCAGGACTCTATTTCTTAAATTCTACATTTAAGAGTGATCGTAATGCTCTCATCTGGCACTCCTGATTATCATTATTTATGTCCGTGCAACACAGTTTTAAGAGATCAAGGAAATCCACTAATACACTTTTGGCGGACTTGCTTGTGAAATACCAGGGACAACCTAAATGCATTTTATTGTTCATAGTTTTCAGATGCGCATACAGTTGTGCAGAGAAATTTCATGGCCTAGGCATGACCCTGAATGAGGGATATTTTGCACTGTTGTAAATGCAGTGGAATAAGTATGACGTTGGATATTTGACCTCTTATTGAGAAACAGGTCGGTCCCTATGCCACTGTACATATGTAGATAAAAACAAGCAGATGTTTGGTACCTCAGAGGTACCTCACCCTTTACATGGGCAAATAGAGGCCTACAGTATTGTCTGACATACAAGGAGACACTCTGGGTATAATGCAGTTAGGGTTGGTAAAGCTCAAAAAGCAGCATATCGCCTTGTTGCGTTGGATGTAGTTCAGGGGAGTGGAGCTTTGGCTGTTTGTTCTGGGGGTCGCTCAGGGCAGTAGTTCAACTTTTGTGGATTGTGACACTCTTGGGGGCATGCACCACCCTACAGAATATACCAGCCCTCCCACCCGCACTGCCAAATCCAGTCCCACTACTGGGCAGCTGCTGCTGCACTCCTGCTCTGGCAGGTGGATGCTGGCTCTGTAACATTTACCGTTGTGTAGCAACACAGTAATGTGTCACAAGACAGCGGCTGAGAACGGCTGCCACAGGGCACGGCTACACGGACAGCACCACCGACTGTAGAATCGATTGTGCGAGTCCGCTTGAACCTCAGCGAAGACGCACTCAGTCAAACATGGAAGTAGCTGAATTTGATCTATTAAGACCACCCTGACAAGTAGCATAGTGTGAAGTTGAATGGAGGGCATTTCCTGTTGACTCAGCGCAGTGAGGGCACTGAGGAGCGTGGGCATTAGGAAGTCATAGGGAGATATGCAAGTTACTGGATGTAGCTTGGCATCTCCCTTAGACTGCCAAAAAAATCTGCGGCAGGGGTAGATCAGGGCTCAGTAACTGGTGGCTGCTGTCATTCACCATCAGCTGTTACTACTCAAACACATCATTGCTTGGTTCTTAAAACACTTCCTGCAGCAGGCTATCAAACAAATTCTACAGCCAATAGCAAATCCAGTGAGACGCTTCCACCTGTGTTTCTCCCCTTGCTCCTCTTTCCTACCTCACAGATCCAAGGTCACAGCCAGAAACAGCCCTTGAGCAGTAACCACCTATGAACAGCCCTTGATTTTCTCCTGAGCTAGAAAAAAACCCCAAATACTCAAGAAAAACACTGAATCTCTAAATTCAGACTACAGCCTAGCATTACTAGCAGTGTCTGGAGCACAATATTGAGTTAATTTAAGCATGCTGACGAGGAACAGAACGATTGCCCCAGGATTATCAACCAAACTCTTCCCCAAAGCTAGGGTCTTGCCATTGACTTCAGTGGGACAGACACCAGTGACATGTTTCTACCGATCCACAGTGTTATCCAGCCTATTTTTCTCTCCATCTAAAGCTTCTGAGTTGGTCTGTTTAGCAAAAGGACAAAGTGTAGTCTAGAAAGGGACAATGTTAGTTCAACCATGAATATTTATATAAAAAAAATTACATAAGGAATGGAAACATTTTCTGAAAGGAAAATATGTAAATTACTAGGTTATGGACCCAGAATTAACATGTTCATCAAGGTATGTGGCTGCTTACATTTAGAGTTCATTTAAATGAGAAAAAGGTGGTTACCAGGATGCCTTCTGAAGGCCTCCTTTGTCCACTCTTGGCTGCATTAACTTTACAACGCTCAAAGTAAAACTCCAAGCTGAGATTTCCAACTAGAAACCGATTTTACATTTGTGTAACTTCTTTCATCCCTGGAGGATCACATCATCACCACTCCGCTTCAGCTCCATCTAGGATACTACGTGGTATTCTCGTTGGTCACATTTTCATTTAGGCCTTCTCTACACTAGCATTTATGCTGGCAAAACACTTGTCACTTAGGGGTATGGAAAGAAAAATACACACATGACAAATTTTGCCAGCCTAAGTGCTAATGTGGAGAGCGCTACGTTGGTGGGAGACAATCTCCCCTCAACCTGACTCCTACTGCTCGTCTAGATGTTTTATTTAACCAGCTCCAAAAAGAAGCGCTCACCCACTGCTGCAATGGAACCAGCTCTGCAGTGGATACAGAAGCAATTCTGAGTCAGCAGCATTTCAACAACAGTGTGGGAGGGGAAACTCAAAAGATACCTTCTCCAACTGAAACCACAGGAGGACTTCTGGGATACCTGCACTCCCATACACCTTGTATAGTCCTTTACCGCTAGGCAAAAAGAGTACAAAATTGGGGGAAATGCTCCGATTCTGATTTATCAGCATTTTACACCTGCAGGTATAAAAACACGAGGGTGTAAGGCTGGCCAGGACTTGCTACAAGCTGTTTTTTCCTATCAGATCTTTAAGGACCGGAAGTAATCTGTAATTTTTCATGTGATCTGGGACACAGCAACTTCAGCAGCCTTCTGCCCCCAAACACAATGCTGGGGTATTTGTTCAACACTGATTCAAAGGAAAGAGCCCCGCCTGAATCATAAACACTGTTTTCTGCAGCCCCTGCATTTCCCCAGAAACTATCCCAGCCCAATTCCTCCCCTTCTCCAGGCCACGCCCATACGTGTCTGCATGCTGGGACTGGGCAATGGAAACTGCTAAGTAAAAGCAACATTCACTCACCCCTGATACATTTTCCCTAGAAGAGACTGGCTCAGCCCTCTGCAGATGTGATTGCTTTGCAGTTTCCCTTAGCAACCTCTGCCAGCTCAATTTTTCCTGTTCTTGCTCCTTACACAACTCACTTGGCTCTTCTGCCTAAGGCCGTAGATTCAGCATAAATCACACTCAGCCCTGAAAGTCTGTTCTCTTTACATTTGTACCCTACTGGCTGAACCTGTGCCGTATCTCAATCCCTTCCTTGAACCCCACGTACCTCATGCTGCGGGACAAGGAAGGGATTAAAAAAATGCAGTGATTAGGATATGAAAACAGAGACCCCACCAGGACTATGAAGAGATGGTTGAGCCCCCAGCTATAGGGAAGCCCTTTAGTATTGAAGGGCTCCTGAGGCAGTGCAGGGACTCCTCTGCAGCCCTCCTGTCCCAGGAGTGAGCAAGCAGGGCCATGACAGTAGAGTTGCAGATGGTTCCCTACACTGCTGCAGGGCTGGAGATACCTGATCCCCAGAGGCGCAATGTTTACTATCGGCATGTCAGGAATTGAGCCAGACCGCCCATTTCCCTTTGCTATTACAGATACAGTTGCCTTTCCTGTTTCACAGCCACTAGCACAGAGCTGTTGCATTGTTCCGAGCTAGCAGCGCTGCTGAGAAATCTTTAAATATTTTTAAAAATACCTGTGAAATTAACTTATTCATTGATTTTTAAACATATCATGAAGGCGTTTCTCTTCAGCTTGGGGCATGTGAAACCACATCATCTCTAACAAACCTGAAATGGGAGGCCCGAAACAGAGCGCCAGTCTGACAGTCTACATACTACATCACATTGTCTCGAGAGAGAGATTGAGAAGATGGGACGCTACGTTCCATACAAAATCTGTAAATGGAGGGCCTGGATTCTGAATTCTCAATGACACCGGTCTCTCCAGAGTCAGGGTAACAGCTCAGTCACCTGCTGTCAACTCCCATGCGTCTCACCTGGCCCATCTATCGTTTGCCCAAAGCAAAGCTGGTAAGATTTTTTCTTTGATCACATCGCTGGGCTAGCAGCTGCCTCCCTTCCTGCTCCAAATCTAAGCTCCTATACCCTACTCACAAGTAGTCTTATTCATAGTCTTATGCATAGTCTTATTCTCCCTTATCTTACTGCTTCCCCGTATCAGTCCTTTCACCTTAGTCTCTGGAACAGGGCGGTCTGCCCCTTTAATAGCCCAGGGTGGGACAGGAGTTGGGGAACAGGCAACAGCTGGCCCTGCCCCAAAGGCAGGTGCTGGGAATTGGCTGGTCAGCACCTTGTGACTGGCCCATGCTGTCAGCAGGACAATATGAAGGAGAACTCAACTCCATAAAAGAGAGAGGATGCTCTCTGGTGAACAGAGCAGGTGGAACACATGCCAACCTGTTCTTCCTCTCTGTGCATAGTGCCTGAGGGTCAGAAAGGGCCCTACTCGCTAGTTACCAGAGACCAGAAAACCCAGCCTGAACCCCTGACCAGACTGTTTCTATTACACTTTTCTTGGTTTGTGAAAACAGTAAAGAGACAAACTAAGCTGGGCTTGTGGCCCTAGGCACCACCTAAGGGTGGACAGTCCCCTTCTTTTGGCTTCACACCGTCTCCCATGCTTCCCCTCCTGCCCAGAACACACTCCCTGTCCACATCTGCAATCCCACTTTCAAACCTCTCATGTGCCGCAATCCCCACTCAACAACCCCCCCTCCCTTCAACTTGCCCTTTGTCTGCTTCGCTTAAGGCCAGGCCTGCACCACTATCTACATTAGCAAAACTTGTCACGCAAGGGTGGGACTCTTCCACGACTCGAGTGTGACAAGTCACACTGACAACGCTTGCGTGCAAAGCGTTACGTTGGCCAGACAGCTTATGCCACTCGTGGGGCTGGATTTTTTCCGCTGACAGGGGGTTAGGTAAATGCTATGGGTGGTACATTTCTAATACTACTACTAAAACAGTTAAAGCAGCCAGTTTGTTGGAAAAGTCTTAAGAAAAATACATCTCACAGGAAAAAGCATGCAGAATAAAAAACTGGACTAAATTACAATTCAGATCAGTTTTGTGTAGCTTGTGATGTCCTTGGCTTACCCCATATGACGCTCTTGGAATGTGGTCCTGGAAAGTTCCGAGGGCCTCACTCATCTCAGCAGGAGTTGAGGGTACTCCGAACCTTGCAGAAATTAAATTACAGCCAGAGTTAGCTGTAGTAAGAGTATTTCTGTGGCAATTTAGAGCATGTTTTACATGCACAAAAGTGGGACACTGTTGCCCTGACTCAGCTCCGACTCTCTCAGGAGCCCTTGCTACATTCAGAGGAAAAAACGGTGGCATTTTCTGGGTAGTTCCCCAAAAGCCTCTTCATCCAGCTACTCTACTCCAGACTCAGACCAAACAAGGAAATCACTAGTACACCTTTCGTAGTCTCACTTTGTGCTCAGCTAAATGCACTAACATTAATCTAATGAATCAGTTATGCATCTGTAGCTGAGATGCTGCCTCTTAACAGTAAATCTTACAAGGTGCTTTAGAGACACTAGTTCATGTCTGGGTAAACTGAGGCACAGAGCTAAAGCAAGCCTAGGTTAGGCTAGGCTACATCAGCTTTAAAACTGGTGAAAGACAAAATGTGGACCTGGGCGTACATGGTTAATACAGCACGACTCATCTTCATTAAACCGCATTTTAAATACTTACGCATACTGTGTCTTGAACCAGCTCAGGAAAAACAGATCAGGCTGCCTTAAACTGGGTCTTTACTCCAGCTCTAAGTGGTTTTAAACCAGTTTAGAAAGTTTCCCCGTTGCTTCAGTGGCAGCATACCCCTGAGTTTCTCTACTCAACTCTCTCTACCAACAGTCTGTTCTCCTACCGTGGCAGAGGACAATAACCGAATGACACTCATCACCGGGAGATACAGTGGAAATATCTAACAGCTTGTCTACAAACAAGTTATAGTATATACATTTCTAGTTAAAGCAGCGCAATTCTGATATAGCTATGGAAGTGCTTATACCAGTACAGCTTACTCCCCTAGGGAAAGGAGAATAAATTATATCAGTTTGACAAACCTTTCGACTGGCGTAACTGCATCCACCCTAGTGGTTTTTTGGTATAGGGATTTTGAATTACACCCCGAATCAATACCGTCATACTGGTAAAACTTAAGTGTTGATTTAAACCTTTCAATTTGAAACAGCTAAATTCACAGATTGTATCATGTGTCCATAGGGCCATGCAGCTGTCCTTTTATCTACTATACGTCAGTACTGAAGGCACTTTGGCCTCTTCTGCACCAGCACTTATGCAGGTGAACCTTTCATTGCTCAGTAGTGTGAAAAAAATCACCCCCTGAGCAACATTTGTTTTATCAGCATACGTGCTTATCAAGCTCCATTCTGTTGATGGGAAAGAGCTGTCCCACCGACAGAGCGCTGTCCATACAAATGCTTACGCTGGTAAAACTTATCTCACTTAGGGTACGTCTACACCTGTAAATTAAATCGACTTAAGCCTGCTTAAGTCGACTTAATTTACTCTGCGTCTACGCTACACTTTCCTTAAGTCAACTTAAGCAGCTGCTTAAGTTGACTTTGTTAAACCTACTTTTAAGTCAACTTTCTGCTTAAATCGACTTTCTAAAGTTGACTTTCTGCTTAAATCGACTTTCTAAAGTTGACTTAAGCCAGTGTGAACATGGAGTAGCCCTAAGTCGACTTAGGGCTCTCCAGGACTTCCCCACTGCCCTCCCTGCCAGGGTGGCTGGCACAGGGAGAGCCTGGCATGCCCCCCCACAGGGCAGGGCAGAGCCCTGCCCAACCTGCCCCTATGTCCTGCCAGGGTCCCTGTCCCCCTTTGCCCCATTGTACCCAGGTACATTGAGCCCCCTGGCACTTGGCAAGGGGTGCCCCCCCGCCACCGTGGACCTGTCCCAGGTCCACCTAGCCCCTACAAGTCGACCTAGGCGTCCAGTGTGGACGCTCTAGGTTGACTTTGTAGGGTCCCCCCCTAAGTCGACTAAATTTAGGTGTGGACATGCTAAGTCGACCTAAATTAACCAGTGTAGACATAGCCTTAGAGAGGCGTTTTTTCACACCCCTGAGCGACAAAAGTTTTCCTGACATAAGTGCTAGTGTGAACAAGGCCTTTAAGAGTCTTCCTTTTGCTCTAGTTAGCAAACCTAGATCCAACATATAAGGAGCATCCACATTAACCTATTCAAACATGTTAATTACTTCATGTTATTGGCAATCAAATGAGTCTCGTTCAGTCATACCCCCAGGCGAGTGTTAACAGGCTGAGCGATGATCAAGCTACAGTTGTTACACATCTTTCAGTCCCTGTTCTAGACCCCTTAGCACAGCCTAAATAGTTCCCGTGCCTCCAAGGTAGAATGCTGGAAAGTTAGGTAGCATTACAACACAACCTTGAGCAGCTGAGTTCATTCACAAACAGATCAGCCTAACTTTGTAGTCAGAAACGGCACTGAACATACCTGTCACCTGGTTGTGGTTAAAATTATGATTCCATTAGGTTTACAATCTGACATGATATTAATTATCATTTGTAAGTCAAATACATTTGTTAGCCTTTAAGAGTGCCACCAGACTCCTTGTTAGCCTTTAAGAGTGCCACCAGACACCAGATATTAATGTGACTCTAAATTGCGTTTGGAGGAGAGCTGATGTCACTAATAAGGAAACTCTGGAAACTCCCAACTTCAAGCATGTTGTTGGAATCTGCATGCTCCATCTACAGGCCAGAAGCTGGATTGCATCCTGGCAGATCATACTAATAAGTTCCAGAAGGGTAGCCGTGTCAGTCTAGTTCAGCAAAACAAAAGGAGTCGTCTACGGGCACTTTTAAAGACTAATACATTTATTTATTACACAAGCTTTTGTGGGAGAAAATCCCACTTTGTCAGATGCTTACAGATGAATGGGAGGAAAATAAATGCCTGGAAGTGTAAATCATAGGATCAGGCTAGACTGTTACAGCAAATCAGAGAAATTGTTTAGATTCAGACGGTGGAGGACAGCATATTACACGGAAGTGAGGTAAAAGGAAAGCAAATTTACCTGTAATGAGAAAAGAAGCCAAGATCCCTATTTAACCCTAAGGCAATGATGTCAAATCTGCACATGAATTCCAATTCTGCAGTTTCTCTTTGAAGCTTTGATTAGTAATCCATGTGTTTAAGTACAGCTATTAGCATATTATGAATGGTGTGATCAGGAAGACTGAAGTGTTCCCATATTGGTTTTTGAATGTTATTTCTGATGTCAGGTTTGTGTCCATTTATTCTTTTGCGCAGAGACTGTCCTGTTTGTCCAATATATAAGGCAGAGGGGCATTTCTGGCACATGATGGCATAAATCACATTGGTGGATGAGCAGGTGAAGGAGCCCTTGATGGAGTAGCTGACTTGATTAAGTCAAATGATGGTGTCTTTTGTGCAAATTATGCGGACAAATGGATGTGAATTGGAATTCATATGCAGATTCAACACTGTCAATTTAGGTTTAAATAGGAACTATGGGCTCTTTTCTCATTACAACAGGCAGCTTTGCTTTCCTTTTCTCTCACCTCCTCCCTCTAATATGCTGTTCTCCACCATGTGAATCTAAATAACTGCATTGATTTGCTGTAACCGTCTGACCTGATCCTATGATTATATACTTCCTTTCATTTATTTTCCTCCCATTCACCTTTGGTTTTCCATCAAGCGTCTGACAAAGTGGGATTTTCTTCCACTTGTTAGCCTTTAAAAGTGCCACTAGACTCTGTTTTCATGGAAAGGTGGTAAATTTGGATATAAAATTAAGGAATTCCCCCAATAGCTGCACTGTCTAGTACGTTACAATAGTAAATAAACTTAGTGCAAACTTTGAACTGAAGATCAACGGAGCCTTCTGGTGGTAGAGGTACAGATTTTTTTCAAGTGCATAATCTCCAAATTTATGGCAAAATTCTGCCCTCCTGTGTGCACTGCAGATTGCAGCATGGATTTATTTTAGCCATCCTACTCTCACGACCCATGTATTGTTTCCTTTGACATTAAGGCGTTTTGCACAGAGAACCAGAACAGAACCTGCAATGCAGAGATGTGATGATAATTTACTCTTACTTAAGAATTCATCTCTCTTTCCTTCCCCATCATACTCAGCCAATTCTGAAGAGCTACATATGACTCCAAAATACAACTGTTCTATGTTTTAGTTTTCAGTCCAGTTCTAAAGCCTGCTAATGTATCTGAGAAGGGCTCTTGGGAAAATTTATATAGGTCACTTTCTGAGTAGAGATATCCTCTTACTCCCTCTACGTTGCATCTGAGGATTCCTGACAAAGGCCTCAGCCATACAGAAGCTGTATGGTCTTGATAGAATACTAGTCTGGAAAACAGGAGACCTGCGTTCCACTCTAAGCTCTTCCACTGGCCTGCTGCATGTCCTTTGGGGAAGTCATTTCACCTCTCTGTAGCTCAGTGTCCCCATCTGTAAAATGGGGATGATACTGACCTTGTAAAGAGTTTGAGATCTTCTAAAGAAAATCCTATTGTTAAGAGGTGGATATAACATTACACATATCTTTTATATTAAGGCCTCTGTGAAAGGACTCTGGTGGCTCTCAGCATAGGTCCCCAATGTCCTCAAAAACTAACATCTTAGACTTCCTTGGCAGATGCAGCAGAGTGGTTCCAGCTCAGGTTTAATGTGTATTGGTATAGCAGTGAGGGGGAAGCTTATCTGCAACGGTTATAAATAAATGCTTCTAACTTCGCAATTCTGTTATTCTAACTGTTTTAATCCGCACTAGTAGGCATCTGATGGTTTCCAAACTTTTAAACAAATGAATGCTTCAGAGGATGTAATTATACACACACGCACGCACACAGAGAGAACATGCATTTTAGGTACTCTATGAGGCTAACAATTTTTGAAAAGCACAGCTCTAGCTAAAATTGTTATAGAGACCCTGCTAGAAAAGTATTTAGACATTTTAGTTTAAATAAGAAACGGCTAGGGGCCCTGTGGCAGACTGATAATTTTCTCTAAGCAAGACAAAGCAAAGTGTCTGCTCCAGAAAAGAAACAGGAGGGGATAGGGAACAAGAGCTGAATGATCAAGTACAGGAAAATCAGTATCCTTTGGCCATCTTGTCTGAGGCTGAGCTGAATTTGTGAGTTCAGCAATATGTTCAGGATCACCACTGACAAAGTTTGGAAAAGAGTGTGTGTACACGTGCGTGTACACGCAGAGGAGGGGGTGTAATGTGGGCATCTGGAACTAAGGAGAAACAAAAAGCTATTGAAAAACCTCACCAGATGGTGAAATTCATTTCCCCTGAGATATCTTTACTGCTTTTTTAAACCAGCATAGGTCAACACCCAAGCATATGAACCCTCAGCCCTAACAGGAGATGGCACAGGGTGAACAACAACTGTCTTCACCCTATACACAGAGCATGCAATGAAGGAAAAAGAAAGTACTTGGGTAAAAAAATTAAAGATAAAACATTTGTGACGAAGGTAAATATATCACAGTTTATTGGTTCAGGAGTCTGCAGCTTTAGAACTGGTTAGTTGCAAACAGCAATTGGTTGGTTGTTTTAGATCTCAGTAGTGTTAATTAAATTACTATACTGAGATTGGAAAGTCAAAGTACAAGCATGAAGACGCACAAATGGGATTTATTAATTTTACCAGTTCCAAATAGGTAGTCGTCTTAGCCTAGTTCAGCAAAACAATCAAGGAATCCTGTGACACTTTTAAAGACTAAAATTTATCTATCACATTTATGCGACAATAAATAAATTTGTTAAGCTTTAAAAGTGCCACAGGACTACTTGTTTGTTTTACTCATATTACAGTTATCTGGTGGATCTGCCACCAGAGGGGGTTCTTTAACTATCTACCATAATTCTGTACACATGATTATTAGATATTTTAAATAACACGAAGTGTGTCCCTAACATTGTAGTAACAGTGAGAATGACAATGTTTTGTGAACTAATATCACTTTATGATATTTCATGGAGTAAAACATTGGGTAATACCAGCCATCTAGTCACTACAAGGGGCCTGCAGAATTCGGCTGGTCATTTCTCAGTATAACAACTTATCTAGGAGCGCAACTTTAACATTTCCAGGAGAATAATCACTTTTACACCCATTTTAGATAGATGGATAACTGCTCCCAGAGAGCAGTGAACAGTTCACAGTCAGCTGGAAGGGCATAATGGGTATGTCTACACTTACCAAAGTTAGTTCGAATTAGTTAATTCAAACTAACTAATTCAAACTAATTTTAGTTAGTTTGAATTAACTTAATTCGAACTAGCATGGCCCCACTGGAATTTTAGTTCGAACTAAGCAAGTGCCATACATGGCACTTGCTTAGTTCGAATTAGTCAGTTGCATTAAACTCAATGTGCCGATTAGTTCGAACTAAGTGGTTAGTTCGAACTAACATGGCCACATTGACTTAATTCGAACTAGCTAGTTCGAATTAAGGGTTAGTTCGAAAGGTATAATCGAATTTATTAGTTCGAATTAAGGAAGCCCTTAATTTGAACTAATGAAAGCCTAGTGTGGCCAAGGCTTAAGTTAGTTCGAATTAAGCCTCCTTAATTCGAACTAACTTGCAAGTGTAGACATAGCCTATGAGTGCAGTAGCACAGGGATTGGTTCTGGTCAATATTGTCATCAATGATTTAGATGATGGCACACAGAGTACACTTATAAAGTTTGCTGATGATACCAAGCTGGGAGGGATTGCAGGTGTTTTGGAGGATAGGGATCACAATTCAAAAGGATTTGGACAAACTGGTGAAATGGTCTGAGGTAAATAAGATGAAATGCAATAAAAGACAAGAGCAAAGTGCTCCACTTAGGAAAGAACAACCAACTGCACACATACAAAATGGGCAATGACTGCGTAGGACAGAGTACTGTGGAAAGGGATCTGGGTGTCATAGCGGACCACAAGCTAAACACGAGTCAACAGCGTAACGCTGTTGCAAAAAAGCAAACACCATTCTGGGATGTATTAACAGGAGTATTTTTAAGTAAGACACGAGAAGTAATTCTTCCGCTCTACTCCACCCTGATTAGCCCTCGGCTGGAGTACCGTGTTCAGTTCTGGGCACCTCATTTCAGGAAAGATGTGGACAAATTGAAGAAAGTCCAAAGAAGAGCAACATGAATGATTAAAGGTCTGGGACACTTGACTTATGAGGGAAGATTGAAAGAGCTGGGTTTGTTTAGTCTGGAAAAGAGGGGACATAACAGTTTTTAAGTACCTACAAGGTTGTTACAAGGAGGAGGGAGGAAAAATTGTTCTCTTTAACTGCCAATGATATGACAAGAAGCAGTGGGCTTAAATTACGACAAGTAAGGTTTAGGTAGGACATTAGGAAAAAGTTCCTAACTGTCAGGATGATTAACCACTGAATAAGTTGTCTAGGCAGGTTGTGGAATCTTCATCACTGGAAGCTTTAAGAGCAAGTTAGACAAACACCTGTCAGGGATAGTTTAAGAGGGTACTTGGTCCTGCCATGGGTGCAGGGGACTGGACTCAATGACCTCTCATGGTCCCTTCCAGTTTCTATGATAATTATGCCATATAACTAAAGGACTCCACTGGCTAAAAAAACCCCCTAAGAATCAGTTGAGTCCTCTCCAGCTGCTATAATTTGATCTTCTCCAACAGCTGCAATTCAGTTAACCTACTTCACAGGCTGCTGCAAGGCGTAGCTCCTTAGTGTTTGCAAAGCACATTGTGATCCTAATATGGAAGGTGTACTCTGTACCTAAAGGGACATGACTCTATGATCCTCCTGTCACGATACAGGGAAAACCTCACATTGACTTCAGTGGAAACTGTCTTTATTCAGAGACTCTGGGATCATGTTCTAAATGATTTGTCATCTTTCCGTATTAAAATCACTGTAGCAATGGACAGAACAATTCTGATCACGCAACAGTCTGCTCTAAACTGAAACCAAGCTCGAACCAAATCTCTGAGAATCTAAAAATATCCATTCACTTATTCCCTTCAACAGGAATAGCTATTCCCTTCCTGGTCTGTGTCAGGACTGCAAACTGAAGTTACAAAACACATGATAAATTCCAAAGGGGCAGCCGTGTTAGGCAAAAACAGCAAGGAGTCTTGTGGCACTTCTAAAGACCAACAAGTTTAATTCTCTCACGAGCTTTCGTAGGCTACCTTGGATGAACAATCCAACCTTTAGGTGCCCAGAGGTGAAATGCAACACTGATCGTCTAAAACACCGTCATCCCCAAGTTTAATTGGAAGGACTGCCAACAATGTTGTTCCCGCAGGGAGATGCGGAAAGAAACCCCTGCATGTATCCAAGTCTATCAAAGGAACGTGCGTGTACTAGTCTCTTTGAATATTTAGCACATTGGTGTCTAACTAGTGGGATTTATAGATGGGCTACCTGGGATTTCCAAGATTTAAGAGGGTTCTTTCTATATTTCCAGCCCTTTGAAGAAGAATAACTAATGACTGAACTCAGATGTTGACTTGCGCTTAGCATTGGTGTTCCAACCTAGAGATTTCCCCCAAATTCCAACATCGTAATAAGCAAGAATTGGACAGAATCCTTACAATATTTCAGCGGCTCTTCCTACTGTGTTGAGCTTCTAGTCCATCCCTCACTCTGTGCTCTGTTAAGTGTTTTGTCCAGCCTAGATATAAAACACAGTTGAGGGCTACCACCACTTTATAAACACACTGATTTTCCCCTACCTCGTACCTTGTGATGACATCTAGGACCTGATCTCGAAGTCAGTGAGTTCACTAGAAACACTTGCACGGACTTCAGCTGGCTTTGGCTATTCCCTTCACACCTGTGCAGATAGAGTATAAAATGTATTTTGATGCGATAGCTTTTATACACTCCCTGCACTCATAAGTCACACAGGCTTACGGCTTAGCAAATCACGCCCAATGGTTAGATATTAGGGGAAATTTTGTAACCATTCAGATAGTTAAATTCTGAACAGGCTTTCAACAGGGGTTGTGGAATCCCTGTTATTGTTTTTACGAACAAGTTGGCCAAACACGTGTCAGAGATGGTCTAAGTGTCCTTGGTCATGCCTCAGCAGAAGAGAATGGACTAAACAACCTCCAAAGTCCTTTCCAGTTTATCTAGATGAGATGCATCATCTAGAACAGGCGTTCTCAAACTGGGGGTCATGAGCTGTCAGCTCCTACACATGTCAGTAAGGCTGGCATGGCAAGGGGAGGTCATTACTTGTGGGGGAGGGGGCTGTCACAGCCTCAATGCTTTCAAAGAACATCCCAGGGAAAAAAAATTGTTTGAGAACCCCTGATCTAGAAAAACTCAATGCTGGAAAACTTCTGGTATTCAGTGTCTATGTTTCTTTGTTCAGTTTCAGATGGAGGTGCAAACCCCTTTGGGAATCTTAGTCTACAGAGGCACAGGGGTCCACAGACCACAGGCTGAAAACCACTGATCTAGCAGAATCGGACCTTGATCTCTGTTGGTGCTTCTATGCACAACGTCTATACAAATAATAATGTTCCAATCACTTCCACAAGGTCTGAAATTTGGGATACTGAGGCTTGAGGTGAAATGTCCTGTAAGGAACTTCTGAAGTACTTACTGATTACTATCTTGTTGGAAATGGAAAATTGCAAAAACTGGATATAATAAGAGTATACACAACCCTATACAAATCTGCAGGATTTCATGCTAAGGTTTTCTTTAGCTAGTTAATTCCTAATAAAGGGGTTTCACAGCTATAGCAGTTTAAATTAAAAGAAAGATTGGCCAGAATTTATACTACATTTATAAAAGGAGGAAAACACACCCATAGGAAAAATAGAATCTGAGTTGCCATTTTCTCATTTGAAATTATTCCAGATGGTAATGTATTTAGGAATGCCCCTAGTCAGATTGTATACAAAGTTATTTGAAGCAGAAACATCCTAGTAAGAAGGAAATTACTTAAATTTCCTTAGCTATATGCTTTCATTTGCTGAGGAAGCTCATGCAAGTCAATTTTCTGAAGGCTCTTGGTACTGTAATGTAGAGCTTACATCAGTGTAATCTCTCCATTGTTTTGCTAACAATGTAGAACCAAAATTTAACAAGTAACAAACCGATTTCTTCAAAAAGAATAGTTTAAGTAAACTGTTAGCATGACCTTTTTCAGAGGGAGTGCCGGGTAGTTCGCAAATCTGGAAAGGTGAGGCCATTTGTATGAAATGTGCAAATAGTCCGTGGAACCCTAGAAGAAGTGGGAAGAAAAATAGTGATGAGAAAAACACAAGTATTTAATATCTTTTCTTATCAGAATGTGTCTTATCAGATATTTGACGGCAGTGCAGTGAACCACTGTCAATCAGAGACCCAGTTTCTCATATGAATCCCCTGAAGTGAATGGAACTAGGCTGAATTACATCAGTTTATGATCTGGGCCAGAGCTCAGATTTGGAATCACCATTGAAGGGGAAACATTTCGGACATGGGAGCACATTAGCACTGCTCCCTTTGAGCACGTTTGGGGGCACCCGAGAGTTGAGAAAGAACAATCTGAAAAGGGTGGAATAAGCCCAACTTCACACATGTCAAGACTCCATGGTGGGACGCTAGATCGCCATGCAGCCCCAGGATCAGCTTAGCCAAAATTCCCAGTAAAGGTCAGTGGAACATGAGTGCACCAGAAAGGCAGGATCATGCCCAAAGTGAAAAACCTTATTAATGGAAGCTAACATTTAGGGGCCCTTTCGAAAGGAAAATACCTAGCGTGCCTCTGAAAGAACACCAGGTGGCGATAAAGACCCCCTTCATTTATAGGCAGCGGAAGAGCTGGTTATTTGGCAAGCCCTGAATTGCAGCTACTCAGTGAATTAGGTCAAAGGGTATTCTCTCATAGCGGGTTCTTTACAGCAGCACTAACTAGGAGCAGAGTCTATTCTGCAAAAATGAGAAACTGGAAGGTGCACAATTTAGGAGCGTTCTAGAGCTGGAGTGGGTGAATTTAGGCAAAGCTGCAAGATATGGCTCTGAAATGCACTGTGCTCCGAGTCCATCCTGGGGGAGCTTCATTCAAAATAATAGGAAGTCCAATCATTCTTTCTGGCATGGGATCGGACTGGCCATGGCACATGGAACCTTTTCTCTCTAAGCCACCAGAGCGAATCCAGCTCTGGCATGGATGGACCACAAACATCTCTCACACAGCTGTCAGGTGCACACTGATCTCAGCTCCAATTCTGCACTGGGCAGGTGGACCCATGAATGAGGCTCTGTGATGGCGCAGAGTCCACCTGCCTGGTGCTCAGTATAGAATTTTACCTCAGTGTACGTCCGAAAGCAGTTTGTTGGGATGAGAGACATGAGCTGGTAGATCTAATCAGTCCCTAGACGACCTACGTCTGGTTCTTAAAACCATACGCAACTGGCAGAAGTTGGCCGTCTCAGCAGACACACTGCAGACCAATGTGACAGGGGGACTTAATTACCATTTTTCACCAAAAGGATGTCCTTTGGTGTCTTGGTGATGTGAACAAGCTCAGACCGCCATTGCTTGTGTGCTACATGGTCAGGGCAGAGAGCTTCATTCACCAAGGTTTGTGCAGTATTGTAGGATTACTGTCTTTGCTTTGGAATAAGGAAATATACCATAGCAGTGAAATTCTCTCTCTCTCTCTCTCTCTCTCTCTTCCCCCCATGAAAGGATTTTCACAAGGAGAAGTGACCAATATAAAAAAGTAGGAATGGGGTAAACATTCTAAATCCCCTACTCCTACTCCTAGCCAGTGTAGGAGTACATCCAGGAAGGAGATGCATCCAAGAAAGAGATTCCACCACTCTCACATTCTGCAACTTAATACCAACCTCACTGTCAGTATAGCTTGATATTTCGTCTAAAATCTTCCCCCTTTTAATAGTTTCCCATTATTCTTCATCACGCCGCCCTAAATGACGCCCTCTGTCATTGATGTTTCCACTCTTCAAATATCTGCAGTGTTACCCTGAACCTTCTGCACTTTATTTCTTAGTCAAGATATGCATATTTATTTAGCTGTTTCAGGGATTGAATCTGCTAGTATTCGATAAAACACCCTCCCAATAACTTCCAGGGGAATTGTGCACACAGAACACCTGCACCATAATCTTTCCTCTGAAGACAATCCCTCTACCCTTCTACTCATTTTTCTTGCTCCTCTCTGGATACCTCTCTAGCTTTCTCTGGCAATTAGCCCAAAACGGAATAGCGTATTCTGCTTATGGCCACATCAGATTCATATTAACTCCTTGTTTCCTTAGAATAACACCTCTACACATACAGCCCAAAATTGTACTGGCCTTTTTCGATACCATAATACTTCAATTAAAAATCTAATCTTCTCTCTGATATTACCCACTGTGTCTTTTCAGTTCTCTCAACTTTCCCTTCTCATAGAAGACTTGCATTTCGGATTGTTTTCCCCAGCTGTGTTAGTTGCAATTATCCATATCAATTATCGTTTTTTATTTCCCACTCATATTACTCATTGCAGAAGATCCCTTACTTCTCAACCCTCTTTGGTATTTGCAACTTCCTCCACATTTAGTATGATGTGTAAACTTTATTAATATGCCTCTTATGCCTCCTTCTATAGTGGATCAATAATGTTATTTATTTCCATTCAACATTAGCCAAGTCAAAAGTTTATCTATAGTCTAAGTATTTAAAAAACAGAAATGTGTTTGTTGCGTTAGCTCTCACAGTTCCCTGCATGTTAAGCTCAGGATTTAAAATAATAGATTTAACTCCCCCATTCTTGTATTCTGTTTTATTTTACAGCTGCTTGAGGCTTCTCTCTGAACTTCTGCATCAGAGTAGCAGCAGCTTTAAAAGCAGTTACTATCCGTGTCACATTAGATTCTCATTTCTAATTAAGTATTAGAAATTGAAGAATTAAGCAACTCTGGTTTTAGTCTTTCTAATCAGGCAAGTTGGGGAAAAGATACACAGACAGCTGTGCAAACCAGTCTTTTGATATGCAATTCCAATGGAAGTTAGTTGTACAAAAGCTCCCTAAAGAATATTGCATTAGGAAACACTAGCTTTTATATGGCCAGATCATGTATGCAAATTAAGCAAGACCTCCACTGAGTTAACTGGGGGTCAAAGGACCACATCAGGGCTGCAGGACTAGGCTCATATTTAGAAATGCAATTCCAGATAGTTTCAAATACAAGTTTTATCTTGTGAAATCTGCTTATAGCTACAGTCAGGAGAAGCCTGGTGAAACAGTCCATCTCCCCTCAAGACAACATTTTTACAGTCCACATTTGGAAATAGGATATGCAGAGGGGGAAAAAAATTAAGCACCACCAAGGAATGCAGGTTAAAAAGTCTAGGAATGGGAGGGAAAGAGAAAGGAGAGAAAATAGCAGTCAATACTACAATGCAGTTTATTTTTACTCCTGGGAGTCTAACTGGGAATAACAAAAAGCAGAGGTTAAAAATTAACTTCTGTAACTTTCTTTGCAAATAAAATTAGAAATAGATAAATGCTTTGGAAGTATTAGTGAATGACAGAGACAATGATGGTAATAATAAAAAAAGCCATAGCAACTTGGGGGTGGGATTTTGTGCATTGCCTCAACTCTGCTCCCCTCCCACTGAAATCACTGTAGACTGTAATCCCTAATGAGCGAGCGAGCCTTTACATTCCCAGTGACGCCCTTATCTCCAAACATATACACTGGAGTCAAGAGTAACTTTACTCACTGAGCATTCTAGTTAATGGGACTATTCGCAAGTATGTTTGCTTTAAGAAATAGGCCTTTGCAGTGTCTGGTAGAAAAGTCTCAGCAGTCCTTTCACACCAGGGCAATTTTAGAGTCTTGCGCTCGATTTGGGTATTGCAGGTAATGAAAAAGGACAAAAGCCTTCCCCCTCAGTTCTAGGGTAGCTGCAAGAAGGTATGAGAGGGTTTTGCACCCGTGGATCCTACAGATTTTAAGGGACTAGCACTTGAAGAGACTGTGGATTTCTGTAAGGCGTGTGTTGGAGGAGATAAAAATTATTGCACCCAGACATGTGATCGAACAGTATCTTCTGGCAGCGGGGACAAAGAACCAAAAGCTGCCAGGAACAGGGTAAGTTGCTAAAGAAAGGCAAGAATTAAGCACAGAGGAAAATGGAACCATTTTATCAACCAAAGTCCTTAGGGTAGGGAAAGGAAAACCTACGTGTGCTTCCAATCTCAGGACACAAAACAGTTCAGAGACAGGAGGGGGGTCAGGGATTTTAGCAAAGGCGCAGGGTAAGGTTTTGAACAGGAAGTGAAGGGAAGAGATCATATTACCATCCTTTAGAAATGCATGGTTTTCATTTAGGGCCCAGCTAGACAGTAAAACCAAGAGAAACAATCCTCTAATTCGCTTTATATATTGCAGTTTTAATCCTTCTTGACAGTTTAAATAGGGACAGGTTAACATTATTATTATTGTCCCATCCCAACAAACCTCTTATGTATTCTCTCTGCGCTCCTCCTTGCCGGTCTCTCACACAGGGAAAACTTTCACATTGTGAAAGTAACCCGTGCAGGAGATTTGAGTTCTTTACTGACTAGGAAAGTGCCATGCACCCTTATAAGGCAACATACAAACATTGAACAGACTCCTTCAGACAAATACAAGGTTTTGGTTTTCAGTAAGCATGGGGCTAGAAACATCAGATTGCTAAAGCTTGCATATGAAACTAAAAGACACTATTGTCATGTCACTCCGTTTTAACAATATAACAATAACAATCTTCTCTAAATTCCAGATGGGTAGGAAAATATTTAAATCCATCACAGACTCACCAAGCAGAGACTATTCTGACTTTAGAAAGAGTGGAAGGAATGTTTCTCCAGATCAGAGTGGTAGACACCCTGGGCTTTTTTCCCTCCTTCCTCCTCAGCAGATGGCCAAGGTCACTTGTTGATTTAAAATAAATTAAGGGGTGGTAGAGTCTCTGTAACATGAAGTCTTGAAATCATCATTTGAGAACTTCAGTAACTCAGCCAGAGATTATAGGTCTAGTATTGGGGTGGGTGAGGTTGTGGCCTGCAATGAGCAGGAGGTCAGACTAGTGGCCCCTTTTGGCCTTAAAGTCTATGGGTGCAAGTATTAATCTCTTTGGGTGCGTCTACACTTGTAAATTAAGTCGATTTAAACTTGCTTAAGTCGACTTAATTTACTCTGCGCCTACACTACACTTTCCTTAAGTCGACTTAAGCAAGCTGCTTAAGTCAACTTAAGGAAAATGAAATCGACAATGAAAATTAAGTCGACTTTATTAAACCTCCTTTTAATTCGACTTTAGGGTTAAGTTGACTTTCTAATGTCAACTTAAGCCAGTGTAGACCTTAAAGTCGACTTAGGGCTCTCCAGGATTCCCCCACTGCCCTCCCTGCCGGGGGGTAGCACAGGGAGAGCCTGGCATGCCCCCCCAAAGGGAAGGGCAGAGCCCTGCCCACCCTGCCCCTATGTCCTGCCAGGTTCCATGTCCCCCTTTGCCCCATTGTACCCAGGTACAATGGGGCAAAGGCTGAGCCCCCTGGCACTGGGCAAGGGGTGCCCCCCCTGCCACCGTGGACCTGCCCAAGGTCCCCCTAACCCCTAGAAGTCGACGTAGGCGTGCAGTGTGGATGCTCTAGATCGACTTTGTAAGGTCCCCCCTAAGTCGACTTAAAATTTAGGTGTAGACATGTTAAGTCGACTTAGCTAAAGTTGACCTAAATTTATAAGTGTAGACATAGCCAGAGTCTCCATGCCACAAACACACTTTTTCTTGAATATTGTCATGATTTGTGCATCAGGGCAGGGGAGATGGAAATAAATAAACCTGTGGAAATTTCTTTAGATTACACAGGCAGAGAATAGACACAATCAGGACCGACTTCACCAAGAAGCGACACCCATAATTTCCAATAATATATTCAAGTGTTCTCACTCCCTCTACAGCCTTCTTTCAAATACCCTGGAAGCTCCCCTGCCCTGTGATGCATTTCAGCTGTAATAACCACATGATGCTCAGTGGTCTAGTCTCTGTTCACAATGCATCTTACCCACTGCTGTCTTTCCTTCCCAAAGCTCTGCGGGGCAAGGACTGAGCTCTGAAGCAACTGACCACCCTCCCCTAACAGCCCTCCTGCCCTAGATAAGTTAAAGCTTGGGGACCCAGACGCTGCACAGAGCAAGCCTTCTGGAATTTACAATTACATTAAGTGCTAGAGTGACGCCATTGAATTCCATGATGCGAACACAATTCTCCCGCTTGTTACAAAGGGACGCAATTTCAGAATGATTCCAGCTGCTCATAGCTGTGCAACATTAAGGGATCGACCCAACCTTTCTTTTATTTCTGTTAGGGTATTTAGTGGGACTATAGCTAAATGCTGGCAACTGGGATATTAAGAATTGCTGAGTTTTACACAGGTTCCTTGCACGCTTATAAGGGTTGTTTTGTTTTCTTTTTAATTCATACACACTTCCTTGGAGTCGCAAAGCACCAGAGGAGAGCATGTCCACACAGCAGAGGGCCACACAGCTCTCACACTGAGATATGGGATATAAATGTACTAGGGGCTTTAGCCAGTCAAGCCAAAATAAGAGCAGGGATGTAGAAGAGTGGCCCTATGAAAGCTGCACCCCCTTGTGACCAGGTATAGCACAGACAGCTTTGGTTGGCTATACTCCCCACCTTCCCCCCATGCACAACTGCTCTGCCTCTTAAGACTAGGTCCTCTGGCCAGGTCCCATCTCTTCTGGGGAATTGTAGGCCCACGTCAACATAAGACAAATCAAGTTCCAGTCTGTTCGGTAACGCCCAGGAAGAACAGCTAAGACCCACGATATCTTCAATGTAGACCATTCACAGAAGAAACTTCGTTCATAAGAACATAAGAACATAAGAAAGGCCGTACTGGGTCAGACCAGAGGTCCATCTAGCCCAGTATCTGTCTACTGACAGTGGCCAGTGCCCAGGTGCCCCAGAGGGAGTGAACCTAACAGGCAATGATCAAGTGATCACTCTCCTGCCATCCGTCTCCATCCTCTGATAAACAGAGGCTAGGGACACCATTCTTAACCCCTTTCTGGCTAATAGCCATTTATGGACTTAGCCCCCATGAACTTATCCAGTTCCCTTTTAAATATTGTTATAGTCCCAGCCTTCACAACCTCCTCAGGTAAGGAGTTCCACAAGTTGACTGTGCGTTGTGTGAAGAAGAACTTCCTTTTATTTGTTTTGAACCTGCTACCTATCAGTTTCATTTGGTGACCCCTGGTACTTGTATTATGGGAGTATTTAAACAACTTTTCCTTGTCCACTTTTTCCACATCAGTCATAATTTTATATACTTCTATCATGTCCCCCCTCAGTCTCCTCTTTTCCAAGCTGAAGAGGCCCAGCCTTTTCAATCGTTCCTCATACGAGGCACTCTCCAAACCCCTAATCATTTTAGTTGCCCTTTTCTGAACCTTTTCTAGTGCTAGAATATCTTTTTTGAGATGAGGAGACCACATCTGTACACAGTATTCGAGATGTGGGCGTACCATGGATTTATATAAGGGCAATAATACATTTGCAGTCTTATTTTCTATCCCCTTTTTAATGATCCCTAACATCCTGTTTGCTTTTTTGACCGCCTCCGCACACTGTACGGACATCTTCAGAGAACTATCCACAATGACTCCAAGATCTTTTTCTTGACTTGTTGTAGCCAGATTAGCCCCCATCATATTATAGGTATAGTTGGGGTTATTTTTTCCAATGTGCATTACTTTACACTTATCCACATTAAATTTCATTTGCCATTTGGATGCCCAATCACTTAGTTTTGTGAGATCTTTTTGAAGTTCTTCACAATCTGCTTTGGTCTTGACTATCTTGAGTAGTTTAGTATCGTCTGCAAACTTAGCTACCTCACTATTTACCCCTTTCTCCAGATCATTTATGAATAAATTGAATAGGACTGGTCCTAGGACCGACCCTTGGGGAACACCACTAGCTACCCTTTTCCAATCTGAGAATTTACCATTTACTCCTACCCTTTGTTCCCTGTCTTTTAACCAGTTCTCAATCCATGAAAGGACCTTCCCTTTTATCCCATGACAACTTAACTTACATAACAGCCTTTGGTGAGGGACCTTGTCAAATGCTTTCTGGAAATCTAAGTACACTATGTCCACTGGATCCCCCTTGTCCACATGTTTGTTAACCCCTTCAAAGAACTCTAATAGATTAGTAAGACACGATTTCCCCTTACAGAAACCATGTTGGCTATTGCTCAACAGTTTATGTTTTTCTATGTGACTGACAATTTTATTCTTAACTATTGTTTCAACTAATTTGCCCGGTACCGACGTTAGACTTACCGGTCTGTAATTGCTGGGATCCCCTCTAGGGCCCTTTTTAAATATTGGCGTTACATTAGCCGACTTCCAGTCTTTGGGTACTGAAGCCATTTTAAGGGACAGGTTACAAATCTTAGTTAACAGTTCCGCGACTTCACATTTGAGTTCTTTCAGAACTCTTGGGTGAATGCCATCTGGTCCCGGTGACTTGTTAATGTTGAGTTTATCAATTAATTCCAAAACTTCCTCTAGTGACACTTCAATCTGTGACAGTTCCTCAGATCTGTCACCTACAAAAGCCGGCTCAGGTTTGGGAATCTCACTAACATCTTCAGCCGTAAAAACCGAAGCAAAGAATCCATTTAGTTTCTCCGCAATGACTCTATCATCTTTAAGCGCTCCTTTTGTATTATCATCATCAAGGGGCCCGACTGGTTGTTTGGCAGGCTTCCTGCTTCTGATATACTTAAAAGTACTTCTAGTCTACTCAGCTCTCAATACTTTCCTGAACCCTGTCTCAGGGTAGCCATGGCAAGAACTCCTCGTCTTGCACAGTCTTTGTACTTCCGTAGCCCTCCTTCAGGGCTTCTGTAGTGAGAATTACCATTTCCTTTGCCTTTTTAGCTGTCTCTTCCCAAGGTTTTCCCTGCTCTTGCAGCTTGCCTTCCCCAACACCCTCAGTTTCCCTGGTTTCCTTTCCAGGCCCACCCCCACCCTTCTTCCTTGGGCTTCTTCCCAGAGCTCAGCCTAGTACCCGCCAAGTTCTTTCCTGTTCTTATTTCAGAGTACTGCCTCCTAGGGCTTCTCTCCGAGATTGCCTTTCCTCAGGGACTGCCACAGGAGCCCATTTCTGCCTACCTTTCCCCAGTCCTGAAGACCTCAGTCCAAATACCCTTTACCCTCACTGCTTTTGGGGGTTTGCTGCCTCCAGCTTCTTCCTGGCTCCGGAAAATGCACCTTTGGCCTCAGGCGTCTCTTTTCCTAACTGCCCAGGCTTCTTCCTGGTTCCATACTCTAGTTCTGGCTCTAAGACTCCCAGGCTTCTGTCAGCCATTAACCCAACTACCTTTTACCTGAAAGTCCCCTTGCTCGTCTTTCCCACTGCCCTGTGCTCTTTCCTTTATGAAGGCCCAGCTCCTCCCCTGCTGGGTTTAATCCCCAGTTATGACTACAGGTGCCACAGGGAAAACTAATTGGACCTAGGGTTACCCAGGCCATGTTTCCGCACATCACAAGATGTTTGCATTGTTTTAACTCAATCAGTTTAAAAACCAGTTTAAGTGAAACCATGCACATTTAACAGAGACAAAGGCCAGGTCTACACTACAGCACTAAGTTGGCGGTGTAATGATCTTGAGGGTTCATTAAAGACCAGGTATTGAATGAGTGAGGAATAGAACTTTAACATCACAGACAGGAGTGATTCCCAGGTGTGTAGCTGGGAGTAGCCATGTTAGATCACCTGTAGGGGACGTCTCCCAATTCACACAACACTGACCCATGCTAGGGAATGTCTCTAAAATCACAACCTTCTACAAGCATCTCTCTACAGGCGGGAGATACATAATCTGCGTTCCTCAGAACATGCATCTCCCATTGACTTAGTTACTCCTACTTACCGCAGCGCCCTCACTCAGCTCCGTTGACTCAAAGCACTCTCCGGTTGACGCAGCTTTATCCACTTGAGGGGGGTGGAGTAATTATGTCAGCCGGAGAGCACTTCCGGGATAGACTGAGTGGGTGTAGACTACCTGCTCGATCGATTCTGCTGCGTCGATCCTCAAGGAATCAATGCAATTTAAGTGTAAACTAGGCCAAAGCCACAAGTGGGGGTGTGTAGACACTACTACAATTGACAATATAGGTCCAAGTACCTTGCCTAGCCCCATAGAGAGAAACTGCATATATATGACTGCAACAGGAGCTTTTGCATACACGGCTACATAGTATTTAATGTCAACATGATAGCTCTCCTATGCAACCTACTACTGAACATGGGCATTCTTCATACAGCACGATCCTGTTCACAGAGTATATGGTGTGTAAAAGAAAGGAAGTGGAAACGACACTGGTGCATTTCCAGTTTCAGTTTGAGATAGTCTCCGATAAGTAGCCCCCCACTTACCGCATGGAAGAACATACGAACATGCAATAGCTGGCACTGAACTCTATGTGGCAGTAATGTACCTGTTCAGTATGCACGGCTAAGGCCCAGAATTGGAGGCAGGGAATACACACCATTCCAATGTAAGGGAAAGAAATGGTAGAGGTCCAGATCGTGAAGTTTTAGGACTAAGCCCATCAACTGTTTGAAAGAGAAAACCCAATGAACTGCAATTTGCCATCCTTTCTGGGAAACTGTAATGCATCTTTTCTGCATTCAGTCTGGCAGGAACCGTCCTTCCCTTTTTCATAGTCTATTTTCATTCTGGGAAACAACAGTACAGCCTTAAAATGTGCTTATATTCTGAGGTCATGGGTTCAAGCAAGGCACCCTAGATGACCACTCACACATTCAAACTACACCAGCGTTGTTCTCAGTGTGCACTTTGAAGCGCGGACTGACTAATGCAGTGCTCCGTCCTTGCCAAGAGATGTCTGTTCCTCTGGCTCAAGTCTCTGTGATTTACAGCATTCTTTGACCAAATGGAGGGAGATGCAACTCAAACAGGGAGGGAAAGAGGGAGTGCAAGGGACATCTTAGCATCGTTTGCACAGCTGTAGGGTCATTCCTCCCCTCCCCCATCCTCAGTACAGCTTCCAGCATGTGTGTCCCAACCAGGGAAAAAAAACACAAAGATTTATAAATGTCCTCCTGTGATTTGTTACATGTCGGTGGCTAAAACAGTCAAACGGAAAGCTGTTCTGTAAATATACATGCAATTTATGGAGATTTTGAGGAGTAATAGTCCACTGATGCATGGTGGGCTTGCGCAGATAAGCCCCACCAAGGCTATAGGGCTGTACAGGTAGTCATTCCCTCGTGAGTACATCAGGGGGTGAAAAGATCCCTTTGTATTCATTCCAAGGGGGTCAGTAGCAACGATTCCTGCTTGTGGCATGGGAACATTTCTCACTGAGTCTCGCTTTACATTTTCATTTCATCTGTACCAAATTAAGTGAATTAAAGATTACACCAAGAGAAAGAAAGTGTATACAAGAGGTAAGACACAGTTTTACTGCGTATCATGATCTCCCCACAACAGAGGCTTTACTTTATACTTGTAATATCTTCTGCCAGGCGGCATCAGCTGCAGCACGGGTCAAGTTCAATCTCTAGGGGCTCCCATTAACATTACAAAACAGAACGGTCTCGAGCCCCCACCCAGGAAACTGGAAAAGTTAAACCACCACCCATGTGCCTCCAAGAGGCAATACTTCACACTCACAAGCACAGAGTCTGCTGAAGAAACACAGTGTTAAATATAGGAAAACCACCATCACAATGATTCAAAAGTATGCAAACAATACGTAAACACCTTCCCATCGTTGGCTGCAGTTCTTTGCTTCAGCTTCCACCTTGTGGTGGGAAAGTACAATAAAAAAGTGACCTTATAAACACCCCATTTTCCCTCAGCTGCACACAACTCCTAGATTTGCCGTCTTTGGTCAGCTAAGCCTGGTAGCCCAGAGTGCTTTCACATGGGTTCTCCTCCCATCTCTTGGAGGAAGTGGCCAAGTGGTGTCTCAATTCGCTGTTGTCACTACTGGCCCTCTGCTCATCGCTGCCTTTAGCTACAATGCCATGTTCTGCGATTTCACCACGCAGCCCAATCGGCGATTTGGCCTCTTAGAAGCTCACTGCTGCTGCTCCTCTGTGCTATCTTTCTCCACAACACTGTCTGTCCCTACCTCAACCCTAAGGCTAAGCCCTCTAGACCGGTCGCCCAGTGATTTTGGCTCACTACAAAGAAACAAGGAGGCCTGAGCAAGAGCTCCTTGTACCCTCTCACCAACAGAAATTGGTCCACTAAAAGATATTGCCACCTATCACCCATGTCGTCTCTAGTACTGGTCCGACTTGACTACGTCCCCACTCCATACAGAAAGAAATAAAGATTCTCAACGGAGTCTGATCAACGCCATCTTTAATAGATGGAAGGAGAGGCTCACATGGCATCAAGGGCCTTTAAAGAGAATCCCCCAGGAAGTAGGCATGTCCCCGTTTGCGCTCCAGTTTGATATTATCCCATGCTTAGTGAGTGAGTGATGTCCCCCTCAGTTAGGGCACATTAAGGACAGTTCTGCTGCCCCGTTAATCATACAAGAAGGATCACAAAAATCCACCGCCACTCCACTCAGGATTTTAAGTGAACTTTAATGCCTAACAACCAAAATTGGCAAACAGGTACGCCTGCTAATAAGGTAAAGGAGTCCATGCAAATATGCTCTGCTCTGGGGGGTCTTTTCCCTCACTTCATCAACAGGTGGCAAGAGGAGCTCATTAAGCCCTCCAGCTTACATCATGTTACGCCATCCCGATATAAAGGTTTCCATCCCCCTAAAAAACTGAAGACAGGAACCTACCGGACACAGAACTGGTGTAGGGACAGTGCTGAGGAGAAAGACAGCAGTACAGAAATGTATTGGGCTGTCTTTCTACTAGGGGACTACCCAGCGCATACAGCTTCCAGAAATCACAGTAATCCTGAGAAGGGAGGAAAGGCAGATGGAAATTCCCCAACAAGCAGCCTAGCCCTGCCCCAGTTTCCCATGCATTTTGAGCCTCAAGAATCAGGGGGGCAGGGAGGCACTGTACTGTTCTCTCTGTTCTCTCTGGCTGAAGAGGGTGTAAGCCAGTGCTAAATTTGGCCTGCAGTAACCTGGCTCCAGAAACCCAAGACGCCACAGGGACAGTACAGTCTAAGCAGAGTGTCTCTCATTCCAATCAAATACTTGGTGAAACTCCCAGGGACAGCACCATTATGAGCAGTGAGAGCTGTGGGACCCTTGCTCCTGGAGGGCTTGGATGCTTCTAGCCTATCTTCTTTTCTCAGACACAGAGCAACTTCTTGTCAGGATTGGGGGGCAAGGAGTCATGAAAATGAGAATCAATTTCCCGGCCCTATGCTAGCCCATTATGAAAGGTAATATGCAACCAAATATGGAGGGCGGAACAGCAGGGGCAGTGCATGGTTGTGTCATGTTAGAAAGCAAGAATGGGTCATTAATAAACGAATCGTATCTGTCAGCATCTTCCATCCAAGTGTAGACTGTCACTCCTACAAATCCTGAACCTCACTTTCTTTCCCTTTCCAACAGCTGGCTTCAAACCAGAGGCGGGGGAAGTTCACCCATCTATATGTTAATTTGATTGATTTTCTTTTAAGAGTTGCCTTGATTCTGTATAAACTTGGCCAGCACAATGTTAACAGTTACATGTATTTTAATACCATTCATCTTTCAGTTTTTCCATATGACTCAGGCAAGTGTTCCGTTTTAGATAATGTTTGATGTTGTGTTGACATCATTTAGCAGTTCTGTCTCTGGAGTTGGGATTGAGGAGGAAGGGGTAGAGGTATAGGAAAGGAAGGTACATGGAAGAGGATAAAGGGTTAAATTAAGGCTCTTGTGCCTTTATTTCAGTTCAAGTTGGGGGGGGGGGAGGGCGCAGCAGCTTTGGAGGAGGGAAGAAGTCAGGTAGGAGGGAGGGTTCTTGGGATAGCCCTCCTACAACAACAATTTCCAATCTTTCTCCACCCACTGCAAACTCTTCCAAGAAGGGAACTAAGAGGCTTCAAGATTATGCAAAGTTATGCACCTAGGAACAAGGAATGCAGTCTATACCTACAGAGTAGAGGGTTGGGTCTGGGACAGCAGTAGCTCTGAAAAGGATCTTCGGGTCACACTGGACAAGAAACTCAACGTGAGTTCCCAGTATAATGCTATGGCAATAAAGGGTTAATGTGATCCTTGGAGGTATATAGTAGTGAGGAGGAACATAAAGGCTCCTTTATCACTACATAGAACAGCGGTGGTCCAATACTTGAATACTGCATTACATTCTGGTGTTGTAGTAGGTTTCGAAAGGAAAAAAAAAAAAAAAAAAAAAAAGATTTTAAAAAAAATTGTTGAAAAATTGGAGATGGTGCAGAAAAGAGCCACAAAAATTATTCGAGAGACTTAGAGAGCTCAATCTGTTTAACTAATCAAGAAGATTAAGAGGCGACTTGACTACAGAGTCTGGTATTTCCTTTTCAAGAAGGTATTTAGATAGTAAAGAAGTCTTTAATATAGTGGAGAAAGGCATAACAAGAACCAATGTCTAGAAGCTGAAGCCAGATAAATGCCAATGAGAAATAAGGGAGAAATTAACAACAGTGGAGATGATTAGCCACTGGAACAAACTATGAGGGGAAATGGGCTGTCTCTCTCTTGCTGTCTTCAAATCAAGACTGTACGCCTGGGAAAGATACGGTTTAGCCAAACACAAGTTGGTCTTCATACAGGGGTGCTCAGTGAAATTGAATGGCCTGCGTTCTACAAGAAGTCAGATTCCATGATGTAATGGTCCTGCCTGATCTGAAGTTATGAAGCATTAGAAGCTCAGAACAGTATTCTGGAGTGAAGATTCTTACTGAAGCTTCTATCACAAATCACCCAATGAAGTCTCCAACAGCACCAACTAGTTTATCTTGATTGGTATTTAATGCCACCCTCAGTGAGTTTTGCGAGGCTGCCAGACCAGGTGCTACTCCATACCATGTCCCCCAGCCACTAATGCACAGCTGGAAATGAGCATCTCAGCTGTGTGTTAGTGTAGTTAAGATCAGGAGTAGATTTACATCAATGTGTTTAATCCTTTTACAATACTAGTTAGCTGCTGCATTCTTCTTAATTTTATCCTCTGTATTTCCTGCTATACAGGGGATACTTAACTGTGTGTCCTGAAACCATGCAACTCTAACAGGAAAACAACTTCACGAAATGCAAATGGCTGGATTCCTACCAAGGTTGGATTCAATAGTCTTTTCTGATGGGCAGGAGGCAAATTGGCCACTCTGGGATAAAGATTTTAATCGATTTCTCTCCCCTCCAGTCCTGAAGAGGCTATGGCCCCATCCCTCATCCCATTACAGCTTGAGCATAAAGGAGGGAGGGAATAAAAATGCCTGTTGATAATTCATTATCCCTGTGCTGCTTGAACTGGGGGGGGGTGATGATATTTAAGCATAAGCCAGGGGTTCCTAGTCATTTGGATTAGCCCTGAAGGAAATAGTTTGCTTATTATAGAAGTTTGTTATCTTTTGGATCCTAATACTGTACTCATTTGCATGTTTATATATTACCTAAGTCGTATCTTTCTTCTAGTTAATAAATCCATAGTTCATTTACTAATGGACTGGCTGCATGTGCTGTGTTCAGTGTGAGAGCAGAGATGCAAATGGACCTCGGGTAAGTGACTGGCCCTTTGGGACTCAGAGTGACCTATATATTGTGTGATCTTTGGTGGGATGCGACCACCTCAACACAGTCAAACTTGGCTGGGTGGCAAAGTAGTTTGGAATACCAAGGGGACTGTTCACGTTCAACCTGTATCAGCCAGAGGAGTTTATGTGGTTACTTGGTTGGTGAAATGAAAATATTGAATAGAACTCACAGGGGAATTGAGGTTTGTGCCCTGCTTCTTAACAGTCTACCCTGAGGTTCATATTCTCACTTGTGAGCCGCTTCACACAGCATGACAAGTTTTATTCTTATCCCAGGCAAGGGAGAAGAAACCTGACTATGATGGATGAAAATGGCTAACACACAGGGCTAAAACATGCAGGCATTATCTTGATGGTAAACTGAAACCTGTATCATTCTCAGCCACAGAGCTGGTTGGTCAGATCATTCGCTAACCCTTTTCATGTGTGACCAACCCAGTCAGACCAACTGAAAGTGGGCGTTTGGACTCTTCCCCAGGAAAAGCTCGAGTGTATTAGAAGATAAAACAAGCTACTTGCAGATTTAAAACAAAAAACATCAGACAAACCGAGAAATAGCTATTTAATTGAGGAGAGTATTTCGCTGATGTTGGCATGAATGGGTGTGCTATTGCACAGAGAGAAAGACTCTTTACAGACATGCTGCAACTCATTCTCTGATCACATGCACACAGACTGACTTCCGGTTCCCTTCCCCTTGCAACCTGTGTTATTCTCTCACAGTTCCATGCAGGTTGCTAGACTGCTGGGTGTAGAAACTAGTATTCCTCAGTTCCGTACTTGTTCTGTGTGTCACAGACAGAGGCCATTCTGCTTCAGCCTGGAGAGGGAAGGGCCATCTCCTGGGGCCAGTTCCCTCTCAAATTTAATCCCTGTTCTCTCTGCTCAGATGTCACCAAGCTGGCCAACTGATGTCCATTATTATGTTGGTCTTTGGTTTTTTACATATGCTACTGACAGTGTCTTTTGATCACCCCAGATACAGACTAGATCACAATTTCAAATCAAGTCAGTGAAAGGCTTAATGGCCCCGGTGTGATTCCCTTTGACTATCTAACTCCATTCACCCCACCACCACACCAAGGGAGGTATCTTAAATTACAAGCAAACGAACATCTGCTAACCCCATTCTGGGTCAAGAGGCTGTAGAGGGTTCTGCAGAAAGAATGAAATAGGTGCAGTATTGGAATCCATTCTGAAAAGGAGTGTGATTGACCTTGATAACTAAATACAAGCAGACATGCACTGAACATATTAATGTACACTTTACATTCATTTCTAGCTCTGTAAACTCATCTGTGAGGCACTCTGATGGGCAAAGTCTACGAATCTATCTAGCTGCATACACTATCCAATGTATTATCAGTCAAGGATGGGGCCCCATCACTCTGGGCTTAGTATAAATTCATATCAGATGACAGTGCCTGACTCAGAGTTTGCAAAAGGTAGGAGGAAACCGACAAAGTATGGAAAAAAGAGCTAAAGCACAGCTGCTGAAATGGGAAAAGAATGCAGTTCCTCTCAACTCTCAGCCATGGCCCTAGCCAGGAGGTTATGCTGTATCCTAGTAGCTAGTCTTCAAGAATATGGCCTTATGCTGCGTCTGAACTGTTGTGTGTGTCAGCTTCCAGAAGTATAGCAAGAGATCAATGGCCCATTCTCTATTTCTTTTCCAGTACGCATTGTGCTTTGAGGCTTTATGTACTGTAGTACAAGATTTACAGGACAGCCATAATCAACAATACAGCCTTCTTTATTAGAGCAGTAACATGCTTTTCAACATTTAATCTCAATTAATATGTTTTAGCAACTGAAATTTAAAATTGCTAAGTGCTTTTCAGATAGAAAAAGATTAGCAGGAACAGGCGTGAATGAAAAATTCTCAGGACCTAGGAAGACATTTGTGGAGGGAATAGGGAACAGAAAGATAGAATAAGAGGGCAGGTCTTCACTGACAGCAGCAAATTCGCCACTCTCAGATTGAGCTTCTTCATCCACTGAGTGGGTCTGTCGATTGGAAAATCCTTCCCTGAAGACCATCCACTCAACTAGCATAGCACTGACTCAACGGGAGGGCATTTCCTGTCGACTAAGCGCACTGCAGGGGATACATAAGTAACTTGCATACCTCCCTTTGACTGCTGCCAAAAAGAGCACCTGAAGTGTAGGCCAGGGCAGAGTTGCGATCATTAGCCTACTAAAGTTTCTTCCCATCAACAATCTCAAGCTGTTTATAAACTTCAAGGAATTTAGCTTCTCAAATCCCTGTGAAGTAGAGCAGGTAAGTAGGTAGGTAGGCAGGCAGGCAGGCAGGCAAGTACCCTTTTTTAAGGAAGAAAGATTGGGAAACTGAAGTGCATGGAATTAAATAACTTGCTCAGGTCCAGTAGTTTATCTTCAGCGTTCTCTGTTATTTCCTCCAGGGTCTGACCCAAAGCCCACCACAATCAAAAATCTTGGATCAGGCCCATAGTTCATTAAACATACTGTAAAAGCATAAAAATAAAAATAATTTGTTTCTATTACAGTTTCAGACTCAGGACCCACCATGGATCAGAGTCGCCTGTGCTAAATACTGTACAAACATGGAACAAAAATAAAATTGGGGGACAGGGATTGTCAGTCTAACATCCTCCCCCCCAACTCAAAACAATTTGTGCACAGATTTAACCAAATCAGTCTAGAAATTGATTTTGTCAGACTAGTACAATCTCCCTAACATGGGGACTCTGGCATTTGTTTGAAAGAGCCCAGCACAAAGTGACACTGATTTAACTCATTAAGTTGAAAATCATACCTATGTGGTCAAGCCAGTGCCATACAGCATACAGACCAGGCCTAAGTGAAGGATTCACTTATTCATCCAAGTTATGTTAGATCAATGACAATTTATTAGGGGCTGGAAAACTTACTGGTGTGGTGTGCATCAGAAAATCCTTAACTTTGAGTTTGTTTTGAGATTTGCATCATATATTTCATCTTAATTGAAACCACCGATTTCAAGAACAGTTGAATTTTAAAAGTTTCTACAAGCATGAAAGTTGTGGTATGCAAACAAATTTTCTAGTTTAGATTTGTTTCCTTTCTCTAGGATGACCAAAATAATTTAACAACAGAGACCGAGAGGAAGGATGGTCTAAAACAGGGGTAGGCAACCCCCGGCACGCGTGCAACAGTGGCACACGAGCCCATTTGGAGCGGCACTCAGCATCCTCTGTGGCGCCACAGAAACTGCCACTCTTGCCTCCAAAAGACACTCCAAGTGGCTTCTTTCGGGGGCGGCTGCAGTGCGGAGGTCCCTGCCATGTCCATGCCCAGGCACACTATGTAAAGAAGCCCCCCCAGAGCGGCTCCTCTCTGTGGTGTGCACCAACAAAAGGAGTGACTCCAGGTAACTGGGGATAGGGGTCCCCAGGCACACTGCTGAGAGGAGCCCCTTCAGGTGGCTTCTTTCCATGAATGGGCTGTCGGCACCAGCTGAGGGTCGAGGAGGGGTCGGCCCAGGGGTCAGCAAAGGTTGCCATCCCCTGGTCTAAAAGCTGACATTCAACTCCTTCCTGTGTCATAGATGTCTATGAGATCTTGGGCAAGTCAATTCGCCTCTCTATACCTCAGCTCCCCATCTGTAATGTGGAGATAATAGCAGTTTCCCTACATCACAATGGTTTTGTGAGGATTTAAAAAAAAAAAAAAAAAAAAAAAAAAAGATTTGACGCATCAAGGCTATGGCAAGGGGAGCTTCAAAACTATCTAGGATAGAACAGCCTAGAAGTTGTTTTGACAGAGCCAAACAAATTCAAATGTTAAAGTGTCCCGTTCTCTTCTAAATCTAGAACCCTAAATTTTCCAAATTCTACATTTGTCAGACTGAGTTTACACATTCCTAAGCAAACCGCACAGAGTAATTAAAAAAAAAAAAAAAATTTCCTTGAGATGATGATTTTCTCTCCATAACTTGTCACTGTACTGGCTCAAGAGAAGAAACAGGCTTTGTTCCCCACGTATGTGAAAATATAATAACAAGGTGCCTAAATAGAAAGAGAAATCTAAACAGCTTCTTCTATCTGACTTTAGCTTAAGTAACTTCTTTGTTGGGTGAGGGGAAGCACATAACTGTTCATGAATGGAGTTTAGTTGTAGCCATGTTGGTCCCAGGATGTTGGCGAAACAAGGTGGCTCAAGCAGTATTTTTTTATTGGAGTAATTTCTTCTTGAAACCTGAAGAAGAGCTGCATGTGGCTCTAAAGATGGCCTCTCTCACGAGCAGACAATTGTTCAGTAAAAGATGTTGCCTCACCTTCTCTTTCTAATAGCTGTCCACGGTTAGCCTGGGAAGTCCTCCCAGAAAGAATGAGCCAAACAACATATTCTTGAAAACTGGGCTCAAAGACATCACCTGAAGACTAGCTAAAGATGAAGGATGTCTATGTCTGGCACACCTGAAGGGTGGAAAGATACCTGAGGGTCAGGGGAGATGTGTTTGAATAAAAAAAGCTAACAATTTTAGGAGTCATTAGGAAAGAGATAAGACAGAAAATATCCTATTGCCTCTTCATAAATCCATAGTACATTCACATCTTCAATATAGTGTGCGCAGATCTGGTAACCACATATCAAAAAAGGTATTAGAATTGGAAAAGGTACAGAAATAAAGGGAAACAAAAATGATAAGGGGAATGGAACAGCTTTCATATGAGGAGAGGTCAAAGACTGGAACTATTTGACTAGGAAGAGACAACTAAGGTAAGGGATATGATAGACTCATGAAAGGAAGAGTTATTTACCCTCTTGCATAACACAAGAACTAGGGGTCACCACATGAAATTAATAAGCAGCAGGTACAAGACAAACAGAAAAGTCCGTTTTTCTCCACACAATGCATTGTCAATGCATGGAACGCTTTGCTAGAGAGCATTGTGAAGGCCAAGACTATAAACAGGGTTCAAATGAAGAGCTAGGTAGGTTCATGGAGGATAGGTCCAATCTATGGCTATTAGCCAGAATGGGTAGGGATTCAAAACCATGCTGTGAAGCGACCCTACACACTGTTTGCCAGAAGTTGGGAATGAGTCACTTGCTGATTACCTGTTCTGTTCATTACCTCTGAAGAACCTGGCAGTGGCCACTGTCAGAAGACAGGATACTGGGCTAGATGAACCATTGGTCTGACCCAGCATGGCTGTTCTTATGTTTTAACTGATAAGTTTTCAGCACACCCAGGAGGTCATCCAGTTTGTCTGTCATTCAGCTCTAAAAAGTGAGCTGTAGTAAGAGGGCTATTCCCTAAATAATGCATGTGTTTCTCTCTTTGCACAGAGAGTTTACGCAGCCAAGTGCATTCAACTTAGACAAATTCTCTTTAGAGGGAAACAAAGTACAGCTGACCGGCGGATGGAACAGAAGGTGGAAGGTAAATGATGAGGAAGGCATGAGAACGTCACCTTCGCTGATGCTGAATAAATAAAGCCATTTGCTCAACCCTTTTGAAAGAAAACAGTGACGATCATGCTCTTCATAATGTGAGGGGTTGGGGGAAGAGAACCACATACACACAGCTTCCCTCTCTCGCTGCCAAGCACCAGACTTGGAAGAAAAGGTAATGTTACATAGTAAAAGCAAAGCATTTGGGGGGGGGGGCGCGCGAAATCAATGCTCCAGCTTCATGATATTTTGCCCTTTTAGGGCACTTCCCATCCAAAGAGGTCAGAGCAGGCCCTGCTGCCAAATCTGTAGATACCCACCAATCACACAAATGCTTACTGCTCTGGCTCCACAGACTTGGTGGGTATGATGGAGTTGCTTTATTTTGACAAATCTGGGTAGCAAGAACTTGAACCAACCCCTTAGGAAATCAGAACCTCTCTCTTTCTCTTGGCCCTCACTGGGGTCCACTGTAGAAGTCCTCTCCCCTTTTAAAGTCAAATCCCCATCACTATTCTCCTAGGGTATATCTATACTGGAGGCTCTGTTAAGTCGACTTAAAAAGTCGACCTTGTTAAGTTGACTCAGGGAGTCGACTGTCGACTGTCTGCAGCCACACTGGCAGGTGCTAGGTTGATGGAGGAGTGGTGCATTGTGGGTAACCCTGGGAGGGAGCCTGGAGACCAATTAGGTCGACTTTAGGGCTTCCCCATCCACACTGGATTAAGTCAACGTAATAAGGTTGACAAGCATTAAGGCGATCTTAAGAAGTGGTGTTAAGTCGATGTAAGGAAGTGCTTGTCAACTTAATTTAAGCCTAATGTGAACGCAGCAGTCTATAGGTTGACTTAACCTTCCTTAAGTCGACCTAAGGCTCCAGTGTAGACGTACCCCTAGGGCCTAAGGTATGTCTACACTAGGAAAGCTAAGTCAACTTACAGCATCTACACTAAAATCTTAAGTCGACTGCCTGCATCCACACACACAGGTGCTAAGTCGACAGAGAGCCACAGCTCCCTTCTGCCGGGGTGAAGAAGGGAGCCGCAGCTTCCTTCTCCTCAGCCCTAGGTCGACATAGGGAATTAAGTTGACCTAGGGTGTCCACACCAGCGTTAGGTCGACTAAAGTGTTTAGTCGACCTAAAAAGAGTGGGCGTTAAGTTGACTTAAGGAAGAGCTTAAGTCGACTTAAGGAAAGCCAGGTGTGGACGCGGCGTTCTCTAGGTCGACTTAAGCGTCCTTAAGTCAACCTAACTTGGAAATGTAGACGTACCCCTAGATCCCTCCCTCACCTGCACTGCAGTTCTGGACTTGGTCCATTTTTACCTCACATGACCTCCTTCTCTGGGGGCAGGGCTGTCCCGGGGAGGGGGGGGGGCGTGAACGGGGCGATCACCCCGGCCCCACGGGTACATGGGCCCTGTGCTGTCCTGCTCCCAGCGGGGCAGTGCGGGGCCCATGCGCACCACAGCCCCTCCTCCCACAGCCATCCCACTGCCTTCAGCAGCGAGCCAAAGGCAGTGGAACGGCGCAGGCCGGGAGGGCTATGCCCGGCCTCTGGGCTGGCCCTCCCAGCCCCCAGGGCAGAGCAGGCAGGCCCAGGCCCGGGCCCAGACCAGCTCCCCCCACCCCCCATAACAGGCAGCCTCGGCCTCCAGTGCCGGAGCCAGCTCCGTGCCGGCACCCTTGACCTCCCGGCCCAGGGCCAGCTCCCTGGGAGGTGGAGCGGGCCAGTGGGCCCGCCCTGCTCCCCTCCAGCATGGGGGGAGGAGTGGGGGCCCCCGCTTTGGCCAATTGGCCCAGGGCCCCGCTCCCCCCATGGGACCGCGGGTAGCAGAGTATAGGAGTTGGGATACCATGGGATTTGCTCACTAAAAATCATAAATCTTACAGCCAATCATGGCTTCACAAGGAAGATTCTTCTCCCAGCCCTGTGCCTGGGGAGGCAGCTATGGTAATATCCCCCTCTGAAGTGAAGAAAATACAGTGATAAAAGCTGGTAAACAAATTTTCTATTTACATATTTTGTCCATTGAAACTATGCCTTTTTGTCAAAATAAATACCAGTTTCATCAAAAAATGGGGTTTTCATTCAAAACAAAAATTAAAAATATATATTGAACTAACCCCGAGAAGTCTGGAAGTTTTTTTTTTTTTTTTTTTTTTTTGACAAAAATGAAAATTCAAAATTTATCCAAACTTTTAATGGGGAAAATAATATTTCCTTGACACACTACTAGTAAATCCCATTCATATGTATCACCATTACTCAACTTAACATTTTATTTTCAGAAAGTGGATACCATAAGGGACATGACAGTTTAATGGGATTTAAGTAAAATATGTATTTTATGAAACTTCAGAGTTTGCCTATTGTCAGTTTGAAGATTTAGGTCATTAAAAAGTTTGCCATCAATCCTCCCCACCCCTACCTTGCAGTCATATATACTGCATAATATACTGCTCCTGCCTAACAATGATTGACATTTTATAGGAAACTAATGGAGACTGTAATTAAAGCGAAAGTAGTACAACACTGGATAAAGCTATAAACTATTGGGTCAAAGCAGCATGGGTTCTTTGATGGAAAGCTGTACCCATCTACACTGCTAGAACACACTGGAAAAAGTAATAGAGTTGACAATAGCAAGCCACTGGACATAATTTATGTGGATTCTCAAAAGGCTTTTAAGGAGTTCCCTCATAAAAGATTATAAGGAAAATAAAAAACATGGGGTCAAAAACATAGGGTCAGGTGCATAATTTTGTCATGGTTTAAAATCTGATTAAAGCAGTAAGAAACCAAGGGATATGGCGAATGACTGCTCCACAGAGTGAAGAGAAATAAACAGTAGGGTAGTCCACGTGGTACATTTATTAATGATTGGAATGAGAAGAGTACAGTGGGCTCATGAAATGCAGGCTTCTTAGAGAAAGACTTCAGAGTAAAGCTAAACAAGTTGTTCCAATCCTACCATATAGTTTTGCCTATTTCAAAGTTTGCAGCTAGCTGTCCAGCATGGGATTTTCTCCAACACATTCATTGCTCAGATTATGTGCTGAGAATTTCCACAAAATGATTTTCAGTCTCTAAATCACATGGGAGCAGTATATGGAAGGTATCGATTATTCATAGTTACAGCTGTTTCACTGGCAATGCAAACCATTTGGTGTTTTGCTAGATACATGAACAAATGGATTCGTGTGACTGTCACAAAATAGTCACTGAAAGCAAATTTCAATCTGTTTTTTCCTTCCAAGGAGTTTCAGCTAAATCCTAATTCAAATAGTAACGCTTATCTAACTGATTAATGGTCCATGCTGCCAGTCAAAACAGACGCTTCCTGCTGCACACTTAGATTACTTGCTGGGTCAGAATATACATGAGCTATGACTTGCTCACAGCAGGATGCCAAGTAGGACGAAAGGACCCACTACACATTCAGCAAAGCTATCGATCAAGAATGTAGATCAGGTTTATATAAATAATAGCTGACATGAAAATGAAAAACCCAATACTTGAGCAACATACACCAGATCAATGACATTAGTTGGTTTCTTTAGTATTTGGAAGTTGCACATTTAGACAAACACTCCTGCGCGTGCAGGACAGGATTACTGATTCAAGTCCAGCCTATATTCAGTAGCAAACCCCTAAATCATGTTCTGTTGGCTATTTGGTGCCCCTTGAGCGACAAGTTGATGGTCTCAGGCCATTTCCTAATTCCATCTCCTAAAACTTCCAATAAGGGCATCATATACAAGTGGACAAGGACTGAAGAGACATGAAAACTGAAGTTCCTCTCTACTGCTAGGTCCCTTCAGTACGTAACAGACATTTACTGGCAACTACTACATATTCTGTGGACACAGAGGAAACCTGCTATTTCTTGTGCTTCCTAAATTCACATATTTAAGTCCCTGTTACAAATAGGAGTTGAAGGTGGTAATTTTGCTCTGATATACATTAACAAAACTTGGCAACTCACAGATCACTTTTCATCTGAGGATTTCAAAGTCACCACTGCAGTCCAAAGAGCACTTGGGTGTAAATATGTGAGAACGCTTGTACCAAATCTTTCAGCCGATGGGCATAAAGATTTGTAAAGAAAAAAGCCACAGAATTAGCCAGTTTGCTAGGAGGTATCAAGAGCAGAAATCAATGAAAAAAATCCTCACCTCTGCAACAGTACATGGTAGTGGATGCAAGGAAGTAGGTGAAAGACTTTCATACTTCCACCAGCCTATTTGGTTGAGTAAACCCAGTGTTTTCAGCAACCAAAGGTATGAGCTGTGGTTTGCATAACAGACAGTGGACTCATTCCTCAAGATGGAAGCTCTCCAGGTAGATACAGGAGGCTAGACGCGATTAGTGGCAGACCTAGAAGCCATCCTATTTTTAGGCGACAGGAAGGTCTTTTAGATCTGCAATCTGTCTCACAGCCAGTTTATGAGGAAATGAAGGCTATAGATATTCCAGATGGAGATGTAGCACAACAATTTGCAAACAAAAAACTCACTTTAGGCAAAGAAGTTTTCAAGTTTAAAACAAAATCCGACAAACACAATACCTGCTTTAAGTCTCACCTGAATCTACAATGCATTTAATGGTCAATAGGACAGTAACCATATAGGTTATCATTGAAAAAATGTTGGAAGCTGAAAGTTCATGGTAAATTACTAGCTTATGCTTAGCACACCAAGGCCTGGACAGACAGACAGCCAAGCCACAAACACAGACAGCCAAGCCAAACTCAGTGTATGCTAAACATCCAGAACCACTGTTTCAAGATATGGTTTTCATTACCTTCACTCAGATTTTGAAAATACATCAGCTTCAGATTATGTTTTTAATTAAGCCGTTCAAAAGAGTCTTTTGCATCAGGAAATGCATTGTGTTTACCACAAATATTCCAGATATAAACAGTCTCAGCTTTCAAACATATCCCACCGCAAGCGATTGGGTGCCAAAATGACAGCAGTGGCTCGCTTTAAAGTTCCTTCTTTGCAAAGCTGCTATTTCTCACTTTAAGTGCCACTTCTCAGTGAAGTCTAAGCAGTGTGAAAAGAAAGGAGGAACTCTGTTGAGGCCTTCACAGTTCCCCAGTAGCGTCTGTCACTCAAATGCAGCTAGCCTTAATCCCAGCTCTGATAAACAGTGAAAACTATTCCTTTGGAGAGGGAGTCATGACAAGAGGCAGAGCAAGGGGGAGGGTGAAAGAAAACAGACTATGGTGTGTGCCAGGATCTTTAATCAGGCCAAGTCAGCTAACTGGGGGGAAGGGGAGAAAAGGGTAGCTAGCTAGCACAAAATTCCAACTTTATATGAACTACAAGGGGAATTTTTTAAAAATTAAGTGTTTGCTGTTTAGACTGCCCTCTAAGGAAGAGGAAAAAAGCCAAAAGGGCAAATATATTTCCCAAAGTGGTTTAATCCCCAAGGATCCTTTATTGGAAAAATTGTTCTTGCATTTGACCAAAGGGCTCTTTCACCCTCTGTGAAGAGCAACAGTTGTCTGCAGAAGGTATTTCTAGTGCATCCATCATGCCAGAACCTTCATCAAATTACCACTGTGGTTTTAGTGCTTCGGAGTCAGAATATCAGGGTTCCATCCCAGGCTCTACCATTGCCTAAATGTCTTGCCCTGTGTCTCAGGGAGTCAGAGTATATGCATCTGTAAAAATGGTTTCAAAACTATCTACCAAATGCATGCTCAGATTTAATACAAAAGTTCTTTACAGATATTTCTATGACATTGCTCCTAAGGAATTTAAAAGAAAAAAATATTTCCCTCACATTCACAAAATAGAACCTTAATCAGATTGACAGACAGCAACCAAGTAAGAAGTTTCTCCTTTCTTTGACCTCTTCACCTCCTTTCGCTGCTGTGCCAGTCTCTGTTACGTATCCTGCACATGGAACTCCCATTAAATGTCAATGTAGAATCAAGTCCAGAGTTTGCCTTAAAGGTTCTCGCATAGGATAAAAAAAAAATCTGGAGAGAAAGATCCTGACCCTAATTTGAAGGGAAATATGAAGTTAAAGACACCTCCAAGAACAGACTATCCTTTATGTGGAGTCCATCTCTCTCAGTGCTACGCTATCTTTCTTCCATTATATGGTGGGCTTTTTAAGTGGGGACAGGCTGCTGAAAGTTTCCCAAAACAAGTCATGAAAAAACACCAAAAAACCCAACCGCAGCATATCTACAGCCAGAAAGAACAGGGGATAGGCTGGAGAATCGCACCCTTCCCGGAAAATGCAAGTCTATGTGATTGTGGATTCCCTTCTAAGGAGGACAGGCAAGCCTATAACTAGAGCTGATCCAGAGAACAGAAGGGTGTGCTGCTTGCCTGGAGCTAAGATACATGATGTGGATCTGCGGCTGAAGAGGATCCTAATGGGAGCGGGAAAGAATCCTCTGATTGTCCTTCATGTGGGTACAAATGATATAGCTAGATTCTTATTGGAACATATCAAAGGAGACTATACCAGGCTGGGGAGGACTCTCAAGGAGCTAGAGGCACAGGTGATCTTCAGTGGGATTCTGCCTGTCCCTAGACGAGGACAACATAGGTATGAGAAGATTCTGACGATCAACAGATGGCTCAGGCAGTGGTGTTATAAGGAGGGCTTTGGGAGGTATGGGCACTGGGAGGCGTTCATGGATAGAAGACTGTTTGCTTTGGATGGACTTCACCTGAATAGGGAGGGAAACAGACTTCTAGGAGGGAGGTTAGCTCAACTGATTAAGAGAACTTTAAACTAGGGAGTCTGGGGAGATGGTTGGGAGATGCCCGGACAATCTCCATGCTTGATATTTGCGTTGAGAGGAAGGAAAATGAAATAGGAAAGGACATAGATGGACATAGGGGAGCAGTATGGACATTAGAAAGAAGGGAAATGCAAATACTGGTCTGATGGGCGATGTTGTCAATAGTACAACACTGCCACATTGGGTAAGGAATGTGAGTGAAGCCAAGCAGCAAAACCTAAAATATTTGTATACTAATGTGAGAAGCCTAGGTAACAAAATGGAGGAACTGGAACTAGTGGTAGAGGAAAAGAAATTATAAAAGAAAGATATTATAGGGAAAACAGAAACATGGTGTAATAGAAGCTACGACTGGTGTACGGGTATTGAAGGCTATGTGCTCTTTAGGAAAGACAGCCATAGTGGCAAAGGTGGGGGAGTGGCACTGTACATCAATGATGCAATAAAATGTAAAGAAATTCAAAGTGATGGAATGAGTAAGACAGAATCTATCTGGCTTAAAAATAACATTGGGGAAGAAAGCTACTAGAGTTTCTCCAGGGATAGTGCTTGGGGTGTGTTACAGACTACTGGGATCTGATTTGGACATGGACAGAGACCTCTTTAAGGCCTTTAAGTAAACACTACTGGGAACTGTGTGATTATGGGTGACTAACTTCCCGGATATGGACTGGAGGACATGTGCCAGTAGCAATAAGAGGCCCCAGATTTTCTTGGATGTGATAGCAGACAAATTTCTCCACCAAACAGTTTCCAAACCGAGAGGAGATGCAATCTTAAATTTGGTATTGGTCAGTCGTGAGGACCTCATAGAGGAGCTGGTTGTAGGGGACAACCTAGGTTTGAGTGACCACGAGCTAATCCAGTTCAAACTGAAGGGAAGGATAAACAAAAATAAATCTGTGACCAGAGTCTTTGACTTCAAAAGGACTAACTTTAAAAAAATTAAGAGAATTAGCTAGGGAAGTGGACTGGACCAAAGAACTCATGGATGTGAACGTTGAGATTGCTTGGAATCGCTTCAAGTCAAAGTTGCAGGAACTATCTGAAGCCTGCATTCCAAAGAAGGGGAAAAAAATTTATAGGCAAGGGTTGTAAACCAAGCTGGATGAGTAAACATCTCAGACAGGTGATTAAGAGGAAGCACAAGACCTACAAGGAGTGGAAGATGGGAGGGATAGGAAAGGAGGGCTACCTCTTGGAGATCAGAACATGTAGAGGTCAAGCGAGGAAGGCTAAAAGCCAAGCAGAGTTGGACCTTGCAAAGGGAATTAAAACCATTAGTAAAAAGGTTCTTTATCCATATAAATAGGAAGAAAAAGGAGGAAGAAGTGGGACCACAACACTGAGAATGGGGTGGAGATCAAGGATAATCTAGGCATGGCTGAATATCTAAATAAGTACTTTGCCTTAGAGTCTATATTTATATATATATGCTATGAAATTATTGAACTGAGGGCCAAATTCTTGTTGTGCTGACTTCAACTTCAAATAGGATTGCAATGAGATTTATGATAACAGGACTGTGTATTGGGAAATATGCACATTTTTAGTTATAGTGAGTTTCTTTCCCTTATTTTCCACTGTTTCTGAGAAAAGACAGGTGATTTGTGCAACATTTAGCAAGAGTGACAAAATAGGAAAAATTTAACCCACGATTTTTTATGAGTTTTGCATATTTATCTTCATTTCGCTGAACAGATTCATAGCCTGTTTTTTGGGTGGAACATGTTGCAATATTTACAAGAAAGCTTTGATTTTCCATAGAGAACAAATGCACATCCCCAGTATTATGCCAGTAAAAAGTGAATTTCTTTGCACACCTCGCGTTTTCATAAAACTGGCAGTGCTCAGAGAAACTAAATGGCTTGTCCCACGTCTCAGGGAGACCCGAGGTCACAACAAAACCCAGATTTGCATGTTTCAGTTAAGATGTGTGTAAAAGACAAATGCCTTAAATTAGTAAAGCTGTTTTTAAAGTTCACAGAAGATAGAGTAAGGACTTTTTGGAAAAGGAACGTGAGGATTTAGAGATACTGTAACTTCTCTCTCCATATTGCTATTTTATCTAGCCCAGATAGCAGTGAATGAAAATCAGTACTTGAAGGCTCTTTGTCATATGACTGTGATGCCAATCTAGTTCCAAGTAACCACCCACTACTGCTGGCACTTTTCCTTTTTGGAAGCTTTAGCAGAGAAAGAGTAAGTGAGCATTTATGGACAGTCACTGGGGGTGAGAGAATGGCAAGGGACAAAAATATGGTGAGGAAAGCCAAAAATATACCTGGTATCTCAAGGAGGACACAAAAAAGAGCAGCCCAGTAAAATGGTCACTATTTCTCTTCTGAGCAGATAGGCAAGGAGTAAGCAATACCTCAGAGTCACCCTCCACAGCCAACATGGACAGAGAAATAACCGATTCTGTTTACTTCCCTCTCGGGGCCTGCAAGAAGCACCGAGTCACAATGTGGTTCATATTCTGCTTCAGGCCAGCCCTGAAAAGATTAAGCACTTCAAAACAAGACACAGGACAAGAACAGGACAACGTAAGGGGCATATCTATATGATGCCAAGGAAGAAGAGATTGCTTTGAAGAAGTGGGTGGGAAGATGGAGTGAGATCTCCCCCTCCATCTCTGGAAATCATTGGTAGTCATACAAAGAAGGTAGAGGAACCAGGTCAAGATAGAAAGTTCTTCAACTTATGAATTCATGTAAAACTACAATGGTTTCTCAAGCTTTAAAAAGACTGTGCAGGTACTCTGATAGCCTGATTAAAGACCCATGTTAGGTTTGAATGAGTATGAGCTGTATCTGAAGCAGCTGCAGCTAATGCATTGGCATTTATCACCCATCCCAGATTTCATGTCATTGTAGTAAAAAAAAGTAACATTCATTTTATAGAGGATGACTGCAGGCACCATCAACCATGGTTGGAGGAACCACACACACTGCTAGTCTGCTGTGTTCAAGCAACTCAGGAAAAGAGTTTTTGAGCCGTGTTCTGTGAAATTTCTCTTTTTGCTGTCAAGAGTCACTGCTTGTGAACATTTTACAATAAGATTCACTATGGTGGAACAAACATATGAACCTTTAAAATGCATTTATGCTCCAAGATACAACCCTGTCAAAACAGCTCCGCAACGTTCCTTATTTGTGTTTCAAAGATTTCTCAATCCAGCTTGCTCATATTTCAAGTAACATTTTGTATACTAAAAGTCAGGGATCTAAACCTGGGACTTGAAAATCATGCTGGCCTCTTTCCGCCTCAGACATCATCAGGAATAAATGGCTCTCCAAGGTAAGTTAATATCTGTGCAACCCTATGATCTTCAAATCATACCCACATCGGGTCTGCATATCTCATCACAAAGCAACATAAGCTAAGAAAGAAAATACAGGTGGTCAGTACCATTCCCATCAGAGTCACTGTGGGACATGAGAGAATCAGACTGAAAAATGACGGCATGTCTATTGTAGTGCCTCAGTCTGAATTCAGACATCAACAGCTTTATTTTGGCCTTTATATGTACTGAAAACATACATGTTCACACCACAGTGTGCAAAGAAAATAAAATGCATAGTATTATATACCAGTCAATGAATGTGAACATAGACTCTTCCTCAGAAGCTACACACACTTTCATTCTCCCCACGCTCCTACCTATGATCTCCCTGAACCACCCCAAAAAGGACAAGGCCCAATATCCCAAAGTTCGCACCTCAAAGCACAGAATTCAGATCTGTTTAACTTAATTCACACTGGGCAGTATCCGAATGCTCAGAAACATACGAGTAGTGGTGGGTATGCAACTAAAAATCTGATTTTCTATTAGTTTCCCTTTGCACTGAACTAATGGAAAGGAAACATGAGCAGAGGTCACCTTAAATGCAGCTCAACCCTCATCTTTCACCCAGGGCTGTCCCGTGGGGGGAGCGGGGCCCAGGGCCAATTGGCTGAAGCAGGGCCCTGCCCCCATGCTGGGGGGAAGCATGGCGGGCCAACCAGCCCGCTCCGCCCCCCAGGGTGCTGGCTCTGGTCCCAGAGGCCACCTGAGGCAGGGAGCTGGCTGTGTGGGGCAGGCCGGGCCCCATGTGCTCCACCCCGAGCCTGACTGCTCCACTCTGGGGGCAGGGAGGGCTGGCCCAGGGGCCAGCCAGAGCCTCCCAGCCCACCCTGCCCCGCTGCCTTCAGCTCGCTGCCAAAGGCAGTGGGGTGGCTGTGGGAGGAGGGGCTGCGGCACGCGTGGGTCCTGCACTGCCCCGCTGGGAGCGGGATAGTGCATGGCCCACGTAATCACGGGGCCCAGGGCAATCGCCCCGTTCGCGCCCCCCCCCGGGACAGCCCTGCTTTCACCATGACTTTGATTACTGGGACCAAGCCAATCATGTACCTAGGGAAACTGTCCAGTAATAGCGTCATTCTGAAAGACTACCTAATTTAACTCTCTAGCCTAAAGAAGAACCTTCTTTTAAAGGATTCATGTACTGTAAAATTCTCATTAAGTGATGCAACGATTATTTAATAGTCTATAAAAATTCACCCTTTAGCCCAAGTGCACACACCCATCAGAACCTTGCTTACTCGCATTGAATTGCAAATTAGCAGGCAAGTGAGCAAAAAGACAAAGACACTTCAGCCTGTCTTGAATGTTTTTTCCACTATATATTGTTTTGATTACTTCAGATCAATTTTAATTTATAGTAAATATTAGAGCTAGTCAGGAAATCATCTCCTCCCCCAACAAATGTTTTGTGACACAGATAGACTTCTCATTTTTGGTAAAACTTTCTGTTTTGGGGAAACTGGAAGCCAAGTTTTTGGTTTAAAAAGGCTTTCAGAGACAAGTTTCTTGCAAAAAAAATTCTATTTACTCTAAAAGAACATGACCAAAAAAACCCCCTGAAACTAAACCCCAATAGCTCTGCTATTAAATATACTGCGGTATTACTTTGGAGAGATAATTAAATCTTAATCACATTGAAACTTTCCTAGCAGCCTGCTCTTAAATCTCTGCAGCAAGGTAGGAAAAGTTGTGTGTGGAAATTATTGTGTGCACCATTAGTGAATATGTATGTGACAATGGGTTAGGCATGCAATACCATGTAATCAGCAGCATTGCACGTGCGCGCACACACACACACACGGGTCAGCTGGCAACTCTCGGCAGCTTTTATGTTGCTAGGGAATTGGAGGGGCTCTTCAGAGAGAAGTCACATCTAGAAGTCAGACGATGATCATATTGTTCCCCCCTTTGATCATAGACTCTTTTGAGAAAAAGGGGCCGGGGGGGGGGGGGGGGACAGAAGTCAACACAGAGAAATGTGCAATACAGTGTTCCTCAAGGATCAGTCTCACCTTTTCTGTTTTTCCAGGCTATGCACATAGAAAAAGCCTCAATCTCTCACTAGAGTAACAATATTATACAGTTGTCCCACAGTGGCCCTTCCATATGGGACCATGCTAGTTGGTGCAGCTCTCCAAATCCATAGGTGGAGATGACAATGAATTTTACATGTCAGATGTTCATACCATCAGCATTCCGTGGCAGTGACAGATATGGATGCATCCTTCAACCAGTGCATGCCTAGGGGTAAGCAGTGAGGTTGCAAACTCTGCAGATATACAAAGCTACTCAAGAGAGCGAAGTCCAAAGCAGACTGAGAAGATGAAATTCAGTTTTGATAAATATGCATGACTTTGTATTGGAAAACATAATCCCACCTATACTTTCAAAATGATGGGGTCTAAATTAGCTGTTACCAGTCAAGGAAGATTTTGGAGTCATGGATAGTTCTCTGAAAACATCCGCTCGGTGCCGCATTAGTCAAAAAGTCCTAGTGGAAAGTTAGGAGTCATTAGGAAAGGGATAGATAAAGAAAGTAAATATCATAATGCCATTATAAAAATCCGTGCTTTGCCCACACCTTGAATACTGCATGCAGTTCTGGTTGCTCCCTCTCAAAGATATTAGAATTGGAAAAAGTACACAGAATGATAACTAAAGTGTTCATGGGTATACTGAAAATAAAGGGACTGTTCAGCTTGGAAAAGAGGGATATGATAAAGGTGTACAAAAATCATGAATGGTAAGGACAAAAAAAAGCAAGTTTTTTTAACCCCTTCACATAACATACAAACCAGGGATCATCCAATGAAATTAATAGGCAGCAAGTTTAACACAAGGAAAAGGAAGTACTTCATGCAATATAGTTAACCTGTGGAAGACGTTGCCAGAGGGTCTTGTGAAAACCAAAAGTACAACTTAGTTAAAGAATGAGATTATGTCTCAGATGGAGTACTGTGTCCAATTTTGGTCACCAATATCTAGAAAAGATGTAGAGAAACTGGAAAGAATCCAAAAATGAGCAACAAAGATGATCAAAGGGATAGGACACAAGCCAGATGAGCAAAGGCTGAAGGAATGGGGTATGTTTAGAAAAACAAGAAGATAGGAGATTAAGGGGGAACATGGTAGCAATCTTCAAATAATTGAAAGGCTGCCATTAAAAAAAAAAAAAAAAAAAAAAAAAAAAAAGATAGAGTCAAGTTGTTCTCTCTTGCTACAGAAAGTAAGACAAGAGGCAATGGAGTCAGAACTACTGCATAGTAGATTTAGATTAATTCTCAAGAAAAGCTTTCTAATTTAAGAACAGCAGGACAATGAAAGACTGCCTAAGGAGATTGTGGAAGTTCCTTCACTGGAGGTGTTCAAAGAGGCTGGAGAGCTATTTGCCTTGAATGGTTTAGACAACAAATCCTGCATCTTGGCTGGGGGTTAGATCTGATGGCCCATGCAGTCCCTTCTAACTGTATGCTTCTAAACCCCCAGATGCTGGGAGTGGACAACAGGGAATGGATCACTTGATAATTGCCCTCTTCTGTTCATTCCCCTCTGAAGCACCTGGCATTGGCTATTGTTGTAAGCTAGGACATTAGTCTAGATGGACCAGCAGTCTGACAGACATGGCCATTCTTGTGTTTTTTCATTGGCATGCTAAGGCATATCAATAGCTACATGTGGTCATGGTCTACATGGCAAGGTGGATTATGATCATATCCTAGCACAATTCTCTCACAGCAGTGATAAAAATGTTATTAAAGAGAAGGAAAAATAAGTTCTTTTCCAGTTTGTTAGAAACTCCATGTTCTATTCACTGGTCTCAGCATCCACTGGCAAATAAGGTATCCCATAACATGGAAACATTAGAAAGTTAATTTTGGAGCAATGACACCCCTGCAGATTTTGGTCATCCAGCATTTTTATTTGACAAATAAATAGCATTACTGATCCTTTCACCTAATCTTCCTTCCAGGACCAGGTGACAGATGGAAAGCATGTCTATGTTTAAACTAGAGGCACTGCAGAGTTGCTCAGGCCATTACACCAGATGAAGTCACCACCCTACCAAACCAGCCAAGGAGCAGGCATCTACTGGAAACTGGTACCAGTCTAAACATTATTGCAAACCCTTGTAATGCTCTTAAAGCTCTGGACTAACAGCAAGTCAAAGTAATGGAGAAGTTTGCTAGGGGAGGAAGATTGCCAGAAAGAAAGTCAGGCAAAACATTCAAGTTTTACAAGAGGAGACTCGGGTATATTTCGCCTTAAAACAGAACTACTCATACTGATTTTGATTCATTTAGTTACAAGAATCCGCTGTGTAGATTATATCTTTCCTTTCAGGGCCATTTTGAAAAAAAATACAGAAAAATTGCTTTGTTAACAGTTCACTGTTTTGCCTTCGGCATGATAAACCAGGATCCCCAGGCTAAGGCAAACACAGATTTCAAACACAAGAAATTTGATATAGCAGAAGATTTTTCCAGTGCATGACAGGATGGCATTGTTTTCATGAAGCCTTGTCCGTATTTAGGAAGGCATGTAGAGGATGTGCAGCTACACACCACACTGAAGAGCAGGCTGAGTCCACACTGTTGTATGTAGCTACACATGGCAGTGAGAGGATCTGTCAGTGTCCTGCTGCCTCTCCCCTACGTTGCTAAGCGTAACAATGCAGAGGTGGGAGAGACTGCTTGGGAGTATAGAAAGCCATGTGATTAAGAATATTCTGGCATGGCTTTAATCTGCGCATCTAAGCGGTGCCTTGAAACCTACACTGCTACTTACACCTGCGTTAGCTGGATGTTCAGTTTATATCCTCTACATGCTGTCGCAAGGGAAATGAACAGAGAAAAGAATGGTGTTTGTCAGGCGAGTTACCTCAGCTGACTTAACTTAGCTCAAGTTAAGTTAACAACATGGGAGACAGAGTTTAAGACCTTCTAGCCCAGTACAGGAGCTGTACTTTAACTAGATCAGTACAGTCAAGTGGTGTAAACCCCCCTACTGTAGATAGTCATACTAGTATAGAATAGCTTATTCCACTTTGGGAAGGGGACAGATGTATTGGTACGAGGCATTAATTAAAAAACCAAATCACACTCCTAGCGAAAACAGTTATATAGATTAAAAAAAGAAACACCACCGACGCTTGTAGGCCAAGCCTAAGATTATTGTAGATGGCTGTGCTGGAAGCTAGGCCATAGGTGTTCAGATGGATTTTCAACTGAATTAAGCCAATATATTTTTTTAAAAAAAAGAAAAAAAAACAAAAACAAAAAAACCACAAAGCACTTTTTGGCTCATGTATCCACAGCCTCAATGGCATGATTAACATGACCTGCTTTGGGAGTAAGAGGACCTAAAGACAAGGACATTAAGAAATCCATGATTTTATTTTCCCCTTTTAAAATAAAAATAATGAGAAAACCTAACTGAGCCAGTAATTCAGAGCACCTCAGCAATACTGAGCTAAACTGAATGGAGTATTCACTGAAGCTGGAAGATTTCCATTCCTCTCCAGTTCCCCACAAACATCAACATTCTCTGCTAGCCAAACATCTTGCACTGAAAGTATCCATTTTCTGTCAGGAGAGCCGTGAAATAGTAACTCCTCCATTTTATCTTTTAAAATTCCTCTAGAAAAGTTTCTAGTCATGTGTGAATATTTGGAAGAGGTTTGGGGGCTGATTACTCCAGTGGGACTGGAACCATCTTTGCCCAACTTCCTTTTCTCTCCGTGTACATGACTGCCTGATCTGGTTCAACATTGCCACTTCTGAGCACCGCTTCACGGAGCCTGGACAAAAGCATTCCAAAGGGCTACAGTTGGGCCACTATGTGAGAGCGAGGTTATTCGGGTAGGCATGAGATGGGAAGCTCATACGACCATTTAAGATATGGTTAACCGCATACAGTAAATGGTGAAAAATTATCTTCCCTTCTCCTCTCTTATTTATAGTAACTTTGGATATTACCTGTGACAATAACAAGAACAAAATTTTAAACACGAAAATGTGATTTTTCAAGTTCATTGGATTCTCTTAAATAGCTTTTCCTGAACAGCAGGAAATGTTGTAGTGATTGCTGCTACCAAAGCTTTATGGTTTCTGTGTCTCCCGTGGATGAAACCCAGGACAGTGCTGGGCAAAGAGGGGTTGTTGGAAGATACACCTGCTACTGGCTGGCCAGAGAGGTACAACAGAATGAGTTAATGGTGCTTGCTAGCCACTAGATCCCCTCGACCAAACAAACGCAATGAATTCTTGGCATCAGTGAGAGTGTGAGGGAGACTTTCCCAGCTGAGCCATTCTTTGTAGGTGACAAATCTGAGGAACTGTCCCAGATGAACATATTCAGAACAAATCATTGAGTTAAATAATAATACATCACCGGGACAAGACGATACTCACTCAAGAGTCTGAAAGAACGAAGGTTAAAAAAAACACACAGGACTGCCAACAGTGCTATGTAACCTATTGTTTAAAGCAGCCTTGGTACCAGATCACTAGAGCTACGCAACACCAACTCTAGAGGCAATCCTCACAATTATAGGCCAGTAAAGCTAACTTAAGTACCAGGCAAACTAGTTAAAACTATAGTAAAGAACAGAAGTAGCAGACACAAATGAACACGATACATTGGAAGAGACACAACATGGGTTTTGTAAAGGGAAATCATGCTTCACTCATTTACTAGAATTCTCTGAAGGGGGCCGAACAAGCACATGGACAAGAGTGATCCAGTGGACAGAATGTACTTGGACTTCAAGAGCCTTTGATGAAGTGAAAGGATAAGAGGAAAGGACCTCTCATGGATCTGGTCAAGAGAGAAGAAAAAGGCTAGAAATAAATGTTCTCTTTCCAGTGCTAAAATAGCAGGGTGCCCCAAAGAGCTGTACTGGGACCCGTGCGTTTCAACAAATTCACAAGTGATCCAAAAAACGGGTAAGCAGTGAGGCGACAAAGTTTGCAGACAATATGAAATTACTCAATAGTAAAGCCCCAAGCTGACTGCAAAAAGTTAGAGGACTCTCAAATTTGGATGACTGGATCACAAAATGGTACATGAAGCCCTATACTAGTCAGTACAAAGTATCAGATGCTAGAAGACATAATCCCAACTACACATACAGATTTGGCCATCACTGCTCAAGGAACTTCATGGATAGTTCTTGGAGAACATCCACTCAATGTGCAGCAGCAGCAAAAAAGGCTAACAGTGTTAGGCAGCATTAGGGAAGAAAGACACAATAGAAAATATCACCATACATAATGTATACATCCATAGTACACCCACACTTTGAATACTGTGTGCCATTATGTTTGCCCCAGCTCTAAAAAAGAAATTAGAAATTTCTCTATTAGAAATTGTAACGGTGCAGAGAAATGCAACAACACTTAAGGGTATAGAACAATTCTGCAGGAGAAAAGCATGGCAAATTGCCAACTCTGCTACCGTGGGTTCAGCACTTTTCCTTCTTATGGAGGGTCAGGGCACTGCCTGTTGCCCCTATTTCTGGGCATCGGTCACCCTGGCTGTGCCCAATAGGGCAATGGGGGAGGGGGAAGGGACCCAGGCCTGCCCTCTATTCCGGGTCCCAGCCCAGGGGGTCTGCTAGCAGTTATGTGCCGCTGACAGGGAACAGGTGGATACCATCCCCATTGTGCTGATAGGGAAACAGAGGCAGAAACATGAAATGACTTGTGCAAGGCCTTACTGGCTGGGACTAGAACCTCAGGGGCTTGGCCGTTTGTCCTGTACTTTATGACAGTCACAGCTAGCCTAGTGTAGTTAAACACAGCAGCACTTTTTAAAAGAAGTTTACACAGCTGCTTTAAATAAAAAAAACAATCAAAGTACAGGGCAGCAACTACAAAGACACCATGTTTATGATGTTCATTACTCCATCAAATGGAGGGAAGCCGCGTCTCTGGGCCTATAAGGAATTCCAGTGTTAGGGATGGAAAGCTGATTGAGACTCTGAGGGGAAGGGGCAGCAGGAAATATTCACTTCAGTCACATTTCATTTTAGACAAACCTTGTACCTAAGCAGTGCAAAGTGACAGTTCTTCCCAAAGCCCAGGATGAACGTATCCTATTGACACACCATTGCAAGGGGTATGGGAAGCTTGCCCCTCCCCCAGGAAGGAGTGTGGCCATAGCAGTGCCTCATCCTCACACCTCAAAACTGTAGTGCTCCCAGAAAAGGCAGCGGAAAACAGGCAGCACTCACTACACTCCAGTGAATACAGGGGTTATTAATTATACCTCACTTCTACTTAGAGGTGGAAGGCAGGATTCCTTGTATTCTCATCTCCTTGAGCACCTGGACACAAGCCAGACCTTACGCACTTGCAGCAAACAAAGTTTATAACATGCTAGGTGAAATGCATTTCTTTCCAGACACGGAATATGTCTGACCTGCCTTCAGTTTTGGGACATTATTTCTGAGGAGAATGAACTGCTGCATCTATGTATCAAGGACAAATGTCACTTGTACGTCACACACACACCAAAAAGCCATGTATGAATTGCTTTTAAGGATTTAGGTCTGTTTGAGAGACATTGTCTTACAACTTCAGGAATTTTACTAGCCTTCCAATAGTATAATTAAATCATTTCATAACAAAATGAGAAACACCCGTCATGTGAAACCCCTGCGCTTGGAACATTCCACATACATTTTGGCTGCAGAGCCCATGGGAAGGTCATAAAATTGTGGGTTTTTTAGTACACCAGTCCACAAAACAGAATTACTGTGCATCCTCACAGAAAAACAGTCCTGTGGCCCTTTTAAAGACTACCCGATTTATTTATTGCATGAGCTTTCATGGGAGAAAATCCCACTTCGTCAGACGCTTTGAAGATGGGAAATTTACAAAATGGAAGGAAATTAAATGCAGGAGTGTGTATGACATAGGATCAGGTCAGGCTGTAACAGCAAATCAAAATAGGTGTTAGGATAGGGGAACACTTCAATCTCTTTGCTCACTCCATTGGCGACTTGCTAATAGCTGTGTTGAAACAAATGAATAACAAATCACAGCTTCAAAGAGAAACTGCAGAACTCAAAGTTATATGCAAATTTGACTCAGTTGCATTGGGGTTAAACAGGCACTATGGATTTTTCTCTCATTACAACAGGTAACTTGACCTCACCTTCCTCTATGTGCTGTTCCCCAGTGTTTGAATCCTAACACCTATTTTGATTTGCTGTTACAGCCTGACCTGATCCTATGTCATACACTTCGCTGCATTTAATTTCCTCCCATTCTGTAATTTTCCCATCTTCAAAGCATCTGACGAAGTGGGATTTTTTCTCACGAAAGCTCATGTGATAAATAAACTTGTTAGTCTTTAAGGCTATGTCTACACTTGCAAGTTAGTTCAAATTAAGCTTCCTTCATTCAAACTAACTTAAGCCTTGGCCACACTAGGCTTTCATTAGTTCGAATTAAGGGCTTCCTTAATTCGAACTAATAAATTCAATTGCTTCGTTCGAACTAACCCTTAATTCAAAATAGTTAGTTCAAATTAAATCAATGTGGCCATGTTAGTTAGAACTAACTGCTCAATTCGAACTAATCACGTAGATTCACCTTCATGCAACCGACTAATTCGAACTAAGCCAGTGCCCTGCATGGCCATGGCTAGTTCGAACTAGCATTCTAGTGGGGCCATGCTAGTTCGAATTAAGTTAATTTGAACTAAGTAAAATTACTTTGAATTAGTTAGTTCGAATTAACTAATTCGAACTAGCTTTTGTAAGTGTAGACATAGCCTAAAAGTGCCACAGGACTCTGTTGTTTCTCTGCAATAGACTAACGCGGCTCCCCCTTTGGAACTTGTGTATCCTTACGTATCTAGACTTCTAATGCTCACTTGCCCCATTTTGTGAACCCAGTCTAATCTGGAGCCAGATTAGAAATATAGACTGTGCATGTTATGTTTAGGTGAGCAATTCTTGAAAGAGACTATAAGAACCCTGAAACAGTCCACTAGAGATGCAGATTTTTATTTATCATCTGTCACAGCACATGCAAGAGGGTTATCTTACTAGATTGCTGGGCTGGCTAAACCTCATGATTTTGTATAACATGGCTATGTAGTGTATAGAGAATATGATTAGAAGTTCCCAAATCCTGTTCCTGGCTCTACCACTGTCATGTTTTAAGACTTTGGTCATGTCACTTGAGCTCGCCGTACTTGAAGCTCTGCTCATGCTTTGATTAAACATGATTCCTCAGGAGTATCAAGCAGAATTTGTCCCTAAAGAGTATGCAGTTACCTCAGCGCAGTGAAGCAACATTAAATATTGGTAAAGTTATTGCAAGCCAAGGTTCAAACACCGCTTTCAATTCACATGTGCAACTCCCCATGTAAACAGGGTGAGTTGTGCACATAGTTTGAAGGCAGTCCCTGGTTCTTGAATTACTTTCTAGCCAAAGTAAGACAGTTCCATTTTGAAGGGGTATAAAAACCTATAAACCCCTTATAACCCCTTAAAACTTACTAATGAAGTTTTGCTCTGCTTGATGCTCCCTTTGTCTCCTCCTCCTTCCCCCTCTCCTCCCACTTGTGATCAGCGTGCATTGATTTAAGTCAATAACCAAGCAAAAATCCTCAAACAAAAAAACACAAACTATTTTAAACAACTTTTCCTTTTGTACTTCACTTAATGCCTAAGGAAAATTGTATTTTCACTGGCTGATAACACCATAAAAACAGGTTGGTTTACAAATAGACTCTACACTTGATGTGCTACATCCTACTGCAACCTAGGATAGCACACTATAACTATATACATTTTAACAATTATATAGCTTAATATGTTCAGGTTCTTATGAATGGTACATTTTAATATGTTAGAAAATGGTGAACAATCTATTGTTTATTTACTACACAATTGAATTTTTGCTCACGAGTTGTATCAAGTAGTAACAGGATGGTAACTGAAACTGACAAAAAATAAATGTTATGTGTTCACACAAAATAGCCTAAAAAGTGTTTTGGATGCATAAATGGCAGCCAAAACGTGTTGCCCATTTATAGTGCATTAAAATAACAAAAACAGATTTAAATGATACAAACAGATCTACCAAAAGGCACAGAGAGATTAACTGCAGTCAGTAAATTAGGGAGGGATTAACTGTAGTCAATGATTAACTAGGAGGGCTTATCTGTAGTCAGTGAATTAGACTAATTATTTCAGATCAGAGTAGAAAAAACTTTTCAAATAGTGAAAGTGACTGGAGCTTAAGTACCCACTTGCCAAAGTCTCTTAAAAATGAGACAGAATCTAAATTCTTAGGCTGTCATTCCAACTTTAAAACTAGTAGATCTTATCGCCTCCCTCACTTTTTTTGATTCATACACTGGAAGAAAAGTTTAACTCCCAACTGATTTCTCAGCTTTGAACAAATTAGTCCAAATGAAAGAAAAAAAAAAAAATCACTTGGTCTGCAGAACAGGCTACTGCTGTCAAAATCTTAAACTCTGGTTCAGGTGCTTAGCCAGTGACTTCCATCAGTTCAGTGGTATGACTTTCTTTAAAACAAACACACTGCCTGAATACTTGAGCTGCAGCCCTGAAGTCTGTTTGATTGACAAATGATTTCATATTATATTGCCCAGGTCTCAGTATCATCTTCTTCAGCAGCTAGGCATTTACCTTGGTACTTTGGTTTAAGAATATTGACAAGTAAATGAGGTAGAGTAATGGCTTGAGCTATCAGCTTCCTTACTACCAGCAATTGAACTTAGTTGGGTGTTTCTTTCTCCGAAGTATTTTGAAGTTCTTTCCAAATTTCAAGAGCACCAGCAATAGCGCAGCAAACTTTCTACAGTTACTCCAAGGCTATGGAAATACGTAGAAGACACGCTGACCACACTGAAACATTCCTTTGAATCCAGGGCTGATTACTTTATCATTCACTAGCATAGTAAGACATGGTGGACAGTCCACAAGAACAGTGCAAAACTGAGTTTACTAACTAGTTGATCCATATTGTTCAGATGTGGCCAAATTATCATCTTCAAAGCCTCTGCCTCTGGAGGAGCATTTTTAATGATGTTGTTTCATTCTGACAATTAGGCCTTGCATCTCTTTGGTTGCACAGTTTACATTTGGCACATGTTCCTTTTTACCCCAGAGGTATAGGAATTTCTTGAAATTATTTCCAGATAGGGTCTTTTTTATGAGCTGCAGCCAGGACAGTTTCTTTTTCCAGTTCCCAGGTGTTGAAATCAACACCAGACACTGAACTCTGAAGAACGCTGTCCCTTCTTCTCAGTGTTCCACCAGTGGCACTCCTGTCTAGTTGCACACTCCATTTCTCCCTCGTTACAAAGCTCTCCACACCCCGTTCCACTCTATCCTACTCCCCGACTCCAAAAAACAAAAGAACGTAACTACTATCCAAGACATCAGCTCAGAACCTGCATCTTTTGACGCTGCAGCATTTTATTTGTTTAGAGAGAGAAGGAGGCAGTGGAAATTAAAGGATTTCAGTTTGTTTGCATCTCTGTGTACATGTAAGGAGAAAGCTGGAGACCTTTACCTGAAGCAACCAGAACCATCCAGAAAGAAGGGCTAGTAATTACTGTGGTCTAGAGCAGTGGTTGGTTCTCAACCACTGTGTCGGGACGCATTACTTGGTTGTTACACAGCAATAAGTGTGTCACAGAGATCTGGGGAGATGGCTGGATTTGGCCTGGAAAAACTAAGCTAGTCTGTCCTGTGGAATCAATATGCTGCCAAGTGTGTCGCAACCCAGAAAAAGTTCAGAACCACTGGTCTAGAGTAAATTTCCTCAGTGTGTGGAGTCAAATATCCATGATTTGAGAACTGTGCCAATCAGAGCTCAGAGAGGGGACCACCCAGGTGGATTTTCCAGATGATCCTTTGGATGCTGCTTCCTCATGCTACTGTCTAACCCTGGAATAGCCTCCTTCCTATATGTCATAAACGTCTCCTTCCCCCGTGAAATGCTACTTCTATTTCCACTGGATAGCTTTGGGCACATACTCCAGACAGCCACTTGTGTGGCTAAGACGAAAATTCTGAACACTCCCGAGAAACGGAAGCCCTGAAGAGACATACGAGACAGCTGCAATTAAATGTATGTGTCATGGGGTCACTCACCACTCAGGGCATCTCTCCAGGCCAGTCTGGGGATCAGCTCCTTCCAGGTGCAGGGTCCCCTTCTACTGCTCATTCCACACCCAACTGCCACTCTGTCTCTGCAATCTCAGGGTCTCCTTCTTCAGCATTTGGCTCGCATTTCCCTCTTCCAGGTTGTCAACTGCTTTCCACATGAACCATCTCAGGCTCTTTCCTGATGATGCCACTTCTCTAGTAATCAATAGGGAACCCAAACCCACATACACAACTTTAGATTCCAGTCCAGGAACCTTATATATGTGGTAACTGTGGCCTGCTTCCCCCCAGACCCTGCTACTCCTGCCTGCAGCTTCTGATTTGACCCCTCCGAGTTTACCAGCCCAAGCTCCCTCCTTGCAGGGAGTGACTGCAGATTATTAAACTCTGGAGCCTCAAACATACCACCCTCCTCTCAAGGACCCACTACAGCCTATAGCCCCTTTCTACTGTAAACTTCCTGTCTTTATAAATCCAGCCTAGCTCCTCCCTCAGCTGGATTTAATCAGCAAATTAGGCTTTAGCATCCTTCCAGGTGTGGCCCATAGGTTAATTGGCCTAATTTACCCCTGTAGGCCTTGTGTGGGATGGACACCCCACTGCACTATGCTATTCAGCCACATTCACGTTATAAACCCAACCATGTGCTATGCAGGGTACAGAAGGGCCAGCAGATGAACAAGGTCAACCAGTTGTTTCACCCAAAGTAATATGAACAGAGCTTACCAAAGCAAAGGAAGAGCCTATATGTAAATATCATCTCATTAAGAGCAATGCAGATTCAATGGTTATAGCAGAATAGTCAAACAGGAAAAACGCTCCTCGTTATGCTATATGAATTTCCTCTTGTTCTGGAAACAGTAGGAAAATGACAGCAAAATAATCCTCTCTCATCTTCAGGCAAGGAGACAGAATCTATTCCTCAGAATGAATAGGTTCAGTACCCAGAACTAGCACTGATACTAACAGGGATTCAATGCAGGGAATAAAGAAAAAACGTTCATAGGGGAAAGAGCCTGCGAAGAACGAGAGAAAACATTGACAAAGCCAGTATGAAGGGACGATGGTGATAATGATTTGTATTGCACTTGCTGGCGGAGTAAGGACGGTGCCCAAAAGTTAGGGTAGTAGGCTGTGACCTCAGAGACATAGACTCAGTTCTCTGCTCTGCCACAGGCTTCTTGTTTGATCTTGGGCAAATCATTTAGCCTCTCTGTGCCTCAGCTCTCCATCTGAACAATGGGGATAATCGCACTGGCTTACCTTACAGGGTGTTGTGAGGATAAATACATTAAAGAGTATGTGGGGTTCATACATAACAGTACTAAGGGATATCTAAGTACCACAGAGACTAAATAAGCTCCCACTGGGTTCATTGTTTGCATCAATGTATGTTATGTTTTAAAACAGAATAAGTCACCAAAGTTTAGTGCAATGTTAAGTTTCACAACCAAGTCAGGACATAACAAAAGAGAAAGATTGCCCTTGAAACATCAAATCAGACAAACGCTTCCCTTTCTTTTTTTTACATTCCTCACAGGAGCCATGTTGTATGTATTTTGCAAAGGTCTCTCATTACCTTCCCAACACTTCTACGTGGCAAATGAGGGCGGGATCTGATCCCCAAACAAGACCTAAGCACTTTTATTTATCCAGGACAATTGGGATAGAAAACATTCCATGGGATGTGGCAATGAACAGGCACAAGAAAATGGTGAGACCATTAAACCAAAGACACACTTTGAAGCCCTCTGCTTGTCTGTTGTAGTGCAAGCTCAGGAGGCAGGGGCAGTATTTTGTATCTCATTCAGCCTGACCAGTAGAGCTCAATAATGCCTTATTTTGGAGATGATGGGCTGAGGAGAGCCACCACGGCCCATTTTTGTACTAATATAACTACGTTGGTTAGAGGATGTTATTTATCTTTATCAGTATAGTTTAGCAAGACAACCCCTTCTATGAACAGATATAAATGTGCCTGCTAGCAATTTAGCTTATTGCTCTTCCTTTACAGGAAAAGGTTATACTGATATAAACAATTTTATATTGCTATAACTGCATCCGTTGTGTGGGGAGTATTTGAAGTATACCAGCACGGTAAAAACGATACAACTTGTCACTACACAAGGCCTTTATCATCTTGCTTCTTTTTACAAACTCTCCCGTCCCTTGCTCCTAGCCACAGTTTACATTCTCCATTTTCAGCAACTAAGTTTATAAATTCCTGTAACCAGATAGCTATGCAGTTAACTAGCTACTCATATATGCAAAACACATCCATCTTTCAGACTAGTAGCTGACAGCTTAATGGTATTTTTCTACTGCGCACACTCGGCCCTTCGTTTTCCAAAACCCGTGTACTTTGTTTTTTCAAAACAACGTTCTTCTTCAATGCTAACGGCACACACTGCTCATTTAGGCCAATTCTTGAGCCAAGTCTGAAGCTTCAAAAGTGTATGTTTTCCAGTTACCTAAACAAAGAAAATGATGAGATTCTTAAAAAAACACCAAAGCAAAAACATGATGGTGGGTGGCTTTTAGCCTCTCCTAACACACGAAACCGATGAATGGGTTTTGCTCACATATAAAAAGTCACCTTCAGGCAGAGACTCTGGCTTGGAAAGTGAAAGTCTCGGTTTCATTGCCAGGGCATCTGGCATGAGACAGGCCTCTCTGCCACAATCCTAATTCAATCCAGGGATGGCGGGCTGGAAAAGTTTGTGGATCAGTCATTACCCACGCAGACACTTTCCCAAAAGAAGAACCCCTCTTGCTCTTTTGTGCTGTGGAGCCGACGCACGTATCCCTTCCTTCCTTGCATCCTGACTGCACTTCCAGAAGCCAATCCCAGCCCACCTAGCCGGGGTGCAAAGGGGCCGCTCACACCAGCCTCCTGCCTTATTTGGGAAAGCTTCCCGCTGCGAAATCTTGGCACAGTCTGCAGAGAGCCACGCACCCTCGTGCAAACCTAGGAGGCAGGCCTTCATATTAGGAATCCCCTTTGCTCTGGGGGCCCCAGCACTGAAAGAGGGCCAGCAGCGGTACCCCCGGGAAAGGTCCGGAGCGAGCCGGACACGCCCCCGCAGCCTGGGACTATGCACAGCAGGCGCAAAACTGGACCCGCGAGAGAGAGGCGGGGCCGGCCTCGGATTGGCCGGCAGCCTTATGCATATGCAAACGAGGGAGCGCCCTGGCCCACGGGGCGGGGCGGGGCTAAGGCAGCTAGCGGATCGCGGCGCGCGGGGCGGGCCGGCCCCAGAAAGTTGCCTGCGAACTTTGCAGGCGCTATGCCCGTGGCGCGCGGAGCCTGCGCGCGCGGCTCCGCGTAGGGCGGCGGGGGCTGGACGGCGCGCTGCGCACCCCTGCGCGGAAAGCGCGCGCAAGATGAGCCTGCTGTCAGCCATCGACACCAGCGCCGCGTCCGTCTACCAGCCCGCCCAGCTCCTCAACTGGGTCTACCTGTCCCTGCAGGACACGCACCAGGCCAGCGCCTTCGACGCCTTCCGCCCCGAGCCCGCTCCGCCGCCGCCGCCCGAGCTCGGCTACGCCAAGAGCCCTCCCGAGCTGGGCTCGCCCCTCGGCTCCGGCTGCCTCAGCAGCTTCCTCCAGCTGCAGCGCGGCGAGGTAGGTCCGGCCCCGCCATGATGGCCGGAGAGTTTGGCCCCCGAGCCTTTGTTGCGCGCCGCTCTGGGGGGAGCGCAGCGCTGGGAGTCCGCGCAGGGCGCTCCCCCCCCTCCGCCCGGTCCTGCGCTGCAGCCTCGCGGCTCGGCAATGCTCCTTCCTACCCCCCCGGGATTGTAGCTTGCACTTTCCCTGGGGGGTGTGCACGCGAGCCGAGTTTCTTTCGGGGGTGGAGGGACGGCGTGCATTTACACGGGCTAGGTGCACCCCCCTCCCGGCCGCGGCGTGGGCTAGGGACCCGGCTCCTGACTTGCACTGATTTCTGGGCACCAGATCCGGTGTAGCAGCCAGCGGGGCGGGGAAGGGTAAATACACTGTAACATTACAACTCCGTGGAAGAGCAAAACTTCATTCCTCCACTTAGGACTGGAAAGGCAGCGGAAGGGGGTTAGGCACAATTCTTGTTTTAATAAGTGCCGCGCCGAGCGTAGAACTGCAGCCCAGCATTTCAATCAAGGATGACGGGAGGCTGAAAAAGGGGGTTGTTTTAGGAAGGAGGCAAAGAAAGGGTGTGATACAATAATGAGTGGTCCGCGGGAGGTAGATCAGTAATTTCTCCCTGCCTCGTGGCACAGGAAAGGGGCAGTCCATGAAATTAAAAGTTGATGAAGGAAAGGTGGTGTGTGAAAAAGTTTAAACTGGGGAACTCACTGCTACAGGAAACCCTTGAGGCCAAGGACTTAATATTGGAAATGTATAGGAATATTAAGAATATCCCCAAAACTGTCAAGTTTTAAGACCCCCTCTAAAGATCAGGACAAGCCCTGATGTGGTGTCATTCAAGCACTTTCACCTGATGCTGGCCACCTTAGGAGATAGGATACTATAATAGATGGACATTGAGTCTCATGCTCTCTATAAATTCCCATGTAAAGAGGTTTCAGAATATCCCTGAAGCCTATTTGAACTATGAAAGAGATTAAAAGGAGCTCTCACTTTAAAGGATAGGATCCTTTTTATTTTTGCCAGAGGAACCAAAGCTAATTAAAAGCGGCAGCCAGTTTTTGGCCTAATTTTATTAATGGGTTACTGGTGATGTGATTAGGAAGAACCATCATGCCAAGAAATTTAAAATTCAGTCAGACGATATTTAGTAACGGAATGTTTTGCAGCAGCAGTATAGTCCCGAATAGACAAGACTGCTGTTTTTAAAAGGAAGTTACTCACAATTCAGAAGTCCCATGTCCAGATCCTTATTCAGTGTAATTCTTGAAAAAGGTAAAGGATGAAGATTCAAAAGTACATTGTCCTTTTAGCAAAGTCAGCAGGCACAGGGAGTTAAATACAGAAATGCACACCTGTCAGTTCCAAGTTGACAGATGTTGTCATTATGCATCTGCATTGCACACATCCTGGTTTCGAGAGAGAGCTTAAAATTCAGAGTTTCAGCCTACAAAGCCACTCTCATGATAGGGATTGATAACATCATGAAGCTAAGCATGGCCTACTGTTAGAATTTGCTCTGTTCAAACTAGGTTTCCCCCCCCCCCCCAATGTAAAAATAACACAGTAATGTGTAGATGGAGCTAGGGAGGCTGGGAAATTGTATTCCAGAAACAGATCTCTTAGAGAAGACTTTTCATCTTTCTAGTCTTTTTCTGTTTCCACTGTCTGATTTGTAACCAGGACTTCATGCTTTATTCCATCAGAAACCTCATCCCCTTCCTTCAGGGAAACATTTTCACTCTCATTCTTTCTCCACTTCCAAGACCTATTCTCACCATCATTAATTCAAAGCTCAATGCTCAGGTTTACCAGGCCTCCTCCAGGTGCTGCTTCTATTTTACGTTGAAAAGTACAAGCAGCCCCATCCCCCACCAACCACTCACAGCAAGTTTGACAGCTAAATTTACCTGTCCTCCCCTTCACCAAGGGAGCATTTGGATGCAACTCTGTTTTGCTCCTTTCACTCTTGTGACAACTTCCTAAAGTGTTTCATTCACATCAGCTGAGAATGCCAACACTGTATAAAGTCTAGGGTTCAACAGCCAGGAAATATGGAGCCATGATTCCATGAGAATATTTCCTATTTACAGAGCTCAAGCTTGTTTGCAGTTTTCACGAATTCAGCCTCCTTCTAACTGCAATGGAGTAGATTATGCCGTTGATCGGAGAGGCTTCTTTAATTTCACATTAGTGCATCTATTGTACTTGTTAATCAATAATTTGCACTTCTATGGCATCTTTCATTTAAGAATCTCCAAGGGATTTAGATACGCTGTAGCTCAAAAAAAGCTCCAGTCAATACACTTTTCTACTTGTTCCAGAAGTTGGAAACTTGAATGTTTCTTGGCAGAAGAGTCCCCAAAGGATTTCCTCCAATGTTACATTCTTAATTCTTGAAATTCAAATGTCTGTTTTTGTCCACAGTTTCAAATGCCAATAAGTACATACTTAGTATTTAAACTGTGTGCAGTTATTTTGGGGAGCAGTGGTGCTGTATATTTCTTTTACATCAAGGGGGTTCCAGGTGCCTTTGAGAGACAACTTGCTTTCCACAGTTAAACTGTAAACTTCTTTTCAATATAGTGCTTACTTCGATTGGCGTTTTTTCCTCCTTGTTTTGTCCCGGCTTGCCTCACCCTCGGGCAGAGCTGTGACAACGATTGACACACAACTTGTGGACAATATTTGGAAAATGACCTACCGAGAGGCCAAAATAGCAACTGATTGTGAAATGATAGGATCACAGGGAGCATAATAAGCATGTGTGCGGCATGTGGCCGTGCAGCTGAAAAATTTTCAGAGGAGATTGCTCATGAAAAGTTGCTATTATACAGGACCTGCGAGTCTGCACGGTAGTGCAAGTGCATGAGACTTGCACGCTGAGCAAAGGAAAAAATATTCCAGCATCTACAGAGTGCCTTTGCTCTTCTCCAAAATATTTGTCCTCCACTCTTTTCCCACTATACTGGATGTCTTCTAGATAAACATGATGACTACAGCTGTTTGGTGCATAAAAGCCCATTGTACCAACAAAAAGGCAATAATAAAGGTTTAAACAGTAAATTGACAATGAATGTTTTGTTCCAGCTGGGAGACTTGTTTTGCAAAAGAGACCTGTTTCAAGTAAAGTTTTATTGGTGCATGTTTTCCTCTAGATATGAAATGAAGATGTTTTGGAACACGACAATGCTATTTAATTGAACCTAACCTTCGTTATAACCTGGTTCTTTAGAGCCGAGTATTTGAGGATTGTTGTGGGGTTAATTACAAGGGATTTAATGTATTTCAGAGCCTGCCAGGTAACTGTGTCAGTAAGTATAATAGAGAAACCTATGATAATGGTTTGGTAGATTTGTATGTTGTTTTCCATGCTCACTTTCAACAGGCTCCCTACCAAAGTCGTAGGGCATTTCCCCTTTAGCGATAGACATCACTGTGCCGGGACATAGGGCTCACCATACCGTCTCACACTTAGCTCATCAAGTTCAGTGTCCTAACTCCAGCAGACGCCAGTACCCATACTTTCGAGGAAGCTCCATGTCTTTATGATACACAGCTATTTGTATGGTGCTCTGTGTGACACTGGAGAGAGAATTCTTTGCAATAATCATTGCAACAGCCCTGCTGCATCTTATTATATTAAATTGGGAAGTGTGGATGACTGCCAGTACAGAAATAACACCAGCTTGCTTGAGGTCCCATAGTCTAATACTAGGCACTTAAATATGAACCTCCCTTGCCTCAAATCAAACTCTATGTGCCTAAACAGAGATTCAGTTAGTGTGGCTAACAGTATGAGCAGAAAGTAATGAAATGATCTATACTGAAAGGTAGGTACATACACACTGGGAAAAAGATATTTCCACGCATTGATATTCTATGGAAGGGAGAAATCGAGGTGTGATTAAGACAGCAGATCAGATGCCAACTGAAAATGTTACATGGCAACAAAACCAAAAAAGGCCCTTGTAATTTAAACTGAAAACAGACAAGCACCTCAAGGGAGAGGGAGTTGTCCTGTATGTTTATAGCTCAGTTTAGATTGTAAAATCTTGGGAGGCAGGACCTCTTCTTCTATGTTTGTATAGTGTCTCGGACGGTGGGGCTTGGGCTCGAGGCACTAATACGATACAGATAATAAACTAACTGAAGTATTGCATTTGCTATAGTTAAGAGGCTCTGAGCACCTCATTCATTATGAGATAGCCAAAGTGGAAGAAATGGAAGTGACTAAGTATACTTCATGAAAGCAATGATTAAAAGACTAGAGGACTATTACTGTATATTAATATGTGAAAGATGTAAATAGCAATCACTGGGAAGAATTATTTATGATGAAAAAGTGGGATGAAGTCAAGAAAGAGAAAAATCAAGGCAGAATATCAAGAACAGCTTCCCGCTAGTGAAATCTAAAAACTGAAGTTGGGACTCTGAAAATTAGACTGGACTGTGCACCGGTAACAACAATGTAAGACAGTAACTTGTACTCACACGGGAATGCATCATGTGACCGGTCATCCATCTCTCATTTCTAGGAATACCACACACTGACTTCATACTTTGTGAAGAGAGATTTCCTTTTCTTCTAAACTTATCAGTTTTGAGGGAGATGGTAAGAAAAGAGACTAATGAGTATATTCTCTCTCTCTTCTGCCATACATGATCTTACCACAGGTCCAGTGAGTTCTGTATCCTGTCACGGACACTACATGTCTCAGACCGAGGTGCATTTCCTCTACTGGAGGCGGTTCTGGGGTAACCTCTGCACCTAACGCAAGTTTGCCCTTGCTCCCTAATAGAGATTAGCTTATACCCTGCAGTGTAGGACTTTATATCCCTTCCAGATCTCTTGTTTATTTTAAATTTTTACTTTTTCAATTCAGAATATTCTCATCATCATTTCTAAAATGTAATTCCTTAAACATTTCAATCAGATGCTTCCTAACTTCTCCGTTTCAGGCTAACCAAATGCAGTTACTGCCATCTTCTATTAAGAGCTGATGTGTGAAAGGTGATGAATTGATAGCCAGAGTAGTGAAACTTAAAGGTTGTTTTCAGTACCATATGTTCTAAGATAACAAACATAAATATTTCTATTGATTGCCAAATGGTTGTCAGCTTTGAAGCAAATGCAAGAATTACCATTAGAGCAACAACTTCAAGGCCTTAGCCAGAAAGTACCAAAATTGCCTTCAAGAGGGCTACTCCAGTGAGTAACTCTTCCTTACATAAAATGAAGACAGCCAGACTACACCTTGTGTTGGGTCATGGCTAAAAGCCATCTTGACCACTCTTCTCCAGAGAGCTTTTCAGTTTTGGCCATCTGTGTGTCAAGCCAGAGTAGCTCAGCTCCCCTGAATAGAAGAAGAAATTTAGAGTTGTGGAAACACTGCTGTAAAAGCAGAAAACAAAACATGTTTTCACATATTTCCTCTTGAATCAAGGAGATTTGCTATAGTTTCCAGGTCAGTGGAAAAATAATGATGGATCTATTATCTTTATAATCCCAGAGATATCAAGATGATTTACAATACATTAAAAAGGCATCTAACACATGAAAGGAAAAATATAGTCTATGGATTTAAGACAGTTAAATGTATTGAATGGGCTTATTTGACCAAAATTATACTTAAACATAACATGATGGGTTTCTGTCACTTATTCTTGATTAATTTCCTCAGTCATTTTTCTCACTATTGTTCATGCAATTACTGTCACTTTTGGACCATGACTTTGCTACACACTTGATGTGCTAGGCAATAGCTCAACAATTCCTGTGCTTACAGAACCCCTGCCCTCTGACTCCTTTAAGAATAATATGAGCTGTCTAACCATTGCTTTTGTAAATTACAGGTAGTTTATGGTCATTTAAAGTAAGTCAACTTTAATTCTAGCCAATTTAAAAGAAAAGTTAAAAACAGTTTTGTGTACGCCCCTCCAGTTACAATCCTCTGCTGTTTTCTATGGTTTTACCCATACAAACAGGGGAAACTGACAACACAGATGAAAGAGTGAAACTGACTATACACTGGAAGTGTTGTCAAATGCACAAAGCCATCAAACTGGAACAAAATAGGGTTTTTTTTGGGGGGGGAGGGGGCGTTACCTTAACCTTCCAATTCTTTCATCTTTATCTGGTACTTGAAACAGCTGGTGTAAAATTCCAGAGGGAAGCGAGATGGTTTTAGGACGCTGACTGTATCCCTTTACGTTTTTCTTGTCAGCCACCCTAGAAATAAATTCAACCACCCAAAACTTGTGGGATTCCGCAGAGACCAATCCGAATAATGTAATTGCAGCCCCGTGTTGTGTTTATTTTTAAGTTCCGTAGCCGTGTGTTAGTCAAGGTCAGCAAAATGAACAAGGAGTCCTGTGGCACTTAAAGACGAACAAATTTATTGATGGCATGAGCTTTCGTGGGAGAAAAATCCCACTTCATCAGATGTTTCTGACGAAGTGGGATTTTCTCCCACAAAAGCTCATGCCATCAATAAATTTGCTTGTCTTTAAAAGTGTCACAGGACTCCTTTTTGGTTTGTTTTAAAATTTTCTTTGTTAATTGCTGCTTGAGAGAGTTCATTCTCCACTTGAAGTCCTCTGTTTGTCTGCAGGTGTTATGGAGCCATAAAAGTGAGCACAGCAAGCTTCCCCTCTATTGCCCAGCTGGCATGCTCCAATCCTCCATGGAGACACTGCTCCTAAGAATGAGAATTCCAGATCTCACAATCTCTTCTATTCAGTGCTGTGTATCTCTGGCGAGACTGTCAGTAAAACTGTCAATTAGTGCCAAATGCAATTGCAACTTCGGGGTATAATGTAAATTTAAATACGACTACAGCCACTCCCCTTATGCCACTGCACAAGGTTTGGTTTTTGGTCACTACCAACCCAAAGCAGAATTAAAACAACAGTCTAGAGATCATAGAATCATAGGGCTGGAAGGGACCTCACAAGGTCATCTAGTCCAACCCCCTGCTAAAAAGAAGGACCACTCCCCCTAAATCACCCCAGCCAGGGTTTTGTCTAACCGGGCCTTAAAAATCTCCAAAGATGGAGATTCTACCATCTCCCTAGGTAGCCCATTCCAGTGCTTCACCACCCTCCTAGTGAGCAGTTTTTCCTAATATCCAACCTTGACCTCCCCAGCTGTAATTTGAAACCATTGCTCCTTGTTGTGTCCTCTGTTACCACCAAGAACAGCCTAGCTCCCTCCTCTTTGGAGCACCCCTTCAAGTAGTTGAAGGTTGCTATCAATTCTCCCCTCAGATGGACGACTCCATAGTTGCTTGAGATATCAATTGCTTTATTTCTAATTCCTATGTTGCTACTTATTTTTGTTGTTGTTGTGTAGTATCCTATGAGAGGTATCATCCATCTATGTTAAACTGAGGCAGTCAACTTCACTTTAAAAAAAAAAAAAAAAAAGAGTGAGAGGCTGAAAACAATAGTTTAAAAAAATCCTTCACAAGACGTATAAGGGGTTTGCTATTCCCCTGTTGATTTTCAGAAAGGGCTTTAGGACGAAGGGCAAGAGTCACAGCATCAAACCTGCTCAGAACCATATAACTGCACTCTTCACGTCTGCTGCTACTGCTGTCTGTTCAGTTTGGCTGGTGCTAGTGTCCTGGTAAACACCATCTTACAGAGCCTAGGAAAGAGTGTGCATGCAAGAGCCCTAGGGAGCAATGCATCAGAATGAGGTCGTGACGCTACTGCATGAGACAAGAAGTGCACACACTGAACCTGCTCGAGGAGAACAGGCAAAAGAGTGAAGTTGACTACACACAAAGAAGAAAAACGTTTGTCTCGTCTCTAATTTCTCGTACTCATTTATTACCCGGAACAACATTAGGCAAAAAACCAATTTCAGATGGATATGTGAGCTGCAAGCTGACAATGTCCCTTAAGTTTGGTTACATGGAAGCAGAAATAATAGTCCAGGATATTTCAAGGTAAATTTAGTATAGTGAAGATTTGTTTAAGGCTACATAAAACAAAATGTATACATTTTATATGTAATATCTAAAATATTTTATTTATTAAATAAATTATATAAAATGTATTAAAATTTGACACGTGTATCTTCTATTAAAATTAAGTGTTCCTATGTAGCACTTGTCATTCATAGAGCTCAAAACAGCTTATAAAAGGAAGAAGTGTCATCAGCCCCATTCTGCAGATGGGAAACAGAGACAGAAAAGTGAAAGTGACTTGCCCAAGCTCACCCCAATAAACCCAGCCACAGAGCTGAGAACAGAGCCCAGGAACCCCACCTCCCAGTCCAGTGCACTATCCATTCAGGTCTTAATCCCTTGCACTTTTTTGGAAATCGCCAACATACATTTTAAAACTTTTTCTAAAAAATTGCACATTACGGGTCAGGCCAAGTCTTTGTTATTCTTAAAGCAGAGGCAGGACTAACCAGTAGGGCAGTTTGGCTACAAAAGGGAAATCCTGCCTATTTTACTGAGGGGAGTTACCCCATTGAATACAACTGGATTACTCAGCTGGAGTAAGGGCAGAAGGTTTTAGCCCCATTGATTTTGAAGTAGCTTCAGCAGCCAAAGCCTTTCCTCCAGAGCTCTTTTACTCTCCCCATTTCTGAAATGAACACTGCTGAGTTAAGCAGAGCGTATGTTTTTGCTTCCTTATCTAAGAGCTGTTAACGTTTATTTACACTTGGGCATTTACATCATGGCAACAAACGAGTCATCCACAGAGTGTTCCACAGCCTCTTAATATCACATCAACGGCTGAACCACAGTTGGAAAACTGGCAAGGGGAGAGAGCAGAGTTAATTACAAAGCCTAATTCAACTCCCAGGAGAATGATAAGGAACCAATAATTTATAGTTAAGTACTTTTTAATTAGCTTTTAAAAGTCAGCACCAGAGAAGAGCCCAGTTACATATATTTTTATTCTGAGTAGTGTAAAAGTCATTGTCTAACTCATATAAACAATCTGGAATTTTGCATTCAAACAGCTTTCTCTATCAAGGTTCCAAATACCCCAATTGATGGCAGCCTTAGCCCTCATTTTCTGTCCACACACAGTTCCCACGAGAAACCACGTAACACATTTTAGTTAGGCTTTTTACGTAGAATATGCAGTGAGAATTACCTTCCAAATGATACGGTATTTTTCATTTCAAAAGACGGAAACAAGCTGTTATTGTAGCTAGGTAGTGGAATGATCTTTCATTCATTATTTCTATGCAGATTCTTGTGGGGTGAAACAGTTCACAGGAAAACCTCTCAGCTGTTTAGAACAGTAAACAAAAAAGCCTTCTGATGAAATAGCACAAGTAATTTGGCTAGGCAGGTAGGAACTGGACACTTGTTAACATTCCTATTCTTGTGGAAGGTGACGTAAAAGCTTAAATCCTCAGACGCAGATATAAAACTAAGGTTCTGTCTCTTCCAAGAAATGAAAACATCTCCCAGTATTGTAAATGTTTTGGAGGTGTGGATAAAGGGGGAGGAGTTTAGGCCTGCGGTAATATAATACAATTATCAGTAATTGTACTGGTTCTCAGTAAAGAAAACCAACTTTATAAAAAACACAACACCCTATTGTCTCTGCTTACTAGGTTATGAGCAGTGATAAAGTTTCTGGTTCTGCAGAGAGAACACTTGATTTGTTACAACTATAAAGACATTGGATATTTCCTTTAAACTTCTGTAGTTCCACAAGCCATAAGAATTCATGTTTGTACTTCCCCCTCCACATGAAATTTGAGAACTGATGCCCCTTTCGCCACACTCAGGTGGTTTCTTTTTCCATTTTAAGAGGACCTGCAATTAATTGTGTACATTGGGCAGGAGAATAGGTTTTTCCCCTTTGCAACTAAACGAAGGAAACGTTCAGGCATTGTAGCGCCACTTGAACTTGAAAGTTCTTTGAAGTTCTGCAAAACTTGAGATGGAAAAAAATCTAGACGGATGATATTGAACTAAATCTGGCAAGATTTAAGCAGATAATGTTTCATTAGTGGCATGAGCTAGATAATGATTTGACATGTGAAGTCAGTCTAATCTTTCAGATGATACAAAATACCTAATGAGGATTCACCTGGGAAAGATAAGATCAGGTACAAAAGTAAGAGTTTGTGCATTTTTAGTTTTAATCCCCTAACCTGTCAGGTTTGGAAGCAGATATTTTATACTCTGGGGAAGTCAAGATTCTCAGCTTTCCAAGGACATAGCAATTGTTTCTGACCTTGGTGATTTGTGAGATATCACACTTTAAAACTGTCTAGAGGTCTGGCACAGGGTTTTTTTTTTTTTTTTTTTTTGGCACTGGTTAAGCCTGAAGATGCAGTAACAAATCCCAGATTTGGAACCAGAGAAATTCAAACTCGCAGACCTCTCCTTCTGTAGCTCTTCAGGTCCCACTGAATTGCTGAAACTTACTGCACATTCTTCACAAGTTTACAATTTAGAAACTAAATTCTGCATTTCTCAAGACTGATTGTGAACTGACTAAAGCTTTCTTCATGGCCCACAGAAGCACTGCAGTCTTTTTTGTTTTTTGACTCCTGCTGCCTATTGTGAGGACTGCTCCATCCATGTTGCAGCTGCACCATGTTACTTTAGTCATTGTGTGACAACCTACATCCATTACATTCTGTCCCATCTGGCAGTCCCACAACGGAGTGACATCTTCTGAGGATGTGGAAGCTGGTTCTATCTCAGCTACCTGACTGCCTGCCAGTGAAGCTTTTTAGAGAGGCTACATGGGTCAGAGAAGGCTTTCCCCCAAGCTAACAGCTCCCACTCCCCAAACTTGTGCTAGCAAGAGGGGAGTCCAGATTTCTTCAGGCTGTGTCAACCTGCTAGACACCAGGGTGCCAGTTTTATTAGGGTCATGGACACCTTGGGTTGGATAGACTCAAAGCAGCAAAAGTTACTCTATAGTTATCAGAAAGTTATATTATCCATGTCATCTTAACAACAAGAAGCCAAGCAAGTAAATAAAAACAAGATTAAGATGTAAATGTGCCCTTTCATCCTCCCTCTCCATCCCCCCACATAATTAGTTTCCATTTAACAGGACGGACTCATTCCTCCATCCAATGTCATAGAAAATACGCCTAGATTTAAAAAGTCTTCAAAAGGAGACTGCTTGTTCATTAATTTGTAAATTGAGTGTACTGCAGCCAATTAGAAGCATTGCGCTGCAGCCAATTAGAAGAGCTGTTGTAGACGTGTATAAAATGATGTGAAAATGGGAGTTACCAAATTACAATTTCAGCCTACCTGTTCACAAATAATTCTCTTTATATATGTGTTAATGCAACATGGTATTGGCATTAAACCCCCAAACATATTGTGAAGCTCAGTCAGGCCAGAGGACTCCTATTTCTAGCTGACAGTGACCTGAGGTTTGTCTCTTATACTTTGGCAGCTGTTGTACAGATTGCAGTGCACAAAAGGCCTTATTAAAGTGAAAGGATATAAACAAAATGGTCTCAGATTTACTCGTTAAATAGAACTTCGGCAAAATGTTTAACCATCTGATAACTGCACAGGAGGTAAATGCCTACTTCAGTCTGTCTTAAAAAGGTGCATAACTATTTCCAAGAATTATTTTTCTTACATTTGGAAAGGCAGAAGGCCCATCAAATGAAAGGAAACCGGACCCTTGTTTTTCCAGACGATAGGTCAGACAAACAAAATTTCCTGCAGGAAGCAGACGCATTAACAGAATGTGACCATGGATATTAAAGTGCAAAGATTAAAATATGTCCATGCTCCTGCCTTTCTCCTCTACATATCCCTTTTCAACCTTTTGAACACCCTTCCTTGACACTCGTAAAACACTGTACTTATTTTTCATAGAGTAAGGAGGCATTCTTGAATCAAGCTAGTGGCCAGAGGTCTAATGTGTTGCACTCCCTGCTCTCCCTTCCCATTCCCCCCCCTCACTCCCCATCCCACACACACAAAAAAGGTCTGGCAGATTAGTGTCTGTAACTTGGGGAGATTCAGCTGCACCAGTCCAGAGACAGAAAGGAATGAAAACTCCTATGGGGATGTGTAGCAGGAATTTGCAGCCTGAATGGTCTCCCTTGTCCCTAATATAGTGCTCATGTGTTAGAGCTTCTCTTCAATATAAGTGGGTAGTTGTTTCGCATTCAGTAAATGAAAAGGCTCCCTGCAGAGCTTGGTACAAGAATTAGATCCTCCAGGACTATGTATCTGACGAGTGGAAATTTTTATAGTTTCCTTCCCAGCCACTACTCCCTCCCTGAAGGCTTTTCCTGGGTCACTGTTTACTGGAATGGTGGTTTGGGGCTCACTGCTGCTCCCACTGATAGGGACGGGCGCAGGAAGAGGCCTTTAGGTAGCAAGGGCAGAAGAAGCTGCTGGACTTGAGTCATTCTAAGTACGGCAGAATTTGTCTAAAGAGTCCTGTGTAATTTTGTGGATTGGCTGTGCATTTCAGTAGGCAGTCTGGGGCTTTGCCCCTCACATCTCCAAGCTCTCCACCTGTTCTGTAGCCACTGGCAGCCAGAGGCTTATGGGAGTTGGGTGATGAAATCACATGCAACTCTTTGCATGTCTGTTTCCCGGGAAGCATAGAAGTGACCAAACCCAGAGAGAATTCTTAGCCAATTCTCACCAAACCAAGAATGTCACCACTTCTATTTTACAGATGAGGAAACTGAGGCACAGCAGGGTTTGGTGGCTTGCCTAAGGTTGCACAGTGGAATTATCAGCAAATACGAGAATACCTTCCTTTCCCTTGCTCAGTGCACTAGGCCATGTTGTCTCTCTCATTCCAGATCTGTGAAGGAAAACACCGTCCTTCTGGAAAATTCTTACAATTTCTCTCATCGAGAAATGCATATCTAATTATATAGTGGTCTAAAATTACTTTCCTCTCAAGCTGAGAAGCTAAGGGAAGGAACAGCTGTCATAGTTAGGGGTCAGACACTGGTGCACCAGTTCTAATGAAATAAAAATTTGAGTGTAGATACGGCCTCCTCCTTTCACTCAGTTAAATCCACATATTTATTTACGTCTGCATTTCTAAATTCTGGAAGATAGACTGTGGGAAAGTCTCTTGGCATGAAAGGTACAGCTCACTAAAGAATCTGGAGAGGGAAATCTGATAGCAAGTGTGAATAATCAAGATGGGGGTGGAAGGTAATAGGAGGTAATTGGGAATGCCCCTATAAAATCAGAACATCTGATCACTCTCGGTCCAGATCCTGATATGTAGGTGCTTCTCTGAATTCAGACCTGCCAACTTTCTGATAGACACCCCTTGGGATCTACAATTCTTAAGCAAAACTGTTTGCCTTGAAAAATGCAGATCAGTTAACAAGGATTTTCGCACCAGCATTACAACAAAGAGAGGATTTTACACTTTACTCTCCCTCTCCTTGACCAAGGCAGCTGAAGCAAGATGTTTGTAAATTGTAGTGTAAATCCATCACTGTGCCAAAGTGAATGCTCATTTGGGGTTTAGAATTGTTCACTGAAATCATGCCACAACCGCCCTCTCCCCAACCTGCCTCCTTTATTCAGACTGACTATTTAAACTACCTATTAGCTTCAAAAGTGTCTGGAGGAACCAGTGCTTACTTTTTTAAAAGGATACCGCCCCTTTGTTTCATGCATGTAGCACTTGTCACGGATTAGTATGTGGAGGTCATACCTTGTTAGAACAGACGTCAGGAGCAGATACGAGAGCCGAGCATCAGAACCAGAGTCAGGAATCAGAGGTGAGGGTCAGAGCCAGGTTACCTAGAGTGAGACAAGACGGGTCAAAACAAGAGCAGGGCCAGGACCAGGCAAGCACAGAAATTATCACAGCCTTAGGGAAAATGTTCAGAGAGCTAATGCCTTCCTCCTGTTGCTGGTTTTAAGAGCAGATCTGGTGATTACTTCACTTAATAAAGGGAGTTGGCCACTCAGGTTTGTCAGTTGGGGCCCAGGAGCTCTCGTTTGAATGCTTGGGCATTAAGCTAGCAGGTAAGCAAAGCAAGCCAGCTGTGAGCCCGCTCCTTGCTCATGCCAGAGCATGATTTCCTTCTCATTTTCAAACTGGTCATCTGCGCTGTGGGAGCTAAACCAGACACCGCAAGGGGAGAAAGTGAACGTGGGTGTATCCGCACTGAAATCAGTTGGGGCAGGCGAGGAATGGAGATGTGCGTTGCTTAGATGCATATGCAACAATCAAATGTAAGTTTAATCACATTAAGTTGTGGGGAGTGGGGTTTCTTTGTGGGCATCATTTCCGGGACAGGAAATCCCTCAATGGTTAATTAACCCACACAGACTAAAGGAATGTCCCTTTTCCATCCCAAGCAGAACTCCAGATGAAATCGTATTCCTTACATTACAGCCACAGAAAAATGCCACCCTGTAATGTACTTGAAATTGATCGCTATCGCAAGAGCCAGCAGGCAAAGAGAAACCGTGTGGCTCCTTTAAAATGTCTCCCCTAGCTGACTAAATCACTGCCTGTCTTCTCGCTCCTCCAGCACCATCTGATTGGACAGCCTCTCAATAGGTCATTCCTCAGCTGTTAGTAAGCAGGTACAGGACAGTAAGCAGGTCTTCCTCCACAGCAGAAGGGGGAGTTTCTTTGGCTATGCAAGCCAGGAGGCCTCTAAATTCTATCTGGCTTCAGCCACAGTGGTGATTTCTTCTGGATTAAAACTTTAAGGGTCAGCGAATCTAAAATGAGAATATCTGGGGCACCAGACTAGGATTTATGAGAGCTACTGTCTGGCTTTCTCACCGAAGGCAATCCACTTCACCTCTGAGTTTCAGTTGTAAAAGGGGGCTAATGACATTTACCATCTTCTGTTTGCAGAAGGATTTGAGAGTTAGAGTGCATATTAGTATTATTAGTGAATTACTTCATTCCACATTTGAAATGACAGCACTTCCAGGAAGGGGCCAGTGATTTAGGTGTAACTCTTCAGGAATCCAGTCACTCCCTTGAAGCATATTCAGTGATTCAGATTGTCCACTGTTAGTAAGTATCGTTTTCACGGGTTTTAGACAGTAACGGAGTAAAATTTGGTGAGTCAGTACGACCCCTATCTCGAAGCTCCTAATGGAGAGCCGGATCGTGCAATAGCTTAGCTAACACAGAGCTCACTGCAGGATGGAAGACAAACTCTTTATTCAGATGAAAACATTCCTTGTGAAGTGGGTAGGAGTGGTGCGTACTTATCTGAGGGCAAAGTGAAAAAAAGTGCTTTCAGATCACCTATTACTCAGTGTTTACTACCATCTCTGAACTAGGGTTTGGGGATTTTTTCCCCCCCTCTTTTTTAAACCCTCTATCCTGACTTTTTTTGGCCTTGGTAACTAACATATTTTATTATTTTAGGCTCTTTGAACTGCTGTAGTTAAGGTGATGTCACAATTTCCATTAAAACCCACATGTTCAGGGGTTTATAACTCAGCTGTAAAAATTCACTCTGCACTGAAAATTGGCACAAGAAAATGGGATCACCTCAACTATTGAGAAATAGCAGGAGCACAAAGTCATACATTTGAGATGCTCTTCTCCACATGACAACATTTCCAAGATAGCTCTTCTTTTGGTTAAAGAAGTTATTTTGGCTGTTAATGCTTGTAGTAAGTAGGTATTATTAGGTGAAGGTGAGGACAGTTACAGCTGGTGAGTTGGGCAATTTGCATGCACAATCCTTCCTGTCAATAAGAAAATCCAGTTTACTATGACTTCAGCATCTTTTGGCATTTCATTGCAAGACCTGTTAGTATAATCATTCTACCTTCTGTGACACGTTATTAATCGGATTTGTGGGCATTTATCATTTCCAGTGTATTAGAACATGACTGGCGGCAGGGAAAACAAACTGAAAGAACTTCATTCAGCCAACAGCCCTCAAATAATCCCAGCGATTTAAAGTCAAGGGACTACTTGATGCTTGAAGTTAAGCATGTTCTTTAGTAAATGGCTGAGTCAGGTCAAGGATAATACATGGCAAGTGTTCTTTGTTGATTGCTTTTCAGTTGATTTTTTGTAGGAACATGAGTTATGATACCTCACTACAGCATAAGAAAAAGTGCAAAGAAACTGTCAATAGAGATTACAAAATAGGTGGCTTGGTTATGTCTTAGTGTAGTTCCTTACCAGCGGCACGGCATAAATCAGTGGTTTTTAATTTTCACCCCTCAGATTTTATATGGAAATGATCACCGTGAGGCTGTCACGGCCACAGGACGTTGTCCTCCTTATGCAGACTTGCTTGTAGGCTGGAACTTTTTCACTTTAAACTGTTCACAAAGTGAGGTGTAGGAGGGGAGTGATACTATGCACGCACTCTGGTACAATCGGATAGGCAGACAGCTCTCCCATCCAAATTTACCTGGGGTTTCAAGAACAGGGGTCCTGTCCAGGACAAGTAGCTCCATTTTCCAGGGGGCTGTCTGATCCAGTTCATTTGTAGTCACATGTACCAAGACAAGGGTACTCTAATTCCATCCTTCAGGGCATAAGGTGAGCAATGCAGACATCAGGAGATATTTCATTCCACCCTCATCTATTTACAGCAGTGGCTGCACATATGTCTTAATGCACTCTGATGGAGGAGGGGGGATCATAGGATTCTCTGACACAAGGTATGGCCCACTGCTGGAAGCAGGATGATGACTTGATGGGATCAGTGCAATAGCCATAATCCTATGCTCTTAAATGCACCACTTCTTGATTTTGAGGAAGCCAGCGGAGCATGAGGGAACTGTCTCTTCCTATTCTCCGAGACATCTGTGCTTCTCTCCAATGTCAGCTGAAGAATCAGCAGTCGCGGCTTTCAATAAAGTTAACGATTCCAGCCTGGGGACAGATCTTTTAACCTTGCAGCAGAGCTTCCATGGTGCAGTGTCCAGTTTCACTTCTGTCTTCTTCTGTATGATCAGATCATTGCCTAATGGAAACTGGATTCCCACTGTGCACTGTAACTTGTCAAGAGCCCCCTTTCCCTCAGCACTGTCTCATTTTCACTGAAAGAGCCTGCTCTCGTTCTTTCTCTGCTACCTGTCGGAGAGCAGCTCCAGCGGTTTTTCTGCAGTACCAGCTCCAAAGGGAGTTTTTTCACATGGCCTAAGAATGCAAATGGAAAAGTTGGCAAAATTACTGAGTCATTTAAGAGGAGTTCCTCATGGGCAGTTGATCACATCACAAAAGCCGCCATCCTGACTGTCCCTGATTTGACCCGTGCTAGCAGTCTTGGAAAATGATTAAGTGTATATGGAGACTGAACTGCAATCTCATTCCTGGAAGTATCGCTCTAGTTCAGATTTAAGAGATATTCATGGAGAAGAGGAGGGGATGCTTGCACTGTGCTGAACCCGTTCTGCAAAAATGCTTTCCATCTCTAGAGCCATCAATCTAGAAGCACACTCTACGGTTACAAAATAAAATCCTATTGTTAGAAGATTTCATTTAAGAAAAATGAATAGTACACCAAAGAAAGAGAGAGACCCTGGCAATGGAACATTGATCAGAGAAAATATCCTCACTTAGTGCTATCTGCTTCTCTTTAAACTCAACAGTACTTGAGGGAAACACACTAATAGTAGACCAGTCTTCTGTTTAGTTGATATGGATAAAAGGTCCAGATTTAAACCTTTCATAACATCCAAAGTTCTATCTCAAGAACAAGTATTGCGCATAACTCATGATTTGGGACAGCAACTTTTCTTGGGAACTTTGTATGTGTACTAGGAGAGTTAAGCAACACAACAGGTGTAATAAATCCTAAAAATGTTCTGCTGAGTTTCCTACAGCCAGGAGACATTGAAAACCTAACGTATCAAATGGGAAACCAATAGACTAGCATATGAATTGGAATCTGCTGGCAAATCTGGACAAATAAACATTTTACAGAATGAAACTAAGGGAGTAATTTAAAGATATGGTCACCCTTCTGGAAAGTCTAATTAGTACCTTCTTGAATTTTGTTCCCATGCAAGGTATCAATTTCAGCATCATCAGACTGTTTTCCCCCAGAACAGGATCAGCGCACACAGCAATCATGAAAGCTTCTCTTCTGTTCTTGTGACTCAACCCTGAGCTGCGATGGTACTTTAGACTCCTCTTTAGCCATTGTCTCTGCCAGTGAGACTCCTAACAAAGAAGATCAGTGTGTGACGTGATCACTTAACCAGTAAGAACTGGCCTAAGCAAGACCAGTCCGACACCACCACCACCACCGCCCAAAGAGACATCAGATGGTAAATCTACACTATTCAAAGTGGACAAGACTAAAAAGGGATAAGAAACAAAGGCTCCAAATCTCATTGCCAATTCCGAGATGTTCCATGCTATGGGCTTTTTTCCTCCTAAACAGCGATGCATGTTTTGTAGGACATATATATTTTGGAAACAAGCCTTCAAGACAACTAAAATAGACTGTTAAGATCATATAGTTTCCTGCTTGTTCAATATTAGCAAGGGAGAGAACCATTCCCAGTTCCCCATCTGCTATCCCATCCCATTCCAGCAACGTGCAGCAAAGACCTAAGTTCACTGCTTGCCCTTAGTGTCCTCCCCTCCTGCTCAGTAGACAGTGCTTTTAAACTTTTCTTTATCAGCTCCAAGCAACCTTGGATCGTGAAAAGGCTGCGGGGGAGCACAATTCACCTGGGGTGCTAGAAGCCAGCATGTCAACCACAGCCTGAGTGGTCAGTAGAGTTATATTTCAGAGGTAACAACACAGCATAGGCAAGCTCAGTTTAAGAACATAGGATCATAAGAATGGCCATACTGGGTCAGACCAATGGTCCATCTACCCCAGTGACCTGTCTTCCACCAGTGACCAATGCCATATGTTTCAAAGGGAATGAAAAGAACAGGGGAGTTATCAAGTGATCCACTTCCTTTGTCCACGGCCAGGATCGAGCAGTCAGAGGCTTAGGGTTGCATCCCTGACCATCTTGGGCAAAAGCCCCTGATGGGACTATTCCCCATGAACTTACTAAATAATATTTTGAGCTCAGGTATAGATTGGCCTTCCCAGCATCCCCTGGCAACAAGTTCCACAGGTTGACTGTGTGTTGCATGAAGAAGTACTTCCTTTTGTTTGTTTTAAATCTGCCTGTTAATTTCATTGGGTGCCCCCTGGTTGTTTGGGTTACGTGAAGGAGTGTAACAGACTGGCATCCACCTCTTACCAGTGTCCCCTGGCCGTGTGTGCATCTGCTCCTCCCTCAGTCTTCAGTGACCTCCGTCAATGGTTTCTCAGGCAGTCTTGGGGACTCAGCCCTCTGGCCAAGTCTCAGATACGGCATGTGGGCTTTTAACTAAATAAAACCCCTTCTGGGATAAACAGTTCAGCAGTAAAATCTCAGTCTGCAGTCTTTAAAGGGATCAAGCTGAACCCTCAGGACTTCCTCTTGGGAGGCAATGGTTCTGCCCTTCCTGGGTCCTTTTTTGACACCAGCTCTTCAGCTGAGGTGCTAAATAGTTCAGGTCCCCTACCTGGGGTGTATCACAGTTCCATGTTCAGTAAATTGATGACCCTCTTCAGGGTCTTAAGTCCCCTCTCCAGGGTTAGGTTCAGCTCCCTCTTCAGGAAATAAGCCACTTTGCCTGAGGTGGGGATCCAGGCCTACCCACTACTCCAAGTCCTGACCCAGAAACCCTATTAATAGCAGCTACCAGCGGTGGCATCTCTCAGCTGCTCACAGTGCTACTGTAATTCCCTGGGCTACTTTCCTGTGGCCGCAGCACCTTCACCAATGTTTCCCCTTACCGTGGGGCTGAACTCTTGGCTGGCTCCTGGAATGGAATACAAGAGCTCCATCTCATTCTCACAGCAACTTCTCTGTCCGCAGCCTTGTAGCTTGTTCAGCCATCTACACTTCTCCAGCTCCAGACAGCAACTGCCTGACTCTAGCTCCTTTTATACTAGCCTGCAATCCCCTGATTGGTTAGCCTATTGCAGCCTCCCCCTGGTTGGCCACGTCCCATGCAGCCGTTCTATGCAGTTTGGAGGACTTCTCTACTATTCTTTTCCTGGGATAGGGGTGAGAAGGATCTTGAGTTTAGTCCACCCCATCATTAGGAGTAAATAACACATCCTTATTTTTTTTTTGTCCAGTCATGCTTCTATATAGCCCTCTCTCTATCATATCTCTTAGTCATCTCTTTTCTGAGCTGAATAGTTCGTCTTTGTAATTTCTCCTCTTATAGAAGCTGTTCCACACCTTTTTCCATTTGTTACATATCTTTTTGAGATGGGGTGACCAGACATGGACACAGTATTCAATATGTGAGCAAAGTATGGATTTATATAGAGGCATTAAGATATTTACTGTGTTGTTATCTCTTTCCTAATGGTTCCTAACATTCTTAGGGTTTTTTTGACTGTCACTGCGCACTGGGCAGATGTTTTCAGAGAACTATCCATGGTGACTCCAAGATCTCTTTCTTTTCTTCAGTCATTTTGTATGTATAGTTGGAATTGCATTTTCCAATATGCATTACTTTGTATTTATCTATATTGAGTTTCATCTGCCATTTTGTTGCCTTCTTACCCAGTTTTGTGAGATCCTTTTGTAACTCTTCCCAATGATAGTCTTCACAGTCTTTGGACTTAGCTGTCTTGAGTAAACTTTTATCATCTGCAAAATTTACCGGACCAGTTATGAATATATTGAACTGCACTGGTCCCGGTACAGATCCCCAGGGGACACTGCTATTTACCCTTTCTCCATTCAGAAAACTGACCATTTATTCCTACCCTTTGTTTCCTGCCTTTTAATCAGCTATTGATACATGAGAGGACCTTCCCTCTTATTCCATGACTGCTTAGTTTCCTTAAGAGCCTTTGGAGAGGGAGTTTGTCAAAGGCTTTCTGAGAGTCCAAGTTTACTAAATTCATTGGATCATCCTTGACCACATGTTTGTTGACTCCCTCATAAGCAGTGGGTATAATAGGGTATACTGTAGTAGGCTAAACAAACAAGGAGTCCTTTGGCACTTTTAGGCTATGTCTACACTAGAAAAAGTTGGGTCGACTTTGTTAAGTCGACGTAATAAGGTCGACCTCATTAAGTTGATTTAACACAGTGTACTACGTCGACTTAACTTTAAGTCAACTTAGTCCACTTTGTTAAGTCAACCTAACAATCCTTTAGTCGACTTAAGAGTTAGTTGACTTAAGAGTTACTCCACGTCCACACTGTCCTTAAGTCGACTTAAGGAGTCAACTTAAGGCTTAAGTTGATCTAATGGGTGGTTCTTATTAAGTCGACTTAAGAAATTTCTTAAGTCGACTTAATGAAAGTCAGGTATAGACAGGGAGTAATTTAGGTTGACTTAAGCCTCCTTAAGTTGACCTAAATTGCTAGTGTAGACATACCCCTAAAGACTGACAAATTTATTTATCATATGAGCTTTCATGGGAGAAAATCCCACTTCGTCAGACTCTTTGAAGCTAAGCTTCCCCAAACAGCCACCACCAGAAGCTACTGCTCCACCTTGCCCAGCTCCATCCAACCAGAAGCTGGACTTGGGATGGAGCGGAGGTGGAGTGTGAACTGGACCTCAGGAGAGGGATTGGGGCTACAGGCCGAGCACAATCCACCCCCACTGCCCAGCCTGCCCGAAGGCAGGAGTAATGTGCAATCATGATAAGTGCATATTAAATTTGTCACATTTTAATTATCTGCCTTCATGTTTTGTCACAGAATGGGATTCTCGGTCATTTCACTTTCTCTTCAGTTCCTACATATACTTTTCTCACCTTCTGTTCTTTCCTCTTTACAAGCATATAGAGAATCCTGTTAATAGACCTTCCCCTAAGGGATATCTCTGTCCAAAGCTTGTGTTCCTCCACAGCTGTTGGCGCTCCTGCAGCCCTTAGTTTAAAAACTCCTCTGTTTCTTTTTAAAATTTTACATGCCAGCAATCTGGTTCTCTTTTGGTTTAGGTAGAGCCTATTCTCCTCCAGAAGTTTCTTAGTTCCTAACAAACCTACAACCCTCCTCCCTACATCGTCATCTCATCACATGTTTAGACTTTGCAGTTCCACCTGTCTAAAACTGGAAGTGTTTCCAAGAATTAGGAAGAATTTCTTCCTAATTACTGGGATTCCCTCTTCCAGAGAGATATCCTCATTGCAAGAGTATACCATGACATCATCCAGAAAGAGGGTCCCAGCTATGGGATCATTTCCCTCCATTCCAGTTTCATGTTCTCCTTCTCCAAAACTTTCATCCTTCTCAGCAACACAGAAGCTGTCAGACTGTAGGTGGGACTGCTCTAATGTGTCCCAGAAAGTCTCATCTATGTACTTCGCCGTCTCCCTTAGCTCCTTCAGTTCAGCAATTCTGATCTCAAGAGCTCATACTTGCTCTCTGAGGGTGCGTCTACACTGGCAACTTAACCTAAACAAAGTCACATACACAATGGGCTTTTATTAAGTTGACTGAAGCATTTCCTTAAGTCGAATTAAGGTAAGCTTAAGTTGACTTAATAACACCTAGTTTTGGATCGACTCCTTAAGTTGACTTAAAGCCAGTGTGGATGGGGATTAGCGCCTAAGTCAACCTTATTAAGTCGACTTAAGTTGACTTAAGGTTGACAAGGGGCTATGTCTACACTAGAAAAGTTATGTCATACACTCCCCTGCATTTAATTTCCTCCCATTCTGTAACTTTCCCATCTTCAAAGCGTCTGACGAAGTGGGATTTTCTCCCATGAAAGCTCATGCGATTAATAAATCTGTTAGTCTTTAAAAGTGCCACAGGACTCTGTTGTCTAGAAAAGTTAAGTCGACTTTGTTAGGTCGACTTAATAAGGTTGACTTTAAGTCGACTTAAAGTCAACCTTATTAAGTTGACTTATCTTTTCTAGTGTAGACGTAGCCTGAGAGCCATCAGCTCTGTGCACTGAATGCACACAAACACCACTTGCCCATCATACATGCTGCATTTAGGTTAGACTTCCCATCCTCCCCACTCTCTGATGGACTTCTGCATGTGTTCTTTTTTTTACTTCATCTGCTTTTTTTTCCCTTTGGGGATGGGGGGTGGGGAAGAGAGGTTTAGGGTCTTTTGGCTGTGTTTATTGGCCAAAAGTTAGGTGCATCTGGTACTCATGCTCCATCTGTAAACTCCCTCACAAAAACTCTCCTGTTTGCTAGCTCCTCTGGTTGCTAAGGAGCTGGCATTTTAACCCCCCTGTTCTCCCTTAGCAGCCCTTCTCCTAGTCAGTGGATCTGAAAAGGATGAGGGATCAAAGCTTCATTAAGAAGCCGTCAACCTTGCCTAGCATGCTGCTAGACTCAGGTCACACCGTACACTACAGCAAACACATAACAAACAAGTAGACTCACCCCAAGAGTCACGCAGTCACTCCTCCTTCCCCTGGAGAACTTCAAAAACACCCCGGCTTGCTGCTCTTGCTTGCTAGCTCTTCTGGTCGCTGAGGAGCTGGCTTTTTAATGTTCAACAGGGAGCTACTTGTGGGTAGGGGAGGGGGGCGGAGGGACAGACAACTCTGACTCCTGTTGGTTCATCTGCCTGGCATCCTGGTAGGCCTTGACAACAGTAGGTTCTTCTCCCCTAAAGCCTTCCATTGTTACTAGAACTGGTTCCACTCTCCAAGAGATGAAGAGGCATTTACCCGCACTGTAGCCACTGTGCTGTCCAGATCTCTGCTGAGCAGGTTAGATGACCTCATGGTATAAACACCAGTGCCTTGTCTGCACCATCTTCAGACCTGAGCCACTGCTATTACCAGAAGGGAAAGTAGGACATAGACACTCCTAGCTGAGGGCTCATTTTAAATTGCGTTGTGTCATCCTGTTAGCATTGCTGCCCTGGGCTCCATTTTTAAGTAACTGGAGAAGCAAATTCAGTTTTAGTGGTTCTCTTAGTCTGTCTCTGAGCATGGGAATTCTGAAAGAGCAGCAGAGGAGGAGGTCTCTACCAAGCAAGGAACAACCCATGTAAAATTTTCAAGGTGCCCAAGCCCTTTTAAAAGAGGGATTGGCTCTTAACTCCTTAATCACTTAGGCACCCTTGAAAATTTTACTCAGCATCCCTATATGGACTTGAGTAAGAAGGCTGGCTAGAACTACAGCCATCTTCCTCCCACGTGAGGTCACCAAATATATATACGTGGTTAACCCTGCTTCTTAAAGTTGAGTAGTGCACTCAGATAGCAAGCACTTTTTCTAAATAAGCATGTCAGCATCCTCTGACCAATGAGGAAAGCCACATGCACAGACAGGACCAGGACACAAGGAATGTGAAATCCGATTGGGTGGTGCAGCCACACTCTAACCACAAACAAACTTTCTTAGACTTAAACTAAGATTTCCAAAAGCTTTCTTCAACTTAGATCACCATTCAGCTAAAACAAGTTGTGGCTTTGCAGAGTCATTGCGGGAAGGGGAAACAGAATCGTTGCCCACTAGCATTTTCATTCTCTCCCAACCAGAAGACATTAATTCCTAACACCAGTTAACTCACATTGCTGATATAGCCTGATAGGGAACTCCTTAATTCACCACAGCTGGCCCAGCCTCACAGTGCTTGTAATTAGGAGACGCAGCTGTGACTTTTCCTCTGCTTGGGGAGTGAGAGTTAACCCTCTCCCTGCCAGCATCTGATGGGTTCTGTATATCACAGCACTGCTCAAAGGAGGGAATTTCCCAATGATAGGTAGGCTTTCGTGATTTACAAGAATGGTGGTCAGTATCAGAGCAGAGGACTGGCTTTGCCATGAACACCCTGTGCGAGCTGGGTCAAGTTGTGTTTTCTCTTGGCAACGTTCACCACTGCAGCAAAGGGTACAATGTGCTGGGCTGCATGCACGCACTAGGGGTGGGGTGGGGTGGGGTTGAGGAGTGGCCAAGTAAGTTCCCTCTGCAAAGCCTTGTGTGGTCTCAGAGACGTCAAGAAGCATTGGTGTAGGCAGGTGCTACATAAAACACTGACATGAGGCTCGGGTAGCTCAACAGGTCAATGTCAAGTGGACGGGGAATTGAAAGTGGCCACCATTGCAATCTACTGGCCCAATCCAATGCACACTGAAGTCACGTGAAGGACTCCTTTTGCCAAGGAAGAGCATTGGATTGGGTTCCGTGAGAAGAAAATGCACTCTTGTGCCAATTGTTCTGCAGCCTCATGTCCCACTCATGAGTTGCAAGGACTTGCATATGACCCAAGCCAAGCAAGATCTCTGGATTTCTGCAGAGGCCGTGAGAGTGGAATCTCTCATAAGTTCACTCATCCTTAAAATAGGGATAGTTGTAGATATTTCATGAGGCAGTTGAGGAACTTAATTATTTAATGCATGTGAAATGCTTAGAGAATCCTCAGTTGCAATGTGTTAATAACAACATTTATATTACTTCCAAGTGTGTGTAAGTGTAAGTGGCTACTCAGGAATGTAGAGCTTCTTGAAGACTCTTAATTAAAAACATTTTGGCTTCCTTGACACTTCCCCTTCCTCTTACCAATTTGTTGCCAAGATTTTTCTCATTCCTGTGGAATTCCATAATCCTAGAAAATAAATGCTGATGACTGTTGAGGTACCTTTAGTCTCTTAATGACTGAAGCAGTGAGAACCTTTTAGTTCCTTCTTGGGGTAATTTTCATAATGTACAGAGTTAACCCCGAAGGCAGAGGTCCCAATTCTTCACTCACCAGACATATACCATGTGCTCTAACACTAATGTAATTCCTCCTGGATTACACTGGTATAAAAGGAGGAGAGACTCAGACCCACTGAGGAAGGATAGATATAGCAACCCCAACTGAGATCACGACTCATTATGCTGGGCACTGTGCAAATAGACAGCACAGACTGTGTCTTCCACAAAGAGCTTCCAATGTACTTGGACAAGACAGGGCGAGAAGGAAACTGAAGCAGAAAGAGTTACAATGATTTTCCCAGGTCACTGGAAAGTCAGGAACAGAATGATTCCTGATCCATTGCCCTATCTAAATCTTTCATCAGTTGTTGCTGTGAATTGAGGTCATTTTTGCCTCTGGTGTGGCTAACAGAGATTGCACAATATGACATGATTGGCCTCTTGCTTGCCCTGAGTTTTCATTTACATATCCAAAGCCACTCTCCTAGGCTGCAGTAATAACTGCAAATTGTGAGAGATTGTACAGTTTGAGTCTCCCTTATTCAGCTGTCCCTATCGAACTCCTTCATTATCTGACCAGCTGACTAGAAACTGACTAGCTGAGGTTCTCTAAGATTAGTGAATTCATTTCACAGGCTCACTGAATCTCAGCTTTGAACTTATATTTATGCAAGTGATTTACATTTTAAAAAAAAAATTCTGATTAACAGCACTGAAGAAATAAGTACTCTGTAGAGCCATAGAACGGTTCAGATTCTGGCCGCACATCAGTGTAAATCAGGAGTAATTCCATTGAATAGTAAAGTCACAATAGTGTAAAACTAATGTGAGAGGCGAACCAGGCCTAACAAGTACAAGTGCAAGTTCCCCTTCTTTGTCCTGGCAAATGTTTCCACACTCAGAATACAGATAGGACATAACAGGTCATGTTGGTGTCCCGTCTGCCCAACAATACACTGCAAAACCCAGAGGAAAAGCTATTCTCTACATTTGAAAGCTCCTACCAGCCAGTCACTGTTCTGTTCTGCCCCAGGGCATTAAAAGACTGAATAGTTGTTAGCCCTTAACAACTGTGTAGGGGGCTATTGTGCATTTCCTACTCTTCTGAAGATTCAGAATGGCAAAACAGGCATCTTTTAGACGTGATTTGCGGTGCAAGTTGTTCAAGACAAAACTGATATTTGCTGTTTATCAGGAAATGGTTAAATCACAGCAGTTTTCCCTGGAAAATACAAGGCTGATATAGAGCTGACCCTGCCTGGTTGACTGTAAAACTCAGGACGCTGTGTTTATTGTCTCATTAAGAAGATTGCAAATGAGCAATTAGGTTTTTCTTGGTGTTCTTTTCCTTTCCCTGGTTTCAGTGTTATCCTTTCAAATCATTTTGGACACAAAAATGTTCCTGTTGTGGGTCACTCTGCAGCACTGTGCTTGGAGGCTCTAACCCCTCCCTGACTGTAGTAGGATATCAGAAAGCAGTCAGCGTTTAGGGGCAAGGCTGGCACAAGTGGACTGTGTGGAGCTCAGTACTTTCTCCACCAATGGGATGACCTGATCCAGTGTGCTATCTTTAGCCTTACAACCGAGCGGCCTCTGTATTAATGACCCGTATATTGCTTTCATAAAGTATGCAGCTCTATTCTTAATGAAAAGCTCCCTCCAAGTTCCTGCTACTATTTTTAGCTGCCTTCTGCTCAGATCATGCTCAGAAGAAACGTTAGCACAATGACCTATATTTAAATTCCTTTCTCTTTTTCTTTTTTTTTCTTGCAGGCACTGAGTAGCAGTCTGTATAAGAGTGCATCTCCCTATGGCTCTCTTAATAACATAGTGGATGGGTTAAGCTCGCTCACTGAGCATTTCTCTGACCTATCCCTCTCCTCAGAAGCCAGAAAACCCAGCAAGAGACCACCTCCCAACTACCTATGTCACCTCTGTTTTAACAAAGGACACTACATCAAAGACTGCCCACAGGTAAGTGACATGGGATGGTCTGTAAAAGCATTCATTGCATCAGCCATCTAATGACAATTCCCTGAACTTGACTAAAAAAAAAACCCCCGTCTTTTTCAGAGTAGCTTTGCAGGTTTCTTGAGAGTTTATGAGGCCAGACCTAGGTTCTTTTCATTCATGTCATGGGGCTCTCGGAAAAACGAACGACATTTTACTGGAGTTTCTCTTCCCTCACCTATCGCGTTAGACTCAATGTTGTAGTAACCCAAGCTCCAGGTATATAGCAAGTGCAAAATGCCCCTTGCCTGCTGTATGAGGCTTGTGCTGCAGTACTTGGCTAGAGTTCATAATGCTTCTTGGCTTAATAGATTGCCTTTGCAGTGGAAAAACTGGAAACTCTCATTAAAGACAGGGTACAGTAATGTGCACTAAACAGTTTACCAGTTTGCATTTTTCCCCTGCAGATCCAATCCCATTGGGCCAGGTTTTCCCACTTTCTCAGGTCAGAGTTACTAAGGTATACTGGTTCCTATAGACAAATTCCAAAGGGGTAGCCGTGTTAGTCTATTGTAGAAAGACAACAGAGTCCTGTGGCACTTTTAAAGACTAAATAAATAAATAAATCTGTTAGTCTTTAAAAGTGCCACAGGACTCTGGTTCCTATAGAAGTAGAGATGGTTCAGACTTTCACAAGCTAATCATAGCTCCCACAAACACTCTAAGGCTATATGTCTACACTTGCTAAAATTAGTTCGAATTAGTTGGTTCGAACTAACTAATTCGAACTAATTTTAGTTAGTTTGAATTAGCTTAATTGGAACTAGCATGGCCACACTGGAACGTTAGTGCGAACTAAACAAGCACTTGCTTAGTTCGAATTAGCGATCCCCATTCATTTCAATGGCCGGTTAGTTCGAACTAAGAAATTAGTTCGAATTAACACGGCCACATTGGTTAATTAGAACTAGTTAGTTCGAATTAACCCCTTCGTTTGAATGCCCTATTCGAACTTATTAGTTCGAATTAAGGAAGTCCTTAATTCGAACTAACTAAAGCCTAGGGGAGCCATGGATTTAGTTAGTTTGAATAAAGCCTCCTTAATTCGAACTAACTTGCCAGTGTAGACATAGCCTTAGAGTCCTAAGGAAAAACTTGCTGATCATGTTCCAAAAGTACAGACGTGAGCAGAAGTGGCATCTTCCTGCCCACAGTTTTCATTTCCTGGCTTCTTTACATGTGACCTTTATCCTCTCAGTAAATTGACTGCTGTTCACGGCAGCTAGGAACATTGTCGTATAAAAGCCAGAATTGCCGGCAGAAGGAGTGTTTGCCAGCCAGGGCCGGCTTAAGGGTTTTTGGCACTCTGGGCAAACTATGTCTTGGGTGCACCCTCCCCCCCCATGTTTTATAAGAAATAATATATTAATGTATTTTTTCAAATAGATAAAAAAATTAAATTCTGGCTCATTTGGTGCCCCTCAAAGCCTGGCGCCCTAGGCAACCGCCTCGTTCACCTATATAGTTGAGCCAGCCTTGCCGCCAGGTAAGCCAGGCCAGCATGAAATTGAGTCTAAAATCAGATGAGCTTTTACTGAGTGTATTCCTGTTGCAGTTGGTCACAGAAGATTGAAGCAAAGAGGGTTTGTCGCCCACAAGTTCTAGCTGCATATGTCCTACCGATTTGAATGGAAATTGTGGGACAAAAACACCCCGCACAACTCTGAAAATGTACTTCAAAATAGCGCACATTACATTGTTTCAGAATACCCTGATGGGAGCGTTTTGTTCAGAAATGAGACAAAAATTACTCAGAAATGTGTTTTACTTTTTAATTGACTCAGTTCAGCATGTACTTGAAAACCACACAGAGATGATCATGTGATAACGTCGTTCAATACGGATAGAAATACACCCACTATAACTGTACTAAATATACCCAGCAATGGATTCCAGTGTAACAGTTGTGTGAAATAACAGTGCAGTGCTGAGTGTGGATTGGATAAATGCAACAGGCTCCCTAACAAACAGAACATATTGGGCAGAGGCTTGCATAGGTTGTATTCGGTGCATAAATCAGCACTACCGTGAGTGGAAATTCAGAGTTAAAATGAGGTTTAAGGAAATAAACTAAAAAGAGAAAATCAGTTAATGCAAATTAAAGCTGCACAATTACCATACAGGACATGAAAAGTTCCTACAGCAAGGTTAACTTGACAGCGTTGCATACCCTACCCAATTTTTGTATGAGTGTTGACCCACAGCCTCAAAGTTATTTAGCCATCTAACTCCCATTGAAATATTCTGGAGGATCTGGGCTATTATGATTTAAACCTGTGGTTTTCAAACTTTTTTCCTCAGGACCCAGGTGAAAAAAAATCATTTATACCCACAACCCAACAGTTATGTCTTTGAGCAATGCATTCCAGTCTTTTGGCAGTGGAAGCAGGGGATGCCGCGACCCAGTGCCTGAGAGTCTGCAGCCCAGTACTGGTCCTGACCCTAAGTTTGAAAAACACAGGTTTAAACAATAATATATTAAGCTATCCATTGAACCAAAACAGGAATGGAAAACACTTCCTACAGTAAGCGCTCTGTAGCTGAGTTGTAATATCATATAAACTAAAATATACATGTGCCTGTGTATCTGAATGCATGTGTCTCTCTGTATACATCAGCATATACTTTCATACCATGTTTAGAGGGAGGGAGTATGAAATAATGTTAGTTTTGTGTGCAAAATCAAACAGAAAGCCTGATTGAATAAAGCACTTAAACACAAGCACTTTATTGGGACTCAAGCCTGCACCTGAGTGCTTTATTGAATAGTGATGAACTTAAATATGTACTTCAGTGCTTTGTGGAATCAGGGTCTTATTTTCAGCTCCCTTGAGACTGAAATTGGACCCACGTGGGCCCACATGGCACCTCACTGATTTCAGTGGGACTCACTGCAATCTTATAGGTCCAGCAGTATGGATCCAATTGCAGGATTGGGGCCCATGTTATAAAACCCCTTCATTTTTACCTGTCACTCTTACGGCAATTGATTTTTAAAAAAAAAAATTACTACATATACTGTGTAATACGTTTAGAGTTGGGTGGTTTATTCCTCCTTGGTCATCAAAAATAAAAGTTATTTTGAATATGGTACAATGGTTAAATAATTACTCCATATTATTAAATTATGTTTTAATTTGGACAGGGGAAAAGATTAAAAAGAATCAGACTTGAACAATATGCAAAGCAGTAAATCACGTATTACTTCTATTCTCTTTCTTTCTTTTTATGTAATTGCCTAAAAAGAAATAGACTTTGTCATGGAGTTTATTAGGAGTTTTTCCTATATAACAAAAAATATTACATAACATCAGGACCTTTTCATCCTCCCTTATTCTCCTTGTTGCAAACATCCTAACATACTGTTTTCTTTTCCTGCTTCTATATGCGTTGGCGTTATACCATTCTGACAGAAATAAATGCTTATTTATTTCAAATTACACCTTGAGAAATGACCCAATCCAGAAACATAAATCATGATGCGTAAAACCTGATTTTCTAGCATTTCAGATATTTAAAGCATCTTTTCATTTAAAAGCATCTCGATGCATTTGTATCAAATCTGAAATATGATTTTGTAATTTTACGGAAGTTTTTGGGATCTCTAAATACTGTTGGTTACCTTCACTTGTTGTAGCCTGTAGAAATAGTATAGTATCCCTTTAATTAGTTTGTGAGCCTTCCTGTGGCACTCTGTGTGTCCTAAGTTTTAGAAGCTCCCAGAAACCAGTCAGAGCAGTTGTATGTATGTAGCTAGTCACTGCAGGTTTGTGTATCTTTAGTAAACAGTTACTTGGGACTCAGGTCTTTCCCCGTCGTTTCGTCACACTGTGCCATGAGGACGCTTTCCACTTAACACATTTTTCATGTGCTCCTACACTTGCTCAGAACTGATATTTTTTTTTAATTCACTTAGTGAAAACAGCTACACTCCCATTCCAGTCAGGCATCTGCTGTTCTTTCCACCCAAACCTCTCACTGATTTCAACAGGATTTTCAGACATAGAACAGCTATAGGATTGGGACTAAAAGCATCACACAAATTTAATTTGGGTGTCTATAATTGTATCTAACCGTGGCCAACATACAATATATTTAATTTAAAATGATAGGGAATGTGAGGAGTGAAATAATATACTTCTGTCATTGTTCACAAATGGGCCTGTGCACAAACAAACTATAAAACTGCATATACATTAATCTGTGTAAAAACACTGTGTCCTTGTCAGCAAGTTCCTACACAATTCCACCCGTACCTGCACCTCAGATCTTGTCTCTGACCCCACCCTCTCTATCTTCCCCAAGACAGGTAATATTCAGTCTTGGGCCAATAGTAGCTATCTGAGATTAAAATGTCATGTTTCATAGTTAGATATTTCACAGCCCTGCAAGGCTAGATGTGGGAGCTTTATGCCATTGGAAAGAGAGAACACCCATTTTCCAACAGGAAAGAACCTGGTAGGAGTGGGGAGATAAAGAAAATCTATTTTAGGTCATTTTAGAAGGTTTTATTGCTTCCTCCATGTTACAGTTACAGTCTCAATAATAATAATAATAATAATAAAAACCTACAATATTTCTAAAATGGTTATTTCCCTCCCCTCTGAAATGGGTAGCCTGTGCAAAATATGTGATGGCATGTTGTAGTATAAATCTTATTGGCATCAATTTGGGATAACCTGGATAATTCACTCACTGTTCCTTCACTCTTGATTTATGTAGTCACCACAAATTCAAGCCAATGAAACTGTAAAATCTCTGAACCACATCACACTATCATGTATTTAATGTACTGAAATATACAGTTTTACGTGGTATAAAAGTTGGAATGCCCGTACGCACACAGCTATACACGCACACACAGAGACACATAATAAAGCATGCTGTGCCAACTTCTAGGAAATCAAAAAATGTTTGGGCTTCTGGACTGTTTTAATTCCTTGGTGGGAGAGGAATGAGTGGATGCAGATCCAGGATATGTTCCTAGGCTATATTTATAATACACATAGTTCTCATTATTGCCTAGCGCATTGGTGGTTGAAAAGCAATGTTTACAGAGATATAGTCCAATCTCAGGCTCCAGCAAAACAAGTCTGTGTTCAAAACTTTCAGCCAAACTCCTTCTCTGTCTACTGCTTCTGCCAAGCACTGATTCCAGCTCCTGGGGCTCTCTGTCCCATCATGACACAAATGCCTCCAAGTGCTCTTTGTAAGAATACATGCATGGCCTTTCAGTCAAACATCAGCCCATGTCTATGACTTCAGCCGTGGGGTTCTGAATGCTGGGCAGACTTCTTCATTGCCAAGCTATTTGGAATGGTCTTGCCAGCAAAGAGGGAACCATCTGAACTCACTGCATTGGGAAGGAACTTTTGTATCACGGAGACACTATGTAAGACACCACTATGTAAGACACTATGTAAGACATGGAAAATACAGGTGGTGGTGTTAATTCTGCACTCAGATACCTTCAGCGCTGAATGATTAAACCCACCCCAGGAGAGTTGAAAGAGACCTGATCTTGTGTTTTAATATCTTCTACCACTTTGTTTATATTTCTGAAAATAGATCATAGATGTATACATACAGATGTATGTATACACACAAATACATGTGTATCCATATAGACACAGACATAATGGATAATGATACTTGCCTTCCTTTGTAAAGCATCTTGTGATCTATGGATGAAAAGCGCTATATGGGCATGATTCAAAGTTACTTAAACTAAGAACAGAGCTTTGAAACAGACCTTATAAGACTAAATTATATATATCAATCACATTCAGATCAATGAGAACAACAGGTGTTCGGCATATCTTCAAAACACTTATGCACATGTTTAACGAAATACTATGTTTATAGTATCATGTCCAACATTTGTGCATTTTAATGCAGTGGATTTCAAACCAGGGGTCGGGACTCAGTACTGGGTCATAGACTCTCAGGTACTGGGTCGCAGCACCCCTTTCTGCTGCCGCTGAAAGACTGGAATGCATTGCTCAAAGATGTAATTGTTGGATTGCAGGTATCAATGATTTTTTTTCAACTGGGTCCCAAGAAAAATGGTTTGAAAACCACTGTTTTAATGCACTGGAACAATGCTCCACTTTCAACCTACCTATCTATAGACTAAATTTTACCATTGAATGTTAGCTCTGTTCCATTTTACATTTCAATCATATCATTTTTGTTTTAGGTGATTTGAAGTTGGTTCATATTTTTTCACGTGTACGAGTTTAAAATCTCTACTTGAAAAAATCATGGCAAATCTTAGTTTGTTTTTTCTGAGAGGCTATGTTTAGCTTTGTACTGTGGTTTCTTAGAAAGATTGTGGGATCTATATTTGTTTCTTTAGAACTGTTTTCAGATCATTACAGATTTTGTTATAAAAACTTGCAGAAGTCTCATGTGCAATAACTCAGTGCACTGGTCTGTGATTTTGTAACATCCATTTCAACTCTGGAAACTTAAACTGTTTGAAAGTCTGAGATAATCAGAGAACACTCACCGATGAGGTCTGCATTTTGTAACTCTGAGTAGCTTGTGCATATAGTGTCTTCAAACCATTTAGAAGTACAGCATGTAAGTCAGACTTCTGTATGCAAGCAGAGAAGGGCCAATTATGGCCACATTTGGAAGCAAGTTAGTCCAAACATCATATGCTGCTTTCCAGTCTAACATGCTTTTTGGTTATGGGTTCCAAAAAGTGCACAAGACCAGCCGAAAACAATCTTCCTGATGTGTTGTCTGTCGTACACCCATCTTACTTTCGCAAAGCAGCTACTCTTGGTGTGAGCTTTCTTTGTTTTGGGAAATGGAAAGTAAACAGACGTTACAAAAGCACATGCTCTAAAACTAAAACAACAAATGCGCAACTATTTTAGAATTCTATTTTAAAATTTGATGACGGGTCTTTCTAACTCTGCTCTTACTGACTGTGGTCCCATGTGACTGAAATTTTAGCCTTACGTATTAGTCTCTTTTTATTATAAAGTAGAATCTCAGAGTTATGAATGCTGGGGTTACAAACTGACCCATCCACCACAAACATCATTTGGAAATGGAAGTAGGCAATCAGGCATCAGCGGAAGCCAAAGAAAAACAATCCCAAATACAGCCCAGTACTGTGCTAAACATAAACTACTTAAAAAAACAAAAAACGGGAAAGTTTAAAAATGTTTTTTGACGAGGTGCGGAAATTTTTTCTGTGCTTGTTTCGTTTAAATTAAGACGGTTTAAAGCAGCATTTTGCTTTTGCACGGTGAAGTTTCAAAGCTGTATTGTCAGTGTTCAGCTGTATACTTCTGAAAGAACAACTACACTGTTTTGTTCAGAGCTATAAACCACCTCCATTCCCAAAGTGTTTGTAATTCTGCGGTTCTATTGTACCGTAATAGATTATAGCAAGAGACTATTTCACAGGCCTCTGGAGACTGACTCACGATTTCCTTGGGGCTGGTACTGTGGCATCAACCTTCCAGGAACTCCCATTTGTATCAGTGGAAGAGTGGTACCAGGAGCTTTCAGCATTTTGTCCCTTATTACTTAGAACTGAAACTGACTTACAAATATCACTATTTCAAAGTTTATGGCCCATTGATTGATATCAAGTAGAATGGAGAGAAATGGATGACAGGAAAAAGATACTGTTAAATGTAGGCTCTAATATATGCATTGTATTTAAATTGAATGAGTGTTATCATATGTTAATAAAATAATTGGTTCCCATAAACACGTTGAATGAGGTTTAAAAAAATCATACACCACAGGCCAGATCCAAATCCCACTGAAGTCAATGGGCAGGTGGTTGTTAACTTCAGAAATTGAGAATTTTTTCACAGGAAAATGGTAACATCAACAGTATTTTTCGATTTTTCTGACTGGGAGAGGAAAATGGAAAGTTTCTGTTGAGTTGATATTTCAGGGGGAGGGGAATAACACTTCATTTGGAAAAGAACAAATATCGTTTTGACATGACCAATTATAATTATCAACTGAAAATGTCAACAGTTTTGTTCAGATTTGAAACTTTCTGGAATTTTTTGTTCCATGAAATTTATCAGTACTTTGACACTATGCTAATTTGGAATGAAAATTAATTTCAGCATTTCTTACTGGATGAAAATTCCAGTTCTACCTGTCAGTAAAGCTCTCCAATGACGCTTGGCTGTTCTGAAGTATGGCTCTTTAAAAGATGGGGCTGTCTTTTTAAGGGTACTGGGCTTGTTCTTGTCCCCTTTCCAGGTGCACTCCCCTTCCCAGCACCTCTCTTCACTCTTCCCCTTTTTCTAATCGCTTTCTGTAATGTGCATCCCATTTCCACACTTTTCACCTACTGTAGTGTATTTCACTTTCTTCCCTCCAGCCCTCTACACTGTTCCTCTTTGCTTCTTTCCCCATTGAGTTACATCACCAGGATTTGAACCCTCCCCTAGGGCCTCCTTTCTCTCCTTCTCTACTTCCCTCCCCCCGAATAGGAGAGGCTGCTAAGCTAAGGGTTTAGGGGCATTTCCCTGTCGAATGCATAGAACAGGGAGCTGGGAAACTAGTCACAAGAAAACAACATTCCTTCACATGTAGGCAGTGGGACCTACAGCTTCTAGTGACAAGAGCTGACAGCTACTGCCCCAAACTATTGTTTCCTTTATGATTTGCCCAGGACAGTCTGGGAGATAGACAAAAGCTGAGCATCCTTCTCTTTCCATTCCATGCCAGTGGAAGTAAGCATCAGAGTAAATGGGTTGGTCATATGCCTCCTTCCTGTTGCCATATCCTCCCTGAGCAGGTCAGACAATAAAGATAATTCAGTCAACCATCTACCTCCCTCCTGATGTCCAACCTATTCAGATAGATTTTGAAATCAGAGATAGACAGACACTCATCCACCAATCTCCTGATGTTCCCCCACTCTATCTGGATTGTGCCATCTGGGGTCATGGACAACTATTTTCTTCTGGTAGGATGCTCCACCCCCACCCCCACCTCCTCCTGGTCTGGATTGTGTCATTAGAGGTAAAAGGAGACGCATGTGTTTGGGTAATCCCACTTTATCTATAGCTGTAAACCCATATCAAGTTCTGGTGCATGAAGTAGAAGAGGCATCACATAATATATGCTATTAATGAAGTATTCCAGGCGATGCTATTAGCAATGGAAGTATTACCTACCTGTTCACATACCAGTCAGCCTTCTTGTAGTTACAGTGGAAGACTGAGGGATTAAAGATCATTGCGCATATTAGAAAATAAAGGTGGTGTCTCTTGGCAGTAACCCAGTAGAACATAAAGGGCTTGTTTAACGTCCAGAGTTTATATTCCTAAAAAGTCACTGAATATTTTAAAAAATTCCCTGGTCACTAGCCACTGGAACAAGCTGCAGTTTGCTACCTGCACTGTGAAAGTCTAGCATTCTAGCTTTCAGGTAACGGGGTTCATAGCAAAGACTTACTTGATGGTTCCTTGATGCAGCAGCACCACTCACTACATACCTTTGAAGAGGACAGTGCCTCTGTAAATTTGCTCAAGTTCCAAAGGGGTAGCCGTGTTAGTCTATTGCAGAAAAACAAAGAGAATCCTGTAGTACTTTTAAAGACTAAATAAATCTGTTCGTCTTTAAAAGTGCCACAGGACTCTGTAAATTTGCTGAAAGTGATGCTTGCAGACCTGTCAGCCCAGGGCTGTTATCTTGTAAATCCAAGTGAAATAATTTCACAAGAGCAGCTTTTGTGTGTGCTCTGACTGATTTCCAACAGAGGCCATTCTGAAAGCTCTGGTCTTTCTTACTAAACTTTTTGATGCCCTCTTAATATTATTAAAAGCAGTCACTTGTGCCATATTTTTGCTTATATTTTGGAGGCAGTAGTTGTGACTCCAGACTGAAGACTGGGTTCTATTTTGCACGTGAAACAGAGATTCAGCCTCTTCATTTTGAATGAAAATATGATGTATGTTCCAAAACTTACAGCCCTTACTCTTGGAGTACAGAATGAATCTTGTGCAAATTTACAAGTCACTCTGTTAATTGGTTTAAGTTAATGACTAATCAGTCTTCTGTCCAAGGCTCTGTCTGACAAGCACTAATTGATGTAACCTCACAGTATTCTTCTGAGGGAGAGACATATGGTTATCTCTAGTTTACTGATAGGTAAACTGAGGCATAGAGCAGGTTAGTGACTTGTCCATTCACCAAATGGATGAGCTGGGAATAATTTTCAGAGGGTAGACATGTTAGTCTTTAAGGTACCACAGGACTCTCATTGTTTGAGCTGGGAATAGATATCCTGATTCCTGGCCCAGGCTTTGACTAGTAGGCTGTGTTTCCTGTTTGCATATTTCGTTAATACAGCTTTGGCAACAGGTACATCTGTATCATTCAACTTCCAGAAAGCAGTGCTTAATATTCTCATAAACATCCTTTCATGGGCTCCTAAAAGTACACTAAGCAAAAGCTAGTTATCAAGCTTAAATTATAATCATACGGAGACGTCATCTTAGCCTTTAACACTAGGTGCTAGAATTAAAACAGATGTAGCATTAATGAGATATTGTAGTTTAAAAGGCCATTACCAAAGTTCATAGGCCCCAAACATTCTTCTCAGCTCTAATATTTCCTTCTATGTATTCTTCTCCACACCCTATCCCCCCAAAAGAGAGAGGTATGGGGTTTGTTTTGTAATTTTAAAGAAAAGGGAAAGAATTTTATATCAGACAGTAATCAGTGTCAACTTATTAACTAACACACCAGCATCTAAGAAGAAATACTGATTAAAATGCTAGGGAATTTTACTCTTACTATTGAACATTCTGGGGATAACTCATTCTTGATATATGAATGGATTCTGAAGCCATGTTCTTGATTTTCTATGCTCTGTTATGTTCCTGTTGTTTCTAATTCACTTTCTGACTGTAGGGGACAACTGAGTAAGAGTTTGGCAAATCCTAATTATCTTCATTGCCATTAAATAGAAATCAGTAGAGAACAGACTTTAAAAAAAAAAAAAACAACACATGACAAGTTACAAGGAATAACCACATTTTAACTGGACTGGGATCTTTGGATCTCAGCTGGGTTCAGATCAGAATCGGATTTTTCTCCAGATTCAGGGGCGTCGGGTGCAAAGCCTCAGTTCCAAGCCCCTTGTTAATTTTAAACCATGTTTCAGCTGTCCCATACAAAGAAATCAATGCAACTCTGCAATAAACCAGCCAGTCAACATGTCCACTTCAGCATGAGTACCCACCACTGCTGGAACTGTTCAGATGGTGCAGTGTCTGGCAGCAAAGTGGGAGGCCCAAACTCAAGCCTAGATTCAGTTTTTCACTCTCACAAATATTTGTAGCATGGGTTTCTAATCCTGTCTCAGCAGAGGGAGACTGACTATATGACTTCGAGGTCTTTTCCAGCCCTACATTTCTGTGATTCTGTGATCTTCATGGATAGCTGATTTTGGAAATGCTCATATAAAAATCACATTGTGCCCCATGCAATCACCACATTGATTGGAAAGATTGGTGAAACAGTGGGACCGATTCTCTGTAATCACATACATTAGTGTACAGTGGATGCAGTAAAGTAGCATTTTACTCTCATTTTGCGTGGCTGCGACTGACTCCCCAAGACACAGAACAATGGAGAATTAGGCCGTCTTTTTCACTTTGTCGCACAAAGTGTTACATCATGTAACTGTATAATAGCTGCTTTGTTCCAGCCCAGAGATGGTTGCGTGTCTGTGAGGAGGGAAATGTTCTCTGTGTGCGTGTATATAAAATAGCATATCAGGAGTTTTTAAAATTTGCTCAGCTTTTTGGAATCAGTGATTGAAAGGTTCTGTCTATAATTTGTTAGCATTAGTAGCATTATTATTGGGATTCATCTTTTTGATACAATGGACGATATATTGTTTTTCTCAGCTCCCATAAGAACAGCTACCATGGATGCACACTGTGCCAAGATGCTGAAGGTTCTTTGGAAATGCTTGCTTGTGAATGCTTGCGTCTTTTAGTAGCCCAGGGGTTGTTTATGCCTGAACTGCACATTGAACATTCCCCCCAGTATTTATAATTGTATCTTGTTTCTTTGGCAGGTGGTTTGGTTTGGTTCCTTATCCTAGACCTGTTTCATCTTCCAAAATCTGGAGTGAACATTTTGTCCTCCCCTCGTTGTCTGTGCTTCAATTCCAAAGGGGGAGCCGTGTTAGTCTATTGCAGAAAAACAACCGAGTCCTGTGGCACTTTTAAAGACTAACAGATTTATTTATTTAAGTGCCACAGGACTCGGTTGTTTTTGTGTTCTTCAATGTGGCTCATCAGAAGCACTCACTAGAAATCTCTCTCCACCACACAGTGATAGGTGTCTTTCGAAAACGGATCTCTTTTGATAAATGGCCTGGCAGAAGTCAGTGTGTTTGTTTTGGGGTGGGTGATGCAGATGAATGTTGTATGTCTGCAAGCATCAAAGAGGTTGATTAATCACAAAAGATAAACTATAACAAGAGACCAGAAGGATTGCACAGAAGGCGTGTTTGCATAAGGGTTGACACAAAGCCCCTGCCTATATTGACATTGCTGTGATTCAGTAACTAAGGTTATGGTGATTAGCAATACAGGGACTGTAAGGACGCTACTCATACAGCTATTTATGCTGCTGCCCATTACACTTTTAAATGGACAAATCCACCCTATAAACGATACCCATCAGAATCATTAACATCGGACTCCTAAGCAACAAGCCCCAGCTCTAGTTTTGCAATCATCTTGTGATTAATTAGGTCCTTTCATACTGTACTTAATCTGTTTCGGTAGGAGACTGGAGATTGCAGCTACGGATTTAAAAGATGCCATTATGAACGTGACACTGAAGCAAAGGTTTTTTTAATAAGGGTAATAATACATAAGTTATATAGTCATCTCCTTTGGACCAGTGTGGGGGACTGTATCCAAAACATATCCAAAAAGGACGTGTAGCAGGACCCATGGCACTTTATGTCTGAGCTGAATTTGGTCACTACTGTGTCCGTGTTTGCTGACTGGCTGGGGGTGGGGAAGGGGATAAGGCAGTTTCTTCAGAGTTTTCATTCTCGTCTGCTCTGGTCGGAGCTCCCATTCCTGATTCAGCACGCATGAGACTGCTAACGAAATCCAGATGCCAGACAAAAAACTCAATAAGCTCTCTCACCCATCTGGTGGCTCAGGTTTCTTGGTGTTGGGGGGAAGGAATGAGGAGAGATTCCTAGAACAGCTGAAACTTTAGGTCCCAGTATGTAAATAGTTTTCAAGGAGAAGGAGCAGCTGGGGGAGGGGGCGGAGGTATTGCTGACAGGAAATCAAGGTTTCCCCACAAGGCGACGGATGGGGAGAGGAAACAGAATGGTGACGGAACTTGTAGTTCATGTTCTGAACCCTAACAGGCATTGGGTGCCTCCTCCTTTCTGTTCCTGCGTTCCTCTTGGAAAAGGGAGTTGGGAAGTGTTGTAGGTTGTTAGTTCCCAAAATCCTGGCAAATGACTGTGAGCACCACAGAGGGCAATTTTGAGTCAGAAATAAATGAGCAACATGAACCAGTTCCCTATAAAATTGGCAGCTTGGCTTTTTTCTTCCTTAACTTTGCTAGTTATGGGCCTGAATGCACTAACATGCTTTATACTTCATTATATTTCATTCCTGGAACGTTTGAAACCCGTCACATCTTAATCTGTGAAAAAAGTCCAGCAACTCTTGTACCAAAACTCTGGTAGGGAAGAAGTGAGGGGGTAGAAGAGGAGAAGTTCCCCCCCCATATTTCGGGGTGGAGGTAGAAATGCAGAAAAATCCATTTTAGTTTCATCTTGTGTGAGGCCACCATTAACATGAAGTGGCAGAAGACCCCTTTTAGGAAGTGGCTGCAGAAATTTAACACACAGGTGGGGCTGGACTTTCAATCAGGACACAATGTAACTTTAAAATGCAGAACTTCATAGGTATACTTCAAGCATTCGAGACCTGATTTCTTTGTTTCCACGGAGCTCTGCTTGCAGTATAAACTTACCAAAAATTATTTTATGCTGCCTTTTTAGTCCCAATATTCTGGAGGTAGCTAAGGACTGATTCAGATCCTGGTGCAATTGAAAGAAGTCTCAGGACTGCTGAAACTTAGTACTAGCTCCCCTAAAGCCAAAATTCCGACAACTCAGAATAGCCAGAATGCAGAAGATTTTTGGCCAACTTCTTTCTGTATTCATTGAACCAGGTGAGATCAGAGAGAGGCTACAAAGCTTCTCTGCTAGCTTTCTATCTACTGGAGAATCCTCCTCTACAAGGTTTCCCAGAAAGCTGGGTAAGCTAGCTTTACCATGCTTTTGCTTCAGGAGGAGCTATGTATATTCAGTGATGCATTTTTGGTGGGTTTTTTGTTTTCTTTTGGGATTTTGTTTGTTTTAGTGTGAGAAAAGGCAGGTCAAATGCACATGCCATGGCATGTGTTGATGTCTATGACAGTCTGCAGTTCCCTCCACTGACTTGGACCAGTCCCGCTCAAGCTCGGTCTCCTGTGCTGATGAGCTTTACCTTTTTGCTAAACAGTTCCTTTGCGCCTGAGGAGCAGAGTTGTTGACCACTGTCTTCTCCCATTCAGCTGCTTTAGGCCCAGATCCTTGAAGCTAAGGACTGAGATTTTGAATTTGTTTCTGTGGAAAGCCAGTGTAAAGAACAGAAGACAGGTCTGATGTATTCTTGGTAATCCCTGTTGCTAGAGATGCAATGCAGCATTCTGAGATAGTTGAAGTTTCTGAAGGCTGATGGCTTCCTGCTCAGGTATATCACAGTGCCGTAATTCAGAGAGAATGTAACAAATTTGTATAAGCCAGGCCAGGTCACTGTGTGCCAGGGTGGGACTGAGTCTTGTAGCCCACTGGAGACGGTAGGAAGTGTTACCAATGAATGCTCCTCTGGGAGAAATCCAGGAGCACTTCTAAAACTATTGAGCGGTTGGGAGATGTACCTTCAACCAAAGAATGCCACCGATTTCACTTGGAGTTTCATCAGATCCAAAGGGAGTTCTCAGGACCAGCCTTAGTGGCTGCTGCTGCTTCTTTCAGTGTGCAAGAAAACTGCCTAGGCCTACATGAGTCTTTCTCCCTACACTTTTCACATCCTCCTAGGTCCCCTTCATCTCCTCTTCTGCTTTCTGACTGATTGACAGACTTTGCCACATCAAGCTGCCATGTTCTTATCCAGTTGTTCTTGTGAAAACATCTGATCCAGTCTAGCAAACAGCTGAATTCTGACCCCGGTGCCATTCACAGTCCCTTCTCACTCTTGCAGAAGCTGAGGTAGAGCTGACTAAAATGGAGGCAAAAAGTGGCTATTGTGGAGCATATTAAAATGAGACTTGTGGGGGACTTTGAAACAACTGGTTCTCAAAGCGCAGGTTGAACGTAGGAAACAATGTAGGAACGTCGGAAACGAGCATCTTGTAGTTTTTCCTTCTTGAACTCTTTTCACCTGCAGTTTTCCCTTTTCATCTCTAAGGGCCATCATTTCATCCATCACCACCGCCAGAGAGCATATTGTTTAAAACTAAGACCCAGAGGGTGCATCTCTGCACATTTATAGTGCGCTTCAGGTATGTCATTGTAATAAGGCACAAAGCCAAAGAACAGCGAACCCCAACAGTTAAAGCCACCATTCTTTAACAGAAGAACCAAACCTCTAGTGCTGATTAATATTCATACAGAGCTCCATCTGTCAGAGTGAAAGACATCCATCATTGGATATACAGCAGTAAATGTTCACTCTCCTTTTGAAAAATTGAGGCCTTCCATGCTTCTATGTAACACACTGAGATTCCTGGTTGCTCCTTCCCGGAGACAATTCTAGCTGTGTTAAAGAACTGAACTTGGAGGAAGGCAGTAAAAAATACCCTAGTGTATTGCATCCACAAACAAAAGCTCTCTTGAGTTGACTTTTTGATTTAACTCTTTGTTGCTCTTGTGCTTCAATCCCTGTGATGATTTTAATTGAATGAGTCATCATGCAGACATCCAGCAACACAGAATGCAGACCTGATGCAAGGATGCCTTTTTCAGCTCCCTTTGGACAATGTAGGTTTGTTCCAGTCAGGTAGAGTCGAGAGAAGAGCTTACTGCGAACAATGTATTTGGTGAATTCAACCGCTTCCTCATGGAATACCCATGATCACATTTTGTTTGCTTTAATTTATTTGTTATTTGAAGATTTGTCATTTTAAAATGGAGGGAGCTCACCTCCCTGCTATGGCTTTTGAATTTGAGCCACAGCTGTCTATACAGCTGTTTAAAAGAACTAGTGCAAGCCCAAGACTCACTCCTGCAGACTTCAAAATGCTATGTAGACATACCCTAAGTATACTGGAAGATAGGAAAAATACCTGACTCAGGATACCAGATGGATGGCAACTCCTAAGCCAGGTCCTGGCCTGAAGGAGAGGGGCTCCATGTTGAGCCCTGGAACTGACAAAATTCAGCCTCTTTAAAAGACTGACATGGGAACTTTTCTCAAGGTATCTGGTGAATCTTAGAGGTTTTTGGTAATGCTCCTGATATGTTGGGTATAAGAGGAGGGAAGACACATCTGACCGTAGGCAAAGTGATTGCCCCAGGGGGAAGTCTGGCTACCACAAATTCCAGTTTGCCCGTCTCTCATGCGAATTAAAAAACACCACCATAACGCCGTTTTCACTTTTAAGTCATAACAGCTGTGCTGGGGTTTGTATTTTAACAGCCTTCCTGTCTATTCAACTGCTGCCAGAAAACGCGCTTGTGCTGCAGTTTTTACCTTGCAGGCACCTAATTTTCAACTAGTTCTTCACTCTAAATGGAATCGCAGGACTGCGAGTTCGAAGCGTACCCCACTCCATCCTGCTTCTACTCCGCCTCCTACCCTCCATTGGTGTTACAGCAGAACCTTCCCCACTGCCTGCGTTTTCACAAAGCTTTCCCTGTTCAGCCTTAAAAGGACAGATTTCACAGGAGCTGCTCCCTCGCAGGCTATAACGGGTTGCAGTTTTATTTATGTCATTAAAGGTGCATCTCTTTACATCACCTGAGAACCGTGCCCACAATAACTGTTTGCCAGACAAACAGAAAGAATGTTTCTGCTGACTCCATTAAATGGGAGCCTTAGCCAGCATCATGTTTGGCCCTTTTTTTGTGGTTCAGTCATTATCTGCTTCACCCTGCCCCTTCCCCTCAGCTACGTCCGTGCCATGCTGTGCTGTCTGTATATAGTTTATGAAGTGCTTTGAGATCCCATGTGGAAAGCGCTGTATAAATGTAAAGTATCAATACTACTTCTGTGAAACAAGCCTCATACAAAATTGTGAAACTAATATGTTAATCCTATATCAGTTAAAATAATGGCTACGTAAAATCCATTTTTCTCCCCTTGGGTGGGGCATACACCTTATTTCACCTCGTGCCTTCATTGCTACATGAAGCCTAGCCATGGGGACATCATCTTAGCCGACCCTAGGGATCAAAACAGGGATCTTCACAGCTAAAAAAGCACAAGTTGTTACAGCCTGAGCTAAAAAGCCAGACTCCTGACCAAGAGCTGTAAGACCCAGAGAAGGATGTATATAGCACATACCGAGTGCATTACCGAAGCAGGATCAGTGATTGATGCTCTATTCCTTTTCAGCCATTTCCCTACCCATTCTGTTTGTGATTTATATTTTACTTAAGTAGGGGTGGCAAGCTCAGTGTGAATTAAGGGACAGAGATTTCTCTAGCCAGTCAGTCTGCTAACAGGACTGAATTGTGCCTTATTGTGGTTGCTGCTTAGTATCATCTTTCCAGAGTGAAATAAAGAAAAAATGTTGCCTCAACACTAAAATGTTCTGAACAGTGGTAAGTGTCTGCTTTAGGATCTGCTAAACCCAAAAAGATTCAGGGAGCAAGAAGGGCACTCATTTCACCCAGTTCTGATCTGTGGATGGATCAGGGAACAGTCAATATTTGGGGTTGAATGAACCTTCGTTGTCAAATCCTAATATTGCCTGTTATTGGACCTTTTAAAAATGCAGTATTTTAAAGTTATGAAAAGAGAGGTTCAAAGCTGTTCTGGCTTTTTTCAAGGCGTGAAGACCTTATTATTCTTTTCAAAAGGTCTGAATGTTAAATTGTAAAGTAGCGACATTAGTTAACCTCCTTGCATTCAGTTATTTAAAATGCTGCTAACCTCCCACAGGTCCTAGGACTCATACTTGTATAAAACAAACAAGGAGCCCTGTGGCACTTTTAAAGACTAACATTTATTTAATGCATAAGCTTTCATGGGTATAATCCCACTTCATCAGATACATGAAATGAAACTGCAGTATGTTACATGTAGAGAAGGCTCAGTCATGAGGTAGTTTTTAAATCTGTTTCTTTTAGCAAATCAAACAAGTTGTTTTGATTCAAACAGTGTCCATGTGGCCTTTAAAGAACAATAGATGAGAAGATGTTAATGTTAAAAGAGGGGAAATTGCCTGATGTAATGAGCTATACTAAAGGCTACATCAACACTGTTTGAATCAAAACAACTTGTTTGATTTGCTAAAAAAACCTAAAAAACTGCCTTCTCTACATGTAATACACTGCAGTTTCCATTTCATGCATCTGATGAAGCGGGATTATACCCACAAAAGCTTATGCACTAAATAAATTTGTTAGTCTTTACAAGTACCACAGGACTCTTTGTTTGTTTTGCTCAAATAGATGAACATAGCCCCCTGAGACTAATATAAGCAGCTGGTAATAGTCTACTTCTTCAAGGTATGACCAGGAGAGCCAGTGGAAAAAAATGCATTTCCCACAAACAAATTTGAATGAAGCAAACACTTATTTTGTTCAGCATATTCCATGGAATTTTTCAAGTTTTCATGACACTAATAAAAATTCACATTTGTATTTTCTCTGGATTTGAATCAAAATGAACATAATTCCATTTAAAATAGAACTTTTGGTTCGTTTCCACGAACAACTGAAAATTTAGAGGAAAACAAAAAATTTCTGCAAAAAATGTTGTGTTTAACTATGAAAAGCCATTGTTTGTTGGGGGAAATAGTAGCTTTTTAGATGAAAAAAATTCAACTGGCTCCAAAGATCACCCAATGTGGCTTGGTTCTCATGATGTAATACTCATAACTTGATAGTTCAAAGAAGAGTGTTGGTGGTTTGAGTTTCTCTGGAATTAGAATTCTTTCTCTGTTTCTCTCCCTCTTGCTCATGAAGTTTTACTCAAGTTGAGTCCCCTGGGAACATGGGTATTGGGCCAGACAGGAGATTATAAATGACATCCATCTCATCCTCTCCTATTTTTTTCCAGTGCCCTCATCAGAACACCATGTTCACCACTTATCTTTCTTTCTTTCTTTCTTTCTTTCTTTCTTTCTTTCTTTCTTTCT
>ML685755.1:49979778-50063370 GCA_007922175.1 Pelusios castaneus
TCTTTCTTTCTTTCTTTCTTTCTTTCTTTCTTTCTTTCTTTCTTTCTTTCCCTGAATGGCCTTTCTTTGTCTGCCAGGAGGCTGCAAGGGAGGCAAGTCAATATCTAACTGATTTTTCTGGAGGTGACAGCTCTTACCAATCTACACACCTGTCCCATTGGACTCAATTTTTTCCAGGTGCTGTGACCATCTCCCTGAGGAGGACCTTTGTTGAAAAAGGCTGAATACTGAGGTCATTTGCTATACTTATAGCTTTGTTTCCTATCACAAGATGAGCCTTTTTTTGGTCTTGACTTTTACAGTAAGATCCATCTACGTTCTGTCATGCCACAATACCATTTGCCAGATACATTGAGCAAACAGTTGGTGTGGTAAATCCGCTTCCTTACATGGGCTTCAGCTCATGTTACCCTGCATCCCCTTCATCCTTCCCTCATAGTGGGGTGTCACTAAGGGAGTATTTTTCTGTATTACATTTCCTGAGTTTAGGCTGTGCGGGGAGTACTCAGATTGCAAGGCACTAGGGGGAGCATGATTTCATATATATGCTTGAGTGACAGGCAAATCTTGCTTCATGGAAGGAGGAGTCAGAGCAGCTCTCTCCACGTAACAGGAAGTTGGCGACGAAGAGAAAATGGCATTCACCAGTAAATTACTTGCTCTCTTTGGAGAAAACTCCGTGTCTCTTTTGAAACCCTGTCTACCATGTGGCTCAACAATTTGCTAATAATGGCTCATGGATTGGACACCTGTGTGAAGCTGTAGGTTTCCCAGCTACAGCTACTGCAGCTCTTTCTGCATGATAAGCTAAATACATTTATCAGCATCTTTATAAAATACAGCCTGTCTGTTTCTCTTCCTCCCCGCCCTCTCCAAAAATAATTTCCTATAAGATCTTCACCACTTCCTGTTTTGATGATCCATCTTCAAAGGTTAATGGAAGAGGAGCATTTCTAGAGAGCTCTGTGGTGGGAATACTGTCCCTCACAAAGATCACTCCATCAGTGAGTCAGTAGAACATTAAAATAATCCTGAGTCCTCAGCCCTCAATGAAGAGGATGCATGGAATCCCCTTCTCTATTCTCACTTCTCCCCCATAGTTTGCAGGTGTTCTGTAGCAGCAAAGCGAGATGGGAGATGACTGCAGCTCTGGAGACTGGAGTCTCAGGACAAGTCTAACAGATTTCACTACAGAAAATGATTGAAATCTTTGGTGTTCTCACTGCTCTGCATAATGGGAGCAGTATTGAAGGCTTTTTGGCAATGCTGTCTCACTAAGTTCGTTAACTTGTAATTAAAACTAAATAGCACCCATGTGGTCTTACAACCACAAAAAAAAAGATGTCTTTATTATTATTATCTGCCTTTAATGATATGTTTCCATATTTGGTTACTCTCTGAAATATTAACCTTCATCAGAAAGAGAGTAGGCCAAGTTCCTTCATTGTCCACTAAAAAGAAAAAAGTGTACTCAGAAAATATAATTGTTTCTAGAACACACATTTACATACATCTTGCATGATTTTGACTGTTAAGATTAGGATTTGTCATTATTAAAGTAAACAAAGACTTATGACATCAGACTTTCAACTCCAACTGCACTGTCTTACAGCCCAGGTCTGTTTATACTTCCAGTGACAGGCCCAAGTGGTTAAAATCTAAATTAAGAAAATAGACAACACCCAAGGAAAAAGTGTGAGTGCAGGGAGGGGGCAGCACTGGAGGGGGAGGGGAGAGAGCACATTGACTAAACTTCCTTAAAAAGGAAATCAAAAGTTAAGAGTAAGAGAGAGGTTTCCTGCCAGCTGTGGTGAGTTATATAAAGGGGATGTAGCCTTCCTCGCAGTTTGCTGATCTAAGAGTCAGAGAACTTCCCTTTGATCTAGTGAGCCAGCTGAGATTGACCTGCATGTACATTTGACCAGTCTCCCCCTGGGGTCCTTCAGTGCAAAACTCAAAATCTCAGCGGAAGTGAAATTTGACTTCAAAACTATTGTTTGATATTGACAAAAGAGGGATTGGGATCTGATAGCGCTCTCCGGTGGCCTGGGTTAAATATGATTGATGGTCTCAGTCCAGTTCCTAGTGGGCAGGTGTCCACATCTCAAATGCCACTGTCATGACTGGCAGTATCTGATACCCTTATTGGCAGCCTCAGTAGAGAGCCAAGAATGGAACGGGGTGACAGAGACACTTTGCGCCTGTGCCTTATCTGTTGTGTGGCTAAAGAGAGAGCTTTAATCTCCAGGCTATCAGTTTGGAACCTGTATTTTATTAAACTGTAGTTCATAATGATCAGAAGAAATCCTGTGAGTATCTGAACAAACAGGTATTGGCTAAATCTTTTTTGTGATCCAGTCAGTCTCAGCTAAACAGCTGTCACTCAGCAGTTTTACATCATCCCTGCCTGGACCAGACTAGTTCTAATCGACATCGACGGTGCTGCTGTGTATCATGTTGCAGCTAGAGCAGTGGTCTTCAACCTTTTTTGGATTGGCGCCCAGTTTTTCAATATTTTCACATTTGCAGTAAGTTTACCGCCCACCTACATAAATTGTTACTTTTTATAAATTGCCACTGTCGTTAAATTATTGTTACATTGTTGTACTGTTAATCGTTAATTATAATTTTCAATTTATTTAAATTTTAAACTCAGATATTTTAAATAAGGTATCAAACAAATTTCATTCAAACAAAATTTATTCATTATTCCTACAAACTTATTTTTTATAAATTACAGCTGGATGAGCATGGCCATTATCTATCTCCTTCCTTCATTTTTGTACCACCCACCAAAAATCATAAAACGCCCATTAGTGGGCGGTATTGCCCATGTTGAAGACCACTGAGCTAGAGGATACACCGTCACTCCTTTCTGGGCGGTATATCAGAAATCTCAGGTACATTAGAAATGGGATCAGAGCATTAGTAGCAGTACTGTGGACTCCTAAGTGAACTGGATATTTTAGGACAGCAGTGGGTGTCCCAAAGACTTGATGAGTTTCAGTGATCGGTGCATCACTGTAAAGGAAATCCAGTTGGTTCACAGATTGTGTCACCGGCACATTAAAACAACCTTTGAAATCATGCTAGCTTAACGAGTGTGTCTCTTCTGTACGGTGGCATCCAGCCATGGACTTAATGGCAAGAAGGAGTCCCACGCCATCGTAGGGAAGAGAGCTTATGGAAGACGTAACTCTTTTCTGTGTAGTCCGTCTAAAGTAAATCTTATTCGTTACAGGTTTGGAGAAACTCCATAGCTTTTTAATAGGATCTAATGAAGAATGTAGAGATACTCTGAGTGACACTTTGGCAAACTGAAGGACAATAAGGATCACTCAGAATTCCTCTCAAGTTTGAGGGAAACTCCTCTTTATGTGGAAGTGCACCTTGGAAAGACTGTTACAATAATTTCTAGTTGCACTTCAGCCAAGATCTAGGATCCACTGCACTTCGCATTGTCAATATAAATAGTAACAGATAGTCCTGCCCTCAAAGAGTTTATAATTTAAATAACTCAGACACAGAGAGAACGAGAGAGGGATCTCTATTTGACTTAAAGGGAACTGAGACACACAGACATTAAAAACTTGTCCAACATACTGCAGGACATCTGCAACAAAGCCCAGGGACTGCACCCGGATCTCAGAAGTCCTTGAGTCCTTAACCACAAGACCTACAGATTCCCTTCATCTAGCTACTTGAATCAAGATGGAACAACATAACATTCTTGGATCTACCTGGACTGCCCCTCTATTGAGGAGATCTGCAGGCCATGTTGTAGAACTCTTTCTGGCTCCCTTTGGCCCATTAGCTCAGTGTTTCTCGGTCTTTTTGATATCAGGGACTGGCTTCCTATACTATGTCAGGGAGAGCTCAGGAACCCAGTGCCCATTCATGGACCAGTCATTGAGAAACACTGATCTATCTGCCCTTCAAATTCCACTCACATATCAAAGCGTAGATAGTTCGGTATTGCTATATGAGATATGAGACAGATGCAAACCTAAGGAAGATAATCCCATTTACTAGTCAGTGAAGATCTATCCAGTTGTCCCATTCAGCTATTATTTATTGCAATGTCACATATTTGCCATAGTAAGACAACAGAGGCATTGTGTGGGGGGTCTCTCTGATTTAGCTGCAGTGTGCAGTATGCTAAAGAATTTCAGTCACAAAGCATCTTTTTTTTTTTAAACAAGAAGGCAGTAGCATGCCCTTAGAATTCAGTCATGTCACGTGAAACAGAGCTGTGTTTGTTCTGACTAATGGACTTTGCATGGGGCATCTTTTTAGTGTGGTCAGAAATATATTCCTTGGCTCCCCCCAGTTTGCCCTGAGGCAGTGTAGTACCCCCGCACATTCTCCCTAGGAAGTTCATGCTTTTCAAAACTGTAGCCAGCTCCTCCTTGGTAAATAATGGTGTCCATGGAGCTTCCGTCTACCATAGTGCTACCGGCTACAAAGTTCTAGCTATAGAGTATATACTAGAAAAAGCAGGGGCTTTTTTTGTTGTTCCATTAACGTTAAGATTGACTGGACTCTCGTTCTGCAATTCACCCAAGATGGTCATTTCTGTTTGCTAGTCTGAGGACTCCAAGGAGAAGAGGCCTTTAATGGAAATTGCATTAGATTGCAGAAGTTCATTACAGCTGTCTCCTAAAAGGAGCAGGACATGGGTTTTAGTTACTGACACCAAAGTTATGGACAAATTCCTGTCATCAGCCGCTGAACAGTGGTTAAAGTATAATTTGACAGGCCCCGGAACCCTCCTAATCTCCGGGCCCCCTTCATGCATGTGCGGGCCCCAGCCCAGGTGGGCATTTGCAACCACTTCTCAGTACCACATGCATCAGTTATCGCTCCACAAAAATATTTATAATTTTATATGACATTTATGTCTCTAGCAATTATTGTCACAAACTAGCAAACACTGCATCACACAATAAGTATTGTGATTAACAGTGGCAGGGCGTAGGACCTGCCAGCAGCCAGGGCAGGGTGGAACATGCGTTCCACTGGATTTTTCTATTTTTAGGGGCCCCAGAACTCTGGCCCCTCAAATTTGTGGGCCCCAGAACTGCATTCCGTGTGTTCCCCCTTACTTTAACCCCTGCCACTGAAGAGCTGCAGAGAGTGACTCTCTTGCTAAGTCAGCAAGCTGGCCTTTTTCTTTCCCTTTTTTGCAGCTCCAGTAGAATTCTGCAGTGTGATTCTTTAGAGACGTACAAATTCTGGAAGTTAAAAACCATATTTCCTCCCTGCAGGTCAGGTGCAGTCCTACGAGCTTTAGGATTCCAGAATGGAATTTTTTTTTTTTGGCTTCTCATAAGAGCTACCAGCCTTATATGTGGCCATTTCATGATGGGTTTTGTTTATAGCCCACTCAGGACGCAACTTGAGAGACACAAGCTTAAACCGCTGAAATGAGCTGTGCTGAACATGAGCTCAAAACCCAACCTGACTCCCTCAGAACTAGGTTTTTAAAGATTTTTTTCAGTCTGCAGTTAGACATCTCGCAATGTCTGGGTCTTCAGTTTTGAGAGAAAGGATGATGGGGAGTTAAGGCATGGGACTGGGATGCAGGCAACCTTGATTCAGTTCATGTGTCTGCCTCTGACTTGCTGTCTGACCTTGAGTAAGTCACATCATGTTTGCCTCAATTTTTCATCTATAAAATTTGGGTAAATACAGCCTTTCCCCCACCCATGGTCTATTTAGACTACAAGTTCTTGGTAGGGAGTGTCTCTTGTGAGCTGAGTTTACAGCCACTCATAGAAGGGGAATTTTGTGCACTACTATCCATAAATAATGCTAATTTTTGGACAAAAGGAGAAAAAAAGCTTTCCCATGCCCTGATTTTCATGAGTGTGGGGACGACAGCAAGAAGTTAGTACATATCGCAGACTAGCAGAAAGCTGACTGTAGGAATAATGGCAAACCTGAGAAGAGTTCGTGTAAAGTTCAAAATTTCCACATGGCACTGCTCTTGACTTTTTGGGGTTGCCAAGCAGGGCGGGAAGGCAAACAGGAATGGATTTTTCCACAAAATTTTCCTACCACTGATCAGGCCAGAAATTTTGCAACAGCAGCTTTTCTCATGGTATTTTGGCATCTCTGCTTCTGGTCCCGGCTGGAACCCAGAGGAGCAGAGCCACGAGAACTGAAACTCGTGAAGAAAGCAAACGAGCCAAACTTTTTCTGATCTTCCATTACAGGCAGCAAGGTTCACATTAGTTCTTATATTTTATCTATACCCAGCCCATATTTGCAGGCTCATGTCTTTAAATTCATGCACTCCCTCTTACAACTGGGATTGTGGGACCTCACTGGGCGCTTGATCCTGCCCCATGGAAACCAGTCGGAGTTTCACGATTAACATAACTGAGAGCAGGATCAAGCCAAAGCAGCATCTGGCAAAATCTTAGTCTTAAGGGGGACTGAATAGTGCTGGTTATTCAGCTAGCAGTAAAGCCTGCCTGCTAATGTAGTGCCAGCGGAATACCGCTTTGCAAACCAGTACTGGGCACCCCAGGCTAGTGCGTATTGTTAGTTCACAACAGGAGCTTGGATGGACCCATTACATCATGATCCCAGCTGCACTCGGCAGGGGACCTATAAAATGTAGACACTACTCCTACTTTTTTCCCTACTCTTAGAACATCTTGTCTACCTAGCATGGAATTTCTTTGGGGCAGAGACTCTCTCTTAGTATCTGTTTGTGCAGTGCCTTGGACAGCACAGTGGAGCCTTGATCTCATGTGAGATCCCTCAGCACAACAGCATACAATGGCAGTAATAGCGTTACGTGGCATTGTTATGCTCTAGGCAATGCAGAGGCTGGTGGTCCTACCTAATGCTGTCAGATGGTAGATGGGAATACCCCATGGATGAACTCATGCAGGAAATAATAGTTCCCCTCTGCCAGCTTTACATCTGCTTTACAAAGGCCAGATCTGGTTAGTAGGACCAGAAAAGATCATTTTGATCATAGTCTGCTCCTACCCCCTCAGTCTTTCCTTCCACTAACTACACCATTCACATGAGCATCTTATCTAACCTGTCCATGACTATCTGTAGTGTCACCCTAGATATAGTGACATTTGTGCCAGCGTCTGTCTTATTTCTCTCTCACACCCTGCAAAATGCTCCTTCTTGGGCAATAATCTGCCAGAAACAAAAGTGGCAGCATATGGGGTTTTCTGCCTTTGAGTTGGTCTCCCATCCCACCCACCCACCCACCCCCGCCGGCCTTGCCTTTTTTTCTGGGGGTAGGGGTGCATAGCCATTCTATCTTTTTTCAGTTTAGCACAGAGGCTTGTCCTCACCTAGTTAGCTTCACCCAGGAACATATGTGCACATATGTAGACCTACCACATAGACTCTGGAGGCTGGTGATGCTCAGATACCAGGATACTGAAATTTCATTTGGTCTGTAATTCTTTTCTAAACGGCAGCTGTTTCTCAGATGCTAAAAATAGGTTGCTGCTAATGCTGCCTCTGTGTCTCTTTATTAAAACAAGATGGAAAAAAACGGTCCTGTGCTCAGCTGTGACATCCAGTGGAGGGCAAACCAAAGATTTTCAACTTCACAATTTAAAGTAAGCACAAAGGAAACACTAAGGGCTCAAACCTGCAAACCCATTTTACAGCCTTTTCCAGATTTGGCTACTTTACTGGATTGCAGGGAGCAAAATGCAGTGCCAGGCTCTGGTTTTCTTTGAGATGTTTAAATGAAAAAACAATTTGTTAAATTCAAGAATTCTGTGCCTTAATGGGAAGAACAAAATGGTGGCTTGTTTGAGGTTCTTGATGACACTTGCCAGACAACGCTACATGTTTGCCAGTTTGATAAAGAAGCGTTAAAAGCTGGAATAAGTGGTGGTGCTGTTACATCCTGGTAGAGTGGTGTTTACGCAACATATTCACTCTGCTGGGCTCTCAAAAGAAATCACACTGATTCTCCCTATTCTTTTATTTCTTTGGTTTAAGTAGGCATGGAAGTTTCAGGTGTTGATCAGTAAATGTTAATTTCACTGTACACACAAACCAATGGAAAAAGATTTCCACTGTTGATAAATGAAAGGTACCGTTAGGCAAGTAAGAAAAATGCTTATTGAGAACTTATTTGGGTTTGATTTAAGGATATTTACTTTGTATATTTTGACATGTGATATTGACAAATGGTGTTTTAGCAACTGTAGAGCTTTAACATTTTGAATCTCAATATCTGTCATCATTAGGTCTTTCAGTAGGGTTCATGTTTCCTTAGTACAATTATCATCCTGTAGGATTAATCTGCATTATGAGGAGGATTTGTAGTAATCTCCACGACCTTAAAGGAAGGGGTAGAACTTCTTTTTTAGACTGGCAGTGGGAATGTGTCCCACTACAACAGAGATTTCTGGGGACTTTGAGTCCCAGTTGATAGTAATTTTGTCTGGCCCCAGTATCACCAGTTTCTATGAGAAATTAGTCAGCTGTATTGGTTGCTGCCGTCATTGAAGGCCATGCCAGAGATCAAGGCTCAGGAGAGACCTTGCAGGCAGGAAGCAGTGACCAGTCTCTCATATTTCCAGGTTGGGAAGGTCATACAGCCCATGCCGTTCTCTTTTATTTCTTGAAGATGGCTGAGAAAGCATTTCTTTGCATGAAGCTGAGCCATGGGAATGAGGGTGGCGATTAGGAGTTGGGAATAATTGATTAACAGCATGAGGTAAGACAGGAATGTTTCTTCAAAATCTGCCTGAACCAAATCGCAGCTGACCTTTTATTGAGGTTTTAAAAAGCTTGGCTATTGGCTTTTTCTCGTTATATGTCATCTTTAAATACCTCTGCTATATCCAGTTCCAGCTGAGCCAAGACACAGACTTCCTGAGGACAGGAAAAGTAATTTTGGTATATCCATCCCTACCAAAAGGCACTAGGTACTAGAAACCTGAAGGAAGTCCATTAGCCAGACATCTCCAGCTTACTTTTGCAGACTCGAGGCGTTTGGCTAAGAATCCACACTTGGAAGTGTTAATCTGGACCTTTTTGAATTTTGCCTACCACCAAACGGGATTAGATGAGGGAAACAGTTCAGTCCAGACTAAAATAGTGGGTGGCAGACGCATTACAATCCCCTGCCTGAGCTGGGCCAAATTCCTTCAGTCAGCACCCTAGGGAAGAGAGTTCCTTGGATGGCCTGGAAGGTAGTTCATACTCAAATACTAAAGCCTGTTGACAAGACGTATTAAAAAAGGTAAATAACTGCCTAAAGACACTACACACATTCAGTGTAACGGGAGTTCTTTGATCTGGAAGCTCTCACCATCCCTGGAATCTGGATCAGCACTGAATGCGGAACGTTGGAAAGAACAGAAGGAATTTTTGAAATGTATGGAACTACGTAGGCCATCCACCTGCACTCTGTTTTCCCTTCCGTCAGGCCTCTTTACATTAGTATAAGTACATTGCTCAGGGGTGGGAAAAATCCATATTCTTAAGTGACGCAGTTACACTACCTTAACCCCGGCGTAGGAGGGGACCTCCTTCTGCCAACATAGCTACCACCTCTCGCAGAAGTGGATTAACTGAGCCAGTTTAGCAGTACCCTGTTGGCCTAATAGCATCTTCAGTGAAGCACTACAGCTGAGCCAATGCAGCATTTCAAGCACAGACCTGCACTGTGTGACAGCAATTTATCTAGAAACAGAGGGGGTAATCTACCATGAGTGTGTTTGTGAACAATTGTGATGTCATGCCACAGGCCATGAGAAAATACCTTCATCACATGACATGGCCTGTATCTATCCTATTGCATCACTGAGATCTCCTTTTGGGTCATCAGTAACATGGAAAAGTTCTTCGTTATGTGCTTGAATGTTCTGTTTCACTTTGAGCCTCCTGGCAGCTTTAGAAAGTTCATGGAAGCTGTTTTAAAAGCTAGTGGTCTTACAGAGTTACAAATAAGCTTATCAAGAACGCTGGATAAAGCGTGTATTTATAGAAGGCTACTTTTGTAGATACTTATAGAAAAGGCTCTAGTCTCACTCAGTGAAGACAGATCATGCAGGCTCATTACAGCTTTGGAAAGCAGAAGTTTTCTCTTTACACCTTTTCTTTCCAATCAGAGTGGAAGTTACTTGCAGATAAAGTCCAGTTACCTCTGTCAGCTCAAATTCTCTATTAGGCTTTGTTTGAGTGCTTTATTAATTATTATTATTCATGTTGGCTATTGTTTAGTTGTTCCACAGTCTTCAGTTCAAATTCTCTGCTGTCATACTCCACTGAATTCAACAGATTTACCCCAGCAGTGAATTGCTATTCCAGTTTATACCATAGTCTTTTATTATTTAAGAGCTGCTGTCTTTGCTTCGTGATGTATATGACCAGAATATAAAGACAGTACCTATCCAAAAGAGCTTACATTAAAGAAGAAAAACGTAACAAGTCCTTTGGGGGGAACTGAGAAATCTTTCTAACCAATCAAATGCCCTTTCTTGGGTATGAACGAGGGTACAGTCCATTTTATGTCATCTCACAGTATCCTCTCACGAGGTGACAAGAGTAACTATGAATGTAAAGAGTAAGCTACAGAAACTGTTTCTCCAGGGTAAATTAAATATCTGTCAGTATTGCTTAACTATCTTTCTCATTAGTTTATACCGTAAGATGAATTACACCATGTTTCAAAAATGCTCTATTTTGGGATGATGCTCTACTTTGAAGTGTTCATACTATACTTTAAACTCTCAGCTAGTAAAATAGATTCCTAAGTTTGTCACCATTTCAGTGAATCATAGATTCCTCGAAATCCTAAATGGAACATACCTGTAGTATATTTTCCTTGAACTACATTCTTTAATACTGTCCAGTTTTAAATGAATCCCTGACAGGGCTTCCACAGCTACATTTTAAATTCATTCCACAGAAGCTACACTTTAAATTCATTCCACAGACTAATTAATTTATCCTTTCTGCTTTTGGCTTTCTACTGCTGAAAGAGAACTGCTTTTGTAAACCATAGCATAGAGCAACTGAACTATTCTGGCAGGCAGAGATGGAAACATTTCTTTCATAACTTCTTTCTGGCTGTGGAGGGCTTTGATCCTATAACACTTGCACTCTAATAAAAATAAAAGCAGAGACAAGTTCAACTGAAATTCAGTGCCATAGTGTTAGTGCAGAAGAAACTGAAAGTGTAATTGCCTAGAACAGAAGGTGAAACTGACTAGTCTATATTCCATGTTCAAGGTCCCACTTCAAAAAAATACTTAAGCATGTGACTAGACTACTCATTTGCTTCAAGTCTGGCACTTGGGGAAATTGGACCAAAACTGAGAGAGGTGTGAAAAGTAAAGAAATGGCATAAACAATGAGACAGTAGAAGGAACCCTTCCAAAATCCTTCCTGTTTTGTACCTCAAGGTGCGGCTAGTATTAGCATGGGTAAGGAAGAGTATATTTCCTCATACCAAGCTTGAATCTCCATTACCCTATACCAGGGCCGTCCCTGGGGGGGGATGAATGGGGCGATTGCCCCGGGCCCCGCGGCCCCCCCACGGCCACACTCTTCCCTGCTCCGCAAGCCGGGAGTACTAAGCCCGGCCTCTGGGCTGGCTCTCCCCGCCCCCAGGGTGGAGCAGGTGGCTGGGGCCCACCTCTGTGGGGGCGGCCTCGGGTCCCCGGCTGGGGCACCAGCCACAGCAGCCTGGGGTACCGGCTGCGGCTGGCTGGCTCCCTCCACCGGCGGCGCCCGCTTCTGGGGCCGAGCCCAGAGCTGGCTCCTTGCCAGCAGCCTCAGCCTCCCCACCCGGGCTGGCTCCCTGGGGGTTGGAGCTGCCCGCCTGCCCTCCAGCACGGGGGGCTGGGGCCCCACAGGGCCCCACTTAGGCCAGTTGGCCCTGGGCCCCGCTCCCCCCATGGGACAGCGCTGCCTGTACCTTGTTGTAGTCATTAACACCAGTGCCAAGTGAATTCTTCCCTATCCAGTACTGTGTCTGGTGTCTTGGAAGTTGAAACATGGTCCTTGGCTTCTCTTGTCAGATTAAGTGCATGAGAAATGCTGCCATATTTGGCAGCTTTTCATTTTTCTGCACTGTAGGTGATATGGTGAAGCAAGGAGAAAACAAAGTATTTATAAACAATATCACTTCACTTACACAATGTAGTGGTTCCCCACGATTTCTCTTTTCTGGAACTCACAGCCAATGATGTGGTGAATGTCTGACCACTATGACAAAGGATGTAAAGAATGAAGAGAAGAAAAAGCAACCACGAGCAGAAATGAAAAAAGCCTATGAAGTTATTTTGCCATCCTCTTGCTGCTGCCAAACGATTCCACATTTATTCTTAAATGCCTAGTCCAGAGTCTGACGAAGTGGGATTTTCTCCCACGAAAGCTCATGCAATAAATAAATCTGTTAGTCTTTAAAAGTAGTCCAGCATGGTTTCAAATATCATCAATGGTGATTCTACCACTTCCTTTGGGAGATTATTACCCTGACTAATAGTTTGTTATGATGAAATTGAGCAAAGAGAAATTTAGGTTGAACATTAGGGGAAATAAAAATTTATTACTCACAAAATTGTAACTCTGGGACTGCCTTAAACAACTAGTTATGCTCCTTGGAGTTTAAATATATCTATAAAGGTATTGTACCATCTCCTACACCCACTTAGTCTTTGCTTAGCTGATCAATACATATTTAGATGGGAATTTTTGAAGCATCCTAAGGGAATTAGGTGTCCAGTTCCCACTGTTATTCAATAGGGTTAAGTGCATACCTCTTTTAAGCTCTCTTTAAAGCCCAGGCATAGTTCTTTTAATTTTTCCTTTGTGATCAGTTTTCCAGCTCTTCGTTTGATCATGTTGTTGCTTACATATAGATCCCATCTCTAATATATGACAAGGAATCTTGTGGCACCTTAGAAGTTAACAAAAATTTGTTTGGGGCATAAGCTTTCTTGGGCTGGAAACCCTTTTGTCAGATGATTATGCCCCAAGCAATTTTTTGTTAGTCTCTAAGGTACCATAGGACTCCTCCTCATTCACTGAAAACAAACTCACACACCTACCCCTCTGAAACCTCTCTAATACATCAACAAAAGATGTTCTAACTAATAAACGTCTCTTGTAACAACAAATATCATCGTAGCCAAATTCCCACCATCCTAAATATTGATCCATATAGATGGTTTTTAACCATCTGATCCAAGAAAGTGACATAGCTTTCCACTATTTTGATAATTCTTTGAGTCTCCATTGCTTTTATGGCCACAAGCTACAAGATTTCTACTTTGGTATTTATTTACACTGCCCATTTCAGTGCTGTCCTTTCCCAGCAGCCCTGGTTTCTTAAATTATTAAACAGTCTTTATAGTGTTTGTTAAGTCTCTGGCATGAAACAAACAGATGTGGTCTCTATTCTAACATTTTACAGACAGTTGCCAGAGTTCCCCACCTCGAGTGAGCAGATAGCAAGTGTGAAAAATCAGGACACTACAATTATTTTTTTGGGAAGAGGGGATAAGACAAAATCCTCTAATATCGGGATGTGTGGTTACCCTATCCCCATACCACTAGGTGAGCCTACAAGCTGAGGAGATTGAAGAAGGATGAGAATAAAGAAGGGACAGTGGAAGAACCTATTCTTAAAACACAACTGTGTGAGCTGGATTCTGAAATCACCAGTGATGTAGACAATTAAAAAACAAACAAACCCCAACCTCCAAATAACCATGGAAGCTCTTACTGTGAAACCTCTTATCCCCATTTGTTTCTAAGAATATTTATATTTATGTGAGGACCAGTGATTGGCTGCATGGCTCCCTGATCCAGACCGAGCATGAAATTCTGTGTAAAGAATTGTGTTTACTTCGGGGCAATCTTTGAGGTGAGGGAGCTATCCCTTAATGTTTATTCATAGGGGTGCTGATTGCTGCTTCTTTTTAGGGCCCCTGACTCTCAAGGCATTATTTTTTGGTACAGTCAGCACAAATATTTTTAAGCTATTACTTACAAAACAGCAGAGACTCCCTTTAGGCCAGATCTTTGTTTCTTTGTACAGTGGTTTGATTGTGTAAATTATCTTGCGTAAGCCCTTTGGCCCACACTGGAATTCATTTCTTCTCCTTTATAGCCTTTCATTGTTGTTTTTCTATGGCTTATTTGTCCCTTCTCCAACCGGTCAGAAATCCATTTCTATTCCTGTCAGTGACTACAGGAGAGAACATGGTTAAGCTGGCCTTCGAGTTTGTAGGGAGTCTAGACCGGTCGTTGGTTTACTCTCTTCTTGGTGCTGCTGCCGCCAAAGGCCGAGAGGCCAACAGCCTGTTTCTCAGTATTGTTACAGAAAGGCCCTGGATGTGTCTTGTGGCTGAACAAACTACCCTTTAGAATAGATTTCTTAATGACAATGCCATTGAGAGATGAGTCCAGTGCACAGCAACAGCACTATGTTGCATTATCTGTGCTGCTTCTGGTGTTATTTTTCATAATACAGTTGCATTGCAAGTCAGCACAGACCTGAAATTATGACATTTAACTCACGACCTTGGATCACAATGTCTCATCATGGTTGGGGCTTGCATTTGCTGAGCTTTGCAACTAGAGCTTGAGCCCAGACTTCAGCCATCCCTGCCCCTTACAGCCTACAGCTCTGAATACACACCAGGGCTTTCACCACCCATTTTGCAGTTGTAAGATTATCACCAATAATAAAGATGCGTCAAGATCGATCATTCCATTGTTTTCAGTGGCACTGCAGAGAACCAATGAAGAGCCAGATTTGGCTATGCATTAATGTCAGTTTTCTTGTTTCGCCAGCAGACTGCAATCCAGTTTACTCTCCCTGTGAATGTGTTGGTTGTGCTTTGCAAACAGGAGCAAGAAGAGGTGAAATCCTGTTACTGTCATTCAGTTAACCAAATATGCCTCTGAAAACACCCATAAGGTGTGATCCAAAGCACACTGGAAGTCAATAGACTCACACTGACTTTAATGGGCTTTTGAACAGTCCCATGGACAGCAGATCTGCTGAGAAAGGTGCCATTTTTACATAGTTGAATCACCCTAACTATTGCAGCTACCATCCAAGAAACACGTCTATTCCAAGTGAATACAATAAATTCAATTTTTATAATGTAATGTAGTTAAATTTAATCTGTAGCATTTAGGTCAACATACAAAGAAAATCATACATAAATAGTATGGCTATTCAGAGTATAGGTTAAATGTCAAGATCAAATAATAAAACTTATTGAAAACATATGGAAAATTATTTTTCCATCAATTCATGGCATAATTTCTTAGTAATTTCGGGAGAGTTTGTGCCTGAATATTGATAAATGATATGGTTTTCAACAATAGCAGCCAGACTGCCTGATGGTGTCCAGCCAAGGTTGGGTTTTGTTGATCGTGTCAAATCTAGAGGCAGTAAGAAGCCTAAAGGGGATTAGACATATTTTTCTTTTCTTTGAATGACGTAACCCTGATTTCATCACTAATTCTGACACCTCTTTTTTGGAAATCAAATCAAAATGGCCAGTGTAGAGCACAAATCATGGAAATCTAATTTGGTCCCACTATTAGTAACAGTTGCCAATGAAAGTATTTTTCAGGTTTCGGTTTGGTTTTTAATTATACCAAAAATTGCTTTGTATTTGTTTCTTACCAATATAATTAAAATGGAGAAGGAACATACGGACTGCCTCAGCTTGGCTGACCTTGAATTAATATCCACGTGAAGTGGTTTTGGTTCAGAAGATGATCTAAAATCTAACATTGTGGCGTGTCCTGTGAACTGACATTGAACAACATGGTATTTACTGAGCCCTGGTTAAGGTTAGTGTATGGCACTGCTACATGAGCCATTTGAGTTCAGTCCCCAGCACGTAGGACTTAACCAGGTGGAAGCAAATGCCTCACGTTGTTTATTGACCACTTTTCAAACCATCAGTTTACGCAGTGTTTTGGAATACTTGGCTCTTAACTGACCTGATCATTATTCTAATCATGACAAGTGCTCTCCTCAGCCCCGGCCAGCTAGCAGAAATTCTCACCCTTCATAAGCACTATGATGACACGTTCCCTTCACAATGGCTAGGATTTTCTGCTACCAACAGAATGACAGCAGTTACAGGTGTAAAACACTGAGATTAGTTTTTATTTTTTGGTCTTTGTTCAAACTTGGCCAATTATGATTCCCTAATAGTGATTCCCACTGTCACAGTTTAGGAGAGGGGGAGGGATTGGAGCATCTGTGTGGGAGTCAAGGGGTAGAGAGAATTTGGCAAAGCAGTCATTTGGTCCTACTATGTTCTTCACAACTGAGAAATTTGGAAATCTTCATTCTGCATATAAAATGAGTCAAGCTACAGTAAAACTTTCATGGTATTGAACTTGGACTAAGTGCATAGTGATGGCAGGAATGAACTTAATGAAGTAGAAGATCTGGAAGAAGAATGGTGGGCCACCATGATTAGAATGATAAAGGCTTTTGAGAAAACCCAGATGCACCTCTAACTAACTAATCAAGTGATCCCAAGACATGACGGGTAGAAGGCCAGTTGTTTAGCTCATGGGAGACAGAAATGTGGAAGATGAGAGGGAGGATCCAGATCCACCAGAATCCGTTCCTCTCTGTAATTGCAGGAATTAGATCCCGTTTGATACAGCCACTTAATCCTAATGGCTGATGTGCACCTGGGAGAAAGAAAATGCAAGATGCATTGACTCAATAGCACGTTCCCCTATAACCAGTCCAGTTTGGCATTGAATGGAACTGACCTCTAGCCCTTTAGCTTGGCATATGGTGAGTGTAGTGTAGCAATGGACTAAATAGCTGAGTTAAAAAGTAAGTGCAGTTTGCAATTTTTGAGCTGTTACTTGTGAGCTAAAAGCTGCCATCCCAAGTAAATATATGAAGCTGATTCCTGTAGACAATGCTGAAAGGAGTAGCTTGGAGTCAGGACAGTGAACAAAATTTCATATCCATTTAATATTCAAGCAGTTCAAGGAAAAAGCATGCAATAGTTTAGTGGGTTTGAAGCTTTTCCCTGAGGTATCAAGCACATAGTTTACATAATCACTTGCTGAATAGTTAATAGGGCAGGTCACTAAATGTGTGAGTAGCAAAAAGGCAAGGAGTTGGACCCCGTTTTGTGACAGCAAAAAGAGATCTGCATGTTTCTGTGTGCTAAAATTAGAAACTCAGTTCCCTGAAACAAATCTAAATTTCCCGGGGTTCTTTGTCAGAGGGTGCCCTGCAAGCTCTTCTAAAGAAACAGGAAGATTTTTCAGTTTATGAATGTGAGTAGAAATTTAGAAACTAGAATATAATGTGATATGAAAATAACCTGGCATAGAAGACTTTGCATTGATTTCAAACACACATGGCTTGTTTTAAAAACAGTTTAGTGAGACTGAAAAATGTAGAAATTCTCCCTCATCATTTGTGAAGAATTGAACTTGGAAGAAAGCAAGAACACTGCAAACCTATTTAGAAAGAAGTATGGTCGAGGATACGGCACAGGATAACCTCAGCCACCAGACTGCAGTGCTGCTGAACTTGGTTAGAACCTCATGTATCTTTAATTCTTTTAGACATTTGACTTACACACCATAACGTTAAGATTGCTGGAGGCCTGAAGTTTTCCGTGACCCCAAGGCCCTTCCAAAAAATATGGGTTAGCTGAAAAATCCCTTCTTTCTGTTGGGAAATAGAAACTAGTAACCAGAGCTGATTCATAAGCCACCAGGCCAGTCATTCTGTGTACACTCACAGGGAGCTGTTGAGTTTGTTTGATATTTGAAGCAATGGTGAGGGAGAAACAGCGGCAGATGTGTGTCTGTGTATATATATGGAGGTCTAAATTTCCAAAAGAGGTCGCCCATTTTGGGTGCTCAGCTTGAGACACCTGGATCTTGGTCTTCAGCAATGCTGAGCTCCCCTAGACTTCCACTGTGTGCGGGAGTGCAGCACTCTGGTGGAGACAGAAACATAGGAGATGACATGTTACAAGTGGGGCTCCCAAAAAGACACTCACCACCTTGAAAATTAAGGCCTGGAGTGGGGTGGGATTTAATATTTGGTAAAGTTGGTTTGGTGTGAAGACGTTGCCTAATGGTATTTGGGTGGGGTAGTTGAATCACAAAAAACATGGCACACGCCCCACACAAAGTGAATTCAAGGAGAAGATGTCTGCAAACTGAATCTGGTGAACTTTGCAAAGCTCTTGTTCTTTACAGCCTCTGAAATGGCACATCTCATTTGCTAGAGAAGGGCTGAAAGGACAGCTTGCTGGCCTAAGCAACATCTGGAAGGATGGACATTTTCACTTATTAAATCTTCATTCTTAGAAATCCCGCAGCCGTGCAATGGATGGCATTATCAGTCAGCATGTATCACCGCTGCGCTGAACGGAACATCACTTCTTAGAAATGGCTGGTGATTAAAATCATCTGCTGCATGTGCGCACGTAAGAGAAGAAATAAAGGGTACCACAGAGCTGCCAATTCCCACACAATTCCCTCCATGCTCGCTGTATCCCCTGTGCGTAACTGTGACTCCAAGAGGCTGTCAGGCTTAGGAGCTGCACCTTCTGTCCACATGCAGAAGAAGATCATTGCTAGATGTCCCTTTCTCCTTGCCCCAGCCTGATGCAGTAATATCCACATGCTTGCTTCTTTTCTAACATCTGACTGAAACATCAGACTGAAACATCCAGATGTCAACAAAACCCACAGACCAAGGAGGGCTCAGAGCTGCATCGAAGATGACTCCAGTCCTCCAGGGAGCTTTCATATCCCTAAACACAAATCTCTGTCTGGCCAGAGTCCAAAGGAGAAGTTTGAGAGAAACACATGCAGCAGGCTAGGCAGGCCTGGGGAAATGTAGGTGTCCTAACAATCTATCTTAGTCATGACCTAGAGGGCTACGTACTAGTAAGGTGAATAAGGTGACTTTGAGATCATGGCCTATCAGCTCTTTTCTCCTCTCTTTCCAAGCAGAGACTTCCTTTTAATAACATTTCACCTTCCAAAAGCAACAGTCCAGACATCCAGGCTTTTAAAAGTAATTTCATTATTATACTCTGGAAGCTCTGAAAGAATATAGCGTTTGCAAAAGCCTATAATCCAAGGGGAAAGTGGCTAATGAGTTCATTTTAATTAAAGGGATTAGCCGGGTGATAGCAAACAGCTGCAAAATAACTCAAGCGCTTTGGGGAATCAGGGCCTATAACCTTTAGGCAAACTGATGTCAGTTGAATCAGGGCCAGAAGGCCTCCCATCTGAGAACCTCCAAGTGCTCTGTGGGCGTGAACGAATTAATCCTCACAACATCAATGTGAAGCAAGGGAAGCATTATCCCAGTTTTACAGATGGGTTAACGAAGCCAGAGAGGGGTAAAGTCTCCTGCGTAAGGTCAGGCAGGAAGTGTATTCCAAAGAGGGATGCAGAACCCAGCTCTCTTAGTCCCAAGCCAGAGCCATTAGTCGATTCTTTCCTCCCCAAGGGTTTTCCCCTCAGGAGAAGTTTTATGTAGAATAATAAAAGCCTCTGTCCTTTGTAAATTATTGCATTTGTCTCCCACCAACCTGCTGACAAACGGAATGGAACAGGAAGGTGAACATCCACAAGAACCCAGCGGAGAAACTGTGGCTGTTAAACTGGATGTTCCAGCTTTAAACTTTTCTTAAATACCAAAAACACTGATAGGATACCCTCAAGCGAGGGACCCCAAAGCTGCAGGAAACTAAACAGCATACAGTCCCTTTTGATAACATAGAAACATAGGCAAGACTATAAAACCTCTGCCTGGAAACTGAGGGTGAGGGTACTTGCCTAACAAAAGAACATCTAGTACAGAGGAAATACATCCCCACTGCTTATTAAAATTATCTTCATTGTGATCCTGGACAGTGTGGTGTGCAAGAGCTTCTGTGCTGCATTTTGGGCCTATCCCATGGCATTTCTATAAAGGATCCTATGACTGGAATTGGCAGGTGACCTTGTAGGGGATTCTTAGGGCTTCACAGACGAGTTAAGCTTACAAAGCGCTTCCTCCTCAGTCCTTTTCCCAGTCTGGAAGGAGGACAGATTTCCTTTTTTGTTCTGTTCTCAAGCCCAGGAACCCCACCTGCTCCTGCAGCTCACATCCCTGAAACCAGACCCCATCCGGCAGCTGCATAAATAATTAAAAACAGGCCCATTCTGGGGTGTCAGGCTCTTGGCAAAACATGGAGAGGTTACGCCCTTCTCCCTTCTACTCCCCCATCTTCCCCCAGAGTAAACAACTGCGGTCCGCGTGGTGAGTTCCTCGCATTGTAACACAGCACCACGCTAGACGGATCAGCAACTGTGACCTGGGAACCTTGCAGAGTATCTGGGATTTTCTCTTTCCCTTTCCAAATCTTCAGTCACAGAATTCTCCACACAGGTCACGTGGTCACACTAGGAAAACGCATCTTATTAACTAGTGTGATGTTAAGTATCCCTGAACGAAGAGATGGCCAAATTCTGTCTGGAAATGCTTACCACAAGCTAACGCATTTTTAAACTCGACAGCCCTGGTCAACACTAACGCTTTTGCTAGCATAGTTAAACTGAGTTAGTTCACACAACTTAAAACATGGGGTTGGGGGGATTGTATTTTAGCTCAATAAGCCCTAGCAAAATGCAATAGGAAGCACCAATCAAACAAGCTGCAAAGCACATATCATTCTTAACTTCCCCATAGTATAGGAATGTGAACAAGGCTTTTTGATTCCATCCTACTTCTAAACCGCATGTTTAGGGTTTGATGTATTTTTAAAAAGTGCAGTGTCCCAAGCTGTCAAGGGCTACCTTCCATCACAGCTGAGGAAACCATTCCCTAAGTGAAAATATGATGGTGCAATTAAAAAAAAAAAAAGATTTCTGTTAAACTTGTGGTCCAGAAATTCATGCTGGATCTGTGCATTACTGCCTTACAGACACGTCACAATTAGAGTAATTCTTCAAGACTCACCCACACAAGAAAATCCTGGGACAAAGCCAACTCTTGGAAACAGCACTCTGCAATGTTTCTTTTACATAATGGAAGTCCCCCTCCTCCCCATTCATTATAATGATTTTTGCAGCCAGGGGATGGACAAGAACCTAGCCCTCTGCCTTAACCACAAACCCATCTTTTTATCCCAAAGATTCCCTGCCCTCCAGCTCCTGCTACCATGTGAAATCAGCATTGACATTTATTCACATTAATCTCTTATTCCATGACCAGGAAATAAGCCTGCCTGTTGGGTTTTTAAACTCTATGCAGTCCTGAACCTTTCCAGAGAGATGGGCCCCAACAAGAACACCAGAGCTGGAACTCTTCCCCTCCCCAAGTCTGAATCTAGATCTAAACTTCTCAGCTCTGGTCCATCGTTATAAAGAGACTGAACCAAAAGATCCCAGATGTGGAGAATTTGGCTCTGAATCCAAATCTGAAGTTCATCACTTGGGCCTCTTTCTAATCTATCTGTCTAAAGATGAATATCTGTGTCTTCCCAGGCTCCAAACACTAAAAGTAATGTGTGTGTTAAGGAACAGAATCTGGCAGGAAGAGCAAAAGTCAAGCAGAGCTTGGCACTGAGAATGTAGCAACAGGAGAAGAATAACATCCTGTAACAATGCAAGTGAGAGTTCTCAGGAAAGTGGAGCAGTTCGGGTGGAATTTACTGGTGTCTCAAGGACAGGCTCTTATATCCTGGTAAATTCCACTATAAATGACAGGGCCTCTGAATTCAGAGCTTCAGTAGGTTGGAAAGCTCAGTAGCTGCAAGGTGTTTAGTCCCTTGGGCACTGCAAATCTCTTTATTTTTTTAAAAAATATAAATGTCTAGACATTTTCCTCGCAAAGATAGCCTTGAAAATGGAACCTGATTGCTCAGGACATTGAGCAAGGCTCCATTTTTGCCGCAAGAGACTAGGGGGTGGGGTGAGGAACCTAAATATTGCAGCCCACACGTAATGCAAACACAAACACACTTCCAAGTAAAGAAGTGGTTGTGATTCATACCAAAAGAACCAGCTCAAGAACCCTCCCCCAGATCCTAAGCTGACCCGGTTCCTATGGATGTGATTGCATCAAGTTGGTGTTGTTCGGTTACATGTGCGCACTCAAAAACTTGTTTTGCAGGCCCAAAATGCCAGCTGTTACCGTTAGTTAAAATGTTCAGCCCTTTTGGAAGATGGAATTATGCCAGCTGTTGCTTACTAACTCCCCCCAACCACTGCACCATGTTCCTTCACCAGTAAAAGTCAGCCTTCTCCCCTCACCCTTTTAGTGGCCACTTCAATAATGCAAGAGGAGTGGAAGAGACAAGGTGAAGCTGCTGTTGCACTAAGTGGAAGATCTGCTTGCCCTGATATCTTCCACCTCCATCTAGGGGAAACGCCTCCACCAAATCCCTCCCTGCAGACAAGAGCAGTGCTACCCTGACGATCCAGGGAAACCTACTCCTTAACTGACACGAGCTGGAGGGGGGAAGAGAATAGAACAGATCTTGCTGCCCCGCTCTAGGAATTTTGCTTTCACTGTCATCCAAGGCGGATGGGTTTTGAGGCAGTCCTTGTTAAAATGTTGGCAGCACCTTGCAAAGCAGCCCTCACTGGCTGCACGGTCATTATAGAAACTGGAAGGGACCATGAGAGGTCATGGAGTCCAGTCCCCTGCACTCATGGCAGGACCGAGTACCCCCTTAAACCATCCCTGACAGATGTTTGTCTAACCTGCTCTTAAAAACTTCCAATGATAGAGATTCCACAACCTGCCTAGGGAATTTATTCCAGTGGTTAATCCCCCTGATAGTTAGGAATTTTTTCCTGATGTCCAACCTCAACCTCCCTTGCTGTAATTTAGACCTATTGCTTCTTGTCCTATCATTAGTGGTTGAGGAGAACAATTTTTCTCCCTCCTCCTTGTAACAACCTTTTAGGTACTTGAAAACTGTTACCCTGTCCCTCTCAGTCTCCTCTTTTCCAGACTGGACAAACCATGCTCTTTCAGTGTTCCCACATAAGTCAACCGTTTTAGACCTTTAATCATTCATGTTGCTCTTCTTGGGGCTTTCTCCAATTTGTCCACATCTTTCCTGAAATGATGCGCCCAGAACTGGACACATTACTCCAGTTGAGGCCTAAGCAGGGCAGAGTAGAACGGAAGAATTACTTCTTGTGTCTTACTTTCAATACTCCTGTTAATACATCCCAGAATGGTGTTTGCTTTTTTTGCAGCAGCGTTACACTGTTGACTCATATTTAGCTTGTGATCCACTGTGACACCCAGATCCTGTTCCGCAGTACTCCTTCCTAGGCAGTCACTTCCCATTGTGTATGTATACCACTGATTGTTCTTTCTTAAGTGGAGTACTTTACATTTGTCTTCATTGAATTTCATCCTATTAACTTCAGACCATTTCACCAGTTTGTCCAAATAATTTTGAATTATAATGCTATCCTCCAAAGCACTTGTAACTCCTCCCAGCTTGGTATCATCGGCAAACTTTGTAAGTGTACTCTCTGTGCCATCATCTAAATCATTGATGAAAATATTGACCAGAACCAGACCCGATCCCTGCGGTACCTCGCTCGTTGTGCCCTTCCAGCATGACCATGAATCATTGAGAACTACCCTCTGGGAGTGGTTATCCAACCACTCATCTTATAATAGCTCCATCTAGATTGTACTTTCCTAGTTTGTTAATGAGAAGGTGATGAAAGTCCATATCAAAAGCCTCACTAAAGTCTAAGATATACCACATCTGCTGCTTCCCCTCTACCCACAAGGCTTGTTACCCTGTCATAGAAAGCTATCAGGTGGGTTTGTCATGATTTGTTCTTGACAAATCCATGCTGAGTGTCACTTAACACCTTATTCTCTTTTAGATGTTTGCTAATGGATTCCTTAATTATTTGTTCCATTATTTTTCCTGGTACAGAAGTTAAGCTGGCTGGTCTGTAATTCCCTATTTAATTCTGTCTTCAAGGTGCTCTGAGAACTGTGGCTAAAAGTCACTATACAGGACCAGAGTATGTCTTTACCGCTTGTGTTAATCATGCACTTTCTTTGATCAGAGCCATCTAAGTGAAGGACACTTCTCTCCTTCAGCCTAGAATAAAGATGGACTGACCACAATGGCTATGTGCTTCCATGACATGGCCCCTTGCTTGCTTCTAGTATATTATTCAAGGACTTTGGCTATTTTTGGAGTGTAACCTAATATAAAAAATTATAGTGTACTCATGGAAGTAGGTCCTCTCTAACTGTGTTTTCCTCAAAGAGTTGTGGTTTCCATGTAAACACTTCTGTGAGTAGGCCCCTTGAGGCGGGCCTAGAAGAATATATGTTCTGCTAGCCATGGTGTTTTAGCAGCTCAGAATCCATATTCTGAGGTCAAACTGATCTTTGCCTCCATCACGTTGGCCTGACTCAGCTGACAGAATAAAGAACAAAGCGGTATGTGCGTGGGGGGAGGTGATGGTTTGAAACCTTCATACCTTTGTTATTTCTGGATCCCTTCCCAGCCTGCCCTCAAGGTTAGACTTACAGCATTAGAAAATGCTGTTTGAATTCCTTCACTGTGGCAAATGAGGCAGGAGGTAAAACTCCTTACTGTGCTGTTACGCTGCAGTGGGCATCTCGCAGTCCTGGCTGAAGTCTGAAAGCAGAGAACAGTTAGAAAGACTAGAGAAAGGTTGCGCATCTCTCCCACTGCATGTCTGAGATGCAGGCTCTTGTTCATGAATGGTTCTTCCTGCCATGTGTAAGATGTTCCATGTGCGCCAGGCATCTCTTTCCCTCTCGCCTGTGTGTGAAACAGTATTTTTTGGTTGTACAACATGCACTGCAGATCAGATTTTTACATCCCAGACTCAGGCTGCTTCTGTTGCATAACATCTTCCACATTTGATGCCGACGAGTGCCCCAAAACAGTGGCGCAACATCTGGTGTTCATGCCATGCTCTGACGTAACCTGAGTTAACCAACTGATTTACACCGCAGGAGCCTCCCCACACCTATCGAGTACTTGGGTCAGATATCTATACCACTGTGTACTATGCCACGCTAGTAATACCTGCACGAAACGTCTGTGAGTACTTCCCGTCACCACAGGGCTTGTACCTTGTCTTTGATGATCCTGACTCTATGACAGAGAGCGATGCAAAGCATTTCCCCATGCACGGCTCTCCTGCACTTCTTTCTTTTTTGCATGCCTGGGCTGCTGCTATCTGCCGCCCTGTTACTTCGCTTAACTGAGGTCTTCCCACTGGTGCTGACTGCTCCCAGCAAGTGTGACCTCCTAGATTTGTTGCATGTGTTACATGATACGGAATTAGCTAACTTTCCAGAAGCTGCGTATGCAGAGGCTTTTACTGCAGGAGGGAATGAACATTTAGATTTTTCCTTACAAACTGAATTCACAATGAGAACTTGCTGTTCACCTGGCACTGGTGGGATGCTAGGGTGATTTTTACAAGATGTTTCAGCTAAAATGATCAGCAGTTCCGTTAAATGGTTAACAGTGCTGACGTTTAAATTCCAAAGGGGTAGCCGTGTTAGTCTATTGTAGAAAGACAACAGAGTCCTGTGGCACTTTTAAAGACTAACAGATTTATTTATCGCATGAGCTTTCGTGGGAGAAAATCCCACTTCGTCAGACGCTTTGAAGATGCAGTTTTCACCTTTCTGGTGTGCTATTGTTTCAGGAAGTCTGCGCATTCGGGCAGCGGGAACTGAATCATTTTACATGAGCTTCCTGTCTGACACGTTACCTTTGGAGCTAGCAGACAGCACAGGTACTTTTCCCTTGAAAGTGAAGCTTAGATTCTACAGCATAATTCTGCAGCAGAAGGAAGGTTCAATACAATATTCTGCAGCACAGTGAAAATTCAGTGGCCGCATAAAATCAAACCGTTGACTAATACAGGTGTTACTGTCCTGCTTGTAGAATTCATTTCCCTACTTAATTCTGCACAAAGCTGCTATTATAAACGTCTCAGAAAGAGCAGCAGACTCACCAATCTGTGACACTAGAGTACCACACAATCCGGAGAGTTCGTGGCAGAATTAGGGCCTGTTATTCCACCGTTTATGCAGGGCATGTTCCTACCTGAATACTGTGTAGGCTCTGATTTTATATTTCTTATCATACATGACCTCCTTTGAAGTCCATGAATGGTTCAGGTGCCAGAGCAATAAAATTAGGCCCACAGAGGATGAAGGGTGAAATGTGAATGCTAGCTATTGTTACAGAAATATTTGAAGCAAAATTCCCAATTTGAACATCTTTGAACACTGGCAGGGTGAGGAGTTCAGACCTGGACCAGGTCTGAATTTCACAGCTGACCCGTTCTATCTAATGGTCTGAATCTAAACCCTGGGTCTGCAACCCAGGAGCTTTGGAACATTCGAAATCTCAGGATTTGAATTCTTTAGCATGGGCCCACTTGGAATTATTTTACTTGTTATTCATACCACTCATGTCACTACATCCGTCGGTTGGGTTTTTTTCTCATGTGCAGCAGCTCATAATCTCAGCATGCTATGCAATATTAGTAATGCGTATTAAGTTAACGGGGCAGCTGTACAGAGCTCCCGTGGCAAGTTTGGAGGAGAGCACCAAGCTCCTATCCAGGCACTCCCAACTGCAGCTCAGGAAAATGAGGGCAACCCTGGGATTGATAGCTGCAGGCTGTGTCTTTCAGCAGGTGTGCACCTCCAGCAGGCAGGTTCTGAATTCACCTTGCACATAACCAGTAACGTTTTCCCCTCATAAAAGAAAAGCATTTTCTTATGCCAGTGGCCCAAGGGATGAGATGTTTGGGCAGGAGATGGTGAGAAAGTGTGGGAGACATGGGAGACTGCAGAGGGGAAGCTGAAACACGGAACTACGTTCCCAATGTGAAGGGAGTGTTAAAGGTTTACATTGGAGAAGGTGGCATTTTGAAAGGGAAATTGTTGTCCAGACAATGGCCTTTTGGCAAGCAACTGGGAAAATTCATTTCCAGAGTGGAAGCACAAGCCCTAGTGCAGATCCCACGGCCTGTTTTTCTTTTCTGTCGCTCCTGTTGACTTTTGCTTTGCCGCTTCCTGGAAACAGGCATCTCTGAGCAGGAAGCTGCACTGCTAACTGTACAGGGCAGGGGCCGGGTTTCCAAAAGAAAATGCACAAAGGCCATTTTAGGGTTGCTTTGTTTTTGAAAGAATGAGAATGAGAAACTAACCCTGGCCCAAATCCTGACATTCTTACTCAGTCCTTGGGCAAATGGGCAGTGCTCATTCCTGTTGCATTCTGTGGGGGATAGAGGAACTGAGACTCTCTCAGAAGTTGACCCATGGGCTCCAATGACAACTAAAGAAAGACTAAGGCATCCACAGGCCCCAACGAAATCAACTGGAGGTGCATGAGATCTCAATCTCTCATTATCAGGCCATGAGCAAGGACTTCAGGGGTTGTCCCTCCTCATATGGTTTCTCTGATAGTGGCTACAAACAGGTGTGATGTTACGACAGCTGACTTAACAGGCTGAGCTGGGATTTTCAAAGGAATCTGAGGGAATCAGGCCCCCAAACCCCCGCCCCCTGAGTTTCTTTTGCTTCCAGTTTGCCATTCTTGTGATTTATATGCCCCCTGTATCTGTGTTGCACTCTGCCTGGGGCTCTGGGCATTTCAAGCAGCACATCTCCATTTTCTTGCACTACATTGCACTCATCAGTAGGCAGAACATTATGTATTATTGGTGCAGTCTACATTGATCTTACATCTGGACCTTTAAATCAGAGGAGTCCACATAATCTGATGAATCTATTGTGATATAACTCAACAGGGCTGCATCTGGTGTTAGCACAGAATTAGGCTTATCTGTCTGATTCATTATCCTTATCATTCTTCCTAGAGAAAGATACTTATCGGTAAAGATAGACGCCACATAGCTATAAACTCTGCTTTCAAGCTGCGCATGCATCCTGCTGTGTAACAACCCTTTTGATACTAAAGATATTTCCTGTCATATTTTCTTCACTGCCAAGTGTTGATTGTTGATATAAGTGTTTCATTTATAAATATTGCCAGATTGTGTGGAGTGTGTGTGTGTGGGGGGGGGGGGATGATTCAGCAAAGTCAGGGGCGCATATGGCCCCAGTCCTAACAGGAAGAAAAAAAAAAGTGCCTGGTTCATAACAAATAAATCAGTCGCTGCATCTAATGAATACGGGAAACTTTTTTCTCACTAGGCTTTTTTGTCTTGGCTAAGCATAACCCATGATCACACATGCAGAAGTAATTATACATCAGGTCCGGCTACAGCCCTGTTAACTTTTGGGCTTGTTTCTTAACCGAACTATAATATTTGGGATCTGTTCTAGATTGCTGTAATTTATAGCACAGAGATGGCCTCCTCCCCAGAGCTGAAGCTTAAGATGTTTGGTTCATTTTAGTCTCATTTCCTCTTTATTCCACATGATGGCAAAGAGTTCCAACAGGAAAGCAAAATCCGTGTGGATAGTGGGTATATTTGCTTCTGCTGCAGATGGGGCAGTATGAAAAGATCACAGCAGCCACCGTCTGCAGCCTCTGTACAACATTCACACAGGATAGAGAATCAGCAATGGGGCATCTCATGCCAGTTGCAAATAATGACTTATATAGCTGCCTCCCCTTGCTTGCAAGGTTTCACTTTGGCACCAGCTCTTGCTCATGGCCCACATGGTTGGTAGCGGGTACCAAGAGCTACATGGGTTAGGAGGATAGCGGGGACCAAAAGCTACATGGGTTAGGAGGGTTGCTACCGCTTAAGGGAGGTCACAGGCAGGTTGAACATGGCCAGGCATGTGTTGGCACGTGGACATAGGGGAAACCTTATCATATACGGGTAAAGGCCTGGAGGAGGCCCTGCTTCTTTTATTTTGCACAGGGGATGAAGAAGCCATTTCTAGCCTTCTATCCCCTCTCCACCCCCAGCAGGGGGAATGGTAAGTAATACCCAGCTATTGAAAGAACTCATTCCTGAGGATCTTCTTCATGTAGGCCTACTCCACCCAAAAGCTAGGTTTTAAACACACACCACACACAAAACACTTCCCTAGATTTTGTAGAAGAATAGATAAAGATTCATTAAGGAGCCCACTGAAATTAATTGAGGAATGTAGGTATTGGGCATAATGCTTTTCTAGTCTCTCCCCCACATTCTGTCTATCGTAACTACCAATCTCACGACTGTTTTTTCTTCCATTGGCCACAGTTTTCATTAAAAAATTTTAAATCTTCATTTACCAGAGAAACTGGCCTGTGGACAGGACATGAGATATAACAGAGGCTGCTTGTTTTTCAACCTTTTCTTATGGTTACGCTGATAGGAACCAGTTTAACAAAAACCAAGGCTGATACTGCCTGTCAGACACAATGAAACAGACTGAGCATGTGGCCTACAAATTGCGGAGATGTTGTTTTATAATAGTTGGTAGGGCACCTTTTGGGTCTTTGTTTCTTCATTTGAAATAAAGAAAACCAAGAATAGGGTACCACTGTTAGAGAATGGGGGAAGGCTGTCAGAAAGAGACAGTTACATGAAACTTACTCATTGGTATAGCTTTATACCTAAAGGGTCATTAAATATGGGAAAACCAGTGTAAAGATGACATATTTAACACTCCTGAGTTCTGTCCCTTATTCTCACACTTGCACCCCTAGGGAAGTCTTTTAAATGGATCATCCTCACTTTTCTCAGCTGAGACAGAGGGAAAATCACATTAGCCAAACCCACAAGAGTATTATAAGGAATAAAGAATTAGTTGAGATGTTCTGTGGCAATGAAAACTGTGCAGGTGCAAAAGAAGAATTTGAATGAAGGACCAGATTGAGAGGCCCCTTTCTCACCATGGTGCCACACCGATAATCCCACTGACATCATGGGAGTAAATGCTTACTAATAAATCCCAGCATTTAAAAATGAAAGTAGATTGCAAATCTGTCGTAGAGTTTAAGGCCAGGGAGCTTAAGGCCCCAAATCATGTAGTCCAACTTCCTGCGTGTCACAGGCCACCACCACTACCCAGGATCTGCACACTAAATGGAGCGATGGAAGCGAGGTGAAATACGTGTCTGATAAGAGTTTACTTTGCGTTCATATTAGATCATTTTGTCATTAAGGTGGATTAAAGTTCTATGAAATCCCAACTGGAAAGTGGTTGCGGAATTAAACATTAGTTTTATTAGGCAAATATCTGGTTAAATATAGAGCTGACAGACTAACTGTTTACATTACCTTTCCATTTCCTGGTTCTTTCTTAGCATAGGTAGGGTTATACAGTGGTGTTTCATGATTTAAGATGCATTTGTTACCAAGAACAATGTGTAATATTCTGGTAAGCGCTCTGAATAGCTGCAGAACATCCATATTTGTTGCCTGATGGCATTTCTGAAGCACCAGGGATTTTCTGGTCCACTTTATAGTTCCAGAGGCTTAAAACATTCACATCTATTTTGTCAAACTTCATTCCCACCCCCAATACCAGAGTCAAATTGGACCTGTAGGATTACTCTGTACTCTTACTGGAGGAAAGTTCTAGGGTTTTTAAAATTGACTATGATATAAATATTTAGCTACAAGCTTTTTGAGAGTCTTCGTTTGTTTGGGTTTGTCTCTTACTCTATCGCGTCACAACATTTGGCAGTTCTTGTCCCTTGTGGGTATCTCCCTATGTAGAATATTATACAAAGAATGCATTTTCAGGCTGGATTTCCAGTAAATTATCCTGCAGTTCCAGGAGGTGGACTAAAATAGATTCATGCATGCAGTATAATGCTACTCCAGTGAAGTTCATGCAGCCTCTTTCAGTCTTCTGGCCTCTTCCCCTCCCTCCAGAACATTTGAATCTTTGCTGTCTTCCTCTTCCTTCGAGCATAAAAGATAGAACTCCTTGTTCTTACGTTCTGGGCTCTGTACAAGCTCATCTCTGCTGACAGCTCCACTCTCCTCTCATCTTGCACCCAGTCTTGCTTCTTATGTTCTTTGAGCTCTTTCCAAAGCCACCTTCTTCCACTCCGCTTTACGTCTTCCACCTTGGCCCCTATGCTTTGGACATCCTCCCACTTCATGCCTGTCAATCATCTTCTCTGAGGGATTTTCATTAAAGAAAGCCTTGTTTAACTCAAACGTAGGAACTACCACAGGGGATCAAACCAGCGATCCTTTTGTAGGCTAGTACCTGACAGTGGCCACCCCCAAATTATTCAGAGGAAAATGCAAGAAACCACTAAAATGGCAATTATGGGATAATTCAGATATCCCCATCAGTTGATGGTTGACTTCTGGCATGAAGCATGAGTGCTCACATCTAAAAATGTTTTAAATCTTGTTTACTATAGCTTGCTGTTCCCATTGTTCTTATAAATTTCTGATCCTATTTTAAATACTACTAAACTCTTGGCTTCAGTGATGTCATGTAGCAGAAGTTCCCCGGGCTAATGAGGCATTGGGTAAAAATGTATTTCTCTTTATAAATTCTGAGTATTTTTCTTCTCAATTTAATTAAATGTCTCCATGTCCTTATATTTAAAAGAGCCAGTAGGAGCTTGTGATTTACCTTCTCTGCATTATGCTGTGTACTTCTCTCATGTACTTTCTTATTTGTCACGTCTCTAAAAAGTCCCAATTATTTAAATCTGTGCACATCAAAGTCATTCCAAACTTCTAACCTTCTTGTTGCATCTCCCTGGAGATCTATTCCTAGCTGACAAGAACTGAACACAGTATCCCAGGTGAGTAGATCCCAGTGGTTATGCAATGACCTACTCTTAGGTTATTTTTTTATCCCCCACATTATATACTGTATCATTTTGTTTACTCTTTGGCAAAAGTTTTCATTCATCTGTCTGCAGAAATGTATCAAATGCAACCAAGAAATATAATGCCTTCTATCTTATTTTCATAGCACTTTCTTTGGGGCCCACGTACTTCTTCTGCTTATTTCTGCATCCCTATTTTTCCTTCTTCCCTCCTCCCATCTCCTACCCTTGGACTGCACTGGCCAGAAGTTTCACCCAGTTTCACCTCCCTTGCACAGCTTTCATGCCATTAACTCTTCCAGGAAAGTATATGCTCTAGAAGACCCACATTTCACTCTGCCAAGACACATCTTGACCTGTGCTTTGAATATTTTCTAGTCACAAACAAATCTTCCAGCTTCATGCCTGGTTCTGTGAAAGATGGTGAAGGGACCGTGTTTCATTGTTGCGTTTTAAATGACATCAGAGCCTCCAAGCTGTCTCCCACACTCTTCCTCATACTGGAAATTACGGTGTTCCTTCTGGTTGCCTAGGTGGGAACATGGGGGCAGCCTAAGGGTACTCCCAAACAAACATTAAATAATAATCTTCCTTGATTTTTCACAGCCAGATTGCACAGTTTTGGGAGAAAGTGGCTGTATTTTTAATTCTGCTTCCCCACCCATTTCCCCCCTTTTACACCTGATGGGGTTTTATCTGATGATTAGAAAAGGGAGCCAGTATTTCTGGGCTTTATTCCTAGTTCTGCCACTGGCTCACTGTTCTGCCTCAGAGAAGTCTACTTATCTTCTCTCTGCTCCGGTTTTCTGATCTGTAAAATGGGGATAATAAGGTACCTACCACACAGGGTTCCTGGGAGAATAAATTCTTAAACGCCTGGCAAAGTGCTTTGAGATTGTTGCCCAGAAGGCACTGGAGAATTGGGGGGGGGGGAAAAAACCAAAACAAAACCTACAATTGTATGAACCATGGCCCCAGTGGTATTCCTAGCTGATTCAGGGGTCTGTGTGGATCCAGTAGCGGGATTGGGACCCAATACTTTTTTTCACGCAGGGCTCACCACAGATTGCAGTTCATAGCAGATGGGGAACCAGTTTTATTAGAGAAGCTTGAGGTAATCTTTAGTGGAGAGACACATTTTTTGAGACAAAGGCTGCAGATCAACTATTACAGGAAACAAATCTGTCTAGCCAAGAGGTGACGAAAGGCTAATATTTAAAAGGCTCTTTACATTGATTAGCCGTGGGCCAGCTGATTGGCATAGCTCTTTGACATCAGTGAAGCTGTGTTAATTTGCTATGACTGAAGTCCTGACCCATCAGAGGTTTTATTCAACCCCTAAATTTTGGATGTGTTGAAAAAACTGACCCCTTGTCCCAAGACAAGACTCCAGTGTATTTAACACGATCACAAAGGGGGAACATTTAAACTCTCCTTTATGTTTATCTCCTGTCTCTCTCTTTTTTCACCACTGCCACATGCCTGAGTATTACTGTTTCTTTGATAAAGGGAGTAGAAGAACTGAGTTTGAAAAAAGAGACATTCACCAGTCCCTCCACTCAGGCTTAAGCAGAAAGCTTCACATCCAGGGAATGATATTGCACTGCTCTGTATTGAATGGAAGCATGTCTCAGAGACTCTCTCTGCTCTCGCTGGTTCCTGTAGTTCCAGAGGGAAGGGAAGCTCTACAGAGAAACTGATTGGCTTGCTACACAGAGAGCCGATAAGAGCCGGAGAACTGAGTGTGAATTGCTTTTACCACTGCCTGTCAAGGAGATGTGGCAGCAGCTGAGTGGCAGCAGGGACATACACTGGACAGAGCAGGATGCAGGTTAAAATGGGAGACTTGGCCATTCTCAAAGCTAGAGTGAGAACAAGTCTGCTTGCTATACAGCTAGACGGGGAAGGGTGGGGTTGCCAGGGTGCCCTGAAAGTGGGCAGCCTGGGGTCGGCACCCCTCTAATCCAGCCCTGGTGCAGGGCCAGCCTGGCGCCTCTCTGCAGCGGGGTCTGGCCTCTATAGGTCCCCGTCCCCATTCCCCTCTCTGGGCACCTGGAGGGTAGGGCTGAGACCTCTCCTGCCCTGCGGAGCGGGGAGCTGTAAGGCGTGGGGCGCCCTGGGGAGCCCAAATGTGGGCTTTACCCCCGGGTGCCGGCTACCCTCGCTGCGGCACTGGTCTGCATCAATCACTAACACCACAGGATCCTGCATGACTGTCCGTCCCACTACTCGATAGCGTGTTCTTAATTGCAGGCCAAGTGAAGTCAGGATAACAGTCTCTTATGTCTGGGTGACCGTCTAGCTGCCGAATGTCTAGCCAGCCACGTCACAACAGCTCCCATCTGATACCAGCAAATCTTGTCTCATGGTGTTTCTGGCTCATCAGCAAACAAGACTTCCAAGTTCAGTTCTCACAGGTTTCCTATCCCAATGACCCGAATCCACTCCAGTGAGATAGCTAGATACATTTCAGGAAGGCGACCCATTTAAGTGATTCTCAGAAGTGTGACATCAAAATGTTTGTCTACTAGTAGCCTCTCTTTGCCTTTGGGTGATCACCTGACAGGAAACATAAAGGCAGGATTCTTTGCTGTTTAAATTCCTAGCACAACTTATCTCAGACACGTTTATGGACTCTGGAGCAATTCGCAAACTTGGCAGCTGTGCTGCTTTCTTAAATGGGAACAAAGATGCACATTTGTCTTGGAAGCTCCCAACTCCCCACACGCGGCACAGGAAAGAATGGGACAGGAAATTTCAGGGTTACTAGGCTCTTTGGTGCAGCTGTCTTTTTTTGCTTTCATACATACTTTTTATAGCAAGATTAGAGCCATCTTGAGTAATAGAAACAGAGCCCCATTCACTTCTGAGTCTTTTCTCTCTTGTCGGATCAAAAACAGAGTGAGTATTAGGAAAAGTAACAAGCACTGACCCTGTATACACAGACACACAAAAGTAAAACAGAATTTAGATAAGGCTATTTATCAGTTCTAGTTAAAACTCCTTAAAATCAAATCTCCCTTCACAGAACTAAGGATATGATGCAGCAAAGCCCCTAAGTGCTTTGACTTCAGTGGGACTTCTCGTACGCTTTGCTGGACCAGGGCTCATGTTCGGATGGTTGAACAGGTTATTCTACATCCATGCATGCCAATTTGTTCCAAGCTACTTTTAGGTTCACATGGCCGTAGTATGGCATAAGCGGAGCTACGTGTGTGCAACTCATTTTCACTTCATAGAAAAATCACAGGCACTTATAAGATGCTGAGCCAAATTCTGTGGTTCTTAAATCAGTGCCATGGGTGCTTGCTCCCATGCCAACCCCACCCACTGCACCCTCGGCAGGTGCCGGGGGTGGGGACAAGAACTCCTCCCTGCTGACCCCACCCCCATGTGTGGGGCTCCTGTCCCCCAATGGGGGGGTCGGGCCAGCAGAGGCAGCCTGAACAGCGTGGGGGGGGTCGCTCAGAATAGGTGCACGTGCCAGGTTTGGCACGCATGCCAGGGGTTGCCAACCCCTGGCTTAGACAATAACCGAACTTGGTGCAAGCAGATGCCTATGATCTTGGGTGGGTACAGACTCGGTGTGGTAAGCCCCACCCACTGTGTTCCCCACTCATTGTAGCTTGATCACCTTGATATTTAGCACCTCACAATGATGAACACAGTGCTCCTTATAATGTGTCCGTACCGTTAGGTTGTATTTTTATCTACGTGGTTGCAGCTCAAGTATGTATCCACAGACGTTAGGCAGGTTTGGAGTCAGGATAGCTTGAGCCACCACTCCTGCTGCCCCTGCGACCATGATGACATCACTATTTTTTCAGCACACTAGCTCAGATGAGAGCTAGTCTGGGTGTGTTACAGGATCTGGGACTCACACTCCTAGCTCATAGGGTGGGTGGCACCTAAGGGTGCCCAAGACAGCAGACTTGAGTATTGAGCCTAGATCTCCTGAGTCTCAGTGACCTCACTTTGCCTGGTTCAAGACCAGCCACCAAAATATTTCAAGAGGTGCATTCCAAACAGACCATAAAGGGTTAACATGAGATGTGGCAGATTGTGGCGCATATTGTGATAGACATAAAATATTAGCTGTGGGCTTCATTCTCCCAATAAAAGGAATATATCATGTTGCAGTAACTCTTTGGACTTTAAATATGCAACATGGAGGGACAGACCTTGTTTGTTAGTCTGGAAAACGGTAAGTGTTCACAAGAAGAAAACAACAAAATTCAGTAGCAGTGATGCAGTGACAAAACAGAGACAGAATTATCAAGATTTCCAGAAGTCATCAGTGATTCTGGCATCTCTATTTATGAGTGTACAGTCCGAGATATCTTCAAAGGGCCTGATATACAGAAGAAGGATGCTCCCTATTTTCCCAACAGCAGGCCTTTTTGAGGCCTCTAACACAAGGTACCATAGCTGGAGGTCCTCAAATCACTACTCATTTTTTAAAATTTTGACCATTAGTCAAGCTTATTCAAATGTTGTTAGGCCCATCAAAAACATTTATGAATGGAGTGTGATATTTGTACAACACTTCAAAAAAAGCAGTAGAATAAGAAATGCAAAGCATTATTGTTGTTTATAACCTCTAAGTCTGTTCCCAAATTCACGGTGGGAAGAAAATGTAGAGCCTCTAGGCATTTTTGGCCATGTTTTCAGCTCCTCTCAAAACAGACTCTGAATGTGAGCTGAAAAATTATGCTTGTATTCGCACATGCAGAAGAGGTGAGATCTTGGCCCTAGTGAAGCCAAAAGCAAACCCATTATCTTCAGTGAAGCCCAGGATTTCACCCAGAGTGGATAATTTGATGATGCTCCCTTATCTGATTTGTTCATGTACTTAGTTGGATGGTCAGATACATGAGTAGCATGCACAATAACCTGTTTGGACATCTAAAATAAGCAAATGCACACTTCCGTAAAAGCAAAATCAAGACCACAGGTGAAATCAACAGGATTTTGTGCAAGACAGACCCCTATCGTGTTTGTGTATTGTGAAACTGCTAACATTTATAGTAGACAATTTGTTTGTATATGCATACACCACAAATCCCACAAAGTATTTTTTAACACTTTCAGGGAAGGTCACAGATTTCTCTGTTTTGTGCCAACTGATCAAATTGATTAGCACGAAATTTTATTTTGTGCCAGTCCGCCCAAGAGCTGGCGGGGAGCTTGAGATTAATTCGATGAATACATTTTACAGCAGCATAGCCTGGTCAAAATTTCTGGCATTCTATCTGATGACAGTTTGTCTGCAACGTGCAATCCAGGGATGTGTCATATTGTGGAAAAATGTTTAGAGCCAAAAGGATCCAGGACACTGTTATAGGAGAACAGGCACTGTAGAAAACTGTTGCATCTCCTCCTCCTCTCAATTTACATTTGCAGCCAAATCCCCTTCACTTCCTATGACACTGAACATTTGAGGTCCACCACTAGCCATAAATCCCAGAGAGGAAACCGTTCCCAAGCCTAGGAGGAAAGACAGCATTTCATTTTCGAAAGACAGCCCAGAGCAGCAGGGTCAAGCAAAGCTCTCAAAAGCCAGGATATAATCGTGGATGTTTCTCTAGTTTTGTTACTGGTGAACCAGGGGCAACAACTGAAACCCTTTTCCGATCTTCGTCTGCCTCTATAACTGTCTCTTTGGGAGCTGATCCTTCTATAAACCATAGCTCCTTAACATGAAGACATCTGCTAGGTCACTTGTATTTGAAGGGAGTCAGCTGCTTGCAGACAAGCATATTTCTGGCAGACTGGAGTCACAGACTAATGCTGAAGATAATCTATCCCATTCTGTGCCTGTAACAGTGCAACTGTCGACCCCCCTTCTCGCCGCGGGGCCCCCCCCCCCCCCCTAGGTGCAACGTCACTTGATCAGGCCCTTCTATTAAAAAATGGACTCAGATCTCGCTAGATATACAGTGCTGCTTGGCGGTTGGCTGCTTGCCCATATGAAATATTTAATCAGTGCTACTATAGATATTTAAGTTGTAAACTACAATGACAGGAATGTTGATGTGATATAAAATGCTAGTTTCACATTAAAGGGACTGGGTCCCAAATGTGTTGTAATTCTTTTAGGTGTTCACTAAATCATAGAGGACCCTTTAACGTGTCTCAGGTTGAGCACCCAAAACTGACACCCAGAATCATTAGTCGCTTTTGAAAACCTTGGAGACTACTCTTTTCTAAACAAATCAACTGTATCAGTGCAATGGGTATTAAAAAAGAAATGAATGCCAGCAGTCATGCACAATCCTACAACAAAGCAGTGTGAACCAGTAACAGAGGGAAAAATGTTTCTGGCAAGGAGACATCTCTCACGGTCAAATCTCCTACGGGTAGTTATGTGCTGAACAGTGAAAAACAACCCCTCAGGCACCTGTCTGAGTAGCAAAAACGGAATGTCAGTCTGAAATAAGCACCAGAAAAGCAGTGACTTTTTACAGTGAGGAAAAACGTGCCCAGAAGAACCGCCCAGCTCCGAATTCATCGCCTGCACACCCACGTGCCAGCTGGGCAGCTGTTAAAAGTGCAACGGAATGGAAAGGCTTCCACATTGCTTGTAAGCTTTTCCATGCTGTATTTTAAATGTTTCTCACTAGACTGTCAGACAAACAGCACCAAGCATACCATTCATTAGAGCCAGAGGGGGGTGTCCCATATCCTGGTATATGGAGGTACAGAAGGCACAGGCAACTTTCCACCATGCATCTGGCCCACTGTGCATCAAGATCAGCCCTGATTCCAGTCCCTGCCCTCAGGGTAGCTCAGGGACAGCAGCTCCTTCCACGAATCTAGTAGTCCACTGTCTCCAGCTTCCCTTTTAAAATTCCTCGGTTATATTCTCTGGTAAGAAACAGGCTTAAGCATCTGTATCCCTTCTTCTCACCTGCTTACAGGGCCTTATATTACATTTCTTTATATATCTTTTGGCCATTTTATCTCCTCACCTCCCCACCATCTATTTCACTAATTCTCTTACATGGGGACCAAACTCCATTTTGAGTTACGTACCTTGCCAATATACCAAGCAGTATATTTAAACCAAGAAACAACCTGGTTGGTCCTTTGTGGAGAAAACAGAGGCCTCTGTAAACAAATCAGTGCTAACCTGATCAAAAAATAACCCCTGATCTGACAATCGCACAAGGCTAAGAAGAAAAATCTTTCTGCCCTGACTCTAAATAAGATATATTCTGATTCCATCTGCACCATGTTACAGGGAGGTGGGAGTGAAGGGAAGAGATGATGATTGTCAGAGTGGTGCTAACTGTTGGGTATTTAGAGTCTCATTAACTCCTAGCATTGGAGCAGGAAAGATGTAGGGTCTGGCTGTCCCCCTCCCCTTTCCCCCCCCCCCCCATACATCTGAACCATGAATAATGCTGCCATTTACCCAGCATATTTTTAAACAGTGCTGTTTACTCCCTCACTCTCTTCTGTACAACTTGTGCTCCATGCTACCAGCACTCTTGCTCCCGGGCAGCATTCTGGAACTGCATATGCATACATACAAAAGAAAGTTAGAAGGCCAGATTACGGCTCTCTGCTCCCCAGGCGTAAATGGATTTATAGCAACGTAACTGAGAACAGAGTCTGGCCGGTATTACATTGTAAAGTGGAAACCATAGTAAAGATTTTAAATTCTTTGAGGCAGCATCAGTGACATCTTGGCATAGTAGCGACCACTCCTTTTAGCCACTTGTCAGCCTCTCCTTTTCATCCAACAGCCTCTGCAGTGGCCTGCCTTTTCCCGGGACTCAGCCCTCTGGCCAGGTCATGTTCAAGTCCTACCTCCCCGCGAGGTGAGCAGAGAGTCCAATAATCAAACTCAGAAATGTAACTCTTTACTCCCTGCCGAGGCTCACTCCTCCGCATACTCTGCATCCCTGTCCAGGCCCTCTAGGGTTGTCCTCCCACTCTCATGTGAAGCAATACCTCTCAGGACTTTCTCCATAGAGAGCCCAGCTCCTCACTCAATAGTTCTCCATGTATATCAGGATGTTTTTGCACCTCCTTTCCCAGCAGACCAGTGGGGGGAACCAAAGCCCTTCATCTTCTCTGGATTCCAGTCCAGGGACTCTGTGGCAAACAGCTACTGTCTGTTCCCCCAGATGCCTCTCTGGCCTGCTCATTACCTTGGGCTTTCTTCAGAAACTTTACCCTGGGCTTGCTATACAAGTGTCATTTTCCAGGTCTCTGTAGCAACTAGAGAGGGACTGCAGAGTTCTTCGCCTCGCTCCCTGCAGAGCTCCGTTCTCCCTATACTCATCACCCCGCTCCTCTCTCATCTTCGCTTGGGCCAGGCCTAACCTCCAGGTGTACCCAGCACACTAATTGCTCCCTGTCTCCAGGATACTCATTACCTGCAAGGAATACATAGCCCAGCACAGGCAGGGACCACCTTTTTGTCAACAGCATCTAGCACACCTGGGTACTTTATCTCCAGCTGTGGCCTTTAGGCTCCAATACAGAAAACAACAACAGATTTGCTCCACAGCCTGGGTGCAGAGGCAGTAAACTACCAGTTTATTTATTAAATATTGTTTGAGTGCCAAGAAAGTGTCAGATATAAACCACAAAAAACTGTCTACTTTTAAAGATGGTTAAGGGCTTAACGTAAATGCGTGCGCACAAAAAATTCCGGGCTGTGACTGGCCCCCTGTCCCTTTTTAACTTACTCTGTCGGGTGTTGCCATTTCAGCACACAAAGTGCATTGTAAGAAGATCACCACACTTCGGGAGTAGGACCAACTATGCCATCCTGGCTTTATCCCAGAAATTCTTTGATGAACTAGACCTTTAAAGTCCAATTTTCACATGTGGGAGAAGTGGGTATCCTATACAAAACCAAGTGCATGCGTATGCAAATTGGGTAACTGCAGGCATTCTGGTGTGTTTGGGAAGGAGATCATCTGGTGTGTATGTGCAAATACCCATCAGCACACACGTTTATCTGGTTTGAACATACAGTTATGGGGGGGAGGTTTTTTTCACACCCCTGAATGATATAAGTTAGATGACTTAAGCAGTAGTGTAGGCCTGTCCTAGATGATAATTGGTTTCTTTGACCTTGAAATCTATTACATTTGTATTACAAACAAATAGAAAATCCTCATAGGTTAATGTATTTACATCAGCCCCACCCCACCCTCCCTTTGGAAATTGGTCTTGTGCAATGAACTAATAATATGAATTTCAGTGGTACAGAATGGATGAAAATCCATCAACTGAAGACTAACACGGAGTGCATTCTTAAGTACTATATATCCATGAACTGCCCAAGAAAAGAAAAGCATTTGTACTTTACTGCACTTCAAGATATCTGTTCTTGACTTCCTTGTCAAGGAAGAAAATGCTCAATGGGAGAAACTTTATCTCACAGATTTGTTTGCGGAACTAGAACATTCAGGTGTCAAACCTAATGGTTTGTTTCAATATAGTAGAGATGGAAGACACCCCCCCCTTTACAGATCTATCTCAGTAAACATGTAATGAACTAAAACAGTTCTTTACAGAAAATGCAGATGGCAAGGCTGTATGGAGTCCACACTGCCTTGTCTTAGAATGAAATAAAAAATGTTAAGCATGGTTAATAAAGCAGAAGTGGGAAAATTGTTATTGCATGTTACAGGGCTTCATGAAAACCTGATAACTTTGTGCTGGGGGATAAGCATTTCTTTTCAGAGCCATGACAACGTAAGCTGCAAAGGGAGATAAATGATAGTACACTTTCTATTCTATGATGAGTGCATACTATAGATTATGTTTGGTATACTCATTTTAACACCTGGCCAGTAGCACACAGTTCATCATTCGGGGGAGAGAGGGGGGCGGTGCTCTGAATACATATTATTGAGAACGTCTTCATGTATGGTGGAGCCACGGTCAACATTCACATGTCGTATGGTATACAATGCCAAAGGCACAAACTTAAGGTCTAACAAAGTTGCTGCACAAAATGCGATAGATGCTTTTGACGATGCACTTAATAAAATTAGTTTATATAAGCATATATATGTGAGACTCGCTTCCGCCATGGAGACAGGCCACCGAAGGTGGACGTCCTCTTGGAGAAGGGTCCCAGTAGAACACGGTGCCTGTAATTGCTCTATAATAATAATAATGAGCTCACAGCCAACCAGGGCAACCTGAAGAGTGAGTAGGGCATAGCTGATTCACAGGATCTCTTGGGCAGACTCCAACAACAAGGCTATCACAAAACCCTGCCTGCTATTTAAAGTCGCCCCCACCACTGTCCCATGACATAGAGCCAACTTCAAAGGGACAGAGTACACGGAAGTGCAAATGGAAACGTCAGGTCCCATTAATCTATATTTTGAACTGGTTGTCATTGTCCTTTGCAAAAATTGTGCTCTTCTTTAGCTTCAGGAGATGCACTGTAGTCTACCAGTTAGTGCAAAGGGCTGGAAGACCATGTTCCTGGTTCCAATCCCTATTACATGACACTGAGCAAGTCACTTAAAGTAGCCCATCCATTTACCCCTCTGTAAAATGGATATAGTAACACCCGCCTATCTCATGAGGTGTGGAGGTTAAATTAATGTCTGGAAGGTTCCTCAGTATATCCTAGCTTGTAAGTGGAATATATTACTATCTAAAATTAAGTAATGAACTTTGCAGACTGTCTTTCCTTCTGTTCCGTAAAGTGCCTAGCACACTTATGCATAGAGTAAAAAGAAAAAATTATAATTCCCAGGGCAAAATATTTGAAAGGGATAAATGTTACTTTCTGCCTGGACTCATGCAAGTTAAAAATGGCTAAAATAATTTTGCAATAATAAATTAATAATAAAATACACGTTGTCCTAGGGTGAGATTTTCCACCTTGTCCTTCCCCTCCCCCCCAAAAAGAGATTTTGTAATGTTAATTATAAAAATCTTGCTTTGGGACATAAATCCATAACAATAGCATGCTATTGACCAATCCTATAAAACCAGAATATTTGAATAAGTGCTGCAACAATTGTACTGGGATGATCATTCATTGATAGTGACATAAAATTGGAGCTTACAGATGGAAATCCATTTGTTTTATGTTTAAGAATAAAGGACTCGATCAGTCCTATCTTACTCAGGTGACAACGACTGTCATTGAAGTTAAGTGAAGTTTGACTGGACTGTGTGTTTGTCCATATCCATTAGTTGCACTGGTTTAACTAACTGTGTGTTCCTAAACTGAATAAGTAACTGCTGCAACAGAAACTTTTACATTGCATTTAAACCTGGCTTGTAGCAATTTAGCTCACACCTTATGAATTACAAGAGCAAGATGAACTGCTGTAAGCCTGTTTTGAATTCGTTTGTGAATGTCCATGTACAAAGTTGCTCCAGTATAATCAAATCAGTTTAACATCTCACTCAGTGACACCCATACAATTTGGGTATAGGTCATGCCTATGACCATAATGCAGACAAACTAAAGCAAGTAAAGACAAACCAGAGTAATGTGAAATAAAAATGGAAATAAAAATACTTTGGTTAAAATTAAAATAAAATACAAAAGTTTTGCCATTTGGTGGACCCTTAATAAGAGGCTGTCAGAGTCTTTACCAAATATCAATTAAGTCTCACAATTTCCAACTCTATGAGAAAAGGAATTATTCCTGTTTTCTAGGGAGGAAACTAAGGCACATAAAGGTGATGTGATTAACACAGGAAGTCAGTGGCAGACATAGGAATATAACCAGGATTCCCTAGCTTCCAGTGTCCCGCTGTAGTCAAAAGCTTCTTTCTCTGACCCTTCTATGTCTGGAGCTTATGAAAAATTTACATAATTGGTCTCTCCCCCATCTATTTTTCCATTTCACTTTTACGCTTCCGGCTGTGCCTGGATCAGAGATGAAAGTGCCTGAAATCATGGGGAGGAGGGAACAACCTGTTATTCTTACGAAATTTCAAGCCAATTTTTCCCCCCAATTTTAAGTGGTTCAGATGTTTGGAAAAGCTTTGGCTAAGTATCTGAATTTCTGAGATCTTTGCCAAGCCAAACTCGAACTCACAGCCTACTGAGGTTTTCCTATCACTGTTAACAGCCTACCTCAGTGTTTTACTGGGATAGTCAGCTCTGCGCAATATAGTACATACATGATACAATACACACATTTGCATTTCCTTGCCTTGGTTACTTGCATTACAGTTTTAACTACACAGCTACTTAAGCACAGAGTTAGGGTGTGGGTGTGTATAAGCCTGTTAAAGGAGAGGGCTATATATGAAGTCAATTTTACTGAAGTACTGTCTCTTTAAAAATAGAAATTAAAAAAAACCCTCAATGTTTTCTTTAGTCTTTGCTGTTCTTTGGCAGAGTCCCAAAGATTTCACTGTTGTCGTCTCCAGCATCTGGAAACCATCAGTGTAAACAATAGAGTGCTAGGAATTGGAACCCCTACCTCAGCTCCCATAGGACTTCACTCAAGAGAACATGAGAACACAAACCATTGGACACCATGTGGTCAATTACTTCAAACTAACAAATCTGTGTGCCTTCCTATTTTCTGTTTTGCTTGGCACCACATGACCCTTTCACAATGGAGCCCAGCTGTTGGAAAAGCCAGCCATTTTCCGGTTTAACCTCTTGTTACTCTTGTGCTTTCTTTCTATTGCAATCTTCGGATTGGTATGTGTCCGAGATGAAAATGTCCCTGTTGTTAAAATCCTGGCTGGACGGTAATGTTTGGCTCTCGTAGTCAGCAGAAAAGCTCGAGAGCATTGATGCAACAGAGCATGGAAACAGTGTCACACTAGACCAAGGTCATTGCAGGTGATCGTGAGGTTTTTCAGCTTGTGTGGCATTGCATGCCAGCACAGGAGAGATTAAAACAGAGCCATAAGCAGGTAGAACGATTCTATAACCTGACTACTTTATACAATGACTGTCTAGTGCAGTGGGAGAGCCAAATTCCAGGGCTGAGATGGAATGTCAGTTCCAGCAACACCAGTTGCTGTGCTGTGTGAAACCAATCCACTTTTGCTTTGCCAATTTTCCTAAGCAAAAGCAAAAATTTCAACATTGCTTTGACGTCTACTTAAATATTGCATTATGCTCTATGGGGTGGGGTTATTCTTACATTCCTTAACGCCCACCACATACAGAAGGGGCGAGAGAGACCAACTGCAAGTGGCTGATTGCTATGAATCTGGATCTCATTTTCCAAATTGCTCCTAACGCCCATGGAAGATTTAATGGAAACTTTAAAACAGGAGCACAGTGACCACCCCATTTCTGGTACAAATGATCATACATGGATCTTTTGGAATCTGTAAATGTTTTCATGGGTACCTGGCAGTTGTCTGAAAGCGTGTGAATAACATGACATTGTGAATCAAAAAGAAATTAATTTGTTCATTTGATTTGGAAAAATGTGAGTTTTTTACCACTCCTCCAGCTTCAAAACTTGCTACATTGTTGTTCGGCATTAGACTAGTTAACACATAGGTCATCTTGACAAATTTCATTGTGACACATGAGGCGTTACTTGCATAAAACCATATAGACCTATATTTAATACATTTGTGCAATGAAAAGGGTCATACTACAGAAATTAATTTTAAAGCCAGAAGCCAGTCAGAAAAGGTGAGTGCCATACAAGTATAATATTGCACAGTTATACAGCATGGTTCTGTATTCTCATCTAGTGGCTGGAGCTCAAAAATTTATGAGTCTGCTTTGAGCTAACAGAGTAGGAGCTTTCAGCTCAGGCAATAGAGGCTCACAGACAGAAGTCCCAGGTTTGATCCCTGCTGCTGCCAACCTGTGGTCTGACACGGGTTTTGTCAGACAATCCTCTCAGGTTTGACCAGATAATGCCCCACTAATGCCCATCTTGTGCCAGTCTTCGGAGAGTAAAGACTGCTCATCGCGTCACTTTGCATAAGGCAGAGCATTAGATCTGCTGTGAGAACCACGGTTGTTCTCCACGGATTCGATTGAAGCAAATATAATCATACTGTTTGTGTGTTACACCTAGTTTATACCCAACTCTCCAGATAAGAAGAGCTATTTAATTAACTGCTCTATGAATAATATTCGCTGAATTATTACCTTAGTTAGGGACTATCCATAGTACATCATGCATTGGGGAGTAGGGAGGTGCTTAATTTTGCATGTTTGTTTCAGTGTTATAAAGTGTTAGCAAGGTGGATAGATCTTAAAAAAATCAAAAAATGTATTACGTAATTATGGACAGCCCCACAGATTCAAGGGGATCAACAAACGTGAGCCCTACGAAGCAACGGGCTCCTGTGTCTGATAAAGTGGGATTTTCTCCCACGAAAGCTCAGGCAATAAATAAATTTGTTAGTCTTTAGAAGTGCCACAGGACTCCTTGTTTGTTTTAATCCAGGGGTTTTCAAACTTTTCTTCTTGGGTTCTACTTGTAAAAAATCATTTATGCCCGTGACCCAACAATGACATCTTTGAGCAATGCACTCAAAGCAGGGGGTGCCGTGACCCAGTGCCTGAGGGTCTGTGACCCAGTAATGGAACCCAACCCAGAGTTTGAAAACCACTGCTTTGATCCATCAGTGTTCCCCTCCAGTCACCCAACTTTCATTGCCCTTTACCAGGAGTTTAAACAACTTCATTACAAGAGTGTTTTGTTCTCAATTAAAACTACAGTTAACGAGTATCCTGCGCACACTGGGAAGAGCTGTTTTGGTACACTTAACTTTAATGAGCCCTGTGATTACTGTTGTTTTCATTAATGCTCTCATCCTGCCAGCTTTAGGTTGACTACTGTAAGAAACCAGTGAGCTGAAATGCCAATGGGGTCTTGATCCTCCTCTTCCAACCCAAAAATCTAGCAGCAAAAGGCTTCAGGATTTCTCACTGAGCGGGAAGCTTGTCTTCTGTTAGTGCTGTACAGTTCTACACACACTGGACTGGATTCTTGTCCAGCATAAGGTAGCATAGCTCCATTCACTCTAATGGTGCTACAACATTTCACAGTAGTGAGGATCTGGCCATCACTGCAGCACTCAACAAATAGTAATGATTCTTTCTTGGATTTACACAAACCAACAAAGAGCCTCTCCAAGACTGAAGGCCCTTTGGCCATATGTTAAAAATACAATCCAACTAATACAAACAGAATTAAACACAGCAATAATGTAACAAACACACACACAAATGTGGCTGAGTCTGAGTGGAAAGAGCCAAACAAAGAGTTCACTTGGGGAGACAGACAAATGGGGACAGTCGAAATGGTGCCCAGGATTTTGAGAGAGCCAAGCCACCATGTTGTGTCTGACTGAGACAAATGTGGTGTTGGCGGCCATCTGGAACGGTTTAGATCATGTTCCCTCTCAAAATGAACTGTAAAAGGACGTTTACATGGCTTTTTATATAATTCAGCCCAGACAAATGTTTAGAGGTGTATACCATGGACTGGACAGACTATAGTCAAGCTGACAGATTTCAAGTACCCCACAAACATGTAGATCAAAAACATAATTGCTTTAGGGGACATTTGTCCATGGCAATGTGTAATTCTCACAAGAGTTAAGTGTCTGCTCATTTAATTGATGCTAATATTCTAGAGCCAGCACAATCTGGATTTAGGCCAGGACATGGAACTGAAACTGCTTTAATGGTACTTATAGACTTCAAGGCCAGAAATGACCACCTGCACATCACAGGCCATGGAACCTCACCTACCTGCTCGTGTAATATGCCTATAACCTGTGGCTGAAATACAGAAGTCCTCAAATCTTGATTTAAAGATTTCAAATAGGAGAATCCACCACTTACTCTAGTTCAAACCAGCACTGATAGATGGTCTGCATTCATTGGATAAGTAGGCAACCATCCATTCTCATCCTCTTGGACCTCTTTGAAGCATTTCACATTGCCATCCACAAGACATTACTCTCTTGCCTGACAGAGGTAGCAATGGTTCAGGGTATTGCAGTAAAATTGTAGGGTATTTCAGTAAAATGGGTTAAGCCCTTAGGGGTATTGTAGTCCAAGTATTGCAGTAAAACTGTAGGCGAGTATTGTAGGAAAATGGTTTGAGTCCTTACAGGAGGGATACACACACCAAGCAGTGATGGAAAACTGCACCTCCATCTAGACATACCTCATGTGTAGAGTGCCACAAGCATCCATTTTCTCTCTAGTCCTAAAGGAAGCCAGTTGGCGAACCGGTCAGATGACTGACTCAAGTGCCAGCAATAAGCAGGCACGCTGCTCTCTACATATCTTTCACCATGTACAACCGTACCATTACCCCCAAGATGACCCAGCACTTGGATGAGATCAGCTCTTGGATAAAGAACAGCTGGCTGAAACTGAACCTGTGCAAGACAAAAAATGATGCTCATGGACAGAGGAAAACATTCTGAAGAGCTGAAGGTACAAACCCACAAGTATTAAATTCAGTTCAGAGTTTACGGGTATTCTGGGGTTATGCCTATACAGTCTGTGGCAGCGAGCCCCCTCGCCTGGGTTGAAAGAGTTGGACTCATCTTAGTGCTGTAAAAAATAGCTCTGTAGACAGCACTTCGATGTTGAAGCTTGGCCTAGAGCTTGGGATATGAACTCCAGGAAGCAGGGATGAGCTTCAGTTATTGCCTTTCTCACCTCTTAGCTGGACTACAGCCATACAGCTAGGCATGGAGCTTTCAACACTTAGGAAAGTTCAGCTAGGACAGACGCATCTCCTGAGCAACACAGGCTCCCACAAGCACATTAGAGCCCTTTTCTGCTCTCTAGCTGGCTTCCCATACAATATTCAAGTGATTCAAGGTCTTGGTCCATATCTCCCAGGCGCTCCATGCCTTGGGCCCAAGATATCTAACAGATCGCCTGAAGCTCCTCGGTGAAGACCATGGTCAACGGCAACTCTGTTCCTCTGGCACAATGGAACTCTCGGTAATAAGGATAAAGCTCCTCTGTGCGAGAGCCAGAACTTTCTCAAGAGTCGGTCTGCGAGTGTAGAATTAACTCCGCCGGGAAGTAGGGACCCTCGCAGACCTCACACTGCCTTCCACTCCAAGTACAAAGCACATTTCTTTCCCTGCTTTCTCTAATATAAATACATAGCAACATGCACATTTTAAAAGGGAAGAAAAAAAATCTAGCAAAATAAGACACCCCACTGTGGTATCCTCTGGGGAAAGGACGAGGGAACAAACCACATGTGACTGACATTAGTCACAGTACTTGATGTGTTACAGAAAGATGCTGAGATACTACAGTGATGAGCACGGTGTAATAACCCATATAGTAGAGAGTAAAACAGAACACGTATTTTCTTCCTATTCCTGTTTCTGAACAGTTCACACAGGGCTTGACAAAACCCGGGTGCCAGGTCACCCGGGAATTGTACTGTGGCGCCAAGCGGCGCTGTGGTACTTTAGAGGCAGAACGGCCCCGGTGACCCAAAAAAAGCTGCAGGTGCCTTCAGCAGCACGCGGCTGTTTTTTGGCCCTCTAAAGCGCTGCATACCTAGGCACCTCAGTTTTGGGGCCCGTGCCTAGGTGTGCAGCATATTTGTCAAGGCCTGGGATAGCAGGACTCCTCCAGCTTGATTCTTTTTATTGTGTATTACACCGACATTTGTCTCAACTGAATAGATACACAAGCATTTGTCCCTGAAGGAGGCACTTCTTTTCCATTAGCCAAGAGCACAGTTGTGTCTCCAAAGCCAGGCCTAGGGAAAAGTTTGCAACTAGGCTGTTGATACAGAAGAAGAAAAGCAGTTTCTCTTTTCAAGCTCCCAGCAGCATGTTTTTATTATAAACAAGGCTTCCGTCTACACTCCTTCAATGTCTGAAGCTAAAAAGCCCAACGCTGATGTCACTGTATTTGTACAATATTTCTCCCACTACTTCAGTTTCCGATTTCCAGTCTCCTGCTAAATATTTAGTGGAGCTGCATGAACTAATAATAGCAAATAGCTTGCTCAGCGGGTTTCGGCTGTTTTTTTTCGCCTGTTTGCAAATTGTGCACAAACTATTAGATTTTTTTTTAACTTCATTATTCATAACTATTAGTCTACCTGTGTATGCAAACAAATTCCAGTTAATGGGGTTGTTAGTGAACTGTTTACTTGCAGGTACTCAGAGCTCATCCTTAGTAATCACCAATGTGTGATTGGTTATTATAACTTCTGTTTCTTAACCAGATGAACGTTATGGTAACAAAGAACGTGATATGATTACATTTCTGGAGTTTTGATACTTTCAGGACAGACTATGGGCGGCACACAGAGTTAAGTTGATAGGACATGGGGATTTAAGGAAATTTTTAATCTTTTCTTTTCTGGCCTCTTGAGTCATGCCTTGTTTGGGTCAACACTGCTACAAAAATCTTAGAGTATGCTGATAACTCAGGCTGGAGTCACATGCATATATAATAATTGATATGCATGCCTGCTCCCAACCATTGTCACCAGTTCCTTCCCTGGCTTACTTAATCGTCTTTGGCTTGGGGAGCTACCCAGTGCTACGGGTGCTGTGTGCAATTGCATCCTCATTCGTTTCACTTACCTATCTGAATCCCAGGGCTCTGACCCAAAGCTGTGGGAGCAGAGCCCCGGCCTGCTGTGTTAGTACTAACCAGTGTTTCCCACAGATAGCAGAAATATTATTGAATGAACCCATCTGCAATTTCCTGCCCCTGATCGTCACTCACCCCAGTCATTGTCAAAGACAAATGAATAATTGCCCCCAGGCTGTTCACGTGTGGTTCAAGTTGGTGGAATCAGATTCCTACACCTGCCTCCATATCAGGACTCTGCCCAAGAGTCCTGTTGTGTTAATTTCTCCCTGCCCCATTGTAACAGCTTTTACTCATCATTAGCACAAGTCGTGGAGGGAGAGAGAGGTTTCCCTGAAATAAACATTTAGGTCCTATCCAGAGACCAAGTGAAAGTCTAAGAATCAGCACTGGTAGCCTCATGTCATCTCCTCAGCCGGCACTGCTGTTAGAGCCACACCACAGCAATTAGCTGCCCAAAAATCTGCCTGGCACAGTCGGACTGGGGCCAGCAACTAATCAGAGATGGGAGTTGCCCGGCTGAGTACAGAGGATGTGATGCAGGCTGTTGTCTAAATAGAAAGAAGGGTTCATTTGCATAGGAGGTATGTCAGTTTTTCTAGAGCAGAGCCGGTCAGAAAAAGGAGATGGAGAGAAGAGATTAACAAATACGTTTTATGTTTTCTTTAAAAAAACTAAGTTTGAAACATTTCAACCAGCTCTACTGCTGCAGAGGAGGAAAAGGAAAAGAGGAGGAAGGTGTGTGAGCGTTCCAGCAGGAAAGAACGGGACCCAGAGCAGAGTAACTTGGAGAGGCTGAGTGAGCACTAATCTATGCTCCATGTGGACACCTGTCTATGACTAGCTCATTTACATGGACTGCACATGCTGTCTGTTTCCTGGAGAGGCTCTAGGTTTGGTTCGCTGATCAGCGTGCGTGTGTCTGAAGAGCACACAGAGCACGAGAAGTGAGCTAGGCTGGAAGTGTTCACCTTATTCAGGAGTTGGCATTTGGCAGACTGATAGCACAGAGGTCCATCAAGCTCCAGGGCCAGTGAGCATGGCAGAATTTTGTATTTCTTTCGGGGGGGGGGGGGTGGGAGAATTTTTGTTGTTCATTTGCTTTTCGCTTAGCCACAGAAAAATTGCAATCTGCACCTTTGAATGAACAGAAGATCTGCAAGCGGTTTTGTTTATGACCTGTGGCACGAGATGGCAATGTACTCCCTTGAGTATCTGCAGGAGCACCATATTTGCCTGGCTTCACAGGCCATGCCACATTGGAACAGCTGGTAGGAGGGAACCAGGCATTGAAGAAAAGAAGGTTTTGTGAGTGACACCGTCCCTGTGTGACGAGGAAAAAATATTTGCAACGCTGCTCCTGCTGTCACACAGTCTGATGTAATATAATTTACAGGCCTCGCCGTAGACAGAAAAAAAGACTACTTCTACCTGAAATTATGTTTATGTGATTGCAAAATGAATTGGAGCTCTGGACCTCAAAGATACATTCACCGAAAACCTTGCTCACTGAAAGTGAATGCACAGCCGAGGCAGATACTGCAAAGTAAAACTCAGTGTCCAGTTTGCTAAAATGGTAATGGTCATTTCCCTCCACGATTCGCTCAACTCTTGTTCAGGGCAGGGTTTTAAAGGGAGTTAATGAAAGCAACTGGGATTTGGGTGCTTAATTCCATTCGAATATCCCATCCTCTGTTTTCAACATAAGGCTCTGTGTTGAATCAGCTGGTCACTTGCACGGTGGAGGAGTCACCCCTTTGCATATAGTTATAATCACGCCCCATCTGACCCCCCTAAAATTCCACCCCCTCATTCAAATATTTGACATGTACTGTGCTCCCCCAAGCGTGGTGTTGCGAAGAGTTTAGAAACGTTGAGTGTCTATATCCTAGACAGAAAAATCCCTTCTGTCTACCATATATATGCTTTTTACTGGCAATGTCCCACCCTTCCTTCCCTTTTATCCTCCCCATTCACTTATGCAAACACTAAAATGACTGACTTGCAGCTGTTAGCATCACCAAACTGTTCCCAGCCCAATCCACCCCAGGAACTGAGAGCTGCTACCTTTCATGATTCCACCACTGCAGTCTGAATTCGAGGCAGTTTTGATCATTGCTTTTCTAGGGGTAGGCTTTAAACTGTTTTTAAAGAGCAATGCTTTGCTAGCCAGAATCTGTGTACGTCTTTTTCCTTTTTTTCCCCTTGTACTAACTGGGAAGTTGGTTAGCCAAAAAGAGACCCTTCTTGTTGGCTGTTGGTTCATTGAAACATGTCACTTTTTGTGAACCTTGAAACGCTATCCCAAATTGCACCTATGCATTTTAGTAGGCCAACCACAATTCCCGTAATAGCCAACTTGCACTTAGAGGGACGTTACTCTTTGAGGAGAAAGAAAATGACTTCAGTGTAACAGAGTTGCCTTGAATATAAGACCCAGTCCTTCCTAAACCATCTTTAATACCAGTGTATCTAGCACAGTTCTAACACAGTTCCTTGTCTCCCGCAACAGGGATTTTATTTTCTAGCCAAACAGTGTTACAGTGCAACACTGCATTGTAGTGTGCAGCAGGGTTACATGCTCCCACCTCCTCTGTAACATCTGCTGCGTCAGGGCGAGAACTGAGTTAAGATACAGTTGCCACTGACAAAGTTAAAAATAAGGTTTGGTAACTACATAGGGAACAATGTAAGTAACTGCATTCAACACACAGCGTAACAGGGGGTTTAAACACTGGTCCATGTTGGACAAGAAGTCAAATCCTGCTCAACCTCAATACAGTAGTTATGGCTAGCACAGTTACACCCTTTCTGCAGACAGAGCCATGCGGTGCATTTGCTCTAGGGATAAAGATGGAGTGACCAGACGGCACGTGTAAAACCTTGAGATGGCGGTGAGGGATAATTGGTGACTATGTAAGACAAATAAATATGTAAGATGAATATCGGGCCTGCCCCCGTAAAATCAGGACCTCTGGTCGCCCTACGTAGACATGAGCTGCGTGTTTGCAGACACCATGAAACAATGGGTTTTGGTTTAAAAGTGGAAATCAAACCAACAAAGAAAAGATCAGGGCAGCTGTTCCCTTTCCCTGGAATTTGCTGTGTGTAGCTTCTCTTTTTGGAGCATCATTTATTTATTTTGCTGTTGCTTCAAAACAATTTTGTTGTCAGAATCTCCCTGCTAAATATCATGGCAGCTTTGTCCCTGTCCTAGCAAAAATGTTGACATTTCTAATACACTTCCCATAGCACTCTACTGCTGTGTTGCAAGTTACATGCTCAGTTGTTCACACCAATACGGGATCTTGGCTTTCTATACATGGGACGATCGAATATCTTGTTTGGAACAAGACAGTTCTCTGTGTTGTTACAGTTTTCTGGCACCATAACTAACTTTTCTCCAGCATGATAAAATCCATCACAGTAGAATGCCCTTGACTGGCACAGATCCCCGGAGGATAAGAGAAACAAACCAATTAAATCCTCATCTTGACTTAATCAAGGACTGCCAAGAATTTACCAGGGTGGGAGAAGTTTACTTTTTCATTAGCCAGATTCAGAGCCTGAAAACATTTTTAAGACATAATATGGTAAGATTGACTCGTTTATTAATGCCAAGAAAGCACAGAAGCAGCCCAAAGAGAACAAAAAGTGGGGCATAATGGGCAAGGCACTCCAGTAGACTCTGATTCACACTATAACCTTTGATTTAATGCCTTTGCAGCCTGATCATACTATTTAAAAGATACAGGTTGTTTATCCACTGTTCAGTACCATGGAAGTGTTTTTAATCCAATCTGCAGCAATCACTGTAACTAAACAGAGATGGTGTTTATCAAGAGTGAATGCCTACTGTTCTCCAACCTCACTCTCTAATCACCATCTATCTTAGAAACATATTTGGCCTCCATTCCCTGAGCCTGTGAGCATCTCACAGACATTAATGCGTTGATTCTCACAACACCCTGTGGGGTAGGACGGTGCTGCTATCCACATTTTAAAGATAGGGAACCGAGGCATACAATGACATGCCCAAGGTCACACAGGGGGACCAGGACGGGACAGGAAATTGAATTCAGGTCTCCAAGTCCCGAGTGTGTGCCCTAAACATTGGGCCGTTCTTCCTTTTTGTCACTGGACACTGCTCACCCCAGGGCAATCCTGTTTTAAATCCAGGGCTCTCCCAAACTAGTAAAAGGAGAGGGAAGCAAAGAAGACTGCAGAGAAGCGGTCAGAAGACATATAAATGTGCATCTCAAATGAACAGGTGCCTGTCGGTGTGCTGTACAGATGCAGATTTATTTGATACAGTACTTCTCTTCCTTTCCTTATGCTGTAGATATTGGTGTGTATTTCCTTCCCTCTGTTTCAACACTTTGATCTGTTCCTTGGAGATAATGGGAACTTTACCATTGGCTTCAGTGGGCGTAGGATGGACCTTTAATCTTTTGTTGTTGAATACTTTTCCTTCTGCCTAGTGTGGAATCAGGTACAGACCTCTGTACGCCTATGTTTCTAAGGCCTCTGCAGGCTTCTACACTAGTTTTCTCTGTTCTTTCATCTCTCTCTTCCCTCCAGTGCACTGTTGTCTGATACGGTCTCACTTCATTCTACCCATCAATATATTCTCTTCTCTCCTGCCCTGCATCTTCTTTCCTCCCCACTCCCATTCTCTTTCCCTGTCTTCTTTGCCTCCTTCCCAGATTGCTTTTCCTTCTTCATCATGCTGAGAATGCATAAACTGCCTGCAAACACGGATTCGGATCTCATTAGGGTTAACTCAGCCGTGCAGCTTTTTCAGACATCTAAACAGATCAGGCATGGTACATGGGTCTTCCAAACAGGGACCTTCTAAACAGGGCTGGATTGGGGCCCAAGGCTGCCCACTTTTGTGGAGGCCTCTCACCGCACTGGTACCCAGCCTGGCTGGCCCTAGAGGGCTGGGGTCTAGAGCTCAGCGTGATCTGGGGCTTGCAGCCCGGCCAGCACTGGGGGTGGGGTGGGCAGGCTGATGATGGGCTAGATTTTGGCAGGGCCCCCCTTTACGCTGGGGGCACCAGCCCCTAAATGCCCTGCCTTGATCTGGCCTTGCTTCTAAACTGAGGATTTTTCAGTACTGCAGGACAAAATTTTCCCTTCCCTTAGGAGCATAAACACTGATTGCCTAGAGCTCTCCACCCTAGATGTGGCTACATTTCAATAGTGATGTATGTTTTCCGCAGGGTTTATTAAATGCTTTGGGATGAAACGGCTACGTAAGCCTGACATGTTATGGTTATTATGTCAAAGTGTTTTAATTTACTAAAACAAGAATCATTTAATCTTTCACCGAAATGCAACCACCTCTGGAGTGAGCCAGGGCAGCTGTTTGACACAACACAGCACTACTACAGAACCATGTAGGATGGGAAGCCGAGAACAGCTTCATCAGCCGAACCTGCAAGGAGAACAGAGGTTGAGCCTCAACTGCCTTACACAGGATCTCCATTATGATAATCCTTCTTGTAACCTCCAAGAGGAGGTGATTTCACAGAGGGGACATGCTCCAAATGTGTCAGGTTGAGCATTTTAAATTCCTAGCATCTGCTTTTAATAGAATATAATGTGTACTGAGCAAAGCTGCAAGAGGGCCATACATGCCTGTCTCTACCCACTCAGCTTACAGGCTGATGCCTGCATGCAGTGGGAGCTCTGTGTTGAAGTTCCAACTCTGTACAGCCTTTAGTTTAAGGCGCTGATGAAAATGATTGCCAGGCTGGTCAAGTGCAGACGTTCTCCTTCACAGCTCCCTATCACGGCAATGTCCTTGCCCACCTGGGACCCCTCATTGGGGAGATGCAGGCACTGTAAGCGTGAAGAGAAATGCATTTTATGGTGCATTAATTTTGCAGAGTGAGCAAGTGCCATGGGTGCACCACTGATGGAACCCCTGCTGTGCGAACGATTACCCAGAGTGCACCTGCCCTGCGAAGAGACAGACATTGTTGCTGCTACTGACTATCCGAAGGAGTTAAGCCCCCGTTAGTCCCATTACCCCTGCTGAAGACATCAGATTGCACACTGTCTCCAAATCAGTTGGGCTTCAAGACAAATGGCAGCTCCTTTGGCGTTCAAAGTTTGATAGAAGAACTTTTTTTCTCTCCCTTGAAGGGTATTTCCTGAGGCCCTTTCCCTGTCTCCTGGCTAAATGAATGCTCTCATTGTTTCCATCAACTTGACAAATACCAGTGGTGCCGAGTAACGATGACATTTCTGCTGTGGCATTAGATTTGAGAGAGGGGATTATTCTGACCAGAGCTGTCTGGGAGACAGCGCAGAAAGGGAGACTACATGATGAGATTATTTGGGCTAGGACAAGGAGGCCCTTGAAGGCCTCGGAAGAAGGCACACACAAGACCTGTGTGTATGGAGATGTTCATCCCCACCCCCTCACTACCACACACACACAGGCATTGTCTGAAGCCAAGTTTCTCACTTCATGGCACACCTGTCATTTTGACAGTTTCCTTTTTGTTACATCCAAGCATATAAAGAGGCAGCTGCACTTGTGATCAAGGATGCTGGCTCAGCTAGAAAGGCCGGAAACCATGGCCGGCTTCTTCTTTTGTTTTATTTTTCAATCAAGGGCTAGGGTTGAGGCTCTACTGGATAATGAGCCACCCGCTAGACACACTCAACTGCACAGCACACGGAAACCCTGCAGGGCAGATCAAGTTAACCAGTCCTTGGAATCTCAGAACTGGACGGGATTTTTAAAGACGCATTATGGCTAGTGGCGAACCCAGAAGTCTGGAATGCTCAGCGTGTAGGCAGAACATGATCAGCCCCGAGAATGATAGGACAGCTTTCACCACACCGTCCTGCTTTGGGAGAGACCACCCATATGACCGAGAGAGTATTTCAGTCCTTGAACAAAGAATGTGGGCTTCAGCCATGGCACCCTCTCAATACGTTTCCTTGGATATGAAATATTTGGATTGCATGGGGCTTTAGCATAGCAGCTATGGAGGCCTGGGTGGTACCAGAAGCTCTAGGAGGCCAGCACAAAGCCCTGGAAAACATTCTTCTCTGCTATGAGCTTAACAGTCAAGGAATAACTGTACTGCATAGTCAATGCTTCAGCAAAATCATTTAAGCTTTTAAAAATATATATCTATTTTACCATGCAAACAGAATGGAAAGAGGTGTAAAAATCTCAGCCATTGGGCTCCAACCTTGCCGACGTCAGCAGTGATGTTGCTCGGTGAAATACCCTAGTGCTGTAAATGAGAGGAAATGGGCCCCTTAATGCGAAAGGTGTGATTGAGGGAGGATGGACTCCGGATCTAACAGGGAGCGGTCTCTCCCAATTCCAAAGATGGCTCTGGAGGAGGAGTTGTTTATCAAAGATTTAAGGCCAAATTAATTTCTGGTGTAACTCCATGGAGGCCAGTGGAATTATCCTAGGGATGAATTTGGCCCTTGTTTGGCATTGTTCTAGAAGAAGGGTGTCCGAATGAAACAGAGAAGGGAAGAAAAGCAGGGAAAGGTTAGAGGGGCAGGGACCATGACTCCCTTCTGCCCGCATCTTCACCCCTGGCTTCCCAATGTCGTTTTCTTTCCTGGCACATGGCTGTGACCAGAATTTCAGATTTCTCTAGCTGTGTCCTGGTAAATGTCCTTACAAGCATTGGGATCGTTTCTAGTATTTGTGCTGGTGTTAAAAGAGAAATAACATCAAGTGTAGACAGTTTGCGGTGGCCTGTTCAGTGTCTCTGTCCAGAATGAATGGCTTTTACTTTAGAAAAGCTGGATTTGTTCTTGCTCACAGACTTGTTCCCGTGCAAGTGTTGATCAACAACAAAAGGCATCGTCATGCCTCAAGAACCCTGCAGTCCTCTATGAGGGTCCTCTGATTTCAAACTCATGTAACTAAAACATTTATTCATCTTTTCCATTGTTTAACAATAAAGTGTGCATGTAATCTGCTGACAGCTGTTGGGTAACAGGGCTGTGGCATAGTATGTATATACCAGAGAGAGAGAATGGAATCAGATATTCCAAACAGGGACAAGTGGCTCAAGTTTAATTAGCAGCTTTGAAACAAAAAGAAAGCCTCTGGAAAATGTATGGTGGCTGAATACAGCAGCTGTCCTTTGAGCTTTTTCAGTGCAACATGTTCTCAGCTAGCAAGACCAATACCAAATTGAATGAATGCCATTTCGTTCCTTTATCAATAGTACATTCTTCCTGGGCTCAGTGGCAGATTTACCTCCACCTTTTGCAGGGTGCAGGATAGATCCAGGAAAGTTTGAATTTTGGGGCATGTGGCCACTCTAACCCACAACTGCCCCGGGTGTTCTCAGTGTGTGGTGTGGTCTCAGAAAGGTGGGGCACAAAACAGGAGAAACTTCCTGGCATCAAACAGATCTTTTCTGTTCTGGCGCCCATTAATCTCTGCTTTTGGCTGGGCTGTATAAGTGACTCTGGTGGAGAGAGTGTAATATGATACGTGAAATCAGGGATAAGGCTGAACCACAGGAGACCCCTGGACGGTCACTTCTAAACACCCCTCTTCATTAAGTGACAGCATGTGGAGGAGACACAGAGCCACAGCAGGATCAGCAGAAAATCAGATCTGCTTCTCTCACACTCCCGTGGCCTGACTCAACTGAGAAAGCTACGTAACCTGAGCGAGGCTTTTAAAGTCTGTGGTCACCAGCCAAGTTTGTAGTCTTTGCCTGACTAATATGAGTGTGAGGGCCAAAATCCTGATTCCTATTCCTGCCGACCCTAGGTCCTTAAAATGAAGGAACTGAGGAGAGCCTGTCTCTCACACTCTTTTATCAAAATGACTTTAATGTTTGGGAAGGGTACCTGATTGACACTGTTGTTGAATTTGTGGCTTCTCAGCTGATACTGCCAAAGAATTTGGAACTAGATAGAGGTATTCATAAATACCATTACCAATTGGCCTCAGACCAGCGTCCCATTTTTGCATGGGCCACCAAACAGCCATCAGTTGGAAGCAACTCTGGGCCACTAGCACCAAGGAAGCAGACTCAGAAGAGTGACCCAGAGGTGACAGGTTTCCGACAACGATGCCTGCATCTGTTTTGAAAGAAATCACATACCTATGCAAAGGGGGAACTCGTGGTGAGATTCTAGATATCAATGGCAAGGAGACTGTGTGCATCTTTGATGGGGGAAAGTATGTTTATGTAACACAGGAAGATCAATCTGAGCTACTGTCCAATCACATAAAAAAAAGTTAAGAGGCTGGAGTGGAGCTTGCCTTCTTTTTTAAAAAAGAGGAATAGGGAGAATAGCAGGTAAATAAAGAGCACTAATAAGGAAACCTCAGCCCGCTTGCTGTCATGATCTAACAATTCCAACCTTTGCTCAGGAGACTTTTTGGGAAGAATATTAATAATATTAATAACAATTAATAAAAGTCAGTTCATCCCTACTGCTTAATTCCTTTTCTATTCCTTGGCCATCTCTCAACCCAGTTCCTGCAGTCACCTATTCTCTGGCCTCCTCACTTCTCACCTTGTTCCCTCTCATTCCATCCAGAATGCTGTTGTGAAAAATCATGTTCTTTGCCTGCCATCCTGACCATCTTGCCCCACTCACTACAGGTCATTTTACTAGCTTTCTCCCTCTGTCCACATCAGCTTTAGCCTCCTCATCCACAGTTAATGGCTCTCCAAACCAGGTCCTGGGTCAGTGTGTGGAGTTACCCTGGGATTTAACATGGCCTTTTGACGTGTCCTTTATTGAAATTTTCAAGTGTTCCTAAAATACTACAGAGATCAACAAATTATGATTCTTGGCAATATGATTCATGTATGCAGCTGGCAGTGGACTCTGATAGCCAGACACAAACAGCTCCTCAAATGATGCAGGCTCGTTATTTATCCATGCTGTGATAAATGGAATAGAATGTTTAACCGCAAGCACAGGAAGGGAGGGAGCAGAGGGGAACTGCAGACTCTCCCCAACACTATGCAAGTAACTTCTTTTTGCCCTGTGGGGTCAGTTAAAAAATGGCATGGATAATAAGGTTGATTGCATTCATGCCTAAGTAGGGCCAAGTTTTGATGGAAGGCAAGCTTTGGACACAGTGGTCTTCTAACTAATGCAGATATCCATTGCTCCGAGTCTTTTGCTGATGCACTCAACTAACGGGACAGTGAAAGCTTGCCCTTGCCCAACAGAGCAGTACAAAGGGATGAAGAGTGGAGAGTTGCTGAGCCAACGGGCAACCCTATGATGGTTCAGGACGGGCTGGGGGCAATGTGCACTGTAGTGCATCTTTTGCTACTCCAACAAGGAACTCCTTCGTAACATCTGCACCAGAAGAAAACATGCAGAGGAGTCCAGGTCCACCAAGCCAGTAAACCATGCCCATCAGGGACTGTAGCGTATTGTCATGCAGCTTAGCCATGACCAACTGCTAGGACTCAAGGAAGCTTGAGTTAGATTGTAATCGTGGCTGGCAGCTACCCAGGGGGCTTGAGCTGTGAAGAGAAGGGGCTTCCTCTATGCAGCACACTCTCCACGGGCAGGGCTGGGTTTTTCCAGAAGAAAGAGGTTGAGGGTAGAGAGCACTATGGAAAAAATATTTGACTTCTATTGCTAAATGCCATAAACATTTACTCGTCTCAGGATGACAGCGGCAGCTGAAGTCGAGTTTCATATACTTGGGCTGTGTGTAGTGTGTATTTTTCCAGGCTCAAAAAGAATGCTGTAATTTAAAGCAGGCTAACTGAGTCAACTGGTGTTTTCTTGTATCATCTCAGGGAGGGGAAAAAATGAAGGGAGGGTGGGAGGTTACTCATCTGGTCTTTATTTCCTTTCCCTGTTTCTTAATAGTTCCAAGCAGAGGGCCCATTCCAGCTGGAAGCAATGAGTTGCTCATTGCATCCTAGAGGAGGACAGTCTGCAGCATGAATATCCCAGAATGCACTAAGCCTCTCTTACACTTCCATAGCAAGTGGAAGCTAGGTGGGAATCTTGGTTCTGATTTTGGAAGGAATGGGTGAGAGGAAAGAGGCAATCCTCTGTCTTTAACATGAAGGACTCTGAGCACGATTCTTTCAAAATGACTATATGTTTACATATCCCAGCTTTTAAAATGAGGGTGCATAGTGAAGAGCTGCCACAGTGGACTTTGGGGTTTAGGCATCAGCGGTGATGGCACAGACAGTTTAGAAGAAAACAACAGCCCCTGCTATGCCAATCAATGAGTTGTCAGGGGGAAAAGATGTAAGAAAAAAATGAAATATTGATGCACCAGAAATGTTTTTTTAAACAAGCACCATTGAGAAGTGAGGTCAAGTTCACTGGTATCAGCCCTTGGCTAGCATTAATTGAAATAAAATAAAATAAAACTGCCCAAGATTTATGTAATTCAACAGTCTTTGCCCTGCTGCACGGTATCAGAATAGTTTAACACACACAGCTGTGAATATAGAGACTTATGCTGTTGTTATTCAGTTTACTGTGATTCAGAGAAATGAAATGATTTACTCACAAGCTCACACAGGAAATCAGGGGTCAAGCCAGGATGTAAAACCAAATCTCCAGAGGCCCACACCAGTGCCTCAATGATGAGACAACCCCTTCCCATTGGTTGCTTTTCTTGCTAAAACCCTACTCTTTATATATCCTTTGTATGCAAGTTACATCAGTTTCTACTCACCTATATCAGTTTACCAACGTAAATTAAGCCATCACATATGTAACCTGTGAGTACAGTCCATAATCCTAAACCCAGGACTTCGCAAATAAGGGGGAAAGGACACAGTGGATTTAAGAAGCTAGGAGAGAAGAACTTTTAGTGACATCCTTTCCTCTGAAATCAAGCTGGCTCTTATCATGTTAATAGTGTTTTCCTTTGCTTGCCAAGATTTGTTTGAAGAGAGAAAACCTTTAAAAGAATTTGAATATGTTTCTAATTCTAAATGGAAAGCAGTCCTTGTCCTCCTCATTGTTCAAACAGATTGAGCAGGACATGAAAAACAGAAGCGTATCAGTTTCAAGGATGCAGCTTATCAAATCTGTACTTATGTCACTCCAGAGGAGGAGTGAGCCAAAAAACACAAATTCAGATTTAGTTTTTAGATATAGAAAGAGTCTCGTCTTTATAACTGCAGCTGTTATAAAATCAATGCTTAATGTAGTAAAACATCCAATGTTGCTAAATAAATATTGCCCACTCCAAATGACCTCAGGAAGTAGCCTGAACAGGGCATCCCTGAGCAACAAGAGAAACAAATTCCAAAGCTAGGGGCTCTCTGCACAGAACACTGTGCCTCCCAGGCCTTTATATTCTGTTCTGGGATGGTCAGTGGCTGCATCTGAGCTGACCACACCATTTTAGGTGGGTACAGAAGGCAGAAACCTACAGGGCCAGATTCACAAACCGATTTACGTGCCTAAAGAGGCTTAATGGGATTATCGAAAGCACTCAAGCAGTTTCCGCAACTAATTCCCATTGATTTCTGGTCAGCTCCTGAGACTTAAAATCAGTGAGCATCAGGGACCTAACCTGCCTCAGTGTTGATGTAAATACCACTAGACACCTAAATATCTTAGCAGTCATCGCCCCGGGGCTTTGTAGATCAAAGGTAGCCAGTGTCATAGCCAACGTCCAATCAGGAACCAGGGCGATCAGTGAAGAACAGCTGAGAGATGCATACGGCAATGAAAGCAGTAAGCAGTGACCTTTGGCAGTAGCTAGTAGTGCTTTCAAGTGGTCTTCACTGGCAGTCAGTCAGTCCAACGCAGGCCGCATTATATAACCCAGTCTGGACTCCAACCCCTGGTTATGGCAAGGGGCAAATTGAAGAGGAAAGGTCAAAGATTTCCATCCAATGCATAGGACAGAAAGCGTTAGTCGGTGTTGCCATCAGACTCAAGAATCATCCTGTAATGTGCAAACTTCATTGACCCTCATCCTCAGAGGGCCCACGTCCTCCACCAAAATTTTTTCTAGAGGTTTCCTGCAGTCAACCAGTAGCATGTCTGTCTTGCCTGTTTTGAACCTTCAGCAACCTCATTCTCATATCTCATCCATAACCTAGTCTCCATATCTAGTCTCTTATTAGGGAAAGATACTGCACTGTTTGGGTCTAATGAAGACAAGATGATGTGTCAGCAACATGCTGTTGAAAAATTCCAACCCAAATGTCTTCCCCTGGCTGGTGCTTTACATATATGCTCTTTGGAGCAATGGAAGAGGAGAAGAAATTTCCCCTTTTTTTCTGTCTAATGACCTGCATTCATTCATGTCTTGCTTCCTTCCTATCTGCTTTACCACTGTGAGGGATTGGTGACCTGTAAGAAGGTAGGGGTGTCACTGAGACCCCATACTGCTAGTTAATTAAGTAAAGATAGCCCTCATTAGACCTGCCAAGTAATCATCAGAGCAGTCCTCCAGCTGTACCATATTAGCCCTTGGAGAAATCTGAAATGTAACTGTGGCCATTGTTCTCCGAGGGCAGACCAATTAAACATGTCTTACAGCACCCAAAACACGAGCCCTGATCTCTGGAGGAGGGAAAGTCCTACAACAGCAAGGATGTGGTCCTTACCGCTCCCAGACTCATCCAAACCATAAACATGCTTACCATAGCGTGCGTGGGTGGGGAAAGATCGCCACAGTAAGTATGCAGGCAACATGTGAAGAGAGAGAAAAAAATCTGCACATCAGGAAGCTATTAAAGGGAATGCATTCCTAGTTTCCACATAATTGACTCGGTATGGGCAGTTTTGTATCAGAGAGAAGGGAAAAAAGGATTTCAACCACTTACTTTTATCTCAAGCTATTTGGAACACCGAGGGCCCCCATTTAAAATACAAGAACATGCCTGACTTCATCCTAGTATGTGAATACAGTGTTAGTTGTTATATGTGCTAATCCAATATGCAATCCCCATGTTCTGTATTAGACTTGAATTATATGGCAGGACCCAGATTTATTTTTAGCATTGCTGCTTTCTCCCAGCTTCTCCCCCTCATGAAGCTTTTCTAGTGAATTAAATATAAAAATAAATAACACAATCAATACCATATTTACTTGTGTTACTCCCTCTGAGCTACTTCTCGTTGTCTGTTTGCTTCACTGAGTCAGCTAGCATTTGGTTTACAGTTTGACAGTTATCTTCACATCCATAAGGGACAGCGACCTACTTCTTGTATTATTATTGAAAATTGAGGTTCTAGATTAGGTTCAGTCATATATACTTATAAAAGAAGGGTAATAAGGCAGCCTGAATAATCTAATACATACAAGGTCCTGCGGGTAGATGCGCAAGACACTAGTTGTGCATGCCTCGGGCTATTTGCATGTACACATAGCTGATTTGGGCGTTCATTGATAGTAATTGCACATGCACATTATATGTGGAGTTGCATACACACAGTTTTGTACATCAGGTCCTAAATATCAGTGCTTAATTCATTTAAATGGTTGTGATTCCACATACACCATCACTCAGTAGCAATCAATCAGTCATATGATAGTCAATCAAATCAAAATCAAAGCTTTTTATTGCAAGAAAGAAGGTTGTAGCAATTGCTGAGACAGGACATGACGCACTACCAGAAGCTTCATTTGATTTTAGGGCATTTAAAATGGCAGCCAGCATAAAGGACTTATAATAGCAAAGAATACCGGGCCATCAATGCCTCTCATTTATATTCCAAAGGGATAGCTGTGTTAGTCTATTGTAGAAGTATTTGCATCCATACTGCTTCCAGAAATTGTTCTCTAACAATTCTTGTGGCAAGTCGTTCCTGTGTCTCGGGGTGTATGTCACTAGAGGAAAGAGCTCCTGCAGTCTGCAGAGAGTCAAACACTTTTACCTCTGGGCACGTGGTTCCTTTAGCTAATTTTATTATGCCGGTTGTGGTCTGGAGAAACCCCTGTAGAGAATTAATTATCTCCTACGCCTTGGAGAAGTATTTGCTTTGGCTCAGAAAACAAATCATTGCTTAAACCCTAAAGTATCTCCTGAGCAGAATGATTCACCCTCTCCCACCTCCTTTCAGCTCATCTTTCCATGAGACTGTAGGAGAAATTACGCAAAGGACCGCAACGCCGCCAAACTTAATGCAGGTCACTACTGTATACTGAGGACTGCCTCTCTCAGTATTGGTGACGGTTTGATGCCAAACACTGTATTTTGTTCTTCGTTAATAATTTGCTTACATTATTTGCCTCATTAGGTTGTTTCATGGGAACAGCCTGTTAAAGTGCGCTTAGCCAAGACAATTCATGCCCAGCTTTCCTTCATGTAATGTCATTCCGTAACAGAAAAACCTGATAGAAGGAGTAGAGCATGTCTATCAAGGTATTAATTCTGAGGGAGGTTTTCAAAGGCACGGGAGGCTCAGGTTCCTCCCCTTTGTGTCTTTGAGTAACTTACTGTATTTATCTGCTATGGTAACAGCTCTCAGCTTTTGCCTGCTCAACTATACGTGCCATAGATTTACGCTGAGTTTCAAAATGAGAAGCCACAGGCTCCTGAGAATGCTGTCAAATCTGAGATAAGATGTCCTGTCTTTGAGGTTAGTTCATATTGAGAATTCTCTTTGCGGTTACTTCATATTGAGAATTCCCTTTGAGGTTAGTTCATATTGAGAAGTTATAAGCTCCTACTAAAGAGAAACACTTTTCTGCTCTGTACACAACGCAGTCAGGATTTAGCTTAACAAAAAGAAGTTTGATTAATAAGTTAGCAGTATTTATTGGGTGTGCACCAGTAGCACATCAGTGAAGTCTGAGGTCTCATTGGACACTATGGAAAGCACACTACTGGAAATGATTGGAACTCAGCAAACGCTACTCATAGGTCTTACAAAAAGAAAGATTCAACTTGCAGGGCACATTTTAAGAGGTTCAGCAAGTGCTGCAGGTTTTGGAGCCCTGGAAGGAAAGATGATGGAAGAATAGCACAAGGCCGAGATTAAACATTTTAGATGGATGATGTGGTATCCTGCAGGGGTCAAAAGGATTATTTGACCACAAAGGCTATGTCTACACTAGGGAATTAAGGTCGACTTAAAAAAAATCAACTTTCTAAGTCGACTTTAAGTCGACCTTATTAAATCGACTTAGAGAGTCCACACTGGACTCCTAAGTCGACTTAAAGGGGGCCTTACTAAGTCGACTCAGAGAGCCTACACTGGACTCTCTAAGTCGACTTGTTCAGTCCAGGGAGAGCCAGCCCCACACGGGGCTGGCTCTCCCCGGGGCAGCAAGCCCCTGAGTGGTCCGGGGGAAAAGGGAGCGAGAAGCAGGTCCTCAAAGAATCCAACCTGAAACACTTGGAGGAAAATAGAGTGATCAGGAACAGTCAACATGGATTCACCAAAGGAAAATCATGCCTGACCAACCTGATTTCCTTCTATGATGAGATGACTGGATTTGTGAATGTGGGAAGAGCCGTTGACGTGGCATACCTTGACTTTAGCAAGGCTTTTTATACGGTTTCCCACAGCATTCTTGTCGGCAAGTTAAGGAAGTATGGGTTGGACGAGTGGACCATAAGGTGGAAAACTGGCTAGATCAACGGGCTCAGCGGGTAGGAATCAATGGCTTGATGTCTGGTTGGCATCCGGTAATGAGTGGAGTGCCCCAGGGGTCGGTCCTGGGGCCGGTTCTATTCAACATCTTCATTAATGATCCTGATGATGGAATAGACCACGTGCTTAGTAAGTTCACGGATGACACCAAATTGGGGGGAATGGTAGATACTCTGGAGGGCAGGGACAGGATCCAGGGAGACTTGGACAAATTGGAACACTGGGCTGAAAGAAACCTCATGAGGTTCAACAAAGACAAGTGCAAAGTCCTGCACTTAGGACGGAAAAATCCCATGCACTGCTACTGGCTGGGGACCGATCGGCTAAGTAGCAGCGCTGTAGAAAAGGACCTGGGGGTTATGGTGGACAGGAAGATGAATATGAGCCAACAGTGTGCCCTTGTTGCCAAAAAGGCCAATGGCATATTAGGCTGCATCAGTAGGAGTATTGCCAGCAGATCGAGGGATGTGATAATTCCCCTCTATTCGACACTGGTCAGGTCGCATCTGGAATACTGTGTCCAGTTTTGGGCTCCCCACTACAGAAAGGATGTGGACAAATTAGAAAGAGTCCAGGGGAGGGCAACAAAAATGATTAGGGGGCTGGGGCACATGACTTATGAGGAGAGACTGAAGGAACTAGGCTTATTGAGTCTACAGAAGAGAAGACTGAGGGGAGATTTGATAGCAACCTTCAACTACTTGAAGGGGTGCTCCAAAGAGGAGGGAGCTAGGCTGTTCTCGAGGGTAACAGAGGACAGAACAAGGAGCAATGGTTTCAAATTACAGCTGGGAAGGTCGAGGTTGGATATTAGGAAAAATTTTCTCACTAGGAGGGTGGTGAAGCATTGGAATGGGTTACCTAGGGAGGTGATAGAATCTCCATCTTTGGAGATTTTTAAGGCCCGGTTAGACAAAACCCTGGCTGGGGTGATTTAGTGGGAGTGGTCCTGCTTTTTAGCAGGGGGTTGGACTAGATGATCTCGTGAGGTCCCTTCCATCCCTATTATTCTATGATTCTATGAGCTCCCTTCTGCCCCGGACCACTCGGCTCCCTTCTGCTCGGGACTTCTCAGGTCCCGGGCAGAAGGGAACCCTCCTAGCCTGGACCACTCGGGTCCCGGGGAGAAGATCCCCGGGACCCGAGTGGTCCGGGCCAGGAGGAAGAGCCGGAGACCTGCGCTCCCGCTGCTGGCTGCTGAGTGGCGGGCAGCTGGAGCGGGGATTCCGGCAAGAAGAAAGCCCCGCGCTCCAGCTGCTCGGCAGCTGGATCGCACGTCTCGGGGAGGAGGGAGCCCCACGCTTCCTCCTAGCCAGGACCCTGCGGTCCTTCTCGCCGGGACTGCTCAGGCTTAAGCATAAATTGACTTAATTTTCAAGTGTAGACACACCCAAAGAGATTAGCAGCAGATCAGAATGGTCTAATCTATGCTTGTGAAGATCCATTAATGGAAATGCCACGGAAGAAGAACAGACCCTGCCCTGAATGTTTACAAACCAAATAGCGGAGACACAAAAGTGAGGGAAAGGAGATATCAGCCATGTTTCACAGATGGGAAACTGAGAGAAAGTGACATAGGAAGTCTGGTGTAGCATGGCACTGAACTTATGTCTCCAAAGTCCAAAACCTTCCCCACAGACCAACCAGCTTTCCAAGTAATTGTCACTCTATATTCCTTGTGCACTGCTTTCTTTGTATGAGCACCTCCAGCTTCCCTTCATCATGAAGACAGAGGCCTATGAAAATAGCGTTCCACTGTACCATGGGAAAAAACATTTGGCCATTCTTCCTGGGGATTTTATAGTAAATTAACACACTACATGCCCCTCTCCCCTCAGTCAAGATGTGGTAGGTGGCATTGATGCCAAACAACAACAGAAAAGACAGTATCTACACTGTTGACTTCTCCTAGCATTCATGACATTTGTGAGTTGAGACGTCAGCCAGTAACAAATACTTAGCAGTCCAGTTGCTGTGGAGCTTAGAATTGAACATTGTCTGAACACAGGTGGCTTGTACCTTTCACCCTGAGATGGCTTCAGTTATTAGCTCAATTAACCATTTTGCAACAGGAACAGTCTCTGTTCCGAAAGCACAACTAGAATTTTGCAAGATCTGCCGCACAGATTTGATTTAAACAATAGTGGGTTTACCAAGGCAACTTCTTGGATTTCTAGACTTTGATCAGCTCATCTGTCACAACCAGGCCCGTCATTTTAATCAGCCTCAGAAAACATGTGTATGCTATTACTGAGGAACACTGCCAAGTCATACCCATGGTTTATCATTGTGGAAACAAGATCCAAATTTCTGTTTCGGTTACAGTAGGTTGGTGATTGATAAAGCAGCCGGCACTGCAAAAAGACATGCCTACTCAGACGTCAAAGTGACTGACACTTCAAAACATACCTGTAAAAGATTCACTGACACAGCGTCATACATATCATTCTCAAACAATCCTAAAGATTAAGTCTGTGTGGGCCCTTGTAGTATATTTGCAAGAGAGCAGGGATATTTGCATGATGGATAGGTCACATCCTCTCTCTAAAACTCTGTTCCTGGAATATCATATTCCGTTCTGAGCATCACCTCATTAAAAAGCCACTGGCAAGTGGAGGGATTTCTAATAAGAACAATAGAAATGACCAGTGATTAGGGAGAATGATAGTCATAAAAGAAAAGGTTAAAAGAATTAAACATGCATGCCTGGGGTAGAGCAGTGGTCAGAGCGGGATATGTGACGGTGTCACATGGAGGTATAACGGAGCACCGGGATGAAATTAAGAAAGGTGTGATTTAGGTGGCCTATCACTCAACACTTCCTTACATAGTAGGCTGTGAAAACACCTCTCAAGGGAAGAGATAGAAACCTCATTGCATGAGACAACTGAAAAAGCTGATGGGACAACATGGACAGGCAAGGAAATGGCCTAGAAGGGTGGCCTAACATGTCTTTTCTGTCTCTAAGTTATATGACTGTATGGGAGTCAAATTCCAAAGGGGTAGCCGTGTTAGTCTGTTGACTGTATGGGAGGACCATGCAGAATCTGCAGCAACTCATTGCCTGTTTTCCTATCCTGGCCTCTTGTCATCAGCACTGGCGGAGTTTGTGTAATATGAATCCAGCCCCTGCTCACCTGAAGCAGGACTGGGAGGAAAAGCCCTGATAGTTTTGGAGGGTGCCTGCCAAAGCCTCATTATTTGGGCCCCACGGATCAGGCCATTGCCTAGATGGGTCAGATTTTAAGAATGGTAATTAATGGTAATCGGGGTGACGTGAGGAGAGCAGGAAACAGAGCCACATATCCAGAGCTAGTTCCAGGTCAATGATAACTAACAACGCGTCTGACAAAGGGGGATTTTCTCCCAGGAAAGCTCAGGCGATCAATAAATCTGTCGGTCTTTAAAAGTGCCCCCGGACTCCTCGTTTGTTTAACAAACTCTACTCTACCAAGTACAATAACCTCAGTGAATTTAACAAACGAGATCTCAAAAAACTGCAGCAAGGGCAATAAGCTTGTGATCATATTTAAAAAACCCTCAGGGATGTCAAGAGCATGCATCTGGCCCAGGTATCCCAGAGTCAGTAGTGGCACCACCCCAGGGTGTCATACCGAGGAAGAGAGCTGAATGCATCTCCTCAGTGTCGCCCCCACAAAAAATGTGAGGCCTCTCCTATAACATGCCCTTTCTTTGTCACCCATGGGCCATCCTTCCTCCATTTTCAATCCAATAGCCTGTATACATTCTATACTGCAACCGTTGCCCAACGTGAACCAGACCACTCTGTGCATCCTCTTTTCCCAAACTACATATTCTGAGTAGCAGAGCTTTGTAGTGGTTTTGCGTCTCCCCGCCCCTTCAATCTCTAGAGTTTACAGAGAGTTCACATTCCAAGATACAGCTCTGCCTTAACACCCCTCCACCTCCCAAAACACTGGCATGCTTGGGAGTTGGTCAGTGGATCAAGTTAGTATTTTTTGTTATTACTCTTATATCACAAGGAGAGGCGTTTATTTGATGGTATCCCCTACACATAGGCTATGTCTACACTTGCTAAAATTAGTTCCAATTAGTTAGTTCGAACTAACTAATTCGAACTAATTTTAGTTAGTTCGAATTAACTTAATTCAAACTAGAAAAAGTTAGTTTGAACTAAGCACTAATGGCACTTGCTTAGTTCGAATTAGCGATCCCCATTCATTTCAATGGCCGGTTAGTTCGAACTAAGAAATTAGTTCGAATTAACATGGCCACATTGGTTAATTCAAACTAGTTAGATTGAATTAACTCTTAGTTCGAATACCCTGTTCGAACTTACTAGTTCAAATTAAGGAAGCCCTTAATTTGAACTAACTAAAGCCTAGTGTAGCCATAGCTTTAGTTAGTTTGAATTAGGCTTCCTTAATTCGAACTAATTTGCCAGTGTAGACATAGCCATAGACGCTGAATAGGTCTTTTTCTCCCTTTCCTTTCTTTAGCCAAAACCACAAACTGGTGATAATGAGATTTTAAAAGTGTTTAAATTAATCTTTTCTGCTGGTAACCGGCCAGCCGAGCTGTAATAGGACCTATCAGATCATGCATCTCATCAAACAACCTGCCAAATCGCTTGGCAATGATGGACATAATAATGGTCTCTTTGCTTCCCCTGGACAATTCCGCCAAAGTATCCGTTTGCACAGTCAGCAAAACATGGAAAAACTCAGCCCTCTATGCCCAGCTCTGAGACTGGATTCATTAGCAAAGACTTGCAGAGTGTTCCCTCAAAATAAAATGCAAAAGCAGCAGTTTATTAAACTCCTTCCACCTCTGCTCTCCTTCACTAACAGCATGTGCTCTGGGGACCAGCAATTTATTACATTTCTGAAAGGTACAGCATGGAGTCAGAGAAAATCAGTCCGATATTGAATGTGTGGCTAAAGAAAGGAAAGGGAGAAAAAAAAAGAACGTACGGAGGAGTGCCGGGGAGAGGGGTCGTGAAATATCAATGCCATTTCTGTTGCTTATGCAGCACAGAATAAGTGGCCATGTGCTAGATCTTGCGAAAGGGAAAGCATCCATTGGCTTTTAAAAGTCAACATTTAAACAGGACGGGGAAAGAATTTTGTCCCTTTTAGCATATCTGTTTGCATCCGTGATAAAATATTATCATTGCAAGACAGCCGATGGGAGGCATCAGGAGTCAGCAGGGCAGATCCTTGAGCCAGGCTAAGCTGTACTTGGCACAGGACCAGATGGGGAGCAAGCAAGAGGGTTTTGCAATATCTTTGCTATTCCCTAATTTCGGGGCCAGCTACAGTGCAGTTCAGCCTGGCAGTAGCAAGAACAGCTTGACAGCTGCTCTAATTTGTGCCTAGTTCTGTCAGCAACGAAAGGAATCATCCAGCACCAGGAATCGCTCCCTATGCTTGGGTTCTGGGGGTGGTGGCAGCGCAAAGCCAGCATAGCAACAATGCTATCTGGGGATTCCTTTATACAAGGGGAATTCCCAGGAAAGTCCTTAAGCCAGAGCAGCACAGAGGGGCTATGGTGGGATGCCCACACTGGGATGGTGATGTCAACAGTAGCAAGCTGTTAGTTGTTAATCAGACTTTGGATCCTGATGTCCCTTGTGCTCAAGAGGCGTTGAAATGCGGCCTCTCCCTATGGACAACATTAAGTAATTTTTGAAATGTTGGCATGATGGTGTCTATGGTTTCTGCAACGGGAAACAGTCAGATGCCAGGGGAAAGACGTGGAACTTTACCTGGGAGTAGGTCAGTTTGCCAAATTCAGGGTTAAAGCCTGGAACAAGCTTACCAGCCACCCAGATGGGAGACAGCTGAAAATACTTGGGCCTTGTCAATGCTATGGCTAGAATTGTTTTCAAACACAGTTAGAGTCTAACAGCTGTAGCACAGATCAGATTTCACACACACCATTTTCAGTCAAATGCAGAAACTGTGCTAAAGATGACCTGGGAGGAAGAGAAGTGTGTGTCTAGCAAAGGTAAACAAAATCCTTCTCCCTAATGGGTAGGGGCACTGCACTTAGCCACATTAAGCCAGGGGCAGCTATTAGCAAAATCTGCAGTAATAGAGAAAAGCAGAATAGAGAAGAAGGAGAAGGTAAAGTTTACTGGATGAACCACAGAACGGAAAGTGCAAAGTCCAAGTGGGATGACTGTGATGCTTAACTTTACACTATTATGTGCCTTTACACTATTACATGCACAGTTGTTGGGTGCTCTTTAAATTCCACAAGACTGGGTGGAGAAAGGATTACTACAAACTCTGTTCAAACCATGGAGTCATTAGAAAATACTACGAGGAAACAAAATGGAGGCTAGCTGTCTAAGGAAGTCAAACCCTGCTGTTCAGTGGGTGGGATTTGGACTAGAAAATCCAAGCATGTCCAGCAAGGGAAAGCACATAAAGAGGTTTCTTCTTGTTCTTTCTTAGCACTTGGCGAAGGAAAAGCTTTGGATTCTGTTTGAGGAGAGCCATTTATTTGTTACATTTGCACCATGGGCAAGTGTCTTCTCTGGCGCGAGAGGCACACAAGCCAAGCGATGGCGCTCCCTCAGAGATGAGGGAGCGTTCATATTCTTGGAAAAGTCCTCCTTGATGCAGGAGCAACCCGTGGACAATAAATATGTTAATTAACAAAGCAAGAGGGCCTGAAAGCGATTGACCTAGGACCTCTCTCTTGGTGGTGGCCTTCCCAACAACACCATCACTTACTGGGTTTACCTAGACACAAATGCTTGTGTGTGGCCAAATTTTCAAAATAGACTAAATTGGAGTGCTTCCAGGTTTTTTGGGTGCTCAGCTATGGACACAGAAATCCTAATTTTCCAAGGAGTTCAGTTTCCACAAACCTTCATTGACTTCAGTCGGCATTATAAGGGTTCAGAATAGGACGTTCAGAACTGCTGAGCGCTCACACCTCCAACTGAAGTGTTTCTAAAGCTGGCTACCTAAAAGATGAACAAGCCATAATTTGAAGGTCCTGAAGCTAACATGTCCCTCTGTCTCTGTCTCTCTCATATTTCCCTATCTGTAAAATGTAGATAATACCATATGCTGTGAGGGCATCAGGAGGCTTGGTGAATTGTTTTTTTAAAAGTGCTGTAGCATTTTTTGGAGTCAACAGATCCCATTACCTGCAGTTTATTGCCACAGTTACATCTCACCAATGACTACAGTGTTTATATACATCCAGGTCTAAGTGTAGGAAGATTGTTTGGCTAAGCTAGGGTAACCAGATAACAAGTGTGAAAAATTAGGACAGGAGAGAGAGAGAGAGAGAGAGAGTGTATATGGCAGGGAGTAGCACCTAATAATAGGCACCTAATAAGAAAAAGCTCCGAATATCAGGACTGTCCATAGGCTAATTAGAGATGCCGCTGAAATTCAATGAGAGTTAGTTGTGCGTGACTCCCTCAAGCTTCTTTGAAAATCCCAACCTTAAAATCTAGCCCAGGTTTTAAAAAATAGCATCATATGGTTTTGTTATTAAAGCTCACTAAGAAATTAGAAGAAAATTAACTTGGCTTTCTAATGTTCAATAAAAAAGTCCTGGTTGAATCTACAAAGAAATAATTTATAAAGCCTCAAAATCAGAAGAGCTGTCATAAGATACTTTGGGCCAATCCTGAAAAGGTTCCACACAATGGACTCCTGTTGACTCCCATGAGGAATTTTGAGCCTGCAGATTCGTAACTATCTATAGACTTGAACTGCGTTACAAAGTCCGCTGGACCAAATCAAATTAAGTGTCCCAAATAAAGATGTTTCCAGACACTGATTTTAAAAATGGTAGTTGCTTTTGTCAGAATCCTTTTCCCAATCCTCATTTAATTCTCATCTTTCTTCTTTATCAGATGAGACTGTGGATCAGAGGATTAAATTTTGAGTGCATGCCAGTATTCATTTACACTTGGCTATCCAAATGTTTCTCATTACACACTAAGGTTCTCTTTGCAATACAGCTGTGAATTTCCTATTCTGGTGTAGTTTCAGTTTTTTCTCCTGAGAGTTTGAACACTTACAGTTGCCAGTCAGATTTCATGGGAGCCCTGAAAACTGATTATTTTAGCAGCTTGGCTATCAGCCAGCTCAGCTCATGCTGGTACCACTGTTGTCTGAGCTCACAGGCAAAAAATTATTGCAACAGAGAAGAACATAAATGTGAAAAAAATAAGGTTGTTCATTGATAATCTTCTCTTCCTAGATATTAGAGGTAGAAAAGGTCAGGCTGGTTATCTGGTCTTTCTCTTCCCCTACCACTCTTTCTCCACATGGAATATGCTGAATGTACCATTCCCAACTGCTCCCACATGCAACCATTGAAATAACACAGCACTCATAGTCTCCGTCAGCCATGGGGGCCAGAGTCCCAAAGTTGTTGCCAAGTTCTGCTTTTCTGCCAAGCACCTGCTTTTTGTACATACAGTTACACATGCAGAACAACTTGGAACTCCACTCTGAGAAACTGTACACGCAAAATAAACCCTTTCCCAGAAGGATGGACCCATTTTTCTTTTGTAAACTTAACCTGGGAACTGCATACGTCCCAGGAGGGTAGCAGAATGTTTGCTGGATGGGTGGATAACAAAGGCTGCGTCTACACTGGTAAATTAAGTCGACTTAAGCTTGCTTAAGTCGACTGAATTTACCCTGCGTCTACACTACACTTTCCTTAAGTCGACTTAAGCAGCTTGCTTAAGTCGACTTAAGGAAAATAAAGTCGACTTAATTAAAATTAAGTCCACTTTATAACACCACCTTCCTATTAGACCTAAGGCTTAAGTCAACTCCCTAGAGTTGACTTAAGCCAGTGTAGACGTGGGGTAGCCCTAAGTCGACTTAGGGCTACCCCAGGGCTACACCAATGCCCTCCCTGCCGGGGGGCGGGCACAGGGGGAGCCTGGCATGCCCCCCCACAGGCAGGGCAGAGCCCTGCCCACCCTGCCCCTATGCCCTGCCAGGGTCCCTGTCCCCGTTTGCCCCATTGTACCTATGTACAATGGGGCAAAGGCTGAGCCCGCTGGCATTGGGCAAGGGGTGCCCCCCTGCCCCCGTGGTCCTCCCCTAGGTCCCCCTAAGCCCCCAGAAGTCGACCTAGGCATCCAGTGTGAACACTCTAGGTCGACTTCCTAAGTTCCCCTTTAAGTCGACTTTAATTTCAAGTATAGACACACTAAGTCGACTTAAAGTCGACTTAAATTACCAAGTGTAGACATACCCAAAGAGCTGGAGGTAAGCTTCCTGGGCCACCCAGTAAAACCTCATTGCCTCTCCTCAGTCTCTCTCAGGCCCGTCCCTCAGGGCAGGTTTTATTAATTCCAACAGAAAACTCACTAAGTAACACAAAACAAAGCCACTCCCCAACCCATACAGGCTGTAGGGCTCCAGAGTCCTTTCACCATACAGCTCCCTCACTGCTCCCAGGCCAGGTGCAGAAGCCAGCCTCTCTCCTATAGCTCCCATACAGATGAGCTCGCTCAGCCCTGGCCCCTTCTGGAATGGGATAATTGAGCAAAGCTGGCCCTTAAACAGGGCAGGTCGCTGTGTACAGGAAGCTTTTGATAGGTCAGCATGCCCTCCTGACATTGTAGAACAGAAGAGTCACTCCCATTACATAACGGTTAGCAAATGTTAGTGGCTACAGAGGAAGTACACAAATATTTCAACACCTGTTTGAATCTCCTCTGGAAATGAGACTTTGTGATCTTTGGAGTATTTTACAGTATATTTTCAAACCATGTTGTATCCAACCTCTTCATCTTTGCCTTAACACGCACACATTATATGCACTATAGTCCCTAGGTTAAATACATGTTCATATTTTATATTGAATGTATTTAGGGGAAAAAAAGACCATTCCCCAACTCTCAAAGAGCTGCCCTTCCACAATGGTCCTGTGGAGCCATTTGACAAAGGGGACCTCTCTCTGGAAATATACATTTACATGTCAGGACAGGCCATAATATTTCAGGATCTCCTTCTACATACAAAGTATGCATGACTTCACTGAAAGGACAGAAACATCACAATTTAACCTTGTCACACAGCTCTCATTATTCCAGTCATTGAAATGCTGGCTTCCAACATTCCCCATCCCAGATTAGCATTCTGAGCATGTAAAAATCTCTCTCTCCAATGCCATCTCTTCATTTCCCTCTAGTGTCTCAGGCTGGTGGGAAACATTTTATTTTCTTGTATTAATTCTAGTGCCTGGTCTGAAAATAGTCCTCAAAAACAAAGTAAAATGATAAACACATATATAGGTTCAAACCCTTCATGGGCAATGGGGTCACTGGTGCTTTAATTTAGCCCACAGAACCTTTATAACTCATGAGACTGCGTGAGAAGGGAAGAATAAAGCTTCACTGAGCCCCACGTTATGTTTGCAGGGATGGCAGTCAGAAACAGCCTCTGTTTCCTTGCAACATGAGCTCATTTGCCAGGAAAATCACAGGCACAACAGACAAACGGTGCCATTTTTTTTTTTTTTTTTTTTTTGGGAGAAGTCACTTTCGGAGCAGTTTAGTTTTCTGTGTTGGTAAGAATGTTCATTGGGTGTGTTCCTCCCCAGCAGGCACCTGCATTTAAATACAGCTAAGGATTTACTACAGTATCTGGCATTACACCACCATCTACTGAAATGTAAGGGCACAAAAACATTAGATGTCAATGCACAACTGAGTTTATCTAGCAGGCTAGTCCAGTACTACTTTTGACAGAAGTGCCATGCCGACATGCTATTTAAAGGTCGCTTTTGTTTGTCTGTTGAGTTTGTAATTTAAATGAAACCCACTGGAAGAGGCAGATGTAAATGTTTCCACATGACCGGTCCAAAAATGATGAACAAAATTTCTCTCAAGTCTTCAAAAAAACGCTATTGCTATCATTCAGGAATTGTTGCTTTAGCTGCTAATTCTTTACTGCCCTGATTTTTCAGTACAGAGGCTTTCTGGCATTAGGAATGACACTGTTAAAGGCCATATGCTCATGGCTTTTGATGCTATTTTCAAACCTGGTTACAGTCCAATGGTGCTGTTGGTAACACAGTTTGTAGCTATGTTATTTGTGGATTCAGATCATTAGGAAAATGGACTCTACACAAGCCAGTGAGTAACTTAAAGTTCTTTAAAAGAATCCCTCTTGGCACCATTTTTCTTTATCATTATGCATAGAAACCCTACTCGAGAACTCTGGTAGCTAGCATCATTCTCTTCCCACTGTATGCTATTGTATTTATTCTGACACACACTACAGGTTGTGCAAAATACTGTTGCATCCTCATTCTTCATGCCCTCAAACTGGGTTGAATAGAACTTGATGTGGGTAGGTCCAAACTGTGTCCAACACCTCCTGGAGGAATGTTACTAACTCCTGTTTGAATGTGGGGTTGAACACATGTCCAATAACACTGGCAGGGCAACGTTTTACAACAACAGCACAGATGTGGGGAGCCCTGTTGCATTTGACTCAATACCAAACGGAGTAGCTATAGTAGAATAGACACCACCTCTGATTCTTCCCTAATGCATTGAAGGTTTGAAGCACTTTTGGACACTTGCACGGAACACAGCTTCCTTCTGTTCAGACAGGTGTGATTTGAATTGCAGTGCTTCTCAAAATAAAAGACAACTGCCGGAACTGACAGGACCCAGCCATAACGCAGACTGGTATAATGCAAGGTTCCTCACCCACCACTACGTCAGTCCTTACCTTCAAGGCTGTCTACAGTTCCAGTCCTGGACTTGTAGTAGTGGCAATTATGAAATGCACTAAATCGTATGGTGGTTTCATGATCAGGACAAAGAAGCATTTAGAATGAGACCATCGTATTTCTATGTTGTGACATACCGTATTAGTTTATTGGATTACACCAAAATTAAGTGTAGTTTTCACTTGTAAATTGCAACAAGGGACGCTAATAGATTATAAACAACCAGAAATAATGATGCATTACATGGAACCTGCAAGTGAAAGTTTTCTGTAAATATTTGCAGCATTTCTGTCTCATAGATTCTAGCTGCTGGACATTATACATGCCTGATTTGGATACTGACGGTTATGAGTCCCATGGTTTCAGTATGTTTTTTAAACAACACTCCATCCATCTATCCAATAATGATATAACAAATTAATATAATTAGTGAAGGAACGGTTTAGGAAGAGAAAAAAAGCCATGGACTACTATACACTACTTGATCATAAGGATGTATTTGATCATGAATACATTTTTATACTCCTAAATCGTGCTGAAAAATAACTTAATACCATCCCAAGTAACAGCACAATATTATAACAAACAAGAAAGCTTAATATTCTCCACAGTGAAAGAAAACCCACACCAGATCAGAGTTCAACAGCTAAATTCTGCAGGATTTCTACTAATGCCAACTGATTTCGTCTACAGATGAATTTCTATTTCTTTCTTTCTTTAACTAAGTACAAATTTTCTTTACTGGGAAGTATGTTCCCCGCCCCAAAACATTCAAGTTACTCTGTGGCTGTCAGAATCCATCAGAGGATGTTAAGCAATCTTAAAAGCTTAGGCAAAAGAGTAAACATTATTATAAGAGGCAATGATGTAGTTATCAGCCTATCAGTCCCACAGAGAAACATGATTCACTGTTTCCAGGATTTGGGTAAGAAAATGAAATCTATAAAATAGAAACCATGTGGATGTCAATACTTTAAGATGATGGGCATTTGAGCCACTGCTTTCTGCCCATCATTGTGAGTCATGGAAACAAAGGAAATATTCTCAGGAGAGTAACTGAGAGAAATAACGTAATTGTAGCTTATCCATGTAAACAGTTATCAGAGAATCCCCTTATGATGCTTTCAGCCACTAATTATATTATTTAAAATGATCTGCCATTGAACAAATCCTAACCAATTTAGCAATTTATTATTAAAGCTGATTACTTACTTAAAGAGTTTCTTTTAGGGTACTGTAAGGCTGGCTTACAAATGAATACAGATATCAAACAAAATTAAAGCTTTCCTAGCTTCAGCTAGCAAATAAGCATGGCGATCAGGGATGGACAAGGGTTTAATAATGGGACATGGAGCCTTTCATTACTAGGTCACCTATCCGAATTGCGTCCATGACTGGTAACAAATACACCCGTTGCTGACCATTGGATGGCTAGTATGAAATAAGATGGCAATCCCAGCCCAGTTCCTCATGGATACATTACGCATTTCATGCTTAGCGGAATAATTAACAGACACCCTTGTTCTTGGGGTCAGCAGAGAAGTCACGGGTCAAATAAGATTGGAGAGCAAACAGCCCAGTGAGGACTGAAGCCCACCCTGAGGAACCATCAGCAATTTATTTAGGTGTCTAAATATGGATTTAGGAGCCTAAGTTTAAGCACGCATTTTTTAAAATTTTGGCCTTGAATATCTGCAGAAGATGCTGAACATAGAACTCTAAATGTCCTTTGAATGTCATTTTGGAGCTAGCTGGTGAACCCCTCATCTCTATGTAGCTCCCTTGGGACTAGTGAAATTGAAGTGTTGTGTATCCATTTGGGAGAGAAGGAGGGGCATGGGCCTAACTTACATGAACTTCCTAATTAAACATTCTTTTTTATTGAGTTATCTCCAGTGACTACTACTTATTTTTCCTTTTTGTAATTTAGGCTCGGCCGAAAGGAGAGGGTCTGACCCCCTACCAGGGCAAGAAACGCTGCTTCGGTGAATACAAGTGCCCCAAGTGCAAAAGAAAATGGATGAGTGGAAACTCCTGGGCTAACATGGGGCAAGAATGTATCAAGTGTCACATCAATGTTTATCCTCACAAACAGGTAAGGTAGCTTCAGGACAGCATGGCCATTGAAGATACAGGCGTGGAATCAAGAGGATTCAGATCTGACTTTTAAGCTGGGGTGGGCCCAAAATGTGACTTGAGGTAACAGTGTACAGACAAGCCTTGTCAGCTGCTGGTTTTCGTTCCACATGAACATAGACAAGCAATTTCTGCTCATCTAGCTCATGATCTACAACACGAGTGTAAGCAATTATCATCTTGGGTTTTATGCCAATTTATATGGAAATGAGATGCTGATTTATAGAGTTTAAGGCTAGAAGGAACCACTGGATCATCTAGCCTGACATCCTGGGCTCACTGTTTTGACAAACTTGCCTTAGGGTATCAGAATTAGGTCCACTTCTTTTCACTGGAAAACTTCCCCAGATCAGAAACTCTCTCTGTGCAGCAACCAACACAACGGGGCCCCAACTCAGAGTGAGACCTTTAAATAGTACGGTAAAACATAAGGTTTAAAAATGACCCTCCTAATATTAATGATTCTCCTCTCACTTATCCCAACTTTATTCCTGTTTAATTTCACTGATGCCAGTGAAATTATTCCTGACTTACATTATCGTTCAGAACATGACACACATCTCCAAATCAGTTCATCTGGACAGTGTATTAATATTAGTGATAAAGAAGAACACAGAAATGAGCCCAACATACTGTACCCATGGTTAACACAGGGACAGTGAGACAAAAAAGCCAGAGAGCCTAGGTGTAAAGAAAAAGGTGTCTTGTTTCATTATTAAGTGATGCAACCAGCAAGTAGAGCTTTAGTAAATATGGCGAGATTCTAGAGACAAGTCCAGACTTGTCTTCCTGAGCCTTCTCCAGCCCGCCGCATCCCATCAACACAAATGAATCCTCCTGATACTTCACTCTCCTTCACTTCCACTCATCACACTACCCTTCCATCCTATATGAAAGCTATGAGTATGCAATGCCGTGTGCTGGCAGAGAATTACAGTCTTCAAGAGTGATGTGACCGGCCCCAAATAATTTAGAGAAGGGTTGAGGAAATGGAGCTGAAGTGATAGTGGGATTATATCAAAGCTTCAGAAAGAAATTATTTAAATATTTCTTGATTAAATTAATGCATATAGGAGAATCACTCATCAGGCTTGGAAGCTACATTTGCTTGACGCAGCAGAAAGAAACGATTAAAGTTGTCAGGGGAGACTGGAAATTCTATATTGTACCTCCAGTAGTATCAGAGAAATCAGTGCACAAAGTACTCTTACATATACAATCATTTCCTGATGAACCCACAACATCGATAATGGGGGATTTTAATTACTTTGATATTGAATAGGATACTGATGATGTAAAAAACATATGGCTAGTGTTAGTGCAGAATTGCTTCCTTATGGAGGCAGAGTCTGAGGCCACTCCTGGCCTCATTCTTGGAAACGAGTCAACAGTTTTCAAGAGACCCATAAACAATTAGCTGTTTTTTCTTCATTAAAAAAAAATTAGTAAATCTGAATTCTTAGGGCTTGATTTTTTGAAATCCCCATATTCCAAGGCTGTGAGTTAAAGTATGCACCCACTGTGTTTGCACACAGTGTTACAGGGTTTGGAACATACAAATCAGCTGTTTGCAAATAGTCAGTCACCCAAAGGCAACTGTGAGTAGATTTGTGCCTGGCCCTGGACTGTTGAAAAAGCAGCCCTTAGACTTTTAACACATTTCCCTGCAAGTAGATTACTGAATGGGCTGTGAAACACATACCCTGAAATGTAGAGGGAAATAGTGAATGTGGATCCTTGTTTTTATGGACGTATCACTAATCAGTTGCTTTTATTATTTGTTTGCTTGCATACACACCGTGGTAAAAAACTATTTTTCATTGTTTCAAACTATTGTGATCATATATGAATAGCATCAGTAAAGATCCTTGTATACATGATCCTTTGCTATTAATCTGTACTGTGCTATATGCTTAAAATGAGTTTAATAATGTGAAACAATTAAGAACAATATCCTCCTAGCGGATCCCTCTATCTTCCTCTCTCTCTCTCTCTCTCTCTCTCCAGTCTGAAAACTGGCCATTTAGTCCTACGCATTATTTCCTATCATTTAACCAGTCACTGATCCATGAGAGGGCCTCCTCTTTTACCCTTTGCTTAAAAGCCTTTGGTGAAGAATGATTTCTTTTACTGTTCCAACATATTTTTATCTGGTGTGTCTGGTAATTCTGTGTACCATAGTTTTAACCAATTTGCCTGGCACTGAAGTTAGATTTACCAGTCTGTAATTGTCAGAATCACCTCTACTATCTAGAAATTTTATCTCTGCATCTCTTCCTGAGGTGACATATACCCAGTCAACATGAAGATAATGCAGTAGTAACAGAGGATTTGAACTTGCCACCTTTGTGGCCTCTCATGGTGCATCTTAGAACTTTTGTGAGTTGCCAGACAGACACGTTGCTAAAGCTAAAAATCCCAAAACAATAGGCAACGTTGGGTAACAAGCAAACAACATCACACGTACAGTATTGCTAGAATTCTTGGGTTTCTCTCCAAAATGGGGCAAGACCTGTAGATTTTGCTCAATGGCTAAAACACAGCAACATCTAATACAAGGAACTTACTCACCTTGCAAAAATACTATTTAAAAACAACAACAGGTGACATAAACCATCTGTGTTAGTTACATATTCACCATACTTCTAGTATTTCCCATTCTGAGTACAGGAAATATTGTAAATACAATGATAAAGTTTAACATGTGTATTTTAATTTTTCGTGGCTCCTGCTGTACACTTATGGTAGCTTCTCTCGTACACGTACACACACACACACACACACACACACACACACACACACACACACACA
>ML685755.1:50063380-50088664 GCA_007922175.1 Pelusios castaneus
CACACACACACACACACACACACACACACACACACACACACACACACGGAGCGAGAGAGAGAGAGAGAGAAAACCAAAAAACAGCTGAAAGCATAAATAAATGTATTATGTTAGCCACTGTGTTCTGTTGCAGTCTATGGCAGAATAATTCTACAAATGAATAAAAATGACTTTTTTTGGCAAAACAAAACACACTTTTTAAATGTTGTTACAACATTCTTGATTACTCATTGGCTGTCTCTCAGAATTGCTTCCTTATGGAGGCAGAGTCTGAGGCTACTCCTCAGCTGTTCTCAACTTCCAAGCTTGCCACAGCTGTTCCCACCTATATATCTTTTCTTCCATCCCCTCTAGCGCCTTTGCTTGCTTCATATGCTCTGCACACACTTTTTAGTCTTCTCCTAGGCACACGTTTCAGCATTTGGTCCTTTCTGCTCAGAACAGTCACAATTCCATGGTCTGGCCACCAACCTATGGAGCTCTAATGCCAGCTGCCCACGGAGAAGGTCTTCACTCAGTCTTGCACTGTTATTCCACATACCCTATCTGTCCAAATTAGGCTTTAATCCCTTTGCGGAAGGAAAAGTCTTCTCAATGTTTTTATAGCACTGGGTACAAATAAGGCATTAGAGCTCTGTTAAAAATGGATGGAAAAATTGCATCCTAGAAGGTGTTAGACAGTCTACTACTAGGAGTATTGATGCTCTCCAAATAATAAATCATCATGAATTATCACATGCAGTTTGGGTGGGTGCAGAGAGGGTCAAAACCTGGCACATGCTGATACAACATCACTTGACGGTTTGTCTTTGTTTTGTGTGACGCTCCCCTTGTCTTATGATTTTAATTCCTCAACTGTTTCACTGCTGGTCCTCCACTCTTCCTGTGCTGATGCCATAAAATCCCTATGGAGCATCACAAGAGAGCTGGGACATGGGAGAGAATCGGAAGTCTATTTCACCCAAATTTCACCAAGGAAAATCAATAAGGTATCACAGATGCCCACAGACAGAAGACCCCCTCTAAGGCTCTCCAGAGAATTTCCTGGGCTGTCACTTGAATTCTGTTTTTTAAAAATCTTCTAATTACCTTTTTTACATAGGAAAGTCGTTATAAAGCAAATTTCCAAGAGGCACTTGATCCAACCTTCTCTTCTTGCTATTGCATTTGATTTTGCCACCATTTACATTGCTTGTCATACTGTTCCAGCAATGGACTCAGCCCCCTTAGCGGCTCACTTGGCATTCTTGCCAGCATCAGAGTGCAGATGCCACGCTCTGAATGTTCCTTTTCTCCCCTCACTCTCTAGTAGCAACATCTGTGGTTTCTTCCTGGTTGGCCTCCTGTCAAGCCATTTCTTTGACCTTCTGGCTGGATCCACTGTGGTCTGCGATGACAGCTGTTGCATTGGTACAGAATCAGCCAGATGGTGACTGACATGTCTTGTTGGATACCATTTTCTTCCAGCTGTTAGGAATTTACTCCCTTGAGCTGAAAATAAATTTACGGTGTAAATAAGTTCTTCATGAAATCCAGACTGTTACTTGTGTGGATCACCCAAAGAAAGGTAATTTTGTCATTGGGGTTAACGTTACGCTCTAATCTAAGAGCATAACGTTGGGAGGAAAATTGTTCATGAATAAACTGTCTCGATCCAGCCAGAAAGAAACATAGCCAGCCAAAAAAAATACCATCAAATGGCAATTTGAATCAGAATTACATTTCTGACCATAGCAGAACCTTAATGCCATAGCCGTCAAGAGAATAACATTAATGAACATCTAGCCATACTGACACAATAGGGAATTAACAGCCATAACCACACCTCAGAAATTAGTTGTGCTTATTTATGGTTTAACAGCATACTCATGTTTGTTTTCTGTACACAAAGAGTAACCAGACACTTTCAATCTGAACAAGTTATTCAAACAAGAATTAAAGAAATGTGAGACATTGCAGCGTGTATATAGCACTCCAAAGTAACAGGCTACATCAGCTCAGCCTCACAAAATGCCACCTTGGTTCTTCACGCAGCCGCCTTCTGTTATTAACATTTTTATTGTCTTACTTCCTAAAGGCTACAACTAAGTTGGGCTCCATTTGCCAGGCACTGTACAAATATACAATAAGGAATAGTCCCTGCCCCAAAGAGCTTACTTCTACTAACATAATAGTGCAAGCCAATGAAAACAAGATCATAACTATTATTTCAAAGCCACTTGCATGGTTAAAAATCTGGCACCCAAATGAGAGTGCACAGTTAAACTCAGAGAGCAATTTTTTGATTTGTTAGTAGCAATGCAGAATTCTGTCAGCTGTATACAAACTGCCCTACTTATTAATATTGCCTATTGTCTGATATGGTCGATCGTCTTTATTTTCTCATGGCCTTAGCATAGCCCTTCATAACTTCATTCTCAGCGCTAAATTCATTAGTGCATAACAAGACCAGTAGAAATGCATCACTGGGGCGAAATATAGACCAACAACATAGACGCATTGTATGTGCGCTGCCTAAGATTATTAATTGCATGTAAAGATTAGAGAGAAACTGCTGTCTTTGAACAGGCCAGTGATCTGACAGTGGCTAAAGCTGGGTCTTTCAGAGAAAAGCGAGCACAAACCTATAATGAGAGACGTGAAACACCTGTGTCGTGAAGGAAATTTCTGACTACTTAAGGATTGCAAACCTTTGTAACTTCTTTCCTCTCTGGTGTAACTGGAGCCATACATGTCTAATCCTTTATTTTAACCACGCTAATCTATTTACCTCATTAAGACCTTGAAACAATTAATCCTGTAGGTTAATTACCATTTGTTCACTTACATTTGAATTTCATTAAGTTCCACTTTCAACTCGTATTATGGCCCCTTCTGCATGCTTCACATCAGCTTGGTCTCCCTGCCAGATAAGATCATTTTAGGCTTAAAAATACAACTCTGAATTGGGCTGGTGATTTCATTTCCTGGGTACAACCTGTGAGGGGGATGTAAAGGTCCATAAGGACTCTCTTGTGGAGGTTTCCCCACACCATCCCAGTACTAGCAGTTTGTCATGACATGGACATGACCTTGAAGAATGCTCCCAGGCAGGAAGCTCTTGCTGGATTTGCAGGAGACATTTTGTTTCCACACTGGCTCTGGACCTTGATGCTCCTGTCAGCCCTATTTCCTTGGCAGTAGAACTCCATTGCAGAGGAGCTGGATTGTCTCTTCTAAGTACATTTCATTCGTCTGGGCCAGCTATTCCTTTCCCCTGCATGTGCAGTCCCCAATCACCCCCCAAACACAGACCCAGGACCCTTAGAGAAACCTCCACAGGCAGGGCCTTGCTGAGAGGTGCCGAGGGGAATATTGCCATGGAGATAGCTGGGCCTCTCTTTCCACACAGGCAGGGGAATATCCACAAACAGAGGATCCATTTTATGTGTGAATCTCAAAATGGATGCTCAGAGACAGAATTTGAACTCTGTACCATTCCTTGAGACCCAGCACAGAGGGTTTAGATCCATTACAGTACACAAGCTACATCTGCAAATGTAAATTACCACCTATCCACTGGCCACGATTGACAGCGGTATTCTGCCCCGCATATTACTTCTGTTACTCTTGCAGACTCACCCTATTTTACTAACAGCTCATAAGGTTTCGTTTGGGTTGGTGTTCTGTTTTGTTAATTATTTAATTACTGTGGGATGGGGATACAATCTGAAAATGCTGAATGTGGCTTAGCCAAAGTTAAAAGTTCATTTGGAAAGCAGACCTTGACATTTTAATATAGAATCTTTTCAGCTTTGTTCTGTGTGGACAACACCATAGTCACTGCAGCCAAACACCTTCTCAGTAGAGATGGTCAGGATTTTCTTCCCCTCCCCAGACCCCCAAAGAAAAATTGGAGTGAAAAAAACCTAGATATTTTTTCAATTCTTGTCTATTAAAAATGGGGTTTCATTAAAAAAACAGAACACCCAAACCCCGAATTTTTTCACTTTAAAACAGTTTCAGTTTTTCAGTGAAGTCTTGAAACACTTAACTGAAAGAAGGATATTATTTCCATGAAAGCGTTCCTAAACCGAAACACCCTTTTTTCAATGGAAGATTTTGACAGGGTTATTGTTGCTGTTTTACCGTCTCCACGTCTCAGTTTCTAATTTTTCCAATGACCGACACTTAGGAGCAGAGAACCATAAGTGAGATTCCCTGATGGGCCTGTAAGAGATGTGGCAGAGAACTTGCAACCAAGGGGTGGGGATTGTGGTATTTTTAAGACACCTTTGTGCCCTCCAGATCCTGGGACGCTGAGGGGGCTCTTAACATAACTCAGGCTTGGTTTATACCTAAGACCTAGGTCAACATAACTACATCACTCAGAGCTGTGAAAAATGTCAGGTTGCAAACAAAGTAATTAGCTTGAGCTAACCTGCACTACAGATACAGCTAGATCACCAGAAGAATTCTTCCACTGACCAAGCTACCATCTCATTCTCTCCAGGGCGTGACTTTACTACAACAGAAAAAGGCTTTCCATTGCTGTAGTAAGGGTGCTGTACTGTAGACATACCCTTAATACAGCCTTGGGGACCTGCATACATTACAACAGCTTGCTCAGAGTCTCCCTAGCCTATCCCCAACACCTCCCTTCTGCCTTCAGAGAATCATAGAAACTAGAAGGGACCATGAGAGGTCATTGAGTCCAGTGCCCTGTTCTCACGGCAGGACCAAGTATCCTCTTAAACTATCCCTGACAGGTGCTTGTCTAACCTGCTCTTAAAAACTTCCAATGATGGAGATTCCACAACCTGCCTAGGCAGCTTATTGCAGCGGTTAATCACCCTGACAGTTAGGAATTTTTTCCTAATGTCCAACCTAAACCTCCCTTGCTGTAATTTAAGCCCATTGCTTCTTGTCCTGTCATTGGTGGTTAAGGAGAATAGTTTTTCTCCCTCCTCCTTGTAACAACCTTGTAGGTACTTGAAAACTGTTATCACGTCCCATTTCAGTCTCCTCTTTTCAGCTATGTCTACACTTACCAAAGTTAGTTTGAATTAGTTAATTCAAACTAATTTGAACTAATTTTAGTTAGTTTGAATTAACTTAATTCAGACTAGCAAATTTTAGTTCAAACTAAGAAAGTGCCATGCATGGCACTTGTTTAGTTCAAATTAGTCAATTGCATTGAGCTCAATGTGCCGGTTAGTTCGGACTAAGCGCTTAGGTCGAACTAACATGGCCACATTGGGTTAATTCAAATTAACTAGTTTGAATTAACCCTTATTTCGAAAAGTATAAGCGAATTTATTAGTTTGAATTAAGGAAGCCCTTAATTCGAACTAATGAAAGCCTAGTGTAGCCAAGGCTTAAGTTAGTTTGAATTAAGCTTCTTTAATTCGAACTAACTTGCCAGTGTAGAGACAGCCTTTCAGACTAAACAAACCCAGCTCTTTCAGTTGGCCCTCATAAGTCAAGTGTTCTAGACCTTTAATCATTTGTGTTGCCCTTCACAAAGCTTTCTCCAATTTGTCCATATCTTTCTTGAAATGAGGCACCCAGAATTGGACACAATACTCCAGTTGAGGCCTCATCAGCACGGAGCAGAGTGGAAGAATTACTTCTCGTGACTTACTTAAAATAACTCCAGTTAAAATATCCCAGAATGGTGTTTGCATTTTTTGCAGCAGTGTTACACTGTTGACTGATATTTAGCTTATGGTCCTCTATGACACCCAGATCCCTTCTGCAGTACTCCTTTCTAAGCAGTCCTTGCACGTGTGCAATTGATTGTTCTTTCCTAAGTAGAGTACTTTGCCTTTGTCTTGATTGAATTTCATCCTATTTACTTCGGACCATTTCACTAGTTTGTCCAACCCTCTTCTCCACCTGTTCACCTCCCAGAACCTCCAGAGGCAGCCTTATAGCTGCCCTGCACCATGCCTGTGCTAGGAGTATTTTGCACCAGTGAGATACAGGTCTTTTAGGGCCCATTTACTTCTCTGGGCTTTTTACATGGTGTGAAAAGGCTGGAGCGGGAATGCGGCTCTCATTCTTATCTCCACATTGTTTTTAATAAATATTTGTTTTATCGCTACTAATGATAAACAAGGAATAAGATAAATGGAGCAGATTAAGTTTTACTGCAAATAACTTAGATCCACACTGAAATCAAGCCCTTCAGTGCATTTAAATTTGCACTCAACACTTTTTTTCAGATGTGATCTCTATATTCACAATGTACTTTCTGGAGATGTGGCCTTCTAAACCCACCAAAAATATAGCCCTAAGACTGCTTTTGTGTCTTCCAGCTGGCCCCAAACAACCTGGTTTCCTGTGTTCATAACCCCTTTCTCCCCCGCCTCTATGTCGTAATGCTCTGGTAACAATAACATTTCTGAAATCTAAGTGGCTCACAGGCCAAAAAAGCTGAGCTCAGGCAACACAGGGGGAATGCAAACCACGGAGAGGTATTGTTTCTGACCACAGTCCAAGAAACTCTTGGCACTCTGAGGCATTCCCAAAGTCCTTTGCACTATTTCCAGGAAAAACGATTCCTGGGGCCTTGTGTTTAAAAAAAAAATAGTTGGCTTATATCAATAAACATGATAACTGCTGTATTTTTCTCTTTAATCAGAACACAGCTAGCTTGTAGAAGCAATCAGAGCTCTGCGGAATGGCTGCTCTGTTTTAAGTGTAACATTTCAAAGCTTTCAGAAGTTCTCCTCTTGGGGCACAAATTAACTCTTGTGGTGCCTGAACCTCAGCTGAGACCATATTGCAGATAAGGTCAAACTTCAGAGAAAACCTGTATTATTCAACACGACTCCTTGGGTGACATCTGAAGAAAATATTAAGGTGGGGGGGGGGGTTTCCCCCAATAGAAAACAGACCTTACGGTGCTTATTCATCTTGGCTATATCTATTATTAGCGTTTACTGAACTGGCAGAAACACAGCGTGGCCTACTGGAATGAGCATAGGAATGGAAACCAGTTCCTGGGCTCTGATCCCAAACTCTAATGGTCTGGTTTTTAGCAACTCATTCATAGCCTGATCCGAACCCATTGAAGTCAGTGAGTGTCTTTCACAGGCTTTGGATACTGAGGAAACTGCACCTGATCCAGCAAAGTACATAAATATGTGATTAAATGTAATTATATGATAGTACCTTGAAGTGGATGGAACTATGCCCATTTGTTGAGAATGAGAATGAGTTGAGAATCTAGCCCCAAGTGGACAAAGCACTGGGCAATGTACTATGGAGAACAGGATGAACAAACTATTGGCAATCTCCACAGAATTAATTCCATTTGCTATTATTACTGTCAGTGCAAAGCAGTAAATGAAATTGTTCATCTCACTAGTCAGATGTTGGAGGCATCTTGGGCTAACTAAAATATAGTAGATTGTAGCTTATTTTATTCTTCTTTTTGAGTACAATAAAATGTTCCCCTCCAACTCTGGGTCGTTACTGCCAGTACTAACAGTTTCAAATGGCCTGTTTGGTTTTATGCTCAATATTTTAAGAAAGTTTCTCTGGAGGAACAGACATTTAAATTCCTAACCTCGTAGACTTTAAGGCCAGAAGGAGCCATCATGATCATATAGTTCTAGTCTATGGCTGTTAATTTAGAAATCTCGATCATTTAGAACATCTAATGATCTGAAAATTTTATCACTGTAGGAAAGACTGGAGTGAGGGTTTGGGAGGGGAACAGGGAGGCGAACAGGGTTAAATATATACTTTATATTTCTCCACTTCCCTACCAAGAATAATGTTTTGAGACTGCCAGCAAGAAGCTATTCCTAAAACAGAGGGAAAGCTTTGGCTTGTTTACAGATTTCACTCCATTTACTGTCATTATCCACAATCCCATGGGGGAAAACTCATTGTCTTCTTTATGGCAAGTCACTGAGCAACCAGACTGTCTTTTAAATGTACTCAGAGAGCCAGAAAAGTTGCATTTTTTTTCATGATTGCATTATAAACTGCACTCTTTCTTGTTTCACTTTCATGTCTCTGTCACCTTTCAGATCTTTCAAACACGCTGCCTTGCTTTGATGTACAGGGTGGGGTTTTTGTTTGTTAAATGAATGTGAAAACTTTAAGATGTCAGGGAAATATAAAGTACAAGATCTACTAAAATTGAGCAATTTTCACTGTGTTTCACTCATTCTCCCTCTCCGTCACCCTCCCCATCTCTGACTCCACTGTTATGACAAATACTTTCCCATGTTATTAGTTGAGCAGTTTTCTTCCCGCACTTTGCAGCAGCTGTGTCTGGGAAATTCCAGCTCTTCAAATAAGGAGCTGTGCGTCAGGGGAACCTCCATCACTTGTTCAGTAACTGTATACGGAAAAGATTGCTTGTTGGTGTTAGCATTGAATCCCAATGATATTAACCCCCAGGAGTGCCTGGGGCAATGGGGTGCCTATCTTGTAAATGCTAATGCTTTGAGGACATCATCACTGGTACCAGCTCAGTAAACAGGGCTGTTTCACAGCATGAGGTTATAAATTAAGTCTTTTAGCCATATACCTACAATAAGGGTTTACAAGAGCTTGTGTGAAAGGGAATGACATTCACGCTGTCTAACCAGTTCCCACCATTCCAGAGCCAGGTGGCTGGCAACATGTTTTGACTTTCCAGGAAAGAAATATAGCACCATTAGATGCAGGGGGAGAAAGCCTAGCAAAATAACCATAAAAGATAGGTTCTGTAATGATCAGTGACATTTACTAGATCATACCCTATTCCCTTTCTTCCCTGCAGAGACCCCTGGAGAAGCCGGATGGCCTGGATGTTTCAGATCAGAGCAAGGAACATCCTCAGCATCTGTGTGAGAAGTGCAAAGTTTTGGGCTACTACTGCCGTCGTGTGCAATAAACCTTCCAGGGTGATTTCTTCCATCCTCATCATACTACGAGACCCTCTGGCAGCACACAGGCAACAGAAACACAGAACCCAAGACAAAGAACTCAAAAATATTGCCAATATTGCCTATCTTTAAACTAATAATACGCCTTACCATTAATAGAATGTAACACTTTTCCTGTGTATGTGTATACGTGCAAGATGTATTTATAGGACTATGGTGTGTTTTATATATCTATCTATATATCTATCAAACAGTGTTACTGATAGTGTTCACAATGGAGCCACTGCTGTGGTTTCTGTTGATTGTTTACACAGTTCCTATATCATGGCCAGGTGAAATGAAGAGAGGTGCCGTCTGTTAGGCAAGGTATAGTGTTCACTGAGGAGTAAATATTACGGATGGCTTTTGCAGGCGTTAACTAACCCACAAAGCCACTAATTGGGAGCGCTCGCTAACACCATGAACTTTATTCCTATTATACGACAAGACAAAGGAAGATTCAACAAGCCACAGCATTTTAAAAAAGGAAAAAATCATGTTTTCCTTGCTTTCGAAAGTTTGAAAGTTCTGTGCTTCTGCTTTCTTTGGACTTCCATTACGTAACGTAACTTGGGTAGGCATAGGTGGAATCAGTGAGGGTAAAACAAAGTGCATAATTGTTTGAGGGAGTGGTTTTATATGGAAACAGAGAATTACAACTGGACAGTGTCAGTTTGGATTCCAGCATCTTTTGGGAGGGGATAACATTTGCTTTCTTCAGATTGTGATTGACTGAAATCCTTCTCTTGTCTTATAATTTCTTTTAAATGGGCCCTTTATGTCTATTTGCTATTCATTAGGCCACAAGCACACCAAATTTACTGTGAATAATGGGGAATGACAATGATTAAATTTATCCGCTAGCCCTAATTGAAAGAGTAGCCAGATTTAATATTTATACTAGTTCAAAAGCCACTTTTTGGAAATATTTTTATGTCCTGTTCTCTGCTCTGCAAATTTGTTATAAATATAAAAGTATGTACGTATGTAGCCACAGGGGGTTATATGGGCCATGAAGAACATAACCTTTCCTCTTTTCTGTCTTTCTAAAATATCTATATAGATTAGGGAAAATGTAGTAATTGTATCTGGTTGTCCTATTTCAGGTAGATGGAAGTTTGTGCAGGAAGATATTGTTACAAAGAAAAATATATTATCTGAGACTGGGGAATGTTATGAAATGGAAGAACCTCAAGACAGTATCCTGGTTATATAGAGATATTTAAAAATGGCAACATGAATAAGACTTGTTTGTATTGTCCACCTCTACCAGAAAGTTACAGGAAGATACTTTAAATCAATTATTTTTTATTTTCATGAAATTTTCTTTAAGAAATGGATTTTTAGGTTATTGCTATTTAATGAAGATGTTTTAATTTCTAAACACTCATAGCAAATTGAAGCTGTTTAAAAGTTAAATTTGATAGATTCAATCCAGAGTTATCCCAGGCTAAGGTAAGTTGAGCTGTTACCAGTTCATCCAGTTAGGGTCTTGTAAATCAAATTAAAAACTGGTAGTAAGCATTCCCATGTGAAATGTGAAAGATCTTAGCAAAGGAGATCTGGAGTGAAAATTTTGCTATTTCCATGCTTGGCTGTGAACAAGATGAAATGCTGACAGGGAAAAAAATGGTTTGTTTAGAAACTTTGCACACTGCGCCCCTTCCGCCCCCCCCCCCCCCATTCAGTCTTCACAAGTTATGGGGAGCCCAAAAATTCAAGAAGCAATATGGTCTGCCTAGTTAGTGTACTGGGAGACAAGACACAGGGATTCTGTCCTGGGTTCTGCCAACGGCCTGCTGTTTGACATTGGGCAACTCTCTGAATCTCTCCATGCTTCTGTTTCCCCATCTGTAAAATGGGGATAATAATACTTAACATACCTACCTCACAAGGGTGTTGTGAGGTTTACTTAATGTCTATAGGCATTCTGACATGGCTGGATAAAAACTGCTATATAATTGCAAAATAATATTAAGATAGTTAAACACCTTGAGACTAATTTTGTCCAGTTAGCAGTACCATAAATTAAAACACAGTGAAAAGAAAAATATAGCTGAAATTTAACTCTAATCACAGATTGTGATTGTCTCCATCAAGTGAGATAGTTAGCATTTTCAAGTGGAAATGCATTCTTAGCTGACGGCTGAAAAGTACATTGAGAGACAGATTTTCCAAACAAAGCTTCTTAATCTACCCATGCAAATAAGAAAATCTGTGCCTGCTAGTTTGAGGTATGCTTTTAAATTTAGCCTCAGTGTTAATTTCGATCCATTGTTTGGAGTGTGCATAATATAAAGGGAAAGATTGCAATAAGGCCACACAATAAACTGGCTATAATTTTTTCCTTTGAGCACTTACTGGTATATTAGTAGCAATTACTTTGATGCTTAAGATCCAGCTAAAGGAAAAGCACCAAACAAAAGCTAAAAGAAAAGCTAGTTTCTCCATAAGGCAGAGAATGTAGCAACCGCCACCCCTCCATTTTGCAATAATTTCAAATTTGTGACAAAGACTAAGAGAGGAAATACCATCGGTAAAAACGAGAGCTGCAAAATATGTATTATACGTAGCTATAATTACTGAACGGCAGGATCCGAACATGGATCTGTTGAAGGACATCATTGAACAAAATTGTTGCCTTTTTCACAGTACCATTTACAATATTATTTTTCCAGATTAGTAAAATTGCTTTCAGCTTCTGGATTTCTAGGAATCGTTTTAAACTAAGGTTCCCAAATATACCTCTAATTTGGCTTTACTACAACTAGCATTTGCAGAGGCATGTAACATGCTCATGTCATCATATTATCCTACAGGTTAGAAATATCAACACATTAACTGAAGACACACAGGAGTTGTGTTTGGGTCCGGGCCCAACTTCTGTTGACTGGCCTGGGTTTTGGTGTTTCCCCACCCAACCCTATTGTACTTAGTGAACTGAATGCTCTTGAAAGGAGAGGATGATCATTGCTGGCTAGAACCAGACAAGAACTATGCAGGCTTCCCTACCTCTGTCAGCGAACCCCTTTCATAACCAAGAGCATTCACCCTCATTGTAGTCTTCTGCCTCTGATGATCAAGCAGCTGCCATTGAATCTTGCACAGTGTACCCAAATAGGTGTAGAATGAAACCCCACCAAAGCATATAGAGACCTGTAACCTAGTAAATACATGTTTAAGTAACACTTAGTAAGCACATTTGACATAGCTGAAGGGCGAATGGGATCCTGCTCTCCACTCGTGGTGGAGAAGAGGGGCTCAGAAGCAAATAGAGAAGGAGCTAAGACTGCAGGGAAAGCAGGAAGCAACACTTCCCGGCCTGCTCCTCACTGCCGAGACTCCACGAATCCTCTTCCTGTGATGGGGGTGCCACAGATACATAAGGCAGGAAGACCTGGGGGGCAGGTAGGATGGCAGGGGTGGGAAAGGAAGCAGGCAAAAGTTATAGTACCACTCTCCTCTCTTGAGTCTGGTAGAGGTAGATGTTGCTTCATGCAGAATTTATTCTGGCCATGCTTTCTATCTGTATCTACAAAGTATGATGCAGGGTGTGGAGGAAGAGTGACTTAGCGTGAAATCCCAGAGAGCCAGAATAAGTCACAGCATTTACTGCCCCGACACCCTCAGGGATGAAGTCTCGCATTGCCTCTGGTTTTGTTTTGTTTTTGTTGGTTTTTTGGGGGGGTGGGGGTGGGGAGAAGGTAACTAGACTGCACTCACTATGCATAATGAAAAAATCCATCCACTCAAGGTGGATCTAGGACAAAGTCCACATGGCCAAGCGCAGAGTTTCAAGTCTACCCCTGCCCACTCTCAATAGGATTATTTTTAGGGAATAGGATGTTGAGCCTCATATATGGATTTATAGGTCAGTATTGGAACATATTTCTGTGTTCATCTACAGTAGTTCTTAGTCTCTAGTGAAGGTCGACATTTTCTGAAATTCAGATTTATACATTTTTAATAAGTAATTTTGACCAAAAGATGATGATTTTTTGCTCCATTTTTTATAAAAATTCATCCCATTTTTGACCAGCTGTGGAACTGGCTGAAGTCTTCCAAATCTGAAAGCTTCCATAAAATTCCTGATTTTGACTGGTAAAAGATGGGAGGAGATTTTCTCCCCCTCGAGGTTTCATGAAAAAGTTCTCCTTTTTTTCCTTTAATCAGCTCTCATTTTTTAACTCATCAACTAGTATTCCTTGAATGGATTTTAGCTGTTTTATTGAAAATAAAAAGCAAGTGTTCGTGAAAATGGTTTTAATTCACTACAAATTAAAGGTTCTGCCCAAAGGCTTCACTAAGTCTGTTAATAGCGGCACCGAAGAGCACGCCTTGACCCTACGGGTATGTTTGGGAAACATTAGATTATCTACTTATGAACTGATCCGTGCATCACAGTTTTCTCCTCCTTTCTTCTGGAGACTTTTAGTGCTCATTTTTTCCATGTAAATCATAATCCTTCCTTTCTTCAGTCAGTTACGTATAACTTTATGTATAACTTATCTTCTGGCTCACTAGTGCTCAGGAAAAAAATCAGTTATTTGAAATAAACGCATAGGGCAGGTCCCCAGTTGGTGTTAATCACTGTAGTTCTATTGAAGTTACAGGACTGCATCAGTTTGCATCACCTGAGGATACCCCCTTCCCAATAATTTAAACCTTGGCCCCATGTTACCCATTTTCTACTACTGCTTCCCCAGGCGTAAAATACATGATGATGCCACATAAGCAAAATCCAAGGCCTTGGTGTCTCAAAATTGCTTTTTAATTGCAAATAAATACACAAAAGGTAAATATTTTTTCTGCAAATAAGTGTATTTTAAAGTTCCCCATTATATGGGACCTAGTCTGTAAACTATAATGTGAAGTTATGTACGTCTGAGGAGGCCTTTTATAGAAGGATCCTCGTATTTTACCTTTTTTGTACAATGTGGAATTTAGACTAGACGTAAATTGCAGGCTCCTGAAGCTATAGCCTTTATTCCAAAAATGAAACGCCTTAAAATGAAGATGAGAACTAAGAAGTACTTGGAAGTACTAGAATAAATAGGTAAGTTATCTATGGCTTGCAGTTACATTAAGGTATGTGTCCAGTACATATTTGAAGGGCCAGTCCATGAATAGCATGCAATAATCCATCAACGTATAAGCATTGTTAAAATGAAGCTACTCACCGTGTTTATCTCACTTGCTTCTCCCAACATAATTAGAAATTTGATGGAATTTTATCCCCTCAAAATGTCGTTTTTTAAAACATCATTTCACCCCTGATTGGATATCAGTTTTACATCTGCAAAAACCACTGCTGGCCATTAATGTTGCTATGTTGTTAAAGCGCTCAGAGGACTGACAGAGATTTTAGATACATGGATGATGGTTTGTTTTTAGGATGAATTTCAAAAGGGACAATCGTGTGCAGTTACTAGATATAGTTGATTGATATTAATGTTTACCCCTTGTATGAAGTATTTTACAGTTCTACTTGCAGACGTGTATTTATCTTGAGTTATACTTGACAGAGTTCATTGCAGTTTTCGTTTGTTTTAATACTGTGTGTGTATTTTGGAAACCTTTTTAGATGTTAAAATTTGTAAATGGTTACAAATATTTCTTGTAATACTGAATTTATCTTATCTGGAAACTCTTTGCAGTAACTTTTTTGTATATATTTGAGGGCCTTTAAAAAAAAAGAAAAATAGTATTTTTTTTTTAAAGTGTTTTTACAACTTGGAAGCTTCCAAAGGGGCCTTGCTCTCAACTAGAATACTAACAGAGCTAAGAGTTTTCTTAAGTATTTTGCAAAACTAAGGGTATATCCTCAAGAAAATATTTATGGAAGTAATTTACATTTTTGTTTTTTTACAATGCTTTTGTCTGTATAAAGTATGCAACAGAACTACATTAAGGAGGAAATATTGTCTACATAGAATATTATATGAAAGTTGGTACATAATTCTGACAAAAAACTCTTGCAATTCTTTAAGCCATATTGTTTGTTTTCCTTGGATGAAAATATCAGTATTAAGTAACCAGTGTATTATTCAAGTGCATAGACGTCTATTAATGTGCTTATGCGGTTTATTTATATGTGTATTTTGGGAAGTATTGCCTCTTTAGAAAAAGCTATAACTAGATGTATTAGTGAGTAAGGATCAGATATTACACTATTACTTTATGGCCTTGTGAGAGAGAGAGTCAATGCTGAAAGCACAGTAAAGATTCAGCTTTCAGAAATTCTGGAATACAAATATTCAATTTTTGTATTGTAGGGATTTTGTTTTCATAATGCAAGGGAGGGGGCGTGGGAAGGTTTGGTTGGGGGCTTCATTTGACAAACTGACATTCATGACAGTTTTGCAGACAATAAACTGAGAGCTGCTAGCCAATGCTGGCTAAAGCAATATTGTCAATCAAAGGACATAATGGAAAAGGATCAAGGTAGATTGTTAGAGAGGTTTGCGTCTATTTTAATTGGAATTCATAGTGTGATAGAATATGCATGTGCACGTATTTGAAGCATTTTTACACTTTACATTTAATGTAGCTTGATTATATAATGGATTTTGTTTTTAAACCATGCTTAAATGGAAGGTTTGCCTAACCCTGTACTAGACTCTTGTTTCCTTTAAAAGGTTATTTAGTACAGCAATCACTACATTGAATAATAGTGCTAAAACTAACACTGTATCTTACGAATTTCTGCAGCTTAAAAAAATAGCTTAATTATTTTGATGAGTTAGTTTTAACCATCTGTATCCAATGACCTTGTCAGTTTTAGTTGCCAATTTGTATGATTTCCTTTTCGTAACTATTAATAAATGTGTACAGCTTGAAACAAAAAATAACTTATGGACACAGGCCTCAGAGGGAGCAGTCCTATCTCAGCAACCAAGATGACAACTCACTCAACGGGTGACTGTTGCGGAAACGACTGGAAAGCCTCTCTTGTGGATTGTCCATAAAATGGCATTCCGACATGTGCCTTATTTGCAGGATAGTATACAGCTTTCCTCTAGTATTATAGCATTTTAATGCTGTATTAAAATATTTCAACAACAGAGAGTTTGTTTCAGGGTTTTTATTATAACCTGTGTTGGTTTCATGAGTGACAGCATGAAATACATGCCATCTGGTAGTTGTGGTGCAAGCTTGTCCCAGAGGGAAAACGCAGACCTTAGAAAGAGGCAGATCAGCACCCCACTTCAGTCCCTAGCCCGCTGCTACATTGGTCGCATTGCAATTTAGCAGGATTTCTCTTGTGAGCAAGTCTTCTCTCTTAGGAACAGAGTTCAGACCATGCCTCAGGTGCTCACGGTTATATAGCCAGTGGCATGATCTCTTGTGGTTTGTTTTAAGCCCTCAGAATTTATGATCTAACCTGAGAATCTTTGGCTACGTCTACACTTACTAAAGTTAGTTCAAATTAGTTAATTCAAACTAACTAATTCAAACTCATTTTAGTTCGTTCGAATTAACTTAATTCGAACTAACTAATTCAAACTCATTTTAGTTCGTTCGAATTAACTTAATTCGAACTAGCAAAATTTAGTTCGAACTAAGCAAGTGCCATTCCCACGGCACTTGCTTAGTTCGAATTAGTGAATTGCATTGAGTTCAATGGGCTGGTTAGTTCGAACTAAGCAATTAGTTCGAACTAACATGACCACATTGGTTAATTTGAACTAACTAGTTTGAATTAACCCTTAGTTCAAATAGCATATTCGAAGTTATTAGTTCGAATTAAGGAAGCCCTTAATTCAAACTAATTAAAGCCTAGGGTAGCCATGGCTTAAATTAGTTCAAATTAAACTTCCTTAATTCGAACTAACTTGCCAGTGTAGACATAGCCTTTGTGTTCTTTAAACCAAGAAAAAGGATATCTTTTTACATTTCTAGCCCTCATGATTTCAGAGGAAAGCTGAGAAATGTGCACCTAAACCTCCACGGCCAGAAGGCAAACCAAAAAAAAAGAGCCTTATTTTTAAAATTCTCATGATGGTTAAGACAATCTCGTGATTGCGGGTGGGAGGCAAGTTAAAGATCTGCCAACAGTTAAGTTTGCCACACTGAGATGCCTTTAAACTCAGTGCTCATAAACCCACAAACTGCTCCTGCAGCCTCAGTCAAAGCTGCTTTATCTATTGAGCTTGTCAGAGATCCCTTCGGTGATCTGAAGTGTATGAAATACAAATGGGTCGTTAACATTAACTCTGTACACTAAATATGCTGCCTCTGAAAGAAAACCTTCACAATTCATATCTTTGAAAAATGTGTAACGACACAGAAATGTTGCCCTAAGAAACATGAGGCACATTTGATATTGGATTGTCAGGACAGTATTGTCCTTAATTGACACAATGTCTACTGCACGTATAGCCAGATCTCTGTAGGAAGACTTGTGCAGCTCTCCACGTTCAGTGACTTTCTTTGAATTCCATAAGCTTTAAATTGTGAGAGGTTTTTGACCAGCTAAGTATTACCTTTCATCATTTTGAAATGGTGTAAAAGCCAACTGGCTACTTCATTTTACACTGGAGTTATAAAATAGTGTTGCGACCACACAAAGACGCCTACAGAGTTGCCTGGTCATCGATAACTCAAAGAGTTTTGCTTTTGGTAGGAATTTTGGTCCTAGCTCTGTTCTTCTAAAATTCTACCCTAACAAAAACTCAAGGAGAAATAAACCTTATCATAGTAACCCAGCCCTCTATTTATACTCAGAAATTATACCGGTTCCTGCACCTGAAAGGCCCAACGTGTCCTTTAAACAAAAAAGCATAAGCTAAACAATGTGTAACAGATCATGCTGTTGTATACTTCCCTTCTACAATGCCTCGTCATAGGAATGATTTTCCATATTTCATTCACTAAACATAATGCAAACAATATTTACCATTGCATTAACAAAACGAACTCTAGACTGCATTTTCCAGAGGACTATGGGATTGAAGTCATAGGTCAAAATAAGCCACTTCTAGGTCACAAAACCCCAAAGTAGTACCCCTACAGCCAACACAACCAGGAAAATAATAGTCTTTTCACGCTCATTGTCCACACTGTTAGATAAGGAGCACAAAGGGGGGGTGGGGGGAGGAGGGAGAGAGGAAATAACTCAGTTAAGCAATACTGTACCATTATAGTATTTATTGTTACTAAAACCCTTTGTTTTTTAAATGCAGTCTTAGGACTCAGAGGTCAAAAGCGCAAAAATGTCCTCTCAAAATAGAGTAAGACCACATTTTAACATGGTTTTTTCACTATATTTACTACCATTTGTTCCACTTCATTGTGAGGTGAAGTACAAGATCTATGAATTTTGACAAAATCTGCTGTCCAGCAAGAGAAATGCATATTCATATTTGTGCATTCCTGTACACAAACACAACACATACAAGCCATCTACCGCCACTATTCCATGTACATCCAGTAAATATTCTTTCTTTTAGCTCTATCCCCCTCTCTAGAATAAAGGAAAGGCAGACATAAAGGAAAGGCAGACATGCAAAGGAAAGCGGGGGGGGGGGGGGGGAAAGAGAGAAACAAGTGACCTACAAGATAATACAATGTTGGTAATTTAGCTTCTCCAGTTGTTTTAAAAAAGCGTAGCTAGGGGACGAGAGAGAGAATAGTAATGCTTACAGAACACATTGTGTGGATTCACAGCAGCAACCAATAAATAAACCAAATAGCTAAAAAGCATCACAGAAAGATCATAATGAATGAGTAACTTGCAATACCAAAAATGTAATACCCCATCTAATTCCACTGTTGGCTAGTGCACAGTTCTGGATGAATATAAACAGATAATTTGTGGCCCACACAGAGATTATCTCAGACTCACCATTGACCCCCCATTGTTTAACTTTTTGAGAACAAACACAACAATCTTTTCTCATTATCTTTGCCTCAAACACATCTTAAGCAAGAGTTTTTGATGCTTGGCATAGCCATCTTGGAACAGTCTGAACCTAAAAAATGTAATTAAAACAAAATTCCCCTTCAAAATGTCATAAAATCAAAAATAGGTCATTGGTGGTGACTTAAGGCAACAGGAAAACCTACCTCAATCAGCACTGTTTAGTTCTTTCTTTAATGAGCTGCAATGTAAGTCTTGGCAGTCAGATTAAAGGATGTAGGAACCTCCTTGAGTTGCACGCCAGATCCAGGCATGGTATCTATTGCTTTTCTGCAAGAAACAAAAAAACGATTGGCCACGGTAAGTGTTTAAACATAATCCAAACATGTAACAAACCAAACCTGACTGATGGGAACAGCAATGATCTGGTCATTTTCTGTAAACACTCTGCTCTGTACCTCATCTGAGGAACAATGCAGCACTCAGAGTCTTAAAATGATTGAGATTGCCCACCCATCAAACATGGCCGTATACTGGAAAACTTAGGTGTGTTTGGCTTACAGCTACTCTTCAAACTAAACCTTCATAGTGTCATCCAGATTTCTGTTAAAGGAACACGACTTCTTTAAGAATGGGTGAGTTAAAATGAGTTTTTAAAAATCTGATCCCCAAAATCAAAGAAAACCAAAGCCAAACCTTTTTAAAAGGTTTTCAAACATTTGGCATGCCCCATTTGCCAATTATTTTTCATTTTGCCTCTGTCCTTTCTGATTCCAGCAGAGATGAAAAACAAAAAGGCTGATGGAGCACAAGCAACTTTTTCCTAGTGTTATTTCTTGCCTGAGCTAAAGTGGCAGGTAGGGGCAGTTCAATAGGAAGCAGCTCTCACAGGCTTTCAGTCCAGTTTTACCAACAAAAGCCAGCTGTAACATAAGCAAGTGCAACACAGATGACTTCAGTAGAATTACCCATAACTTACATACACCCTGTCTGATTCTGGCCAGCTGCCGCTGGGAAATACGCAAGCACACTTCTGAACTTTAGCATATTTAGTTTGAATCAAGGCCTTGAAATAAATTGGTTTATTAACATCAGATTAAAAAAGCTGGGCTCTGGCTTCTTGTAAAGTACAAATAAAAAGCACAGCTATCTGACTGGGAGAAATTGCACATATTTGGCTCTCCTACTTCAGAAGAGAAGCTTCCAAAACACCATACAGTCTAGGTCTGGCTAGGCAGTCAGAGCTAGATAAGTGTTCCTGGGAGTTTTCTGTATCCCTTAACCAGCCCTGTTGCAGCTGACTCTTCCCCACACCTTAGAAGCAATCAGCAGGACTGACTTGCCCACAGGTTTGTTTAATTTCCCTATTAGTCCTTCACTGCTCTTCTTCACCAGTACATTCCCCATAAAAAAAGACACCCAGAACAGCAAACTGACTGCTTAAGGGGAAAAATGGAGCCAGCCAGATCACTTCGTCCCAATGATTGGAAATTGCTCAGAAGCTTTTATTTTCACCATCATTATGAGCAACAGTGAACAGTCTTGGTCAGCTATAGCATTTTCATCACAGGAAATGTGCAAAACAAGATTTTTTTTAAAAAAGGAAGTAGTGCAAATGCTTTTTAAAATGAGCAGATGCTGCATCTAAACTCTCCTGGGCATTTTCCTCTCTCAGTGCAAAATAGGATAGTTAGATTATTTTGGGCATGCAAATTACTTGCACACATCAGCTAATGTTTTCCACATTTATTTGGCCAGAGGCCTGCAGGTGGGTTTTGGGTTTTTTTTTAAATTGAGGCCTTGTTTACATTCAATTTTTGCAGCTGTTTAACTACAATGACAGTTAACCAACATAGTAAAGTCTCTGAACCAATCCAAAGGCAGATAGCCCAACAGTTCTACATACTTTTCTTCCAATATAGCTCTATGCCCAGTAGTAGATTGCAGTTGCACCAATTTAATTAAACCAGTTCAGAAACAGACATGGTCTTAGTCTTGCAACAGGCTAGGTGAAAAAACCAAGCCACAGAGTTAGGGGAGATTCACAGGCCCCATCTACACTGCAATAAAACCAATGGCACCAATTCTTAGAGGCTGGGTCAGCAGATTCAGGTTCAGAAGGGTTGGGGCTATAAGGTTAAAAAATTGCAGAATAGATGTTTAGGCCATGACTGGAGCCCTGGGCACTGAGACACACCCACCCACCCCTCTCCCTCATGTTCCAAAGCCCAGACTCCAGTCTAAAGCCCAACACTTATACTACAATTTTTAGCCCTACAGCACAACCCCAAATCAGCCAGACCCTGCCATGCCACAGGTCTTTTATTGCAGCATTGGCACACTCTCAGGTGCTTAACTTTCACTGATTTACAATGGGAATTAGGCACTCCACAGTCTCTTCCCTCCTAAATCGGAGGTGCCCAAGATCACACAATATAATAAAGCTATCTGGTTAGAGTCTGGTGTGCGTTTACCTCAAGTTATGCAATACTAATATAGCTACTTTACAAACATTTTTGTACTGGAACGAACTTGTGGGGAAGTATCTAGATTAGTATTTAAGAAGCATTACTGTGAGCTAATTAGCAAGTTAATGAAAATAGAACTATATTGTAGGCTAGAAATGAATGTTGCACCAGTTTAACCAAAATCTTCTTCTAAAGTGGGTGCAAGACCTCAAGCAGACATTATGTGAAAAATTAATCAGTTTTAGTGTAATCAATACAAACCAGATTTATATTGAGTGAAGAGTGTCCACATGGCCTCTTCTACTAGTTTAACTCAGTGTTGCTCTTGAGCTGTGGGGAAGGATGACTGAGGAGACTGGCCAGGGAGGAGACAAGCTAGCCTTCAGGGTCCTATGAGAGGGAAGGTGAACCTCTGCTCTTGGCCACCTGGCTCTTTTCTGTGCCTCTTTGCACATGGAGATAAGGTGAGTGGCCGTGAGCAATTCAGAGATGGTGTAGGAGTGACTGGCTCCCCCAAATCCGGGGATTTGCGTTGCTGGGCATATTGCAGCAGAAAGCTGCCTGACCCCCCTAGGGTCAGAGTTGAGTTTCCAGGCTTGTTTTGTGGGATCAGGAAAGAAATTCTCCCTCTAGTAAACATATTAGGTGGAATTTTTTTGCCTTCCTCACCACCTACTGGAGAGCTGGCAGGTGGAGTTAAGAAGGAAGAGGTGGTACAACTTAAAAAATAAGAGGATAGAGGTCTCAAATATCATCAAAGCTGGTATGTAGTGCGGGTAAGAGGTTTCAAGGGGCCAACTCCCGCAGTAAACCTGAGCACAGAGCCCATGTTGGACTCTGGGGTGAAAAAAGGTCTTGAAATCCCCCCTGGACTGAACTCTGCTCATCTGTACTCTCATTCCCCCTCATTGGCCAGGAAGCTGATTAATGGAGCATGGGGGAGAGGGACTGGGTTAACGGATCCAAGCCACTTCCTTGTTTGTATGGCTTGAGGCCGTTCAGTACTGCTCTGGACCTGATTAATGCCAGGTTTTTAGAGGGAGGGGTCAGATCCCTCTATTTCAATGCTAAAGCTTAATGAAGTTGTGGTGGTCTGCCACTTTAAATTCACTCATGTCTGCCATCTGTCCCTGATCAACTGATCTGAAGTCACAACTTTAGTGAAGCTGAGCTAGAACTGTGTGCAAACATGTCTTGAGTGTGCAGTGGAGGCAGCAATACAATCTCGCTCCAAGTTCCATGCCTGTTTTGTATAGACAAAAATGTACAGGAAGCCTGAAACAACATATGTGCCCTGCAATTGCAGAGGCTGGATTAAGAAACCTTTTTAATGTGTCCTCTTCCACCTCACAAATCTCTGCTCATCTCACTCCTGTGATAGGAAATGTCAGTCTGAGTCAGAGAGAAGCATTCAGACACAGAGCATTGGAGGCCTTTGTAAAATAAACTTAGCCAAGAGAAGAACTTGAACTTTTTACCCCCCACCATTTTCCTTTTTCCTACATTCAGAGTCTCTACACTGTCTCCTTAGAATTTAGCACAATTGCATGAGAAATAGACATTTAAATTAAGATTTATAAATGGTGAAGTTCAGTCTAAAGTAAGGGTGGTTTTCTTCTCTCAAGGACAATACTGGTGAAAGATTTTAAAATAAGAATTTAATTTGCTCCCATGAACTCAGGTTTCCTCTTTAACACCTTACTAGCAAAACCTGGTAGTCTTTAAACAGCTTTCTAAATATTGCAAAGCTGATGAAAAAGGAAAAAAATTGTCACCTGAGATCACTTTGTAAGCTTAGCAAATACAGCTGGTATCATTTTAACTTTACAGTAAGGGGCATAAAAAAGCAATGTATCCTTTGGAAGATATTTGGGGGGTTTTAGGACTCTGAACTGGTTTTTTTTCTCTTAGGTGGTGATATTCTCTAAAATTATTAGCCAATCCTTTAAGGAAAATGTAATAGTCAAATAAATAATCTGGTATTAATTCTTTCAATTCCTACCTTCCACAAACAGAGTTTCTCTGTAGCTAAGCTTTCTAAGTTAACAACTGGCTCAACTCTTCCTAACCACAGTAATGAGACAGGTAAAATTTAGATTATAAAGTTTATCCATTTTGATGAAACTAGCAAAACAAAGAAGGAGTTCTGTGGCACTTTTAAAGACTAACAAACAGAACTTTGTTTTGGTTTAGCTGGAATAAACTAACACAGCTACCCCTCTGGAACTTGTCACCATTTTGATGGAGCAAGTGAACTGCAAGGTAAGACCATTTGCTACATCCCTCTACACGTAGCAGCAAAGCAAACAATTTAATGCTCTGGACTCTATCCCTTCAGTGAACCTTGTCTAAATACATCGGTTCGGCCTACATCATTAGAACAGGGCTGTATCTTACAAGAGCAATCTTAACTCTGCCTCTCTGTGGGTATGCACTCCAATGCATTGTTCAGTTGCAGGACCTTATTGAATGGGCAAAGGGTTGCAGTGATGACAGAAGAGTTGTCACATCTTTAAACACGTATGAAGGACAACTGCACACCTTACAATTTTCTGCCGACCAAAGTTAAAAGCTTACTTAAAATAATTTCTTAACGATTAACAGTGAGGATAAAAATAATTAAATGCATCCATCCTCATTCACTGCCTGCCTTTTCCTGTAATTCTAAGAAGACCTCTTTCTCATTCACTGAACACTGTGGACCAGTTCTTAGCTGAGTAGTTTGACATAGCTCTCCTCAGGTTGACAGACCTCACTGGCTTATATCAACTGATAATATGGCCCTTTGTCTGAATTATTATGTACTGAGGGTGAAATTTTCCTTTCACTTACCTCAGTGTAAATTCAGATGGTGGATTTATGCTGCCTATTGATTTTTTCCCCCAGAATGAAGCAGAAATCTTCAAGCCTTCTGCCTCATTCACTATATACTCCTGCCTTTTTCACTGCACGCCAACCCACTTTTCACCCCCACCCTCGCCTGGTGTGGTGGTATAATTGTCCAAAAAGGCATACTTTTTGTAAGAGGAAAAGTACATTCTTCAGTTAATAGGGCTGAGCCAATTTACAAGACCATACGTGGAAAGTTTTAGAAAATTATGGGCAACACCACCAACAAATGTGGGTTTACACTAGAAATGCATAGCTTTTGGTTGAACTCCAGCTGCAGTGGTTTATTTTTTTTTAAAAGTTGTTCATCTACCAAGAGATACACAGCGGTAGGTGGCACGCACTGTGAAAATTAAACAAACAAAATCAAGATAAGAGGCTTCAGAGTGCCATCAAAATGAGTTGTCCGTGACTTGAAGAGGTAGGGAGCTGGGAAAATGATACTAGGATCCAAAGAAATAGTCTTACTTGGTCCCCTTAGTTAGTTTAGTTGATGATCCCTTAAACTTGCCGCTCATGGTTCTTGCCTCAGCTGTGGAACTAAGGATCAGAGGTGGCCTTAGCCTATCTGGGGCCCTAGGCAAAGACCCCTTGGGGGGCCCCCTATAGGGCTCCCTGGCACTGGCTTTGCCCCCCTTCCCTGTGACCCCAGTGTCCCACCTGGGACTCTGACCCCCCCCCCCCACAGCCTTTCCCCTCCCCGCAGCTCCAGCACCCCTCCTGGGTCCCCCATGGCCCCAGATCCCTGAAGCCAGTCCCCTCCGCCCCACTGGTGCCCAGGCCAACCCACCTCCACGGCACATTGAGGGACTATAAACTTCTAATTCTTTTTTGAAACCAGGAATAGTTTTGGCCTTCACAATATCACCTGGCAAGAAGTTCCACAGGTCGACTGTGCATTGTGTGAAGAAGTACTTCTTTTTGTTTGTTTTAAACTTACTGCCCATTAATTTACTTGGGTGAGCCCTAGTTCTTGGGTTATGTGAAGGTGTAATTAACTCCACACCATTCATGATTTTATAGACCTCTATCATACATTCCCTTAGTCACCTCTTTTCCAAGCTGAAAGATTCCAGTTTTTTAATCTCTTCTGTGGATGCTGTTCCATACCCTTAATTTCTTTTTCCAAAGGGGTAGCCGTGTTAGTCTATTGTAG
>ML685755.1:50089064-50125217 GCA_007922175.1 Pelusios castaneus
GAAAGCGTCTGACGAAGTGGGATTTTCTCCCACGAAAGCTCATGCGATAAATAAATCTGTTAGTCTTTAAAAGTGCCACAGGACTCTGTTGTCTTAATTTCTTTTGTTACCCTTCTCTGGACCTTTTCTAATTCTAATATATCTTTTTTTGAGATGGGGTGACCAGAATTGCACATAGCATTCAAGGTGTGGACATTCTATGGATTTATAAAGTGGCACTACGATATTTCCTGTCTTATTATCTATCCCTTTCCTAATGGCCCTAGCATTCTGTTTGCTTTTCTGACTGTTGCTGCACGTTCAATGGATGTTTTCAGATAACTAGCCACAATGACTCCAAGATCTCCTGCTTGAGTGGTAACAGCTAACTTAGCCCCATCATTGTATGTATAGTTGGGATTATGTTTTCCAGTGTGCATTACTTTCCATTTATCAACACTGACTTTCATCTGCCATTTTGTTGCCCAGTCACCCAGTTTTGTGAGATCTCTTTATAACTCTTCTCAGTCTGCTTTGGACTTAACTATCTTAAGTAACTTTGTATGGTTTGCAAATGTTGTCATCTCACTGTTTACCATTTCTTCCAAATCAGTTATGTGTAAATGAGGTGTAACTCTACTGAAATCAAAGAATAAAGTGCTGTAAGTAAGGCAAGAATTGAGACCCCCGGCTAGTACCTGCTACCTTACTTCTGCTATATCCCCAACTGTAGCTAAGCCACAATGCTTTTTCAACGGTTTATGCTCACAGCCGAGCTATTTAGGGCTTTAATATTTTATTATGAAAGACAGATTGGGAACGTTTTCATCCTTACTTGGAACCAGCTCTTGCTACAGTACATTCTGCACCCGTTATTGCAATATTTGATTCACTTCATGGTGTATTATGTTGCAATGCTAACGATGTGCCTTTAAAAATATGCTCTCTTCAGGCCTGTTCTAGTTACCTCCATAAGTCTTTTTTGTAAATCAACCATCCTGACAGCTCCAACACTATGTTATTACCTGCTCAGGGCTACGTCAGCACAGTAGTGCTGTAATGTTTCCCTAGAAGATTTTTTCCAGGTCACCGGATCATGGTATTATTCTAAAAGCCAAATGCATTCCTGACAGGTTCATTTATGTCCAGTGTTTATGTATTTCGTTTGCCAGAAGAAAATGATTTTCTGCTTGAATTTGAGCTTTGAAGTGAGTTTAGATTTTCATTGAAAAGCCTGGAGGAATCCGCAGGCGGAGCACTTAGTATCAAATGCTGTGCTGTTATTACTTTGGTGCTTGTAGTTGGGGAGAGCTATGGTATCAGAACAAGGGTCCAGCTGGATTTACCCCAGAGAGAGAATGCTGCAGCACAGGGCCAGGTCAAGATGCAGTGTGCAACTTTCCAATCCCCGCCTCTTTCCCAAACTTCTATGCCAGGAGGGCTGGGGAGAGGGGTCTGGCTGGAAAAAATAGTAGATGCTCTGTGCCGACAGTGCAGAGCAGGGATGGGAATTTAGGAACATCTTTATGCTGGGTCTAGCAGGGGCAATTCGGTGCAGTTAGAGAAGTCTCGGGGATTGCTTTGACCTGGCTCTTGGTTGTTGCAGCAGCCGGGAATAGTCAGAGTATAGGCTCCTCTGCGAAAGACAGGGCCAGTTCCACTGATTCAGTGCTTAGCAAATACTCCCTCTAAATCAGGAGGATTCATCAGCCGGCTCTTACAACTCTCCACGTCAGGGTAGCCCTCGTAAAGGAGCCAGGCACACTGACAAATCAAGCCCATGAGGCATGATTCCCTCCTCCTTACTGACACCACAGAGCAGCTTCTCAACCACTGTGTCGAGACACATTACTGTGTCGCCAGACAGTGGTAAGTGTGGCACGGAAAGCCAGGGAGATGGCTGGAATTGACATGGGGCAGGTGGGCTGGTGTGTCCTGTAGGGTCGCGAGATGCCACCAAGCGTGTAGCGACATGCAAAAGGTTGAGAATCACTGCCACAGAGAACTGCTAGTAATTCCACTGTGGCTGGAAGAGGATCCGACTTATGGTACTTAGATGGGTCTGAGAGTCTCCCAGTGGTGTCCCTCCTCTTCTAACTATTTTTAGTAGCTTACCCCGTCTTCTGTGATATGCTTTAGGGTGCAAATGAGGCACCACTTCTTTTGCGGCTGAGCGACTGCCGCACTGTGACTGCTGTTATTTCATGTTCCAAGTACACGGGAAAACGTTGGCATCATCACAAGATAAGGTGAAAATGACCGAGAAATGTCAGCTTATCAATGGTGATGGTAGTATGCTAACTGCAGCTGAGGTCCACTTCTAGCTGTTACCCTAATTTTGCCTGCTGGTTGGTTATGCAACAATGCGTTTATCATCTGAGTAATCTGCATGTTTTGGGAAGATTCACTCCATAAATAACCCCTGGACTAGATATTGACATCAATTCTGCAGCTGCCACCTAGTTCCCAGATCTAAGGGACGAGAGCAAAACAGCTTCTTACTCACTGGCAGGCTACTTGTGTAACAAAAAAATTAACATCTCTGGACGTCTCCAGGAGCAATGGAAACTAATAATTCTTCTGGACAGGATGGATTTCCTGTTGAACTTTAACAACAGTGGGAGACAACAGTCTGGACACTTGCTGCTTTCAGATAACCAGCCAGTAAAACAGCTCTGATAATTTTCACTGCAGAAAATTCATACTTGACAGCAGATGTTTATTCTCTAACTCCTAATGATTGGTTTTATTGTTGCATATGTTTATAGGGCACCCGTCACCATGGTATTTGGACTGAGGGAATAATAACTGAACATAAGAATAAAGAAAAAAGCTTGCTATGAGAATGTTCTCCTTTTTTATGCCTTCAAAAGCTGTACCTTAAATACATCTACCATTAGATTTGAGCTCAGCCAAGCTCGAGGCTTTAGGTTGGAATTTTCAAAAGGGGTCTAAAAGAATTAGGCACCCAACACCCATTGAATTTCAGTAGGAGTTGGCACCCAGCTCCCTTCGGAAGCTTTGAAAATCTCACACCACTGAGTGCCATAGCTCTGCTACCCTACCTCCTGCTGTAGATGAGGCTAGGTTGATGGAAGAATGTTTCTGTCGACCCAGCTACCATCGATCAAGGAGAAATCCCTACAGAACAGAATCAAAAAAGAACAGAAACGAGAAGAGATGGCGGGCAGGTATCTGGACGCCAAGGTGAAGGGCAGAGAAAAGGTTCTGAAGGAGAATCTCACCACAAGATTCCAGTGTATTATAAGTCAGGGTCTTCTGTTGCATGTTTTTCTCAGGTCACAAAATTGGAACTAATCCTTTTTCTTGAGAAAGGGAAAAAAGTGTGCTCTGTGTGGGGGCTTAGTCATTCCTCCAGATGTGCAAGCCCAAAATCCTACATGTAGAATATTCCCAGAGTTCTATCGTATTTCACAACCTCCCTGAGACACATGATCGCATATGGTGTAAGAGCAATGCGGTATGTTACCACAGTTCTTTAGAAGGAAAAGTTTCACCCCATTCTTTTGAATAGCACCTGGTTGTAGTCACAAGCATCAGATGGATTAAATATGGGGATGGACTAGGCAGGAAATTAATTTGGGGGAAAATATTGAAGACGATCTCCCATTCACTACCCAGGATTTACTGCTGCGGGACACGTGTCTAGAGAAAGCTGGTTTGCAACTTTTGACGCAGTCCCTAGCAAGTAGTGATGTATAAACTACTTCATTGTGGGGGCATCCTAACTCCAAGACATTCAGAATTCCTCCCTCTCTTCCTGCTTGCCAGGAATTTGGTGATAATTTATAGCAAAAGATATACCACCTTGTGTGATGGCCCAGCTACACTTGCCAGTGAGATGAAGAAATTTACAGACTTCAACATCTACACACAGCTGTACCTCAGAACAACCAATCTTTGTGCTGCAGACTCGGCCTGAAGAATAATTATATGAGCTGCAATGATTGGATTAGCAGCACAGAGTAACTGTAGGCATCTGGCAATTTGTGCTAACTCTAACTAAGCCAGGCAACTTAAATTAAAAGCACCACTACGTTTGAATGAAGGGATTGTGTGTGTGAACAGTATTCAAGTGAATTCTCTGTGAAGTGAAGGGGTATGTTTACACTAGAAATGCTACAGCTGTGCTCCTGTAGCATCCCCCGTGTGAACGCTTACTACTTTCACAGAATGGGCGCGTCCATCACTGGAGTAAATCCACCTCTCCGAGAGGTGGCAGCTAGGCGGACGGAACAATTCTTGCATTGACCTAGAAATGTCTATACAAGGTTAGATCAACTTAACTGCATCGCACAGTTAACTGCATCGCACAACTTAACTGCATCGCACACATCATGTGACGTTTTTCACAGCCCCGAGCAATTGTAGTTAGGTCGAACTAAATGTGAAGTGTAAAGCTAGGGCTTGTCTATACTACCAAGATAAATTCACCTGTGTTGGCTTGACTTACAGCCACCACATTAATTACTGAGGTGGCTGATGTCCACACTACCCCACCTTGGGTCAGTAGCGCACATCTGCGTCAGGAGAACTTCCACCAACTTAGAAAGGGCAGTGGGGGGAGCTGAGAACCCAGTCTCTCAGCTCCACTGGCAACTCCCTGGGAGTGGGGTCCAGTTGCTCAGCTCTCCAGGGGAAAGCTCTCTTGCCAATTTTATGGCACCATCAAGAGTTAAATGCAGAGTCTACACTGACACTACGTTGCACTAACTACACCCCCCTAAGCCCCCACTCCACCTTGTAATAGGAAGACAATCAACACAATGTGCCAGGAGGCAACTGAAGTCTTATGGGGAAGACTTTAAAACACATTCTCCTGGGAGGAATGGTTGACAAACAAATGTGGACTAGCGTCCAGCCTACTTCTAGAGTGGTTGAATAGTCCAAAGGAGATCTTTGTCTAATTTTTAAAAATCCAGGCAATTATTCCCCTGATTTAGATGAAGTGAGTTCACTTTATAGCACATTATAATTGGTGAAAACATGAACGGGGGGGAGGGGGACGGGAATTTTGCCTATGTGTAAATAAAAGTTCTGTGCAGCTCACGCCAATCATCTTTAGGCCTGCCCAAATCTAAATGGAACTGGCATGATGCACTACGCAAACAAGCAATTTTGAGAACTTCTCCTCCTCCACCTCCTTTGCCTGATGGTATCTCCCCCATGTCACACCAAATTGCATCCAAACAACAGTAGATATTTAGCACGAGGGCAGAGATGGTGCCTTTTTATATTTTGTACAGCTCTCTGCATCTCTGTGGTACTCTACAAGCACCAATGAATTGTGACAATAATTCATGCTCATCAAAGTTCCAACAAGCAGCAAAGCATCTTCTGTAGAATAACTCCAGCTCCTTTTACTAAATAAGGCCCCAATCCAGCCAACTGCTTTGACCAGGCAGACGCATGCATGCAAGTTGAATGCTGTGGAAGTCAGCAGGGATCTATGCAGGCATAAGAGGCAGTTCCTGTTGATCATTTTGCGGGATCAAGGCCTAATAACCATTAGTAACTAATATAGAAAGAACAAACATCAGTGATCTTGTTATCAATGTAGACTGAAAAACAGTAACGTCTGGATAAGCTGGGAGCTTTTCCCACTACAGAGCTACCATCAGGCAATTACTTATGACTGTCTTTAAAAATATGGCATTTTAAGCTACCAGGTTTTTTCTAAAGCGAGCTCAGTTTTCTTACAAAAAACACAATATCTAGGCAGGACTGCAAAATATTAAAAACAGTGCCAATAAAAATTCCTTGAAGAATCTGCAGTAAAAATAGTTTGACATGAAGATGACATTTTGGAGGAAGGGCGTGGGCTATTAGTAGCTTTCACTGTCAATTACTTTTCAAATAGAAGAAAACACAATGAATGAAATAAATAAAATCACTGATCCTTGCTTGGCCTGGAGTTTAAAGGCATTGCAAATCTACAACAATTTCAGACTTTGCAATCCAAAGTGGGGGTTTTGTCACTCTCTTCATTGGGCCAGGATTTCACCCATGAGGTTTACAGCAATGATGTTTCTGAATGCCCTGGAAAAAAGTGGAAGTGTATTTAAACTAGCTGTGAAGTTGGCCTGCGGAGCTGTGCTTTCCAGAGTTCTGGGGGAGTCAGCTGCAGAGGTTCAGGACCTAGGCCCAGTTCTAGTTTTAGTAGATAGGTAGAGTGAGGAGATGTAGATGTAGGCGATGGAGAGCTGACGGATGCCATTGTAGAATTTGTCCCGCAAGGTAGATAAATAATGTCTCATGGGTGAGTAACAGTGGTTGCTGGGGTCGGAAGTGTGACGAGTAAGAGAGCCAGTTTATTCTTTGTTCTTTTCCGTTCCATTTGAAGGCAGCTTGTGGAGCCACTTGTGCCAGTACAAAGTGGGTCTAAACCAGTACTGATCTGATAGCATTTTTACACCCACTTTGCGCTAACCTTGACCTTTTGTAAGTGACTATACATGGGCCTACTTTTACATTGGTGAAAACCACTGACTTTCTCGGAGTTACTCCTGATTTACTGCTGTGAGTACAGAGTCAGACCCAATGGGTAGATCAGTGGGAAATGGGGGGGGGGGGGGGAGAATCTTAATTGCCTTATCTTGTTTCCATTTAGTGTCATTAGTTTATCATCCAGACAGATTTTTCTGGTGGTGCTATTGAGAGGTTGACTGATTGAAGAACACAAGAGAAGTCAGTTAGAAAACAGGATAACAAATGACATCACTGGAACATGAACAATTTGGGATCTTGTTAAGCCAAAGACTTTAGTCAGCAACTTCATGCTGTGGTAATATTATTATAACCTATTTGACTCCTTGGTAGAGTATTCAGTCTACTGTTTTAGGAGCCTGCTCTCAAAAGTGAGTTTACAGTATCTTGAAGCCATTGCTAACCTGCCTGCTTCATTTGTGGGGAATCGAGATGTGACTTTCTGGAGGTTGACTAAGCCGGAAAGGATTGGTGCTTCAATTACTTTGCAAGGTGAAAAGAAGAAACTGAATTATTCCTAGTGCAATAATAGTTGCAATTGAGAATCCTCATTGATATAGCCAGTTTGCTATGAATTTTAAGATACAGCTAAGGAATTAAGGAACAATTCTGCAAGCTATTAATTACTGCTAGTGCCGGTGGAAGGGGTCAGGTTGATGATCCTGATATGTGAAAGAACACGAATTGTAAAGGCAGAAGGAGTTTGAGATTCCCCAGCTATATACTTCAACCCTGAATTGAGAAACCACTTCCATGGATGAGGGGATAGTTTCAGTTCTCGGCCCCTCTGGTGACTGCCGAGAAAGGGGCAGAGAGTTGAGATGTAGATCCAGTCCAGTAGATATTAGACCGAGATCAACATCGCTGAGGCGTTCTCACTTACAAGACAAGACAGCGCTGTATGGCCCTCGCATGTGTGTCAAGTTCCAGTTTGCTAGGGGGCACATTTAGTTCAGACATCAGCACAAACTTTGATAGAAGAAATAAAAGCTTATTAAAACAAATATTTAAAACTACAACAGAGCCCACTTAAATGGACCCAGTGGGTGTGTGTCTCTACCAAGGCTTTGATGCTGTATTGAAATGGGATCTCCCATATGGAATTCATTACAGGCGCACGGCCTAAGAGACAAAGCTGGTTCTGATCCATTAATTATATGTCATATATTGCTTGTGCTTGCCATGGCGTGGGGGCCTCTTAAGATGCACTGGGCCCTGCCATCAGCTCAATGTGTAAATCCTTATGGCACAAGCCATAGGGAAAGCAGCCCCAAGAAGTACACTGATCCAAAATGCATGGAGAATGTACTGAAATGCCTACATAGCAATCAACTCCAGCAGACAAGAGGCATGAACTCACTCTAGCCCACATAACCACATGGTCTAGCTACAATTCTTGTCTGTTTGCAGGCTCCACCAGGTATCCTGTTTAAGTACCAAGAAAAATTATCAGCCAACTTCAATTCAGTTCTGTCATCCTTTTTGCCTACTCAAATGCAGTGTTTTAACCTGATCTCTTGCTGTATAGCGTGTATTAACATTGCCCCCTGCTCTTTAGCCATGGCCACACCCCCAATACCACATCCATTTAATGTTACTCGTAATCCAGCAGCTGATCTGGCATACTATTAATAAAACCTAGATCGTGCATAACAGTTTTCAACAGTACATCTTAAGAGTTCCTTACCAAGGAGTTAGTATCATTCACCCTCCTTTTACAGATAGGGAAACAGGGATACGGAGACAGGAAATGGCTGGCCCAAGATTACCCAGCAACCTCAGCACTGGGACTAAACCCCAGCATGCCATCAACATTTTGCCTCCAGATTTCTATGACCGCTTGCCTCAGTACTCTTCCAGCCATATTGCACTGCTCCTCAGAACATTAGTGCAAAGCAAACAGAAATGGCAAAGAATACATGCTTCTTTCCCTCCACTATAGCCTCAAGTGCTATTGAAATATCTTATATGTTTCGATTCACAACAAAGGATAGAGTTATTTAGATCGGACTTCCAGACTGTGATTGGATGGACGGAATGCATACTTCCAGACTGTGATTGGATGGACGGAATGCATACTTCCAGACTGTGACTGGATGGACGGAATGCAGTACGTGACCCCGCTAGTCCCCTGAGCCATTCAGAAGCTGGTATAAGAGATGTGATTGGCCTAGATTAAAATCTTAGAGGGAAGGCTAGGCTGCAAAATGCAGAACCGAATTCTGAACCTGCCAGAGTTTGGGTGTGTTTAGATCTGGTCTTTGTTCAGCCCATTATAGAGCTAGGAGTTAGCCACGAGTTGGGAATTTGGATGTAGATATTTAAACACCCCCAGAATCAAGACACAATGCTGGGATTCCAGCTAAGGCCCCATCTTTACTGAATTATGTTAAATTCCAACAAGTGGCATCAGATATATACACAGCATAACTGTCACATCATTATAAGAGTAAACATTATTTTCTTCCAATCAATCAGAAGCCAAAATGGTGGTGGAGAGAGGGAATAAGACTTGGAAATCAATTAAAAATAGTGTGTACTTCACTTTAATCAATGACAAGGTGAATCCCAATCAAAATCTGAAATCTCTTCACAACAGTTCCAAATCAATTTTCATGCTTTCTATAATAAAACACAACATAATCCTCCCATTTATGCCAGAAATGTGGACTTCATTCCAATGAAAGGAAACAGCTTGCTTTCTTTCATTATGTCCTGCTGCATATGTGTGTATGAATACTATTTTCCAAAGCTCAGCAGCATCATGATGTCGTAATATTTGGAAATGACACAAAACTAAAGCAACTGGGAAAATGAACTGCTAAGTCTTGACCCACTTCATTCCAATGAACTATTGGTAAAAACAGCCGCTGCAAAATACAAAGTGATTAGCCCGACAATTATGTCTGCTTTGTATAAGACAAGACAGCCTGCTTGTCTGCTCCTACTGAAGTCAATAGGATATTTGCAACTGAGGGTAATGAGAGCTGGACAAGGCCATTTATTTAGTACAGGGCCAGCTCCTCAGTTGGTGTAAACGAGTATAGCTCCACTGACCTGGAACACTGACCTCCATTGAGTCATGTAGATTTACACCATCTGAAGATTTAGCCCCCCTTGTAACTCTGCTGGGTTCTGACTGAGCTGCTGCTACGTCCCTGGTCCAAATGGCGTACATGGCCTGGGTCGCTGTACATGGCATGGCAGGGGTTGGTTGACGCCATCGCATTCCTAGCAGACCCATGTTCATAGCACATTCCTGCCACCAAAGCTGGGAGCCGTACTGGCAGACACCACTGACATGTGCTGGTCTGAAGGCTCTCAGATACCCAACCCTGCCCCCTTTCCCTCCTAGCAGAAGTCTCTCCAAATTAGAGGGCGAGGTTCCAGGAGGAAGTTTACTGACTAACCTGTTAACCAGGCTTTCAGTTTCCAGCACGGCCAATCCAACAGCTTCCAGCAGCACTAGATTGGCTTAAAAATTGCAATTAGCTAATCATTACAGAGAGTTGATTTGAGGACAGCGAATCACAGCAAGTCCAAGAATCTGTGCTGTCCTTCATCTTTGTGAAAATAAGGAATTTACTTTAAAACAAAGAGACACTCATTAAGATTCAACTAGAAGTTTCACTGAATCAAGGGTACTTTAAGTCACCACAATTAGTTGCATGTTTACTTAAAAAAATGTTTTTGATTGATTTGTCTTATATCTAACTGTAAAGCTGCATCTGTTCCCAGCTGAGCAAGCTGCCATGAGAACATTCTGTACTCTCTAGCAGCTGAAGGTAAAGGTTTTTGCCAAACAGGTGGGTTTTTTCTCCCATCATGATGTGCTCTCCTAGCTTACCAGCACATATAACTGTCTGCAAAGTAAAGACAGGAATGGGTACAGTCTACTATACCTGCCACTGAGAGATGACAGACACCACACCTACCTAGCCCAGGAACTTTTGGCTTTGGACTCAGGTCCCATGGGGATTCAGAGACTCATAGGCTATGTCTACACTTGTAAATTTAGGTCAACTTTAGCTAAGTCGACTTAACTAAGTCGATTTAGCATGTCTACACCTAAATGTAAAGTCAACTTTGGGGGGAACTTACAAAGTCAACCTAGAGCATCCACACTGGATGCCTAGGTCAACTTCTAGGGGCTAGAGGGACCTAGGGCAGGTCCATTGGGGCAGGGGGGCACTCCCTGCCCAGTGCCAGGGGGCTAAGACTTTGCCCCATTGTACATGGGTACAATGGGGCAAAGGGGGACAGGGACCCTGGCAGGGCATAGGGGCAGGGTGGGCAGGGCTCTGCCCTGCCCTGTGGGGGGGCATGCCAGGCTCCCCCCTGTGCCACCCCCCTGGCAGGGAGGGCCGTGGGGGAGTCCTGGAGTAGCCCTAAATCAACTTAGGGCTACCCCAGGTCTACACTGGCTTAAGTCGACTTTTTCAAGTCGACTTAACCCTAAAGTCAAATTAAAATGAGGTTTAATAAAAGTCAACTTAATTGTCATTAAGTCGACTTTATTTTCCTTAAGTTGACTTAAGCAACTTGCTTAAGTCGACTTAAGGAAACTGTAGTGTAGATGCAGGGTAAAGTCGACTTAAGTCGACTTAATTTACAAGAGTAGACGCACCCATAGACTTTAAGGTCAGAAGGGACCAGTACGATCATCTAATCTGACCTCCTGCAAAATGCAGGACCTCACTCACCCACTCCAGCAATAGGCCACGAACCTATGACTGAGTTATTTACCTTCTTAAATCATGATTTAAGCACTTTAAGATATAGAGAATTCACCGGTAGGTGAGCCATGCCCTGTGCTACAGAGGAAGGCGAAAACCCCCCAGAGCCCAGGCCAATCAGCCCTGGGGGAAAATTCCTTCCCGACCCCAAATAGGGCGATCAGTTAAACCCTGAGCACGTGGGCAAGTCTCAACAGCCAGTAACCCAAGAAACAATTCTCTGTAATAACTCAGAACCCACCCCATGATTCCTTACACTGTCTCCAAATGCTGAGGGCTTTTGGCTGCAGCTGTGAAAATGATGTTGAACAGAAGAAAGGCCCAACAGAGAATGGCAGCTGTGTATATCCAAGCTTCAACTAAGACAGTTCTTGCAATCTCCCACAGTCCTTCCTTCTTAAGGCTAGACTGAGCGTGTATTTATGGCCAGAAACAGAGCTGCGATGGGGCTAGCTTCTGATGCTCTTTTGAGGCAGAGACCCCAAAAGCCAGCTCTCAGAGAATGACCCCCCAGTGTCAGAGAATTCTCTTCATATACAAAGCAGGGGTAGCGGCATCTACAGCATTTCACCTCCATGCAGCCAGTGTATGGGGCATGACTGGGGTATTTCTGCACCCCATTGATTACTGGTTGCCAAATCCACCTATTGCGACTATTGGAACCAAGTATAAGTTAGAGTTGCCTTCAGGCTGCCTGCTCTGTCTTACATCAGGGAACTGGTCTGGCCCATAATCAACTCAGGATCAGGGAGCATCAACCTAGCTTAAAGCCACCTGTGCTGTTCCCCTTCATGAGCTGTTCAGTACACATATTGGCCCCCTGGCCAACGAGCTGGGCCATATTGTCCAGCATTTAAAAAATGTGTTATCTTCTTCCCATATGAGAGAGAAGCTGTGTGGGTTGCTGTGAAATTGAGGAATAACTGTGGACTTTGGGGTTAGTCACAAAGAAATTTGCAGGGTACTTTTTTCATTCTTCCCTGTAACGGAAAACTGACGAGAATTGAAAACAAGAATTGTTGTCATGAATGATCCTGTGGGTTTTTTCACTGTTAGCACCAGTGCCTGGATCAAATTCCAATCTAAGTTATAATGATGAACTAGCAGAAATACTGTGGGATATTAAAAAAAAAATCACTGTTCCTACACAATACCATTATATTTTGTTGTTCTGTACAGTAGGGCTCAATCCAATGTCCCTTGGAGTGAATGGACACCTTTCCATTGACTTCAGTGGACATGGGATCGTAAAATTATTTCAGAAGTGGCTGCTTTGTTCCACCCCAGCGGCAGCCATAATTTAGTGGTGGCAATTCCTACATATATATGTTTTAGTGGTACAGTTTGCCATTAACTTGATTACATTTAGCTGTTCGTTTAAGTTCACCCAGTCTATTTTTGGTAATAGGCATTCATGTGTGGGTCTGAATGCTGAAGCAAGCTCTAATGTACATGCACTTGAACGTCAGAATTATGAACACCTTGGCAATGGAGGTTGTTCGTAACTCTGAAATGTCTGTAATGCTGAACAAACTGTTATGGTTGTTCTTCCAGAAGGTCACAACTGAACCTCAACTTACTACAGCTTTGAACCACTACCATGCAAAAGAAAAATGCTGCTTTCCCTTTCTCTTTTAATCGATTAGGTTTCAGTCCTGTACTATCTTTGTGGGGAGCGTTGTTTTTGTTTCGGTTTCTGCTATTGCCTGATTGGTCCCGAATGAGGTGTGTGGTTGCCCGGTCAGTTCGTAACACTGGTGTTCCTAACTCTGAGGTTCTACTGTAATTTAAGGGTGCCAGGAAGTCAAGGATGGTCTTGCAATTAAGACATGAGGTTGGAAATCAGGGAACTCTGGGTTTAATTCTAAGATCTGCCACTGACTTTCTGCATGACTTTGGACAAGTCCCTTAGTCTCTCTGGCTATGTCTACACTTGCTAAAATTAGTTTGAATTAGTTAGTTCGAACTAATTAATTCGATTGAATTTTAGTTATTTCGAATTAGCTTAATTCAAACTAGCATGGCCACAGTGGAACGTTAGTTCAAACTAAACAAGCACTTGCTTAGTTCGAATTAGCAATCCCCATTCATTTCAATGGCCGGATAGTTCAAACTAAGAAATTAGTTCGAATTAACACGGCCACATTGGTTAATTGGAACTAGTTCGTTCGAATTAACCCCTTAATTCGAACTAACTAAAGTCTAGTGTAGCCATGGTAATTAGTTCGAATTAAGCCTCCTTAATTTGAACTGACTTGCCAGTGTAGACATAGCCTCTGTGTCTCATACCCCATCTCTGATATTAAGACCTCCATCTCTGCTCTTTGTCTATTTAGGGTGCTAAGTCCTTAGGGAAGGGGCTGCCAGCTAAATAGGGAGCACAATGAAGCCCTGCTTCCAGTGGGTGTCTCTAGGTGCTACTGTAATTCAAATAGTAACTGAAAACGACTGCGTGAGCACAAAGAGTAATAAATGCTCACACCATTGTGTGCATGATGTAACAATTTGCACTTTTTTTACACTATTGACCGTGCGTTTAATGTTTGCAAACACAAGGGAGTCAATAGCGGCCAAGTTTAGTGGGTGAAGACATGCATAATATCATTTCAAGAAACATTTCACACTGTGGATGTGGAATATGGGGCGTAACTTTGAGCATTGGGTGTAACGTGACTGCTGGATCCAAGTTGCATTATTTTTGCACCTCTTTCTAGCCAGCCCTCCCACACCCGGTTACTACACACATAACCCTCTGAGCATTGCTGCTCTTCTCTGTAAGTGCTTCAAGAAAAGCAAAACAGAAAATAATTTGCTTGTGCACTTCGAAGAAGAACATTGGTAACACAAATTCAAAAAGGATGCATTGAAAGCTTTCCGAGAGTTTGGCCGTATGGACCTGTCCTGTGACAGGCAACAGGAAGGTGGCTGTGTGCTGGCATCCCACGACAGAATGTGCAGAGTTACACAGCTCTTTCAGAGGACTCGCTGCACTTTATTTGGCCTTGGCAATCAGCAAACTAACAGGAACAGCGCTTCCAAAAAAATAAAACCCTAACCACATACTGACTTTTGGCAGGGAAAAAAAAAAAAAAATCCAAGCCACTGCATCATTTGGCCCCTGTGCTGTTTGGTACTAATGTACAATTTATTACTCCAGCAAACCCTAAACATTAGCAGCTGCTTCTGCATCGCACTCATCTGGCTCTCAAAGGACCTCCTCACATCAGCTATGCCAGCGGTGGGGCTGGATTAGTGGCTCCTCTGAGGCCAGGCTGGGCCTTGCTCAGAGCCCCTCCTATGGGCTGCGGTTCCATGGGAGGCTCGTGTTCCAGCTGACACACATCACAAACAGATTACGTCTGGCTCTTCCTTGTCAGTGGCTCTTATTAGAGAGGCACTAGTGACACCACAGCTTCTCTGGAGGATACTGCAGTGGGGAGCGGATGAGGTAGGGGTGGCTAGAGAGCAGGAAAACCACAAAACACTTGCGCCTGCTAAAAATGATTTCCACCCAGTCATTTTAGCAGCTGCTGTGTCCCTCTGCCCATCCCGCTGGATACATTTTAAGTAAGAGGTAAGTGAAGATGACAATTGTGACAGAGGTTTTCTCCCCAGCCTCTATCTCCACGCATTTCAATTTCTCAGTGACCTTTTCTCAAAGGCACACATCCATTTTTCCCAGTCATATATTTTTAATCCAGGTGGATGAAAATAGCTGAATAGCCCAAGTGGTGTGACTCAAGTGTAGTTAAAAACAATGACACTTCAGTGTAAGGAAGACGTGAACAGCTGCTCTTGACTTGTCCTTTCTCCCTTCCCTTCCCCCACCCTTAACAGGAAATTTCAGTTTTAGGTGTTAAGACTGGATAAAATGAGCAAATCTGGAGCTTTTTAACACTGCAGTAAGTCACTGCAGGCCAAATACATAAAATCATATCCTTGTTATGGTGCTTCATAATGGAATCAGTCTTCAAAATGAGCAACACAGCACACCTAGGTCACTACACTTGGATTTATTTTCGGCAGCACCCAATGCTAGCTTTCACAGCTCTGTCCAGGCCTGTTTCTTGGTGTCTCCTAGCTGCTGTCTCTCAAATCCATAGTACTTCCCAGAAGCGAGGAAGATTCCATGATGTGTGTGTTATCAATGATAAGCAGCTCTGTGTAAATCTGGATGAAGCTGACATGGCAAGAAACCGAGGATTTAGGCCCCGACGCTGCAAAGACTAAGATGCTCACTTAGCTTTGCTCATCGACATCAAAGCGTCCACACAGCTTGAATTCCAGCATCATCGACTTGATTTGTCACATGTCACGCTTAGCACTCTGCACAACACACGCGGACCACTAGTAGCTACGTGATCTCCTCCACAAAACCATCATTGCCAGTCTTGTCTGGTTCCAGTCATTATATCTAAGGCATCTTCCCTGTATTCATCGACCATTCTGAGTGAAAGATGCGGGGGGGTTGGTGCTGAGCCATTAGGCTGAGAGCTAACGTAGGGAGAGAGAGTTTCCTAGTCGTACACGTGAGGGCTAGGCAGTCTGCTGAGATGGTACCTCCTGGGAAGTGGTGGATTCCCTCCACCCATGAGGACTGGATTTCTGAACAGCGATTGACTTGAATGTACCCCAGCTCTTCCAAGAAGTGGTTTAAGCAGAACATATACAGCATGTAAAATAGTTTCCTACTGAGCCTAGTATTCACTATTAAACAAGGAAAATGGCTACAGGAGTCCAAATCAGCTTTGTTTTGCATGCCTGCTGGGCAAGGCACTGAAAACCGAACGCAGAGATACACTGCAGCCTTTTTACCTCTGGAACTGCCACACCTCAACCCTTAGGATACGGAATGTTTTAGACTGCCGCACTAATGAGTGTGCGCGCAAAGGAACACACAGTGGGTGCGTCTACACTTGTAAATTAAGACAACTTAAGCTTGCTTAAGTCGACTTAATTTACTCTGCATCTACACTACACTTCCCTTAAGTCGACTTAAGCAAGCTGCTTAAGTCGACTTCAGGAAAATTAAGTCGACTTTTTAAAACCTCATTTTAAGTCGACTTTTGGCTTAAGTCAACTTTAGAAAGTCGACTTAAGCCAGTGTAGACGTGGAGTAGCCCTAAGTCGACTCTAAGTCAACTTAGAGCTGTCCAGGACTCCCCCACTGCCCTCCCTGCCGGGGGGGGGGGTGGCACAGGGAGAGCCTTGCATGCCCCCCCCACAGGGCAGAGCCCTGCCCACCCTGCCCCTATGCCCTGCCAGGGTCCCTGTCCCCCTTTGCCCCATTGTACCCAGGTACAATGGGGCAAAGGCTGAGCCCCCTGGCACTTGGCAAGGGGTGCCCCCCCTGCCACCGTGGACCTGTCCAAGGTCCCCTTAGCCCCTAGAAATCGACCTAGGCGTCCAGTGTGGATGCTCTAGGTCAACTTTGTAGGGTCCCCCCCAAAGTCGACTTAGGTGTGAACATGCTAAGTCTACTTTGTTAAGTCGATTTAGCTAAGTCAGCCTAAATTTACAAGTGTAGACACAGCCATTGTGTGTGTATATACACATACACAGACACACACACAGAACCTGAAAAGCCAGAGATTTTTCCTCCTAGCACCTTGTCCCCAAAGCCTCTGGATGATGTGTACTATGTTGTCAAATCTGAACACCTATTCCCCTACTGTAGGGGTGAGTGTGGACGATGTGGGTTTTGAAGCTGAATACCAAGGAGACAGGTCTTCAGCTCTACCAGGATCCATGTGTCTACACTTCCTCTGTTCTGGCCAATGTCACTTTCACAGCAAGAAGACTCCTGAGATTTGAGAGGCAGGCTGGAGAGAACCCGCTATAAAAGGCTGAAAACTGGCAGCGTTAAGCAGGCGTGTGCTTAAAGGCACACACATTCCCGCCTTCACAGCAAATGCTACGGTTCAGGTTGTGATGTGGCTCCTACTCTCACACGTGGCCATATACCCCCTACAAGGCGTGCATTCTGTTGTAATCCCCAGCAAAGATACCCAGTGAACCTCGGCTTGTTTAAGACAAACAAAATGCTTTGCACATTGTCCGTGGCAGTGAAAACTCGCCCTTTGAATGGGTTATGCTTTGAAAAGGGGCACAGTGAATTTTGTCTACATGCAGTTTATCTTCTTTGATTTGTTGCACTTTCAAAAACCAATAGTTGTGAGCTGGGGCATTTCCTAGAGCCTTAATGACTGACTCAGAGCACTGATAAAAAGGGGCTTTGCTTGACTAGCTCAGCACTAGCAGCTGCTTGGGTTTGCTTTCAATCAAACAATAAGTCGGGGCCAGATTGATCCCTGCTTTAATACCACTGAAATCAACTCAAAAACACAGGCCACATTTCTCCCCACCTCCCCCAGACCAAGAATGTCTGAGGAGCTGCTTCCCAAGCACAGCTACATTAGCTACTAAAAAGCCCTCTACAATCAGCCAGCCCTCACCCACTAAATCCTTCTCCACCCAGTCATGTTATGACACATCATTCTAACTCCTTCACTCCCATCCCAGCTCCCCATGTCCCTGTTCTTTCCAATACCCACACTAAGCTTTCCCATCACAACTGACCCTTCCCCAAAGCTTCTCCACCCAAAGCTTAATGATCACACCCACCCTGCCAAATTCCAGCATCTCAGCTTTAGCCCCTTACTTCTAAATCATGTCCCCTTCAATGGGTTCTCCTTTCTAGATGCTGGGTTTTTTTCTTTTTGCCAGAGCTGAGGTCTGTCAGCTTACCTTCTTGATGCCATTTCCCACACCACACTCTGCTTTACCAAAGGCCCAGGCTGCCTCATTCCACAAAACTCTGCAGTCTTCTGGACCTGCATCTCCACCACCACCTGCTATTGATGGCATCAGGATGTGACAGAATGAGCCAAGATCTCATGAAGGAGCTTACCCCCCACATAAAATCAGGCACTCCCCTTCTCTACAACTAGTATATCTGGCAAAGCCCCTTTTGGAGCATGTGAGCAATGGAGTCTCAATACTACATTTCCTGTTCATTTTTGTTGTTTTTAGTTGACTACGGAAACCTCCCTGCTTTACTCTTCTCCATGTTTCTGTAGGGCAGAGCTGCAAGAAGGTTCCACCCCTCTCCCCCACCCACAAGTCAGCTGAAGAGCATCAGTGAGGTAATTGAATTTGTTACACGCTCTAGTCGTATGCATGGCACTATATAAAACATGGCCTTCCCTTCAACAGAGCTCATCTTACATGCTGAATGCATTGGAAAGAGGAAGTGTGACTCTGTTTTGGGAGGCTGTCCTGGCCTTTGGTCTGCAGATTTATTGAAGAGACAGCCTTTCAAGAAGGAGAATGCTCATGAAGAACAAAGGTTGGCAAAACAGAGGCAGCCAGGGTGGGAAAGCCTAGCTGATCTTCAGGGGCTGGATGGCTGGAGCTGGTTGTGTCAGGTGAAGCCTATGGAACTGGTATCCTTTGAGGGCACCCTCAGCCCAAACTTTATGCAGGCTCCTGGTGTGGGGTGGCAGAGGTAGGTTTATCTATTGCCTTTGTGGTTGTGGTGGTTTTACTTTTCAACTCTCAATTGTCATACTTACAACTCCCTGTGCACTTTGCTAGCTGTGGCTGTCCCTCTTTCCAGTTACACCTTGGCGCTCCCCTTCTGAGTCATCTGCCCACTCATTCCTGTGATATAGAGTAACCCATCTTAACTGCAAGGTAGATGTCTCTCTCTAGTGGTTAGACCACTTTATGATACTACCTCTGAACTCCTGTACCAGGGTCCTTCAGCTCAAACACTAGACCAGGGGTGGCCAAGCTTAATGACTCTGAGTCACATACATCAATCTTCAGAGGTTTGAAAGTCAGATTGCGCCTGCTGGCCATTAGGGCTTCAAACCTTGGGTGGGGCTTGGGGCTTCTGTCCTGCAAATTGCATGTGTGGAAGTCCCAAGCCCCAGCAGGTGCCACCCATGGGGCAGAAATCCCAAGACCCTCTCTCTGCAATGCTGAAGCCCCAGCAGCTGTTCCCCATGGGACAGAAGCCCTGACCCTTGGCTGATGCTTCCTGCAGAGCAGAAGTCCCTAGCTGCACCACAGGGCTGAAGCCCTGAACTTCTCACCCTAGACTTGTAGGCAGACTACAATGGATGGGAGAGGGTGTAGCGGGTTCCAGCTGCCATGCTCTAACTAAAAGTCTCTCCCGCACCACATGCATTCATGCCTTTGATCCATAGGGCCCAGGTTCTCACAGCTGATCTACAAAGGTGGTTGTTATGCAAGTAACCTTGATGTGGCTCTCGGTGCATCTGGTCTGTTGTGCTCCTGCTGATTGGCTCTATAGCTATTGGTAAGGGAAGGGGCATGAAGTGCACATCATCTTGTGGAAGAGGCATATGAAGTCTTTTCCCGGGGCCTCAATGACAGGAGGGCATCAGGTCACTTTTCAGACACTCTCTCACAGTACAAGTGTATTAGAACCCCCACAGTAGACAGAAAAGCCAGCTAAAATTGGACACGATGATTCTCAGGACTTCTCAGCTAGGGGTCAGGTTTGGCTCTGACAGTGCCATAATGCCAGGTGAGCTTAGGTGACTTCTGCCATCAGGAATAGTGAAAGGCTCAAGCTCAGCTCTCGTCACACCTTGAACCAGAAACTAGGACTCAGGCCCTTTCTCATGTTGGGTCAAACTCCAAACTGGATGCAGTCAGCTCTGAGAGTTTCAACTTTGCCTCTTTCAAGATTCAAAGGGTTGGCAATTTGAGACTCTACTCTGCACCCATCTAGTTTTAATCAGTGTGGAGAAGCGCATCCTACATTAGGAATTTTCAGAGCATAGGCCTGAATGAAGTGGGCCACATGTTCTCTATTTAAATCAAAGACAGCGTAAATTGCAAATTTGTACAAACACACTTTGCGGAATGGGCTCAAGTTCTGCAACCAGCTGAAACACGACAGGATTGTGAGAGAACAATATTTCCATCTTGGGTTCCTCCCCTCCAAGTATTTTAATCTTTCCAAACAAGAGGATGGATTCTCAGTGTCGCAACAGTAAAATCAATTTACATCTGCTGTAGGTCAGGCACAAAGAATTTCATCACAAGACTAAACAAAGGGGTGCTGAACAGAGGGAACAGTTTTACAGTCAGATCTTGTTTAATCAGGGACTATGTGGTAACACTTTAAAAAAATAGAATCCGTAAAGGATGTTAAGACAGTTGTGATGCAATTGGAATTACAACCATATTTAAACAGGATCGCCACTTTTATTCTTTCATTTCATTCATGTCTCATGCCAAAAGAATTCAGTGTTGGCTAGAGGGAACATAATAAAATGTTCTTTCAGGGTGTAGACCATCATAAACATCAAGGTGTAAATGTCTATTAAGTGCATGGCAACCTTTCTTTAGCACAATTTATTATTAAACCCCTCAACCATGGCTTTTGGAAACACTCTTTTCCTTTTCTAACAAGGAAAATTAGAATTGCTAAAGAGATTCTTGGCACACGTATTTCCACTGTTACATCACTCCCACATCAACTTTGAGTTAATTATGATAATGTGGTTGTGTGATTGCACTTAGTAAAATCTTATTAATGCTATCCCCCCATATTGCCAAAACACTAAACTGATATACACCTCTTAGCGAGTCATGCAAATCACATTGCAGTCACTGAGTACTTCCAGAGATTTTACTAGGGAGATGAGATGGATGCAATGGAACTGGAGGGGAACTAATAGCATTACATAGGGACGGTATTAGAATTCTACTTAGGATTCAGATGCATTTAATAAAAGCTCTTTGCTGCGACTTCCAGGGTTTCTGCTCTGAATATTAATGAAAATGCATTACCAAGGCCATCCCTGGGACTTGGCCTAAGCAGCTGGTGACTGAGCAATGGACAATCACTTGGTGCCATCTAGTGATGAAATAAGGCTAAATAAAACCTCCCTTTGCCTGTTGCAGGGGCTGCAAACTCATTTGCTATAGGGGGCCAGATTTAACTTAAATATACTTCAAGTGGGCCATACATGACATAAATCGAACTACTATGGCTGTGAATGCGAAACTTCGCTCTGCCATACCACACTCTCTCTGTAATGGAGAGAGTGCGGTCTCACGGAGCGTAATCTTGCATACTCGGTGCTCCATGATGTCGCGAGAGCTGACCTACTCGCAGCTCGATTAAAAAAAACTAGGAAGGAAAAATGAGTTTATATATCTGAAACTGATAATTAACACAGGCGTTCTATACAAGGCAATATTTTAGGTAATTTGTCTCTTGCTAAAGCAACACCGTATTAGCCCGCTCAGCTCATAAATAAAAATGCATTTGAAACGTGTTACTGTATAACAATCAGCAAGTCAAACACAGCATTGCACAACTAGCAGATCCACCGCAAACACAGAATATACCACCACCTCTACAAGGATTAAACCCCCACCTCAAATCCCCATCTTTATACCTTGGATGCACTTGTAAAATTTTTATTCCTGGAATTTTCTTCCCTTGATTACTAAAATCTAAATTCATGGACAGTTCACCATAATCGCGTATTCCCTAAACCCAAAGTAACTGTGCTCCTGTTACTTTCTGGAATATTTATTATTCTGTTGCTACCAAAACAACACACAGGACAAAAAATAAGTATGCCTGGGTGTTGTCCCCAGTTTTGCCCCAGGATTCCTGTCTGATCTTACACAAGCCTCAGTGATGAGAGCTGTAGAGCCTTTGATATTAAACCGTACCACGCTTCTGCTCTGCTCTTGCAACGCTTCACCTGCCTAATTAACTTCTGTGACACTACTCACATGCTTAGTGAAGCACACGCAGAACTGTTTTGGGGACAAAGGCCTATTTTAGTTACTTGAGACTCACTGCAGGAAAGCATGCCTATTTAGGACAACACAAATACACGGTTGAATCCTATTGCTGTTGCAAATATAAATGTACTTAAGGGGTGTCCTGAACTGGTGCTGAAATATTGATTTAGATACTTAAACTCAGGCCCAAGTTTAAAACTTCTGTCCCTAACCTTCCCTCTTCCCGTACTTGTAAGATAGACACATGACTTGTTATCTACCTGATAGAACTGAAGCAGCTGGTTGAGACACTCAGCTGTATTTTTAATCCTCACCCAAACACCACACTCACTGCGCTTTCCAGGGAGGGATTTTGCTTTTTTGAACAACTGCATGAAGTGGGGTTTTAAAAATCTCACACTTTAAATGGATTAATGTCCATGTTGCAGATTGGGTGCTTTAAAAGGTTATTACCATAATACTTAAAATAATTTTTATTTAAATATCCCACAGCAGTAGTGACTGATATCCCCTAAGTATGTAATAAATCTACCAGAGGGCTTGACCACACCAGAAAGTTGCAGTAGTTTCACCTAAATTGTGAGATTAAACTGATGTGGTGGAACTGCTGTGTGGACATTCTTATTTTAATTTCAATCCACTGGGAACAAGTGTAAGCTAAATGAAAATAAGAGCAGATGCGCAGAAATCTGCACCAGTTTAAGTGCAAGAAATAAAGCTGCTCAGGGACTGGGTATTCTATACATCTAGAAAAGAGCCACTTTTATTCAAGTGCATAAATTCTAGCTGTTTGAACATTTCAGCACGAGACTTATCTTCTACGGTGCTGACTTCTTATCTGAAGCTAAGTTTGCTTATAAAATCAGATCACGATGATTGCATTAATCACCTGTAAAATCTTTTTTTTAAAAACTGAGTTTACATAATCATTCCTTTGTTTTCCAATAATTTATAAGTGTAGAACTGAACTATTCTTGCCAAACCTGTTTACACCACATGGAGACCTTGACCAGAAATGAATACTACTTAAGCACCGAGTTTCTCTGCTGAAATATAGATTCCTTAGTAACATGATGTGGTGTGGCCCTCTCTATTAAAAACACCATTATCTGTTTTAAAACAATAACCATAGCAACAGTGATGAACATGGATCAAAGTGCTAATGACTAGAGTCCAGAACAGGTGCTGACGGGGATCTGTTAAAAACCACTAAATCGAATTAAGAACAGGATGAGTTGTAACTCCTGGAACATGTGTGCCTGTGGAAAGTATTGTATTATAGGGGCTTTCATTCTGGAGGTCTCATACACCCTGTAATAATTCATTAGAGGTTCTAAACATTACAGATATGTTTTCTAAAACCAATGGTAATGAACCCAACAGACAGTAACTATTCTGGACCTCCTTATGACATATAAAGATTAACTTATCACTGGACTGGAGGTGGGTGGTTGCCTAGGGACAACTCATCATGACTTGATTATATTTATTCTGGACAAACAGATGACAGTAGTACACATACTTGGTGCTTCAAAAAGCTGAGAAAATTTCCCAAAGCTGAGGAAAAACAGTGAGAAGAGAAATTTAGACAGAAAAATGTAAATATAAATTGGGAGTTCATTAGGTGCCCCCCAAAAGCCACAATTCCACAAACCGGAAAGACAACTTTGGCTAAAAGCCCATCCTAATTCAGTGTGGGAAGTGAGGGTAGCAATTTAGAAATAAAGAAGCAATAAATAATAAAGGAGGGAAAGATAGTAATCAATATAAATTAGAAGTTAAGAACATTGATAAGGGAAGCTGAAGGTGTGTGTAGGGGGGTGGGGTCTGGGAATCCATGGCTAGCAGAGCTGAGCACAGTTAAGGAGTTTAGGCATATTAGGAATGTCTGGCATAGGCTTATTACTAGATAAAGCATTAATGATATAGAATTGTTTAGTAATTGTTTGTAGCAGGGTACAGCAGTGATTAGTAATAGGCCTGACACGATTTGACTTTCAGAATGTTATTTGAGATTCAGAAGTAAATATAAAATCATTGGTGATAAGTTTACAGATGACAAGAAGATTGGGAAAATGACAAATAATGTGGACCGGGTAGTTATACAGAGTAATCACTTGGTAAGGAAGGTCCATTCAAACAAACTGTGTTTTAATGCAGCCAAATGCAGTTATTCATCTAGGAACTTGGGCTATGTCTACACTGGCAAGTTAGTTCGAATTAAGGAGGCTTAATTCGAACTAACTAAAGCCATGGCTACACTAGGCTTTAGTTAGTTCGAAATAAGGGCGTCCTTAATTCGAACTAATAAGTTCGAAGAGGGTATTCGAACTAAAGGGTTAATTCGAACTAACTAGTTCGAATTAGCCAATGGGGCCATGTTAATTTGAACTAATTTCTTAGTTCAAACTAACCGGCCATTGAAATCAATGGGGGATCGCTAATTCAAACTAAGCAAGTGCCATGAATGGCACTTGCTTAGTTTGAACTAACTTTTTCTAGTTCGAATTAGGTTCGAACTAATTTTAGCAAGTGTATACATAGCCAAGGAACGTAGCTCAGACCTACAGAATGGGGGAAATTTATCCTGGAATGCACAGACTCCTAAAAGGGTTATAATAGACAGAACATGAGCTTCTAGTAGAATACTGTGGCAAAAAGAGCTAATGAAATCTTTGGATGTATAAACAGAAATAGTGAGTAGGACCAAGAAGGTGATATTACCTCTTTGTATGACTTTGCAAGAGACAGACAGTGGAATACTGCAACAAGTCCATATTTAAAGAGGATGTTGAAAAAGTGAAGACTGCAAAAAATAAATTTGAAAACAAAAGGAAATTCCCTACAATGAAAGACGGATCAATCTGTTTAGATTATCAAAAAAGTTTAAGAGGTGACTTAATTACACTGCCTAAGTACTTTCACAGAGGAAAATAAACTGGATACCAAAGATCTCTAAGCTAGCAGAGAAAAGCATAGCCAAGAACAAATGATCAGATGCTAAATCAGACAAATTTCAAATTAGAAAGAATACACTTGTTTGTAAAACAAGACAAAAAAACAAAATGTATGATTAACTATTGGAACCAATTACCAGGGGAAATAATGGATTCTCCATTTGCCAATATCTTCAAACCAATATTGGGGGCCTTTCTGGAAGTTATGCTTTAATCAAACAGAAATTACCGAACTTAGTACATTGAGAACAGTGACATTTTATGTTTTGTGTTATCTGGTTCAAGCCAGATGATCTAAGGGTCCCTTCTGACCTCAATCTCATACATACTCCGAATTAACCATTTTAAAAGAGCTCTCTCACCAGTGTACAATAATCAAGAGTTTCACTTGCTGACTAGTTTTGTTTCATTTTTTTAAAACCAGAAATCTAATAGAATAATTCAACACAAGACTGTAGCTCTAATTTGTTGAGCCCTTCTCTTTGTAGCAATCCTACAATTGAAGTGTACAGTACTTGAGCCACAAACACATTATCCACACCATCACCGCCACCCAGGAGCAAAAGGAATTTCCATAAAGAATGAGACTGCTGACCAGCATCAAAAGATTCAGAGGAAGGTGCCATAAATGGACAGCCAGCAGATACACTTTCATTTTCACCGGTGTAGCTCTAGAATAAGTTCACTGAAACCAGTCAGTAAATGAGTTCACAATGGTGGTAACCATCGCCCATAGTTTTAAAGCTTTTGAGTAACGCTGTTCTTCAGGGCCAGAAATTAAAATTGACTTTGCATGCTGTTCCCAAAGTGCACCTGAGGGATTCACCAGATGCAGTCAAAGACCATTGAAAAAAATGGATTTTTATTGAATGCAAAGCAAAGTAGTAAGTGGCAAGAGCTTAGGTCCCTTCAGCAGCCGGGGACCCCTGACAACTGTGGATGACCCCGAGGAGGTTCCCGAGGTACCTTGGTCCTGGGTTACTGAGGCAGCCTGGTCCATGGTCCTACAGCGAAATCCAGAGAGTCTCAGGGACTATGCTAACATATAGCATTTCAGGAGAAGGCAGGGTGATCAAGCCCACTTTCCCTTTACACACTTAGGCCTAAGGCCGCGGTAACTTAAAGGAACAAAATAAAATAAAATAAAAAAATAAAAAAAATCACAGCCAAGCCTTGCAAAACAGCAAAAACAGCAAAACACCTTATATCAGGCCCCAGCCAGTTCCCACAGGAGACTGGCTCCAGCTGGTGCTTTGGGCATGAAGCCCAGCATCAGTTCACGGTCAGGTCGCCCAGGGGAGAGGCTGTGAACGCCATGCACTACCTGTCCATCACAAAGTCTTTGCTTTAGCCCTTCACATGGTAAGTGTCTATCCATGGTTACAGGCAATCCTTACTTCAAGGCTCAGCAGGCGGGTCTTGAAGGGAGGAACACACTATGCCAAAGCATTTTTTATGGGACCATGCGCTGTTAGGACTGTTTTGTGTGGAGTAGAGAAAAAAATATTAGTAAATGTTGCCACATTTCCAGTAAAACCTCCACTCAACACATGAGAAAAAGGAGCCCAGGATCACTCCTTCCCAATTTCAGATGAGAAACTCTCACCTTGTGCTAGAGGAATGCGGGAAGGAACCTCCCAACCCACGCACACACTCCTTTCCCTTCCCTCCTATGCCAGAAGCCAGGACTGAAAGAGGGGCTAAGAAGCAGATAAAAGAATAGAGTCTCAAAAATCAAGACACAATCATTCCCATATTTCAGATGGGCTTCTGAAAGTCAGCCAGAACATTGCTGCCATGTTTGCTTTGTGGCTCTGGGGTACCTTTAAAATGAAGTTGTACTGATTACCACTGATATAGACCGCATGACAAAGGGGAATTTCAGAGAACAGCAAAGCCTGAGTAAACACAATAAAGGCAGTGACATTTCAGCTGTTTACATGCTAGTTTTCAATCCATGTGCAATGTTGGTACTCATGTAAGAAAGACTTTTTTTTTTTAAACAAATTAGTATTTAATGATTTTCCGCATACAAACGAAGGGAACAAAATATTTTACCTCAACATTCAACAATAGTTAAGAGTTAAAATTACTATTTAAAATTACTTCAAAGAAAAACAATAGTGAAACTATAACAAACAGCTGTTCAGTCCTATTTTCTGTGAAATTACACTTGAAATTCCAGCACACAAATGTATTTCATCTTCAATTAACTGACAAGACTTTGATCTAGTGCAAGATGCATTTTAAACTTGCATACTGTTGTTCTATTGCTCACTTCTGAAAAGACATCACATTTTATTTTTATTTCCTGAATAATTACTGTACCTGCCATCAAGGCGCTTCTTCCACCATTTTTATATAGAAAAACAGCTTAATTGACTCTAAAAATGGTATTGTGAGATTTTATGATGACCATTATTTCTCAATGCTTCCCCATCAGATGTATGCAGTTTGCTAGTGAAAAGATGTATTTCCTAACCACCAGCCCTGCAAAGTCTTCCTAACCTCTGATAGTCCGTCTGCATCATGCCCAGTAATAATGGTTCTGCAGATGAAAACCGGGCCCTCAGTCACACCGCAGTAATCAATTTTAACTTAGTAATTTTGGTGGTGATGCACCAGAAGAAACAGAATCCAGCTAATCCCCAAGACACGTTGGCCCTGAAGGGCTAACGGAAACTAAAAACAGTAAAACTTGCTTGCCCTATGGATAGCATTCTGAATACACACGGGGAACCAATCAGCTGCTGTTTTTACCTAGCCAGGTTTCACAGTAGAATTGCACTCCAGGTTACTTTGCAGTTGCGCTACAAAATAAAGTCACTTGATAGAATCACGGGAGAAACAAAACCTATCAAGTAAATGATTAGAACAGTGCCCTGTCTACCAACTCAGATTCATATAATAAATGTAAACAAGTTAATTTGATCAATTATCTCAGACTGAAGATACTTTATGCCTTAAATTTCTCCCCTCTATTGAACAATTAGCCATGGTCCTAACTAATAGAAATCCATGGATTTAAGTTGCACTGCAAGTTTTGACATCTCTTGCAGAAAGACGATTCTAGCCCTTCTCATTGCTAAGACAGCCTTACGGGCATTACCTGGTTTGCTTTGTCAATACAACTTCAAGTCTACAACCAGACAGGAACGAAACACAGCACTAGAGGAAATGCAGCATTCTTTATTTCATCTCAATGAAGCTTTTGAACCCTAATTACAACAGCTTAAAAATGCAACACCCTTAATTACCCTCACTGTTGATCCTAATGCCTGAAATAGCCATCTAATGAATTTATCCCTGTGCCTGGACATATTTGTCAAACACTAATACACATCTGAAATAGAGAAGGGTGCAAATACCGACAAGCCAAATCGACTACTACAAGATAATCTTTCAAATATTCAGATAAGGCTCACACTATTTTAATTTAATGACAAGATTGGTATTCATATTATTGCCAAATACAGTATTGGATGACTGGAGTTCACCTTTGGGGTTTTTGATGAAACTTGGCCTAGAAACCTCTATTTTAGTAGTTCCGTTTAACAAGGTAATAAATATTTTAAGAAAATCCTCATTGTTATTAGTCAACAGTATTATACAAAAATAAAAATATTGCCAACAAATAAAAACATGGACCCTCTTGACCCTATCCACAATAAAATGCAGAGATTTTTAACTTAAATTCGTCACATTTCTATTGTCCCTGATCACAGTATCTTCAATGAATTATCTTGAAGAACAGAAATAAAAAGATTTTCACATCAGCAATCAACAACCCTAAGTGAAACTCGAAATGCCTCCTCATCATTTTTCTTTTTCACAGCATCTAAGTTCTCCTGAGTCCAGGCACTAGGCTACGACAGCTGGCCACAGTCAGTAATGACAATCTTTTTAGACGTCTTTCCATTCTTAGAGCCAAAGCTCTCGATCTTTTTCACAACTTCCATGCCTTCCTTTACGTGGCCAAACACAACGTGTTTTCCATCTAACCTGTAATATAAATAACAAATGCATCATTAAAATGTAACACGCAACTAAATATGCACAGAAAGTAAGGGAGATGGTAAATTTGAATGTATATTCAGACTAGCTGATGACATTTGGATCAACTTTACATACTGAAAAAGAACCACTGTTCTACAAGTGAATGTAATACAGTCTGAGGACCTGATCCTACAGGCCCTTCCTCACATGAATAAAAGTTAGCATTTTGGGTTGCAAGCCTTAAATAACAATGAAGATGGAGATAAAAGGGAAGTGGTATGAGCAGGGAGCAGGGCGGGGAGAGAGAAAGGACCAAGGGAATGTCTGACATTGGAGTAAGACATACTGACATGATGAGGCAGAGAGCTATAGAAAAAATATTGCACATGGCAGGAGCAATAGAGAAAGATATCCACCCAGAAGGGATGAGATTGCATATTGGGAGAAGATGGTACGCGATTCTAACTGGGGATGACCCAAAGCCTGCTGACGTCAACAGAAGTCTCTCGCAAGTACAGCTACACCTGGTCCAGGCCTGTAGGGGTTGTAAGGCAGCAAAACATCTAGTGAACCAAAGAGATCTGGGAGACTGGAGGTCCTGGGATTGACCAAGTCCCTCACATTTTCCATCTCCACTTATAGGTCAGCATTCTACTCACCACAGGACTAATGTGAGAATTTGTTTCTGGAATCTTTTAGGATACAGAGGAGGGGAAGAGCATACATTGTATTCATTTCTGTCCTGCAAATCTGTACAATGTCACAATACACTTAAAAGGACTGTGGTAATTGTATTGTGGACATGCAGCGCCAATTAACCAAGATTTTCTATTTTCTATCACACATAATGCTTAGTGAATTAGTCCCAGCATCCATAGATGTTTGCTGCCATAGAATCCCTTGTTATTTCTTTAGAAGTTAAAAAAAGGTAACTTTTTAAACATGCAATGGAGATCAATCTCTCCCTTATGCTTAGTGCTTCTGGCTCAAACAGAATATTTCCCAGGAAGTGATGGAGAGATTTAAGGTCACAAACCTTAAACAAATTTTTGTTTAAAACTGACTTTTTTCTAACTTCTCCTCCTGGCCTTTGCCTTCACTCTGCTCTACTAATCAATTTTGAATTTGGAAGAAACAAAGGCTTGTTCCAGCAAAGAGGGAAACATTACTGATGTTTGCTGGAGATGGCATGAGACACACAACTGCAGCCAAAGAAAATGAGAATAAAAATCAATGTGATGCCTTCATTTTAGAATAGAAAATCCCACCTTTTATGACCCATTCAAATGCATAGAGAAGCCTCAACTCTTTCCGATTTACCACCCTTATGTTCTCAGTTTCCTCAAGCCTCCCCAAGTAGAAAAAGACTTGTAATGATGAAGCAATCCATATTGATACATTTTTAGAAACTGAAAACCCCTGTGTTATCACATTTTGTCTACAAAAAAAAAAAAAAAAAAATCTTACCAGTCAGTTTTGATAGTGCAAATGAAGAACTGAGACCCATTTGTATTGGGTCCTGCATTAGCCATTGAGAGTATACCTGCAGAAACATGAACATAGTAGAGATGCATTCATCTGAAAAGTCTGCTGCAGAGAAAACACACTTTTTCTTTGCACACATAAGGTTAGTAAAGATGCAGAACATGCAGTAGGTATGTCGCCTCCAACCGGCTGCTAACATCCCGCCCTTTCCTTCTCCAATCCTCTCTCCTCCGGCAATGTTTATGCAGCTAGCTCATCAGCCACTGGCTGCCTGGATGTGGCTCCCACCCTGTAATCGCTATCACAGCTCACATGAATAGGAAAAGCCAGCACTAACTTGGTCCCATGATATAATTGCACAGACACTTGCTAAATGTATGTTCCTATATCAGCGGTTCTTAATCGCTGTGTTGCGACAGAAAGGTGTGTCGCAGCACACAGCTGTGTCACTGCAATGCAGCCTGATAGCGAAAGCGGACCCCTGACACCAAAAGAAACCCTCAGAGATCTTCCGGTGGCAAGGACAGCTGTGGGAGCAGGCTGCTGCCCCTTTAAGAGCCCTGCCAAAAGTGCCCAGGGCGGCTGTTTTTCTGCTGCAGCATGGGCTGTTCCTCAAGCTTGCCACCGAAATTACCTGCAGAGGCAGGATTTTTTCTGCCAGCAGAGGCTAATTTAATTTCAGCCACCACCAAAAAGGGAGAGGGAAGCTCAGCAGCAGCTGTCTGCAGAGAGGAGGGTGTCCCTGTGTCATGCATGGATGGGAGGCTCCCAACCATGTCACAGTATTAAAGGGGCTGAGAACCCCTGCCCTAGATGACCGGGTTCTCCCCACATCATGCGGCTTTCTGTGCTCTTTTGGCTACACGGGGTTGTAACTGGTCAGCTGGTTTAACCCATCTTTAGGCTAAAAGCTTTTCTGCTCCCTTCTACACCGTGTGGCCAGTGGACAGCTGACACCATGGTGATCAGTCGGATAGACCCATGACCACTTGTTTCAGCCTACGAGTGTCACGCAACAAAGTGTGGCCAAATTTTTCCAAAGAGAGTTGTTCCACATCTGGGGCAGTTTTTAAACATATCCTAAAGTGACCGTGATCGATTCTCTGATAATTTGCACAACATCCACTGAGAACAAACTGCAAGCAGTAAGTGTGAGGCTCAGAGGCGATCTACACAGTAACTGTATACTAGCACAACTGAACTCAGGACACTTCCCCACTTCTTCACAACACCTAATGGTCCAGTTCCTCATCCACCTCTTCAAACAGGTGCTCTTTAAAATGACATTTTCTACAGGGGACAAATCATTACAGGTTACTCAGCAGAAAGGAAGAGGAATAAGTTTATTTACCAGGTCCAACATGCTTAAGTATGAAATTTTCATCTGGAAATCGACTGCCATAAATGGATTTTCCTCCTGTGCCATTGTGGTTGGTAAAGTCCCCAGCCTGAAACATAAGTGGTTTTTAACTTTAACATCATACAGGTAGCATTTTATACTACAGCTGGTACTATTAAAAATATACCCACTGCTGTAACTCATTTACATGGAACATATGGGCCCAAAGGTGTGTTAATATGTCCCTGTCCCACATTACAGTGTTAAAATATAGAAAAGAAGGAAAAACAGTTGAAGCATTTGAAATCTAAAGTATGTTAGGCTTTTATTTTAAAAACATAAACCATGTTCCCTTTAGCTGTAGAGAGTCCTTAATGGAAAAAAAAAAAACACAAAAAAAAACCATTGTTTGACAATCTCTTAGCCAGTATTAAAGATAGTAATAACTGTCTTTTGGTGGGAGGAGGGGAGAGAATTTAGTGAGATGAGTTGAAGCTGTTGATATTAGAAGTCCAATCCTGTTTCCTAGAAGACGAAACGAGACATGCCCACAGAAGAGAGGAAAGAAAAGAACAGCAAAAACAGGAAATGCAGCTTCTGACATGGGCCAATTTTTACTGGCTACCTCTCTGCTTCACACAGAGCAAAGACAAAGAGCAAAGAGCTCAGTTTTGGAAACACAATATGGGTCAAGATGGACCATGGTTTGAACAAGCAAGCATGTTCTTCTGAATCATAAGATATAGCTTATGATGTTCACATTTTAAGGGATGCTTTGAGCAGCCCAAGTCGGACTTTACATAATAATGTGGCAATTCCTGTGTAATCCCGGAAGCATGCTTTATCTGCTGTGTGTCATCAAAAGGCATCTGAATTGCAAAGCACATGACGACCTCTAATTAGGTGTACTAGTCAGACTACATCACACTAACACGGCACTTCCTACAAAGGGAATGGCCTTTGCTGTTTCAGCCTGCTTTAGAAGTTTAAGAAGAAAATTGTCCTAGAATTATTACAAGGTCCTTAAGCATATAGCAGCAGTTACACATCTGGAGCGCTGTACACGCACTAACTGATCATCTCAGCACCACAGAGATAGGCAACTAATATTCCCCTTTTGCAAATGGGGGAATGGTAGACACGCTGAAGGGAAGGGACAGGATCCAGGGAGACTTGGACAAATTAGCACACTGGGCCGAAAGAAACCTCATGAGGTTCAACGAAGACAAGTGCAAAGTCCTGCTCTTAGGAGGGAAAAATCCCATGTACTGCTACAGGCTGGGGACCGATCGGCTAAGTAGCAGCGCTGTAGAAAAGGACCTGGGGGTTATGGTGGACGGGAAGATGAATATGAGCCAACAGTGTGTCCTTGTTGCCAAAAAGGCCAGTGGCATATTGGGCTGCATCAATAGGAGTGTTGCCAGCAGATCGAGAGATGTGATAATTCCCCTCTATTTGGCACTGGTGAGGCCGCATCTGGAATACTGTGTCCAGTTTTGGGCTCCCCACTACAGAAAGGATGTGGACAAATTAGAAAGAGTCCAGCAGAGGGCAACAAAAATGATTAGGGGGCTGGGGCACATGACTTATGGGGAGGGACTGAAGGAACTAGGCTTATTTAGTCTACAGAAGAGAAGACTGAGGGGAGATTTGATAGCAACCTTCAACTACTTGAAGGGGTGCTCCAAAGAGGAGGGAGCTAGGCTGTTCTCGAGGGTAACAGAGGACAGAACAAGGAGCAACGGTTTCAAATTACAGCTGGGGAGGTCAAGGTTGGATATTAGGAAAAACTTTCTCACTAGGAGGGTGGTGAAGCATTGGAATGGGTTACCTAGGGAGGTGGTGGAATCTCCATCTTTGGAGATACTTAAGGTTCGGTTAGACAAAACCCTGGCTGGGGTGATTTAGGGGGAGAGGTCCTGCTTTTAGCAGGGGGTTGGACTAGATGACCTCACGAGGTCCCTTCCAGCCCTATGATTCTATGAAATGAGCAAATGGAGACAGTAAGGGTTGTATGATTTGGAAGGGACCATCTGAGTCAGGGGTGGAGCAGCAAACGATATTTAAGTACCTGACCTCACATCATTGTCTAGACTTTGCTGCTTCACCACCACCACAAGATTCAATGCGTATTTTCAAAGCAAAGTAGGTCAGTCAATTGCAGCATATGTGTCCACCTTCCCTTATCAAACAGACTGCAGTATGAGAAAATTGGCTTTTTGATTTATTTTATTTATTTTTTATTTAAATGCAGGATTTTTTGCTCAATATCCAAGTGCCTCCAAAGTTATGATTAATAACAGCAACTATTTACATGTTTACAAAGCCTTTCACCTCAAATGAATCCCCAAGTCATTCAAAAGCTCTATGCACTACCATTGAAATGCAGCCTTCACTGGGGAGAGAAAACAACCATCACACAGTCCAGTACACTTCAGCAATGGGGGAGTGGTGTGGAAGCAGGGAGAGGGGAATTTCGGCCAAGTGCAGTGAGGCAAACCCCATAGAGAGCATCATGGAATATTCACGCAGTGTCCATACAAAACTGATAGGTAATTAATTTCTCTTCCAAAGCATATATATACTTTATTTGAACCATGATCCTTGCCACATGTGCGTATCATTTATAGCAATTTAGAATTATTCAGTCTTCAAAATAGAAGTGATTGTCACATTCTGAACCTCTTAAGAAACGAAGTCTTCTTTCAGTGAGTCAGCCTATTTAATTGTGAAGCACACTGGGTGTTCATTTGTTTCTCCCCACCCCCAGGCGAGATTTTCATAAGGAAACATATGATTTTTTTTTAAAAAAATGCCTATGTATCAACAGCAAATATTACATAGCTTAACAAGGTGTTATCAGCAAAGAAAAAATGAGAACATTGTTCTTGTCTCTCCTATGTGCTACATTATACTGACTAGTTCCAAAGGGTAGCTGTGTTAGTCTAGGTCATGTGATAAATACATTTGTTAGTCTTTAAAAGTGCCACAGGACTCCTTGTTTATTACGCTGATTATAATTCTACACACAAATTGTTTTCCTAACTGAGAGCCATTTTATTGAACACACCACTTGTTAAAATACATCACAGCACAAAAGCACAGACCCCCAAGTCAGGATTTCTTAAGCAGTCTGAGTGGCATTTGCATTCAGTTGTACAAACAGATGTGCTACACAACACTATTAGCAACAGGATCTGAAATGTCAGCCACTTTGTTCTATCTTCCTTCTGCTACTAAGAGGTTACACAGCGTAACTATTTAAAAGTCAGTGTTAAACTTTTCTTCTAATACAAATAAAAGTTATCCTTAATCAGATATTAAAATTCAGTAGAAAAGATTAGTCATAACATTTTCCTAAAATAAAAGTTTGGTAAAAAACCCTAAAAGTTACATTACCTGGCACATAAATGAAGGAATCACTCTGTGAAAGGTGGATCCTTTATACCCAAAACCCTTCTCACCGGTACAAAGAGCTCTGAAATTTTCTGGTAAAACAAAACATATATGAAATGACTGCCATGTAACATCAGCATTATAAGGCACCCTATAACCAGACTAAAAAACTGGCAGGTAATGTAGGTTCCACATTAGCATTTTTAAAAAGAGTCTGTTGCCCATTCTGAGAAATGTTTAGTGCCCAAAATTCTTCTATTGTGCATACTTGGGAGTTTTAGATCAGTGAAAGGGGCTGAGGAGAAAGTCCAGGAGACGGTATTTGTTTACTCCCCAGTATTGTACAGTGGTCTCCATGGCTGCAATGCAACCTCCCTCATTTCACTTGCAGGCATTAGGCCTGGACTAAACTACGAAGTTAGGTCAATGTAAGGCAGCTGACTTGTCTATGCTAAGATGCAGCTCCCCCGCAATGTAACTCACCATCTACAATGCCGTAACTCCATCTCCTAGTCCCGGCAACACAGCCTCAGGGTAGACACCGCATTGCTTACATTGACTGTGGCTGCCTTTCAGGAGATGTCCTGCAATGCCCAGCCTGGTACACTAAATTTGTGTAAGGACACACCGCTGACACAAGGAGCATAGTGTAGCATGCAAGTGATTCAATTATTGAGGTGACTGTACATTGACGTAACTTAGGCCGACTTAATTTTGTAGTGTAGAATTGCTCTTAATCTCAGCTTGAAACACCACCTCCCAGAATGAGAGTTCAGTTTCCGTACTTTTTAAACCTTAGCTCTTGCTACCAGTTGTAAAAGTGATATTTGTCCCATGGATACTTGTTTACTACAAAGTAGACTAGGGCCTTGTATACACGATCACTTTATTGCGTGGTAAGGCTCCTTGCCACCCAATAAAGCCACTTGAGTACACACGAGCAATTTCTCTGTTG
>ML685755.1:50135883-50177062 GCA_007922175.1 Pelusios castaneus
ACACACACACACACACACACACACACACACACACACACACACACACATTCTTAAAAGTTGTTCCTTAGAGGTGCAAAAATGTTTAGAAAGATGCCTTATCATATTAATTCAAAAATTAAATAATCACCATCATTAAGTGTTAAGTGCCAACTAACCCCCCTCCCACATTCCGCAATTGATACTCTGCCAACTTACTTCCAAATTAGTTCAGCATGCATGTGTGTGTGTGTAGGGGTGGGGAGTGGAGCAAGGGAGGCAAATTTCCCCACAAGGTGAAAGGCAAGGTCCTTAGTGTACTTTCTTCTGATACCACGCACAAGGTGAAAGTGGATTTTGGGAGAGCTGGCAATCTGCCACCAAGAACTAACCAGAGACCATTTATTAATTACACAGGTCCCAGAACAACCATCCCGTGAGACACCTGCTTGGAGTACTAAGACTTGAAAGGCAATTAAGCTGGTTATTAGTGTGACCACATGCAGGGGACAGTGTGATGAACCACAAGGTAAGAGACAAAAAGTCATTAGCTATCCATGATGTACAGCAACCCTTTAGAAATGTACTGACTGGAATGTATTATTAACTCTTATGAAACAGTATTTATAAATAGAAATAAGTAAAACTGTTACACACAGGTGTGTGATGTAACTATGACCTCACAGATGTCCCCAAAACTCCAGAGTTGCTCAGGATAAAGAGCGTTTAGAATCCCATGTTGTTTCCTGTTGTTTAAAGTGATACGCTGGGCCATTATACCATGTCACATTACATTGGTTTATAAAGGAACCTTGTGTTTCTGTTCAGTACAATTAACCACTTACAAAATAACAAAAAGCCACCATCTGGAGTTCCTCACCCTAAATTAGTCACACTTAGATCATCAATATTTATTAAAACATTATTTTTAAAGCACGTTCCAGCCACCAATTTTAGAATGATTGCCATTGGACTTTCCTCCTGACCCAAAGTTTTAAAAATCTCCTGATGCTATAAGCTTACTGATGTGCTCTATTAAAATCAAAGGCCACACTTCCAATAGCTCTCCCTGGTAGGGGAGCAGGATGCAGCCCTTCTGATAGTTTCTTTGGGGAGATCTGAGGCTGAAGGCTGCACTCTGCACATTTGTTGTGTCATAGCTTTTACAGCTGGCTTGTAACGTGCAGTCAGGTAACACTTGGTCAGATTACAGAGATGTTTCTCACAGTCCTTGTTCAGCGATTGCTCGATGGCCATGTCATAACAGACACCACCGAAGAGTGTGGCAGTCCAGTATCACATTCCTTGACTATCAGCTAGAGCAGTGGTCCCCAAACTGTGGGGCAGGCTCCACTAGGGGGCACAGAAGAATGTCTGGGGGCTGTGTCAGGGCCTGGGCCAGGCACAGGAGAAAGCAGGTGGGCGTACCACCCAAGCCTGCTATGCCCCAGCTCTACTCTGGCCCTGCCATAGCTCCGCTCCCCACTTCTGGCCACCCTGTGTTCCCAGCTGGGTCACTAGACCCTGGCTCCCAGCTGCAGCTTTGCTCCCAGTCTCCTCCACGGAGCCCAGCCTGGCCACAACTCCACCGTGGCCTGGGGGACCACAGATACATTCTTATTACTGGGGGAAGGAGGATCTAGATCTCACTGAGCTCCAGTATGATTTGGGTCTTCTACATTTATACGCTTCACATGACTGTACATCTTCTCATCATCTCAGCAAATGTCTCAAGATCCATGGACGTGTTATTGTCTCTCTTTGCTACTGTGTAATCAGTCAGTAATTGGGTGAAATCTGTTACATTTTGTGCTGGAAAAATGCTACGTCTCTGAGTAGCTTTTTCCTTGGGTGATTTAAATATCCAAATGCTCTTGGTGTGACTGGGTGCTGTCCATGATGTCTGCCAGAGCATTTTAAACATCAGAAACATTTTATAATTAAGGGTTAGGGGTGTTAGCTGCAAAACCTCATTAAAATAGCAGGCAGAAAAACTTCTCAGATCTATCCTTCCTTCAAATAAAGAAAAAATATTTTGATTTATTACATGGTAGAAAGACACTCATACTGTCGTATGATTACAGACTTTTGGTTTAAAGTCTGCAAAATGAAAAAAAGGGAGGGGGTGCATAAAATATATCACCCACGGCTAAATATTTCTCATTTTTTCCAAAACAGTACTATTTTGAGCACATATTTGTATTGTTATTTGTATTTATACACTAGCTGCCAATTTCGGTCAAAATTAGAGTGTAGGTCATCCAGTTATGTCTCTTTTCAGTGTGGATGTCTGGTAATGTTTAAACATTATGTGATATATAGAAAGAGTGCACCATTTCCAGAATCTACTTATACTCTGGTGTTGACCACAGGATGTGCGCCGAGCGATGCAATTTTTATAGCAGGAGGGTTACTCTAATACATTGATGAGACTCCTTTTTAAATCTGGCTGGTAGACTGCTAGCCTTAGTGAGTGTTGCTGCGCTAGTCACAATCTGGGCGAACCACGGATCTGTAACGCATACATGCAACTACTGCCTGAAAACCCAATGTGAAGTATTTTAAAAGCTAGAAATAGACTTCAAAGAACAGAGAGATTCAGCTGTAGCTAGCAGGGGCTGATCTTAAAAATTTCACATGGCTGCCATACTCCAAATGCTAGAGACAGTATTCGCCAATACAGCATCCACAGTTCACACTCAAAACATGGTATAATATAGTCCGGTTACCTTGGCATGACTCCTACGACAGTCGTGGCCCATTATTTTCATGGTGCATCTGAGCACTTGAACATCATGTGAACAATTGGCAGCCATTTCACTTCTTGGCTGAACGGGGTGTAGCTAGGTGTATGTTTACAGAGGCATGTACAGAGGAGGATGGCTATGACTGAGTTTGTGTCTGACAGCTGACTGGATGTATGTTTGTGAGGGAGGTTTTTGCTGACTGGACGAGAGTCTGAGAGCACTGAATGTGCACTACTGAAACAGACCTTGCATCTGGTGACGGCTGCAAGTACGTGAGCATTTATTGTGATTAACCCTGTTGCAGGCCTCTGCTTGTTTAGGGTGCAATGCATAAGGTTACAACTTCAGTGCAGTGAGGCACATGACCAGACAGTGATTATAGTTAATTGAAGAACTCTGCCAAGAGCCGTCCTGAAACACACACAGCTTGCTACATTACTATATTGTAATGATCAGGGAAATCTATTGCCACTGTGGGCTAGGAGCTGGAGGGGATAGGAGGCAGGAGCTGAGAGTTAGAAGCTTTAAAAGTAGGTACTTATTTTTCATCTGTCCTCCAACATAATTGAGTTTGCAGAAACTAGCTAATGAAATATGCCAGATATCTGATTTTACACTAATTTCTGGGATAACTACTATCATGTTCCTAACCAAAACTAAAACATTTTGCCTATGTCTACACTACAAAAAGTTAAGTTGACTTTGTTAGGTCGACTTAATAAGGTCAACTTTAAATCGACTTAAAGTCGACCGTATTAAGTCGACTTAACAAAGTGGTGTCCATGGATGTGGACTAAGTCCACTTGGTTAAGTTGACCTAATTGCCCTTAGGTCAACTTAACAAAGTGGACTTAAGCATCCACACTGGGCTTAGGTCGACCTAAAGAAGGGTTAGGTCGACCTAAGGAGGCTTAAGTCGACCTAATGGGTGGTTCTTATTAAGTCGGCTTAAGCTTTCATTAAGTCGACTTAAGGAATTTCTTAAGTCGACTTAACGGAAGCCTGGTGTGGATGTGGCTTTATTAAAGTCGACTTAAGCCTCCTTAAGTTGACTTAATTTGTAAGTGTAGACATACCCTTTGTGTCTGTAACAATATAGAGAACTAAATATTTACCAAATTAATCCTTGTTCAGGGATCATCTATATTTTATAGGACAACTGCTATAAAGACTATTATATTAACCTCTCATTCTAATAGACAATGTTGATATGTACTACACCAAGCTAACTGGGTCACTCACCCACATAGGAAAGATGGTGTGATCTCTATTACCGTCACGCATGTTTATTTGTAAATATACAGTCAAGGTTTTTGTTTTGTTTTGTTTGATTCTAAACTTACTCCATTTTGCCTACTTGGGTTAGTCAGGCTCTGGAATGAACCTAGACAGGATACAGGAGAGACAATGCCTCCGTCAATAATACTAGGTTCTCTTCCCACGGCTCTACAGGTCTGCCATGTGATCATGTCACTTCAACTCTTGGCCTGCCCTGAGGAGCTTACAGTTCAAATAGGCAATGTCTCTTAATGAATGTCTGTACAGAACCTAGCACAACAGGGTGCCATTAGTTATGTGCTCCCTCTTGGAATGGCACGGCTCAACCAGCAGTCTACACTCATTCCCTCCTAGTTCTCCTGAAATCTTTTCAGTCACACCCCAGAGTATTTAACCTAGATTCAATTTCTTGGGAATTAATTATAGGGCTTCCCATTCACTTTTGTTCCAAGGCATCAGGTGCCCAGCCCAGTATGCATACAGTGCCTCTGAACATGGGAGCACTCCCAGTGCAGACCTTGACTTCTCTGAAGCGACTTTCCTGTGGCATCCTCCTGCCCTGGTCCCTGGGTTCACAATTCCTTCACCCTGGTTAGGGAATTCCATAGCCCTCTTCTTCATGGATCCATGCAGTGATTCACACAGGCCTCCCCAGTTCTCCAGGATCCAGGTACACTTTAAACATTCCTTTCCCACCCTTAAAATATGGGTTCTTCTATAGCTGGGCCTTTTGTTAGTATGTTAAGTGGATGTTTTCTCCTGGATTAACCATATGCTATTAATCGCCATTACCTTTCCCTCAACAGTAAGCAGCTACACACACAAAAATTACACTTATTTTATAACTAGTTTGGCTCAGAAAATCTGATGCAGAACAACAATCTCTCCAGTCACACTGCCTGACACAGCCCTGCAGGATTTCCCGGACATAGTCAGCTATTCAAAATCTATACATGTACCATCATCACTCCCCAACTGCCACATATTCCCATCATCTTAGCACAAGAACCTACCATGCTCCAAAATACAATCTATTATACACCAGATACAGGCAGAGAAATCATACCGTTGTTAAAATACCTGGCCCTTTTAGGAATGGAAGGGAAGCCTACAAAAAAACATTGCCCTTATGAAATAAAAATAGCTTTCCATGGTATGTCCTTGTACACTCACAACCAAAAGATAAAGTATTTCCATAGTTGACAGCAATATGTATGTTACAGAGTATTTAAACATACCACAAAGTAGTTTTGAAGGAAAATATTTGGAGAACATTTCTGGATATTTTCAGTGACGCAAAACAGCATGTTTTCATAAATTTAAACAACACAAACAAATGCTGTTATGGCAAAAACTAACTAATGAAATATGCCAGATACCTGATTTTACACTAATTGCTGGGATAACTGCTATCATGTTCCTCACCAAAACTAGAACATTTTCTGTCTGTAACAATATCCTTGTTCAGGGCTCATTTGTTATTTAATAGGAAAACTGTTATAAAGACTGTTATATTAACCTCTCATTCTAATAGACAATGTAGATATGTACTACACCAAGCTAACTGCATCACTCATCCACATAGGAAAGATGATGTGATCTCTGTTACCCTCACGTGTCTTTATTCATCAATATATGTTCCTTTTTGTTTTATTTGGTTCTAAGCGTATTCCATTTTGCCTAGCTGGGTTAGCCAGGCTCTTGAATGAACCTAGACAGGATACAGGAGAGACAATGCCCCAGTCAATAATACTAGGTTCTCTTCCCATCTTTTGGCACTCAGATTAGATTGCCGTGACATGTTCTAGCTTGGGCTATACACAGACACCCAAAGAAAAGAACCCTAATGTCAATTGCAGAGAGCTGTTTATGAAGCACATTATCCCTGTGACATAGGGCCTGCACTGTGGGACAGTAGGTTTCCAATAGGTTGGTTTTACACTTATAAAAACCCACATGACTTGGGACCGGGTTACCTCAGAAACTGTGTCTAGGTCACTGCAGGTTTTAAAGGGAATTGGTTATTGGCAGGACATTTCCAGTGAAAGGTCCCGAGCTTTGCAACGACCCCTTCTTCGACCCTCAGTCTGCCAAAGCCAGGATCTCTTACCCTCTGGGGCATACTTTAAATGGTATTTTTCACCCAGTGTTTTGTGGAGCATGGGGTGAAGGTGGACATGGTGTTTATGTCTGCTAGGTCGAGTTTTTACTAGCTGGTGTGTATTTATTCATTAGTAGGGTTGGAGAGAAGAAAGAGGGTGCATTTACATTATGAGATCATGAAATTAAACTATGTAAAGGCCACCAGGGCAAGAAATGGACACTCACGCATTTATAGACTGAAAGAAAAAACACTAATACATTATTGCCATGATTACTGGGTCTTATTCCTGAGCTTCCTTTGAGGAACCTGCAGTGACTTGTCTCCCAACACAAACCTTCCCTTAGTCACACATCAGAAACACTACCAGAAAGAATGGGATTCCCCACATGATCTCACATTAATTATCCACAGAAAGGTGTATGAGAAACACCTCCACATCTTTCGACTCATGCTTTTTGTTACCACGGTTAGGCATTTTGGTTTCAAGTGTACGGAATGACATTGCATGCCTAGAATTCATTACTCAACCTGCACTACGTATCATGTTATATAATGCCTTCAGCTAGCTCCGGGGTATCTTACAGGAGTGCTTCCCAGATGGTCGATGGAACATGTGTCATCCATGAGGCAGTTACTGGCCCCCTCCATGATGAGCTGGCTAGTCCCAAAGGCCCAATTTTTTAAAAGGTCCTTCATTCCCTAAAGACACAGATAGATGCACAATGGGATTACAAATACACCTAACTCCTGTTAAAAATCAGTGTGAACCATCATCACCTGTGGGTGGAGGAAGACCACTGCACTACTGTGAATGAGAAGGTTCGTGAGACGATCCCTATTAAGAGGAGGCCCCATTCTATGAAAACATTTGGGAAGCCTGGCATTACTGAATTAAAAACTCTATATCTATGGGACCAATTCACTTTATTTAGCTGTAAAATACCAGCTCTGATGTGAGAAGCAGCTCCCATTCTGATAGTGCCAGCCACATTAATTTTGGACCAATATATGAACATTGCTTTATCCAGCTGAAGCGGGACGGGAATTTGGAAGATAGGAGAGAGAAGGCAACTAATCAAAATGGAATTGGCCCTGCATTCTTACAGAAGGACAAAAAGCTCTTTAATGACCATGAAGACTCAGTTTTCCATCCCACAGGATGGCATAAAGCACTGCGCTGAGACATTTTTACCATACTGATTCACATAGAAACATGCCATCTATTGCACTACCATTTCTTGCTACACCTGTTTTTATCCTGTCTGTCTCATCCAACAACTCCACTGACCGAGTCTCAACTTGATTATGTAATAAAATCTGATGAAATCACAGCCAGGGGCTTGTCAACACACATGATGTCTCAGTATCTACTATCAGAAACACACGTATTAAGATTTTCAGAGAGGGGCCGTAAACCTGCTGATTATGGCGGCTGTAAGTGGAGCTAATCTGGTCTGTCATTTAAATAGAGAAGAGAGAGGACGGAAAACAGTAGCACACAAAGATGAAGTTCCCAAGGTCACACAAGTCTATGGCAGAGCCATAAAGAGAATTCTGTACTCCTGTCTCGCAGTGTAGTGTCCTACCCACTAGACCACACTATCTCTGTTAGATGTTGTCCTATATATTCAAAATGGCCAAAAATTGAATCTCCAGCCATGGGAAATTCCAAGATTATGAAGTTTTGTTTCATCCCAAACCAGGACAAAAAAATAGAAATCTATCTAAAGCAAACAAAAACCCCCAAGACGGACACTTCCTCTAAGCTTCCCAGTACCATTTGCATTGTGACTACTTAGACTGTAAGGTCTTTGAGGCAGCTGCTTCCCCTGTGTCTTGTACAGCACCAGACAAACAGTCATCACTAACTGAGCAATAATAGTAGTTTCGAGGCAGCTCGTCTTAGTTCAACAGGTGCTGGAATTGGGGTGCGGCCACACCTCATACATGCAGTAGTAACAACTTAAATACATGGTTTCTTCCTTCATCGCTCCCACTAGAAAACTGTTACAGCATTGCTACTTGGTCCCCCAAAATCACAGCAGAAGTCTAGGAGCTAATAATGGCTAGTAAAAATCAGATGCTAGTTAGGACCCGAATCGAGCCTGGGGAAGCCTACCTTTTGTTTATTCGTTATTGGTATAGCAAGGCAGAACCATTAGCTTTGTAAGATTTTAAAAGCCCAGTCAATTTTTTTAACATGAAAGTCTATCCTAGAACAGACGTATCATGGTAACGTCTCTGCTTCCTTTCTACTTAGCTCCACTTTTTGCTATGTAAAAGGATTACCTAGCAGTCTGTAACATTAGTAAGATTGCCAATGTTCTGCTTTACAATACGCTTCGATGACACAGCTGCAGGTGGGAATCTGCTAGATACATAACTCCTCATCTGTTTGCCTGGTATACCAATTGGTATACTAATTTGTACATGTACCCCCATTACAATTGTACATCTGATGATAAACAAGATTTTACCATGAGACATTTAGTGGAATATTTAACAGTACAGAGTTTAACTTTCTAAAGTGTGCAAGAGACACAGCAGCCCGCAAACCTTTGTCTTCCAGGCTATGTCTACACTAGAAAAGTTAAGTCGACTTTATGTCAACTTAAAGTCCACCATATTAAGCCGATTTAACAGTCAACTTAACCTTTCTAGTGTAGACGTAGCCCCTTGTCGACCTTATTAAGTCAACTTAACGCTTTAAGTTGACTTAATAAGGTCGATTTAGGTGCTAATCCCCATCCACACTGGCTTTAAGTTGATTTAAGGAGTCGATTTAAGGCTTAAGTTGACCTAAAATGAGGTGTTATTAAGTCGACTTAAGCTTTCCTTAAGTTGACTTAAGGAAGTGTTTAAGTCAACTTAATAAAACCCAAGTGTGGACGTGGCTTTGTTTAGGTCGACTTAAGTTGACCTAACTTGCCAGTGTAGACGCACCCACCATACTTTTCCAATGATACTTTTGAAATTTTTAGCATCAGTCATGAAGTAGGCATCTGAAAATAATGGTTTTTCCACACGAGGACCAAAGTTCACCATTTTTACAACCAATGCAAAAATATCAGTTTTGTAATCAACAAATAGTATTTATTAAAAACAAACATTTTCCATTGCAAATTTTATTTCTTTCAAAATTTTCCAGTTTGACTTTGAAAAACCTCCAACTGAATTTTTTTTCATTTTGCACTGAAAAAGAGAAAATTGCCATTGAACATTTTGCTAATGAAAGATTAGTAAAAACAACCACTACATTTTTGGTTTGGGGGTCACTTCTTTAAGATTCCAGCCACCTACAACCTTGGTATTATTTAAACATTGTACTGCAAATATGTCTTTAAACAGGATCCATACACCTGAAAGTGGGAGAAACCATTCCATAAGAATGTGGAAAATGAACTAGTGCTTCAGCAAAGTGCAGAGTGAAGTTTATTTGTATGATAAATGCCAGTGTTTGATAAAACTAGCATGGGAGGGTTCTTTTTCCATGAGATCTATAAACCCGATTTGTTTCCCTCAGAAGAAATAGTAAACAAAACTAATTGATAAAAAAATATTTATCTAGCCCTTTTACCTTGCAGAAAGGGCCTTTCAAAATCCCAGACACGACCATGGGTGAATTGTGGGGCCAGAGCTGAGGAAGACAGTCACAGGCTCTCAGCATCACAGACCAGGATATGGACTGTCAGACCCAACTTGCTTAAGTCGACTTAATTTACTCTGCGTCTACACTACTGTTTCCTTAAATTGAGTTAAGCAAGTTGCTTAAGTTGACTTAAGGAAAATAAAGTCAGCTTAATGAAAATTAAGTTGATTTTATTAAACCTCCTTTTAGTTCAACTTAAGGCTTAAGTCGAATTTTTAAAGTCTACCTGGAGTAGACCTAAGTCGACTTAGGGCTACTCCAAGACTCCCTCACTGCCCTCCCTGCCAGCGGGGGGAGGGGGGGAGGTGGCACAGGGGGAGCCTGGCATGCCCACCCTGCCCCTATGCCCTATACCCTGGTGTAATGGGGCAAAGGCTGAGCCCCCTTGCACTGGGCAAGGGGTGCCTCCCCTGGCACCATGGACCTGCCCAAGGTCCCCCTACCCCCTAGAAGTCGACCTAGGCATCCAGTGTGGACGCTCTAGGTCGACTTTGTAAGTTCCCCCCTAAGTCGACTTTAAATTTAGGTGTAGACGCACTAAGTCGACTTAACTAAGTCGACTTAGTTAAAGTCGACCTAAATTTACAAGTGTAGACATAGCCAGAGTGAGGCAGGAACAAGCTAGACCAAGTCTGGGAACAAAACAGACGCAGGAGAGGTCACAACTTCAGGAAAGTGAGTTGAGCAGCCGCTGATTAAGTGCGACTGCAGGGCTTGAGCACAGTCATGACAACAGCTCTCAGGCCATCTTGCCACTTACAGGCTGCGGCTGCAATTAGCTGGCTGATCCCAGGCCCAGCTACTGGCCCTCGTTCCTGACACTAATGACACCCGTGCAAACCTGGGTGTAGAGAACACGCTGAGGACTAGGGCAGTGGTGGGAAGGGCCTTCTCCTGAGTGGAATCACAGCACTGCAGCTGTTATGGACAGGGCCACCACATGCTATAGTGTAGCATGCTACAGTGACTGAAATAGTAAAACAAACCAGGAGTCCTGGGGCACTTTTAAAGACTAACACATTTATTTATCACATGAGCTTTCGTGGGAGAAAATCCCACTTCGTCAGGTGCTTCAAAGTGGGACTTTGATGATCAACTCTCAGCTTAGACAGACAAGTCATGCTATCGGAATGGATGATGATACATCCCCGTAAAAGTCCTGTATGGTGAGCTGAAACTCAGAAAACACAAGAAGGGGAGTCAATATAAACGCCTCGAAAACCTCCCCTTAAGCAGAATCTCAACTCATGCAGCGTAAGGACTGGTAACTTCAAAGACACAGCCAAGGACAGATTTGAATGGAAGGCAACTATCAATGGAGATTTAATACTTGGGGAAAGAAAAATGTGAAAAACTCATTGAAAGAAAGGCCAAGCATCATACCAAATGTTCAATGGCAGCCTACACATTCCCATGGGATATCTGCTCTTGACCTTGCTCTTTGTCGATTGGACACACCCAAAAGAATACACAATGCGCTGGAATGTCACCATCCGATACAAGAGACAGCCATGCTAATCAGTGCTAGTTCAAACGGATTTTTGACAGAGAATGTGTTGAACAAGATGGGTACAAATTGAATAGCAGAAGCCAATGGAGGGAAGCCAATGATGAAATCTAGCCAGGCTGAAGAAAGAAGATTGGTAAAGTATAGGAGAGCAGGTGAATTACAAAAGCAAAGAAATAGCTTCATCTTGTATAGGAAAGATGTATGCTGATGCTCTGGAGGGGCCAGGAAGGAATTTCTCTCTGGCTTCTCTTATAGAAGGTATTGCATAATTATCACATTCATTATGGGCTATTTTGCATTCCTCCGAAGCGTATTGGGCACCAATGCACAAAAGAGACCAGGCTAGAAGAACCAAAGGTCTGGCCATTTGGCTAGAATGGATGTGGATAGCGTATTGATCCAAGGACAGGCGGCATTTGGGGTGGGCGAAACAGGCGGCCGCCTAGGGCCCCAAGTAGTGAGGGGCCCCTTCACCTTCCGCAAAAGCTGCATCTGCCTCCTGTCCTGTGCTGCGGAAGACATGGCGGGCAGTGGGGGCCAGCAGCGGGGGAAGGAGGGGTGGGGTAGGGGTATCCCTGTGGGAGGATGGGGCCCAGGGCCAATCAGCATGGGGGGAGGCAGGGTGGGCTGGCCCAGAGGCCCCACCCCCGGGCTGGCTGCTCCGTCCTCGGGCCCAGCTCTGCACTCTGCACTTCCGCCCCTGGGGAGGCTTTTTGAGGTTTTCAGGGCCCCTGGCATGGCACCAGGGCCACAGGGGAAGGCTTCAGGGCCCCCAGTGGGATGCCGGGGCCACAGTGGTGGCCAGGGCTGGCACCAGGGAGCCCTATGGGGGCCCTGCAATGGGCCTTTGCCTAGGGCCCCAGATAGGCTAAGGCCGCCTCTGATTAGAAGCAGGACCTTTTGGAGAAAAAAAAAAAGAGTCCGAAAATGTAAATCAATTAATAAAAGTGGGATATTTTAGTCAGAATTTAAATTTTGTGGAAGGCTGTCATGTATACAACGAAGAAAGCTGGCAGTAAGATTCAAAAGGACTTGGATAGATTTGGGATGGAGGTAGATAAGTGGCGTTTTCTATAGGTCATAATGGGCCAGAGCATTTGGCACACAGCTCATAACCATGTAATATATCAATAAAAGTACTGTATGAAGCTTTCAAAGTACTGACTTCTCTACCATTTTAAAGGTGCTATATACAGATCATATTTATTATTATTTGCATTACCTTAGGGCCTAAAAACTCTGTCCATGAATTAGGATACCAGTGTGCAAGGTGCTGTATGAATATACAATTGCTCCCCTCTGCCCCAACAAGTCCTGCGTCATATTCCTAATTCTAACCCTTTCTGGTCATCTTTTCATTACAAAAAACAAAAAAACAAAAAACAGGTTTCAAAGATCTAGGTTATTCACAATAAGCAGAGACAGTCTTTTTTCTGAACTATTGAAACTTATTTCTAGAGAAAGAATAAGGACAGATGTTCCTAAGCTATTTAAGAATTAATCACATTGAACAAGGAAGCATAGATGGATATTAATAAAGGATAAGCCTCTAAGATGACTGAGATAGATCATCAGATAGAGTGATAACACATCAAATCAACTGTCATACCATGCAACAGGAGCAATTAATATAAATTAGAAACAGAAGTAATATCAATCATGGCGTCTAACAGGTGATTTATGGAGAAGATCTACCTGTAGGGTTTTTTTGAACTCTTCAGATGTGTCTATATTTTTAATTCATTTAAGTTTCTAATGTAAACTTGAGAAATGTCGAGAACTTGTGGACATCCCTTGTTCTTCAAGTAGCACTTCTTCCCTCCATCCTTATAATGCTGCAAGTTTGTAATAGCTGCTTTGGGATTTCCTGGAAGTCTCCAGGGAAACAAAAACAAAACAAACACAAATTATTAGTTTTTGCTTGAATGATGGTCAGTTGAAGCAATGTATTACGAAAGACAGAACCACGGCTAAAGTAGATGATTTTTACTTTTGCAGTCACAAATAAGTACTCAGACCAAAGTCACTAGCATTTGTGTCTGCAATTACCCGTGCAGAACTGTGCTTACAAAATAGATCCTGATTCCTGCAAAGACGTACGGATCTACTTATTAGCACACCAAGAGTTCCACTGAGTTCATGCCACGTGCTTAACGTTAAGTGCACATATAAACAGTGGCAGGATTAGGGCCACAGAAGAGGCATTTCAAAATCAGGCCCTAAATATTTTAACGTAATGCAGTATTTGGAAAAATCTGGTTTTAGTCATCTTCCAAAGACACTTACTTTATTTTAATTAGAAGCTCTGATACATATATATCCCTCAGAGGGATATCACACCTCACAGGGATTCGAAAACAAAGAAAAAACGAAAACTGCTGTCTTTGGATGTTTAATCCCTTCGTTAAAACCTACGCTCCACAAGAAAGACTAGAGAATAGCCCCTTATTACAGAATACACACATCTCAACTGGAGAGACAGCTCCCTCCCCCACACCATTATTCAAATGATGTAAACAGATTTAATTTCGAAGCCATTAAGTGTTATTTGTCTAAGTGATGTGAGAGACCCTGTGTAATAAAAACTGCGTTGCTTCTGAGAAATTCCATGCCAATGGCATTTATTTTGTGATCTGGTATCTATTGTTAAATATGTGTAGATTTTCATTTCCATCCACTCTACTGTGGTCCACTCCCCTCTGGCCTTCCTTATTCTCACTTTTCCTCCCACAAAAATCCCATAATATATTAGTCAAATTCCGAAGGGGTAGCCGTGTTAGTCTATTGTAGAAAGACTGTTTTGTTTGTTTCTTCTAAAAAAATATTTCCAATTTACAAAACAGCTGCCAATTAGCCAAACCTTAATTTTGTAAATTTATTTAGGAAAAAAATTAACATGAGCAAATGAGAATACTTCAGTGTTACAACAGAGTATATAAATGTCTAGTAATTGTCAAATAATTTGATCTTTAAATACAAAATAACCACATGAACACCTAATATACAGGTTTCATCTGAATACATATTTATTAGATAAATATTAGGTTGTCACATCATCTAACTACATACAGTTTTGCAAGACTAAAAATCACAATTATTTTTTCTGACCAATTTAAAGTATGAAATGATTGCATTGTACTGTACATACGATGTACAAACAAAGACAATGGCCATTTTTGCATGTTTCTTCAGATTGTACTTTTTTTTTTTAAATTCTCCTCTGATCATGATATCAAAAATTGTACAAAGTAGGAATTTGGTTACAATTTTTTTTAAATCCCCTTATTTTCTTCATTATTTCTGTAGCACCCTAAAAATACACAGGTGATAGACTAATACACTTAAGCTAATTATTACATGTAGGTAAAACAAAACAAAAGTTTCTTTCCACAAAGGGGCAGAGTATATTACAGAGGTGAAAGTGAAACAAATGCTGAGACTTCACAAACGCTAACAAACAGGATTCATTTTCCACATAAGATGGAGCTTCAAGCTTTTTTTGCCTGCAAAATAAAAAGAATGCACATTCCAAGGAAAATGAATGCGTTTCTGTTAACATGTCTCTATTCGCCATTTACATATGTACAGATGTCCCTTGAGTCTCCACTGCAGACATGGGTGTGTATCTGTCAGTCCTATAATAATGTGTTGGCAGCATAGCCGTAGATCTCTGTGGGTTCTTTCCCAGATGAGCTTCCACAGGGAAACAATTTTTTTTTAAAGCAAAAAAACATTTTAAAACACTACTGGGCATTTGATATAAAAATTAAGCTTGAAAGGAAAATAACAGTGATTATTCTATTTAGAGGGGTTTCCCTTACATTATGGGCAGTGAACAGATTAAAAATTATCCACATTTTCATGTAGAAGCTTTTACATACTGAATCCATTGTACAGTACTTGACATCAGTTGACGAAGAGTCTTGAAACTGTCTCAGATTTTTGACAGGTTGGTAATGGCTAAAAATCACAGTGTCACTTCCGCTTAGGAACCAAGTGCCCGTGTAGGCTTAAAATTTGCAGCTGTTAAAATGTCCACTGAATTCACTGTTATTGATGTACAAAGTAGAAAACCACATTGCCATTCTCTGTGACTTCTTCCTCTTTATAGTTCCCAATGAGTACGTCTACACGGTACAGTTGGAGGACTACCAATTAACAATAGATCAATCCTGAACACATCTGGTTTGATATGCTCATGTTCACTTTAACAGACGAATCATTTCAGGTGACTAATTTAGTCAGCTGCTCCAGCAACAACAGGGTAGAGCAACTAAAAAAAATCAATAACAGAATCAATTACAGAATCCCAGCAACCAATTCCAACTCAGAGTGAGAAGTGTTCTTTATTCCAAGATCTAGGACTAAAAAAAATCCCAAATACCTAAAGGCAATACAAAGTCAGTTTATCGTTATCTGCCCATGCAAACGACTTCAACACCTATATAAATGAGGCAGCAAAAATACGGGGGGAAAACTACTACAGTAAAACTGGCTACAAAACATACTGATAATTGAAGAATGGTATTTCCTACCAATTGTGTGAGAGTGGCACCACACCACAACATGTCACCATGTATTATATCAAGATATCATTAACGTTCTGGAGAAATCCTCTACAGGTGGTCAAGGACCGTTCTAAGCAGAATCACACATGCTGTACTGTCTCCCTCTCCCCGCCCCCCAATACCCTTAAGTGTTACAGAGCTCCAGTGTCAAGGGCTGAAGCACCAGAAGAATGATATAAATATTGTACCTTATATATTTGCTGCTTGCTTTAGTGTATGTTTACTTGTTCTCAGGGCTGGCTCTAGAGGTTCTGCTGATTTAGGCAAAATATCCGCCACTAACTGGCCCATAGTCAATGAAGATTATTTTTTGCCCCAGGAAATCATCTATTATTCAGTTTGCATGAAAGAGTTGGACCCCGATTGCCCAGGTACTGCCTGGTGTATCAATTCATTTGAAAAATGGATATGAAGGTTGCGTTAATTTATGAAAGAAAAAAATGCTCCCTTATTCTGTTAAAGAACCCTACTTTGGGGGGAAGGAAGAGGGAGGGAGGGGGAAGGACCCATTTTCCCTCCCGGACAAGGTATTTAAAAACACCAGCAAAAGGATAACCAGATGATGAAAGTGTTGAATGTTATCAAAGACAATACTAAAATATTCACAAAGATATTTACAATAGCAATTCTTAAAATAATTGATTTTGCATAATGAACAGCATCTTTTAAAAAAAGCAAAACCGGAAAAATATAAGCGTGGGAACACCTCTACATAAAATGTTTGACCGATTCAATACGCCTATTGGAAAATAAAAGAACTAAACCGCCATTTCCTTTAATATCTACAGCAAGGTGCTGCGAACTAGCATATATATATATCATGACGCATGTACAGCAGTGGTGGGAAATGTTAACAAAAATACGCGAAGACTTTACAAATATGACTTTGGTGAGTAAAGCAAATCCAGAATTATGAGCACAAGTCATGCGATTTACAGCATTGCAAACTAAATGGGAAGGGGGGGGGGGGATGATTCCATATTCAAACAGCCAAAAATAAGTCCTAACATCTGGCACTTCCGTTCAAACGTATTGTTCAGAACGACTAAGGGACGATTTGATGGGGTGCGGTCAAATTTGCTTTAGTAACAAAAAGCAAGAACTGTACAGTGGGCAAACGCTGAAATGTCGCACCACGAGGGCAAAGTTGGCACACATGCAATTTTTACAGAGCTACTGTACATAATTTATGAGAGAGAAAGCACAAAAATGGGCCCAGAAGCAAGAGGAAGCTCATGCAGGAGAAACCACCACATGAGAAGCACAGATCTCAGGGCCAAGAGAGTGAGCCTGACAGCAGGGTCTGTTGAGGGTAGCAGCAACCTACCAACAATGACTTCTTCTGCCCATGACCAGCTTTCTTGAAAAACAAAACATCCTGGCTACTGAAGAGTTAAAAAAAACAGGGTGGGAGGGAAAAGGCTTAATTACCTGTAACAGTCTTGGAAACTAAACACAAAGCAAAACGAAAGAGAAGCTCTATCATGTCTATCCAATTTCAACACTCCTTTCAAGTTGATTTCTTTTCAAAATGCCAGAATGATGTTCCTTCCCACCCAGCAGTGTGTACTCTTCCCTGCCTTCACCCAGCCTGTCCCGCTCTGTATTGTGTAGTAGAGAGGATCTAGCCACACAGAGCACACCAAAGGCTCTGGGTGACGAAGAATCTTTTACACTCCCTTCCTGCTCTTTTTCTGCTTTGTACAGATACATGGGAAAAAATGATCATCTCAACAATTGCATGACAACACAGTCACAAATGGTAGTGATTGGAAACTAAAACCATCCAAAAAAAATTAAAAAGTTAAAGCATTGTTTCCAAGCCTGTGTGTTAAGCCGTGGGATCCCTTGCAAACAGCTCGTGCGCATTTCTATGCTTTATAAACCTAAACACACACTCTCTGCGGCCTGGAGATTCTCAGAACTCCTCTTCCGAAGACGAAACCTTAGCTACACAGATGTCTCCCCTTTGATGTATTTCTTCCCGACTTTTATTGTATTATTTGTGCTTTTTGGTGTTTTACACGTTGGTTTGTTTTCCTTTGTGTGTGTGACCAACACAATCTGTCCGACGCAGATCTCCAGTTGAGGGGGGAAGGAGGGAAAGCAGAGGAAGGTTACAAAAAAACAGAAAAATTCATTGGAAGGACATTCTGAAACCGGTCAACAGGGCAATGCCACTCTTTGGCCTTTTGTTTCCTTGCCAAGATCAGGTCTTGCCAGCATACTTCGCATTATGTGTATCACAAAACTCTCTCTCTCTAGGATTAACAAGGAATGGGGCTTCTGTTAGCTGCATTATTGTCTATGTTTCGTTGTGACAGGGAGCGGCAGTCTAGGCGATCACCGCATTTCTTTCTTTTTGTTTTTTCCCTCTGTCACTTTCAGTCAGTGAAGCTGACGAAACCAGTTCTGAGATGAAGAAAGCAGGGAGTGCACCATTCGATCGAGTCGTGAGTCTGTTGGTTTTTCTGTGGAAAGGGAGTGTGACGATTCCTCTTTGTGCAGTTACACACGTGGACAAGTGAGGGAGTGGGAAAAATACACAGGGTGTCAGTTGTTCTCAAAGAGAGAGAGAAGGTCATCATTGCTATTGCTTGGCAAGTCGGGAGGATCCAGGTACGAAAGCAGCTCATCTGGATTTGTGAGTTCTGGAAGCAGCTACAAAATATAAAGTTAAAAGGAAAATTAAAGGTAATAGAAGGAGACTGGTAGAACGAAGGATTGAAAACGGCACCTACCTGGAAAGTGGCTGTAATGTATTTACATCAGAAGAAATCCAAAGCATAAACAAGACAAATTAAAATGGTGCAGCATCAAGATTTTATGACCTCTTCACAAAGGATAAGGCTAGAAGAAACCCTGTAATTGTCTAGTCTGAACTCTTGCCTGGGAAAGTTTTGGTATAGCTATCCCCGCATTGTGGCAATTACAGTCTCTAGGCTAACATCCCTAATATGAATCCCTTATGTGCAAAACAAAGTGAGTTTATTCCCTGGGTTACCGTTTATTCCCTGGGTGCTGGTGATTTTTACAAAGGCCCTCCTTGCCCATGTATATGACTTTCTGATTGGGTGGACTCATAGAAGTTATATGCAATTATATACTCTAAATATCCTATACATTTGAACAACAATTATCTTTCAGACTTTTAAGTGGGCAAAGTAGGATTATGTAAATCTGCTCAAAAAGATGAATTGGCAGCTCAGAGGCACTATACCTCTGTCGGACAGCAGAGAGCACTCACTATTCACTACAGTTTTTGAAGAGTAACTGCAGAAATATTTTGAGATCTATTCCCACTGACATAATGTTTCAAACAGGGAAAAATTTCTTCTTCAAAATTGCATTCAGATCCCTTTTTGGCCTGACATATATACAAAAATCCTAATTATTCAGTTTCACAACCAGTGACATTTTACAGTGTTCCTAATGTTTCTTGGTAAAAAGTAAAAATCATAAATTTCAATTGTGGCAGTGAAAAAAAGTATGAAATAAGCATTTTTTATATTTAAGGTTCTTTTACTGCCAAGATAAAAAAAAATGGATTACTTCAACAAATGGAGCAGTAGCTCTGATGCATACCTGTAGTTGCTATGCATTTATCAGATGCTTCAAAACGAAAAGACTTTAATATATTACTCTCTGTATATTAATATTGCACTAATATATTTTTAGTATTCTTATGCAAATACAATTTTCATTCCCTAACTTGAAATGGGTAAATTTATATTTCAATATTTGAAAATGAAATGTAAGCTAAGTTTTATGAGAAACACAAAGGGTACATCCACACTGGAACCTTAGGCCGACTTAAGGAGTGTTAAGTCGACTTAAAGAACCTTGCACCCACATTGGGCACTTATTAAATCGACTTAATAACACCACCTCTGAAGGTAAACTTAAGGCTTAAGTCGATCTTATTAAGTTGATTTAAGCCAACACAGACAGGCAAAAGCCCTTAAGTCGACCTAATTGACCCCAATATTCATTTGCTAATTAATTGATTTACTAATTAAACTAAATTACAAATTAATTAATTACATAATTAACTATGGGTCAGGCTGGAGAGAAGAAAAAGAGCTGCAGCCATTGGGCTGGGGATACCTGTAGCTGGGGAGAAGGGGAAAGCCATGGCTGGGGAGATCGGCCTTGGCTTTCCCCGTCTCCTCAGCCGCGGCTGTCCCCAGCTCAATCACCCTGGCCGTGGCTCTCCCCTTCTCCTCAGCCCGATCTCCCCGGCTGAGGTTTTCCCCTTCTCCCCAGTCCGATCTGCCCACCTGAGGTTTTCCCCTTCTCCCCAGCCCAATCGCCCCGGCCACGGCTCTCCCCAGCCTGATGGCTGCAGCTCTTCTTCTTCCCTCCAGCCTGACCCATAGTAAATTAATAAAACTACAATATTTCATTTTAACATTTTTATTAAAGTTCAAACGAAGACAACAATTATGCATTTCTTTTGACTTAAGGTACTTGGGCCTGCTGATGCTTCCAGCGCCAAAAAACTGTTGCCCATGAGGCACCGTGCCTCCCAAATTGCCGCTCAACAAGAACGATATCTTGCTCAGCTGCGTCATCAGCTTAGAGGGAACAATTGGCCCCCCTCCCAGAGCTCCTGGACACTCCTCTGTCCACCTAGCACCTGCCAGTGTGGATGCAAGCAGTCGACTGGAGTTTTCAGTGTGGACGCTCTAAGTCGACTTAACAAGGTCGACTTTAAGAAGGCTTAATGTCGACCTTGTCAAGACGACCTAACGGAGCCTCCAGTGTAGACATACCCAAAGATTGTACTTGTCTTATCTGCTTTTAAAAATATGATTGCAATGATTACAAGAGTTGCGTCTCACAAAGGAAATAACTGTTATTGTTCTTAAAATATCTACCGTATATTGAGGAATATGCATTAAACATAAGAAAAGCGCTGTCACCACAAAGACTACTGGCCAATGACACACCTATCCATAGTTTAGTATAATTTGTATAACAATTCTCTACAGAGGACTCCGTTCAGGATTGTGGCACCAGTGTGCAAGGTGTTGTACAGAGTAAAAGAAGGCCCCTGCTCTCAAGACCTTACAATTAATTAATGTTAATAATTAACAATGTTGCTGAAGCTCACTGGATGCCTTTTTTGGAGGCGTGGATAGATTTAAAAACTCTCTCACTACTATCCCTCAACTGATACTTTTCTAAGTTTGGGAGTGCATTTAAAATAAAGAAGCACTTGAAAAAGATGAGGGAGTCATTAGAATGTGGCTGAAACCAGGCAGTTATACCTACGTGGCTCACAGTGAATTATTGTGTAAACCTAATCTCTGATTAGTTATTTGTGCCTGTTATTATGTATCTTGGCACATTGTCAAAAGCTTGAAGCTTGTCAAAAGCTTGAAAAATGAAAGAGACTTCTGAAAATTAGGTTGTCTTGAATTGCTGCACAAGCTCAAGAACCGATGAATATCTATATCTGGATAATATAGATCTTTGTACAGAAGAGAAGTTCTCATACACTGGGAATCACCGTACTGAGCCACACAGAAGCAGACTGCTCTGCCCAACATGAGTACTCAACACTAGGTTAATAGCCATTATGTATTTTGGAGTTAGCTTTCAGCTCACTGATAACAAACACTGCATGGCGTTTTTATCCAATCATTACTTCGTAATATGTTCACTAAAGGCTAAAGCCATCAAAAATGTTTCTCTCAATGAGTTTTCACCCATGTTTCAAAGAACACCGACAGCACTTTCTGCAGTTCTTGTCTCATTATCTACAGAAAGCAATTTCAGGGCCCCTTTAAGAACCTGACATGATTTTTTGTGTGATAACCATCTTTATCTATCCAGATTTTTTGACTCTGATCATCCCCCAAGAACGAGTGCCTAGGGCCTACACCAAAGGATCGTTCTTTGTTACCTAAACATTTGTACGAGAAGGAGCTCCGAGAAGGAGCCTTGTTGTTCGTGTGACCCACTAATACTATTTGAATGTGGTCTTTAATGACTTTGTTCAGCAGCTGCCCCTCAAGATGCATCCCCCAACGGCTTCAATGTGAGCTTGCTATGAGGACCGGCAGCAGAATCTGGCTCACCATTAGAAACTGACCCACCCAGAACTTTCATAGTTGATAAAGGAGGAATGACCAAAATCACAGGGTCATCCAGTCTTCCCTACTTTCACCCCGCCTTCTTTTGTACGGCTACTTAAAGACACAGTGCTGTTCTACGACAGAGAACGTTTAAAAGCACGTGAGCAATAAATACATGGGTAAGTGTGCAGCACAACAGCAAGCCCTTCTTTAAAAGTTAGACTCACACCATCAATTGAACTCACAATGAAGACTGAAAATACAAGGACAGGGAGCAAGGCACTCAAAACACAACACAACCCTAGCATTGAGACATGCACGTTTGAAGAAGTGCTTGGCTGACCAGACTAGTTTCTGGAGACAGAGCTCTGTAACCTCATCTGAAACAGGATTACGATTTGCCTTAGAACTGGATATGGCAATAATTCAGGAGTCAGTCATGAGCTGCCTTAAGCAACGAAACAGGGGAGTCAAGGGACAAAAGGCATTCTCTTCGCTTGCTCCCCTGCAGCGGCTGCCATAAGGGCTGGTCAGCGCATGGGCTATGTCTACACTTGCAAGTTAGGTCGACTTAAGGAGGCTTAAATCGACCTAACTTAGTCCCCATCCACACCAGGCTTCCATTAAGTCGACTTAAGAAATTCCTTAAGTTGACTTAATGAAAGCTTAAGTCGACTTAATAAGACCTGCCAGGTAGGTCGACCTAACCCTCCTTAGGTCAACCTAAGCACAGTGTGGACGCTTAAGTCCACTTTGCTAAGTGGACCTAAAGGCAGTTAGGTTGACTTAAAGTGGACTACGTCAACGTCCATGGAAATCACTTTGTTAAGTCGACTTAATAAGGTCGACTAAGTCAACTTCACTTTTTGTAGTGTAGACATAGCCATGGTGAGGCAAGAGCCCCCCTGCAGGGCAGCTACTGCCCAGGTGTGTGGAGAGTGGGTAGAGACAAGTTTCCACCTGGACCAGTTAGCATGGAGAGGGATGATAAAGGGTACCAGGTTGGGGCAGATTACTACACCCTAGGAGCCAGGGAGAAGCAGGCTCTGAACTACGACTTTCTCGGTTCCAGTTCAGTACAGGGTCTGCCCCTGAGGCAATGCAGCTATGACCTGCCCTTTACGCCAGGCTTCAGGTGACCAAGGCTCACCAGTCCAAAGAAGAAAAACCAATCAGTCTGTTCCTCTGAGGATAGTTCCCCCCCCATGAAAGCACCCTCCCTGGAAAGAAGCCGTGTCTTGCATGCCATGCAGCTGCGTCTCAGCAAGCTAAGAGTTCCTGTCATCTCAGCTTCAGTGATTAAGTCCATGTAACCATGCATGAAACAATGACATGGGCAGTGAAAGCGGTTTCCCCATCCCTCTCCCGGCCCTCCCTCGCCATCTCTCAGAAATGAAGGCAGATGATAGTATGACACAAACTTACATCCAGTGAGGGCTCCGGCATGTCAGATGCTCCCTGTCCACCGGCCTGACCTTCTAAGGCTGAAGAGGGATTAAAGGTCAGGTCACTGTGTGGATGGTTGCTAGAAGCGGCCTGTGGCGGCTGCCGGGACTGCTGGGTAGGAGGACCACTGTGATGTAATGGCTGCCCTGACTGGCTGCTGGGGTGAGGTACGTGCAAACCTTGCTGCATGGAACTATGGGATTGATCAGTGCTGCCAGGATGAGGGATCTGCGGAGGAGGAAAAAAGCAGGAGAAGAAAGTGAGGCCACAAGGTACAGTGCTCGAGGTGTTTGCAGAAAATGAAATTCCTCACTGGAATGTTAAAACAAAAACAAACCAAAAAAGCCATCAGAAAAGAGAATCCCATATCCCCGTATCAGAGGAATTTTGTCTCTTTAAAGGTTTTCTGCAAAGTTGGTGGGGGAAACACTGGATTTATGCCATTTATTTGCTTCACGATGGGTGAATGGAGTCTTAACAGTGAGAAAAGAGCGGAATAGGAAGGGCCTGCTTATTTCTTTGCATTAACAGTGCAGGTATGGTTGGCTCTGTTTTCCCTGGAAGGGTCTGTGGATGACTGAAGAAACAGGAGGATGGTGACATCAAAGAAGCTAATCAAGGGAAATCTGATTAATTGAGACGACAAGGGATCTTCATTAAGTCTTGTTTTGTTAACACGACAATTTTAGCACTATTCTGGTTATTAGTTAATTAAAACCCCTGGCAGGGGAAAAAACCCAAACATTTCTTCATCAGGAACCTCTGGCCCTTCAGTTAATGGCTGAGAAAAGGTCCCAGTCAATACCTGCGTCATCTAAAAAGTCCTCTTTCGAAAACCAAGACGGTGAGGACTTCCCATTGGCACCATCTCTATGTGGAAAAAAAAAATCCTAAGCCCTTAAAAGAAAATTCTTCAAAACCCTAAATAAGGGAAAATAAAATAAAAACATCTCTTTTTCTCTTCAGATCGTGAAGAAGCAATTAAGGGGCACAAGTCCTATTACCCCCCCCCTCCTTTACATGCTACCTTTAATGTTGAAGTGTTCCTGGGAACTTGACCTTGCTGCCATGAGGGAAAAAGTGCATGAATGTTCATGGAACCAGTGTGCTCACATTAATTGGGTAGATGGAGAAGCAAATGTGAACATTTTTGGAGGAATGCTACATACTGCCACAAAGGAGAGCTGAAATAAAAAGAGCATATGCAAACAATAACAACATGAAAAGAATCTGACACAAACCAAGAAAAGCCAGCAAAATTCTGTCCAAATTGATCCTTTCACTTCAAAGGGAATTGTCAGGTTATTTAGCTGGAACATTTGCTTTTGGACCTATAAAGGGAGGTTTATTATAAAAGCTAATGTTAATAGAAATGTTTGACAACAAATATAACAGAACCAGTGAGTTTTTTAAAGACATTTCTCTACACTGTTGCATTTTAGATTTCCAGTGGACCTGACTGTCATTTACATAGCTTTTACAATATTCTGGCTATGCAAAGGATACTGAAAGTGGGTGTAATTGTAATTTAGGCACATTTACACTGCGAGGCGCTTTAGGCCTTGTCAACACAAAAATTGTACTCCTTTAATTATTCTGGTACAGTTAAAGTGGTGTACGCCCCTCTAGCGTGGACTTTATCATGTCAGTCTAGTTATTCCCATCTGAGAAAGGGGGTAAGTTACACACTAGTATAAAGCGCCTTTATGCCAGTAGAACTGAGTCTGCAGTAAGGGTTCTACTGGTATAAGGATATCAGAAAAACAATCACTCTCCTCACTCAGGTACTTAGTACAGCCTTGCTGTAAATGAATTTCAAGGCCAATAACTATGAAACGCAAGAAACACAGGATAGTCAGAGTATATCTATCCATGTACAACAGGAAAAGTAAGCTTGATTTAAAAGAATATTTATTTTTAATAATTCAAAGTGGTGTTGATAAAATGGGGAAAAAATTAAAAATATGAGTCTCTTGGAATCTAGTTTAATTTACGCCATTTAAACCCAAATGATACAACAGTATTAGTTGTGCTACAGTATCTGCTAGAAAGTTATAAAAAACAATTATCTATCTAAAATCAAGAGGCATTCTTGGGTTCTCAGAGAGACACTTCAGAGCAGAGAAACATTTCAGGCAGTATTGTAAGAAGTTTCCGGGGCGGGGGGGTGGGGGGGAAGCTGTGTTAGTCTGTGTACAGCAAAAACAACGAGAGTCCTGTGGCACCTTAAAGACTAACAAATTTCTTTGGGCATACACTTTCGTGAGCTCCAACCCACTTTGTCTGATGCATCTGATGAAGTGGGTTGGAACCAATGAAAGCTTATGCCCGAAGAAATTTGTTAGTCTTTAAGGTGCCATAGGACTCTCGTTGTTTTTATTGTAAAAAGTGTATTACTGGGCAGGACAAAGAAATATTTTGGTGCCTGAGCTATTTGCTGAATGGAGACTGATTGTTCATAACAACATCAAGGGACAGGGAATCCAAAAAAGCTGCCTTATAAAAACCAATGTCTAACTCTATATTGGAGTGCTGTTTATAAAGGGAACTCGGGTCAGGGACAGACATTTGGGGCTTTAAATCCACCTTATAGACTGCATTATTCACCCAAGACCATAAAACTCCATCAAATCTACCTGTGAAAAGCACGAGGATGCAAAAGCAGGATGCAGCATTTCTAAGTATCACTCAGACATCTTTAATTTGTTCATGTCCCTGTCATAACTCAAAAACACTAAGCCACATTATAAAATAGCAGGATGTACATTCTAACAAAAGGGCTTCTGCTTTATAGCCTTAGGTGCGTATCAAAGATGTTTAAAAATTTTCTGTGTTTTTACAATCCTGTAACTTATGATGGAGATACACGCAGCTATAAAAGAGCAGTTTATAACAGAAATAGGGATGCAACCCCTTCTACAATTTAATTCCACAATACAGCACTGACACAATATTTATAAGACTAACACTAAACTCAAGGAAGCACACTTCTTGGCTACGGAAAATGCCAGCCAAAACCTAATATACTTTTGACCTCAGTGAAAAACTGACAGTGTAAAAAGGAACGGCGTGTAAACTCCATCTTTGAATCTCACTGCAGCAGGTCACACTGCTGATGAATATACGTTATTAATCTGGGTATCACGACTAGATGGAATTCTTCTTCCCTTCTGCCTTTAAAAGGAATAGGCTTGAAATTCGTCTAAAATCACTGTCTCCTTAAAACTTGTTTGCAACCACTGAAATGTTATGAAAATATATAATTATGAAGGAACTGCAGGTAGTATGTTGCAGTCCTATCTTACACCAGTATAGGGCCTTTTCCCCATACACTTCACAATCCAGGGGTTCATTTCTCCTCTCATTGCCACATGCTGGATTGGGGATTGATTTTCTCTTCTTGCGAGAAAGAAGTTGAAACACAACTGTTGACAAATGGCAGTTTCTAATGATCGGCTTCACTGTTACCAGACACTGTCTATGTCTTACCACTATATCTGCATTTCCTCGAGTGATTTACATGGAACGTGAAGAAGGACCAATAGACACGAGTCTCCCCTCTATTCAGGTTACTCCATAACTGTCCTTTAAGGGATTACTTACAACTTCCTCTGAAGCGTCTGGCATCAGTCAATGTTAGTTAGATATAGGACACTATTTTTAGATGGACCATTGATACGGCAATTCTGTATTTCTATATTCTGAGTGAATAGCAGAGTAATGAACAAGCTGTATAGAGCCAAAAGTAAACAGAACACACACACTACTCAGTAACTCTTTTTAAAAAAATATTAATACATCTACCGGTATCATCATTCAGTGTGTTACGTAGCTATTTTAATGTACTGATGTCCTGTTCAGATATGCATTTTATGAGTCTGTGCAATAGAATGCTGTGGAAAGCTGTGGGTTTTAAAGCAATCTTTCCTGAATCCTTGCTATAGCCAACCTAGTTTTATTATTTTAAGGGAGGGAAGAGGAAGAAAGACAGAGGGCTGAAAATGATTACCTTATAATACCTCAAATAGCTAAATTACAACCCTAACAAAACCTCTTCTCTGGGAAATAGCTGAAGACTTAGGGAAAGATTCTCAAATGTAATCTGATTTCCTTGTGCTACTTAGGCAATGAAAGGGAGCTGGAAACAGGCCATAACTTATTAGCTGAGAATCCCTCTCATGCGCAGAGAGGAATTAACAGCCAACATAGACCTGATGGACCCTGCTTTAGGTGCCATCTCCAGCGTAGAGTGCATGTCATGTTGGGGGGGAGGTGAAGCAAAGCTATTGTTCTACCAGTTACCAGCTTCTAACTGGTTCACAGAATGGCCCACAAAATCAAGTAGCTGTAAATAGCTCCATAACTGCCCCGTGGGTCTCTTGCACTAAGGGAAGCCCAGAGACTGAAAAGAACTTTGCCCGTAATATTTTCCTCTTAGCTAACAGAAGGCCACACAGCTCCTCAGGCTCTACCTTCTAATATCAAGCCACTGGCCTTGAGAATCTTCTGCCACTTGTCTTGTGAAATGTCACGGGGCCTACTAAAGGCACAGTTACATTGCTTAACTTGGATGAAGTCAATCTGCACCGGTTGGCTCAGGGATCTTGTTTGAAGTATTTCATAGCTGGAGGCAAAGCAGAAGTCTCTGCAGCCTTTATACAAAGGGATAGTAGCTTTCCAGCGATAGTTCTTGCTGGGAGCAAATCATCACTCTGTTGTATTTTATAACTAGTCAGTTGGCTGTGATACAGATAGTCTGGACGGTTCAACAGGCTGGTTTGTCAAGGTTCGTATTTCTGCATTGCACTATTGCTTATTAACTACAATTCACAAAAGTGGCAGGGCTACCGGACTTTTACTCTGCAGCCAGCCTTCTGTTCACTGGGGCACACGGGCCTGTTCTTCTTTTATCCCTTTATTATGGTCTTCCTAATTACCCACCCAGCTCTTTCAGGAAAACTCGCTGTCACCTACAAGAGAACTGAATGAGGACACCTGTCCTAAGTAGCTGGCACCGCATGTCCATGTTCCACCCTGTCAAAGTGCTTTGTAACGTCATTAAAGACATTGCACATCTGACATGTAAATTGTGCATGCCAGGTGTTACACTGTTCCTACCCATCACTTGAGCAAATACAGAGGGGGCTATATATACACGCACATTAAATTTTACTGTTGTAGTTCGAACAGATGATTAGCCAAGCCTAAAAGCTAAGTGCTGCGGGTAGGTTTTCTACTGCCATGGTGCTGCGATACTGTATTTTCTGGATATATAGTTCTGTGCAGGAAATGAACTGGGTCCTGTGTCTCCAAGACCTGAGCATACTGGTTTTTTTCCTCTCCTCAACAACCGACATCCTCTCAGAGTGGAATTAGCATCTCTCTCTGAAATCCCCAGGTTTACCTCTCCTCAGCCAAGTTAGTGTCCGATGGTCCTGCCAGACCAGTGTTCATGCTGTTTAGCCCCGCTGCCTGTTCGCCTTGGGTAAGATGCAATGTCACGATGTGCTGATGCAAACTTCTGTTCCAAAGGACAAAGAACGTAGCACACTTGCGTTGAAGCTAGTCAGTGTCATGCTTTAACAAACCGTCTGTTGCGTATGCGTGTTTACAGACCCTGCTGGGCTAGGGAATGAAAGACTGGGAATGAAGCCTAGGTATTCCTTGTGCCGGCCCAGACCACTCTGACTAACAGACTGGGCCAGGTTGCTTCTTTCAGAGAAACAAGCTTAAGTGACAACTCAAATCTCAGAACTGTTGCGTCACAGGCCCCAATCCAAGCACTTCCTACTGAGCTATTTCAAGAACTGACATGGGGGAACCCGCGAAGAGATGAGAACAGCTCACAATCGGACACAGGTTCCTCTGGTGCTGCAACACCCCCAACCTGCATGAGGAGAAATCAGAATGCTCTGGGGTACGGATACTTACTGATTCTTGCATGGGATGACTGAGGGGTTTGTCAAGAGCTGCCATGCTGCTGGGCATGTCTGGAGGGTGAGACAGCTGTGGCCCATGCATGAAGTCATTCATCGAAGTTCCACCAGGATTCCCGTGAGGGAAATCGAAATTGCCATGCCCTTGGTAATTGTTGCCTAGAAAGCCAAAAACAGAGTTACTGTGAAAGAGACTCTCAGCTTTCGGATGCTGCTCCCTCAACACTGCAATTCACACTGCACAGAGCTGCGGTCTTACTGTGGAAGTTTGTTCTGTGTACTAGAACAAAGTAGAGGAAGAGAATTAAAAAAAACCAGACTAGTCTCTTGTATGTCGAATTCCACTGAAAGGTAACCATTCACCAGTTGATATCACAAAGTTATTTCCTATTCTATGAATAAGGGGAAAGTCTAGTCGTTCCTACACATTTGGGTGGCAACTTGCAAATGCTGGTATTTAAAATGGCAACCACTTCAACTCAGAACACTGACTTAGGAAAAGAGAAAAACAATGCACAGGAGGGAAGACATACAATCCTGGAAGATATTCCACTTCTGGGAACATGTGTTCAAATCTGATTGACGTCTTTGTTCCTACAGATCATCTCTATAAATGGTAGAAACACCATACACAATGCAGTTTTGAAGAGGCCTCAATGTTCTGGCTCAAGCCTGCACTACCATGTTCCTAATAAAATTCACTCAGTCATCTTGAAAAACAGAACATTAATGATCTACATTTTTTAGGCATTTATTCCTTTCACCTGCAGTGTTACAATCTGAATGTGGCCAGCATTTTAAAACACAAAGTGTACATTCTGAATGGAAGATTAATGAGTTCCCAAAACTAAACCAAGGTTGGTTTGAAATTGGGTTCCTTGAAGAACAAAAGTTCCAGGGGGTTTCAAAATAAATATTTTGGGTGTAGCCCTTACTCATCTACGTTTAAATGAATTTAGAGCTGGTGAGAGATGAGGAATTGCCAAAGCTAGAAAAGAAATCCTTTATTTGTTTGCAGATTAAGTACTGCAGATAAAAGTACTTTAGGGCAGTGGTTTTCAAACTTAGGGTCAGGACCCACCACTGGGTCGCAGACCCTCAGGCACTAGGTCGCGGTCCCCCTTGCTGCCTGCCAAAAGACTGGAATGCATTGCTGAAGATGTATTTGTTGGGTCATGGGCATAAATGATTTGGGTAAATGGGTCCTGAGAAAAAACGTTTGAAAACCACTGCTCTAGGCTCAAGGACCAGTGCAGTTTTATTCCACACCACTCCAGCCAATGTGCTCTGACTCTCTTCCAAACAGACCCCCTATAAGTGTACAGGTAAGTTTACCCTCTATACAGTGGTTAAAGTACAATTTGACGGGCCCCAGAACCCTCCTAATCTCCGGGCCCCCTTCCCGTATTGTCTGGGCCCCCTTCATGCATGTGCGGGCCCCAGCCCAGGTAGGCATTTGCAACCACGTCTCAGTACCACATGCATCGGTTATCGCTCCACAAAAATATTTATAATTTTATATGGCGTTTATGTCTCTAGCAATTATTGTCACAAACTAGCAACCACTGCATAACACAGTAAGTATTGTGATTAACAGTGGCAGGGCGTAGGACCTGCCAGCAGCCAGGGCAGGGTGGAACATGTGTTCCGCCAGATTTTTCTATTTTTAGGGGCCTCAGAACTCTGGTCCCTCAAATTTGGGGGCCCCGGAACTGCGTTCCGGTGCGTTCCCCCTTACTTTAACCCTTGCCTCCATATCATTTTCTAACCTGTTAAGACTTCCAACTGGTGCAAATTCCGGTGGTTTACTTGATTGAACAGTTGAAATTGAACTAAAGCTACCAAACTATTTCATATAATGGGATCAACCTGAGCTCTGAAATGATACAACGGGTTTGGAGCTGGCTTGCAGTTTGTCAGCTAAAGTAGAGCAGCTTTAAATGTTTAAATCAAGCAAGTAGTTTGACAAACTGAATTATCTGCATCTTTTGCTTTTTTGCACAGCTCATTTTAAGCAGAAGTTTAATCTTAGAGGAATAGAAGTCATTAGCCATGTAAGAATATTTCTCAAAGAAGTTGGGACTTTGATCCATCATGTAAATGCTGTAGAGCCTTGCTAATTCTCACGTTGCTAATCTGCACACCGGCTAAATCTCAGCAAACATGGCTGGTCTCACCCCACTTCTCAGGAAAGATTTTACAGCAGGGATCTGGAGTGAGACCCTGTATTACTAACACAGTACAGTATGCTAACTGTGATACTGGAAAGAATTGCAATCAATAACTGGAACTAAACTACTCACATCAAAATACTTCTTTTACTACTACTTGGTTCCCCTCCAGTGCCTTGCACCAGAGGACATTAAATGCTTTTAAGCAGTCAGGCTCACTGCGGGCTATGTGTAGTGTGGGGGGTCACACTCAGTGAGAGAGCTGGGTACAAATCCCAATGTAGGAGACTCCCGATCTCATGCTTCAACTACTCTTCCTCGCTACTGAATGAGCAAAACCCATGTTGTGATGCAGTACCCATGACACTATTATGGTGTTTGTTCACCTACTTCATAATTCATAAAATGCTGGATAATCTGCTGTTGCAGTCTCACAATCACTGGAGCAAATGAACCACATCATGCATGTAATATATATTTTCTCTCCAAAATGCCTGTAAAAGCACATCCATGGTTTTGTAATCAATTCTGATGGCATGAAGAGTTGTACTCCACCTCTTCTGAGACTACTGAGAGTTGTACTGAGAATCAGATCATAACACCACAAAGATATTTGTCTCTGGTTTTACAATAATAGCTTAAGAATTTGAGCTACAACCTGTCACTATAATCTAGTCATTCTCAATAGACCAGGTCTTTGAACAGATGCCTCCCCAGCCTCTGTTTAGTTCAGTATTTCCCAACCTTGGGGCATGTGGTGGTGGAGAAAGTTGCATTACTGCAAATCAGATTTCCTACTGCAAAAACCCTTTTCTGCCTCTCAGCAAAGCCGGGTCTGGCTCTAGAAAAGTTGCCCCCTTCTTTCCCTGCACCCACCGTGGCCCTTAACGAGCTGGCCAATGGAGAAGCTTACATGTACAGGACTGCAGGCTCAGACGGCAGCCCACTGGCCCAAGCTTCTCCATGGTAATCACTCTCAGCAGTATGTGGCTGTCTGTAGAGCGGGAACAGGGAAAGGAAGTCACCAAAGGGAGAGATGGAGGAGATGACAGAAAGCAAGATGAAGGGAAGTGTGTTGGGGGATGACACAAGCAGACGTGGGAGCAGCCACTGGCCATCCATTGTAGGGAGGGTAGAGGTGCTTTATCATAAAATGGTTGCGAATAATCCATTTACTTCATTACAAATTTTTGCCTAACTAAATTCTGACGTGAAAGGGCTGCTTTCGAGTTTCGTATCAGTAGCTGTACGTTTTCTTACTTACTCAAAGACTCTTCCACGCAAGGGCATTCATACACTACACTGCTGCACAGAACTGCTGAACTATTTGGGGGATTTGTTTTCTATAGTCTTGAAGCCGTAAAACCGACCTTGGTTACCATACTCAGTGGAGTTGTTGCCCCCTGGTGGAGGTGGGAGGGATGGGTAAGGTGACGGGCCAGGACCCAAAGCTGCAATCATTTCCATCACATTTGGCATGATCATCTGGCTGGGACTCATGGTTTTAAATCTCTTGGAAGGAATGCCATCTGGATCATCTTTGATGTGAATGTCCGACTTTATAGGGACTGGCCTCCAACTGCATGTTGGGTCGATGGTAACTTCTTCAAACTCAGAGCTGTAAAAAAGGAGCAACGCACAGTATCACCGGCTCTTGTTTTGCTATGGGTTCTCTTGAACTTCCCAAGAAATGCTGCATTGTACCATGTGGTTTCCATTTGCCCCAGGACAATACAATCTCAAAGTGTTTCCTTTGTGAGGCGCATGCAGGCAGCACTCTTAAGCAGCAATGCAAATGCCTCCATGTGATTCTGCCTACAATTCCACTAATCTGAATTAGAGGGGCCCCTTCTAGGAGTTCATTCCCCGTTCAGTCTTTTGGCTCTTTGATCAATCTGCCATCAAGAGTAACAAATAGGAGCCAGGTCCATTAGCAACCAGACTGAGACCAACTCACTTCACCTAAGCCATCAAAGAGCCATCAGATTTATAATGAATTTCAATTATTACTACCCTGGCCCTGGAACTGAACACGTGAGCAGCTTCATACTCAGTAACCCAAACTATTTAGTCTTCCCTTGCAACTTCCAGATCAAATTCCTTTAGAGAGCCCTAATCATTACACGTAACGGGGAAAATCTTTTCAACATAAGCAGGGCACTGGTGTAAAAACAAAACCAGAAATAAACAGAGTTCACTTACTTTTGTATAGCATTCAGAATCCCCCACATATACTGGTCGACTTCCAAGCCCTCCAGTAGAGCAGTTTTACTAGAAAGGAAGAAACCTAAGTTATAATAGCTGCAGGTGTATATAGAGAGAGGATGTATGGTTTAATGGATAAGTCACCGGACTGGGACACGTTCAGTTCCTGGATGTGCCAAACACTTGCTGCATGAGCTTGGATTTTGTGATTAGTCCATCCCTTGGTTAAAATATCACACGGAGCAGCGTGTTACTATTTCAAGCTCAGTGTGGATTTCCGCCCCCTCTACCGCAGATTTACTCCCACATCTGAAATGTGACCCTGTCTATTTTTCACCCCTAGGTGTAGTGAATTAATATCTATCTGTCTGAAGTTCAGTAATTTGCAAATTACAACACAGAAGAAAGAAAATAAAATTCCAGAACAGACCAGTAGTTCTACTCTGGTATCTTGTCTCAGACTGTAGCTTACGTTTGATGATATAGAGCAGTGGTTCTCAGCCTGTGGGCTGCTTGTGGCCCAATCAGCACCCTGCTGTGGTCCATGTGACAGTCAAGTAGTATATATATTCTGTGGATGAGGCCCACACAGAAAGTTGCATACATGGCCCCCAAGGGTAAACAGGTTGAGAACCACTGATCCTGCAATTCAATTGTCCAATACCACTACCTCTTGGTGGAGAGTTTCTTCCAGAATCTAGCTGGCATTCATGCTCTGATGCATAAGGAATGACAGTCTTAGTAATTTTTATTTTAGCTGAAATAACCCTGTAGGTACCAATCTTATCAATACAAAAGTTTGAATCTCTTTTGAACCTTGCACAACTTCTTGCCTCACTAATATCCTGAATCACTGATCCACAGATTATGAATTGCAGGAGAAACTATTTCCTTTCATTCATTTTACATTTTTTGCCTTTCAAATATAAGGGAGTGCCGCATATTCTTTGAACACAGAACAAAATAAACCAAACGTTCTTAGCGGCTTTCTCCAAGCATTTAAATAAAAGAATTCAATAGATTTATCCTACCACCTCTTATGGTTTATTTTGGAAGGTAAATAATTGTTTTGGAACGTTACCAATGTCATTTAACTTAGGGTAAGTTTTATGCAACTTGCATTGACATAATATGTTTCACTTACTTGCATACAGGACACCTCCAAGTTCCTCGTTCACAGTTCAGTTGCAAATAAGATTCCAGATCGAAGCACTGCAAGTCAGAGACACACACGTACAGACAAAGAGACCATGTTAACTGAGCCAGCCGAATGAAAATAAAACTGCAGACAATGGAGAAATAAGATTGGAAGCACTGAGACCTAAGTGAGAAGGTGGCACGCGGAAAATATCCTTTCCCCTGCTTCATAAAGATACATTTCCCTCTTGGTAAGAAAATGAAGGCATGTACAAATAAAGATAAAGAAGGGGAATTGTTTTCTTGCATAGTGATTGGTAAGAGGAATTGATCAAAACAACCAGATACATGATGGTTTTTTATTTACATTCATAAAATGCTTAAACAAGTAGTGACTCAAATGTTCTAGGCACCCTTGATATGGATAAAGAACGTCTTAAGTGCAGCAGTACAATTCAAGAAGTTCACTACCAATAAGATGGGGTAACTTAAAAACTCGATCCCCAACTGACCCCTCCAATAATTCCTCATCCCATTTTCAAATGCCTCAGAATAAAGGTGAGTCAAACCACCAGAAACTGGACACAAAGCATTTTAGGCCAAATCTGGAGGGCCTCACTTTTTGAGTTGATGTCCTTACTGATTTTAACTCAGGCAAGCTGCTGATGACTTTTTGATCATTTGCATAAGTAAGGACTCTGGTGCTCTTTGTACATGCACACACGGGGGTTATTCCACTCAGTTCAGTGGGATTCCTGACATGTGTAAGTGTTTGCAGCACTGGAGTCTCATAGTGACCTGAAGATCTGGCCAACAATGCTATTGTTCACTATTACAAATGAAGTGTCATGTGACATGTTATTTCATTCATCACAATCCATGTGATTCTGCAATAGGATAAGAAGAGCTAAAGCGCTCATTGTCAACTTAATATTTACTTAAAAATAGTTGCAAGCTCTGGTTGAAATGAGACCATTTAAAATATGGTTGTGAACCACGAAATTTGTATGAAAAACAGAAAAATCATAACATCTAACGATTGAAACCAAACAAAAGATGCGATGTCCAGCCTGGGGAAAAATGTCAGGACAGTGAAATGCACTCACTTGTACATGCTTGCAATCATGGCCTCTTGCTGGGAGCTGGATTCGCCGGAATGTGATTGGACATTTCAGGGACACTTTAATAGCCGTCTGCTCCACTCCATCCTCACCGTTTAGTGTTGCGTTGCCAGAGGAGGCCGCCACACTGCTGAAGTTCCTCTTGACTGTTTAGGAAGATGGCATATATAAATATATGTGAGAGAAAACACACATGCACTAGTTTCTAATTAAGCTGCTTGAAGTCTGGCTGTGGAAATAGCGCCTCTCTCTGCATCACAGATTTAATGACCAGCTAGCCATCTAAGCATGTTTTCATATGAATTCAGAAAGTTCCCTGCACAGATAACCTGCTTTATAGCATAGTATCCTACATACTTAAGCTTCCTATTGTGTATGCAATTGAATACGAGTGTAGGCATGATAAAAATGCAATGCAGAGAGAACATCATATACTGAAAAGTTATACGGCCAAACCCGTAGCCCCAATTAGTCCAGTCTGCACTGCAAAGGGGATGTAAAGCGGCCCTCAATGGACAGTTAGGGATTCCCCGTGTATGAGAGAGTTCTTAGGAGGGTCATGTAAAGCTGACGTCACTGGTTGCTCTTCCTCCTTCCCACGCCAGCAGTGGAATATGCCATGTATGGAGCTAACCAGCATGATGCTCTGGCAAGCCCAGGCCTGAGTTATTAAAAGTTTCAATAGATGTGTAGAAACGGTGTTGGAATAAAATGTACTAATCGGTGATACAGCATTTTGGACAGTCTTGGTCAGAATCCCGTTTCAGCCAGTAATTCCGATACTGCTGTTGTAGACATGTCTGTGCTGGGATATTAGAGAGACAAGGGGCGTGAGGTGATATCCTTTATTGGACCAACTTCTGGTGCTGAAAGAGACAAGCTTTGGAGCTCACACAGAGCTCTTCTACCATTGTGAGTGTGAGGCAGGGAGAGAGGGGGCTGCCGAACTGTAATAAAACTTTGTTCCTGGTCTGGATGGATCAGGTCTGAGTTGAATACATGGTGGCACCCCCACTGAGGAACCTCAGGCCCAGTCTCTGAAGGTTGTGTAAAAAGCCATAATGCAAACTTACCCTATCTCGAACAACCCCATGTGAACAGGAGGGGGTTGTATTTCTTTTTAGCTGATGAAGAACTCTGTAGCTCAAAAGCTTTTCTCTCCCACCAACAGAAGTTGCTCCAGTAAAAGATATAAACTCCCCCACACGCATACAGAGACAGAACTCACTCTTAGTGATGCAATGTTCCGCTGGGAGGAGGCGTTTCTTTAGCAGGCCTTGAAGCACAGAACGAACGGATGGCCGGTGCACTAATTGCAACACGAACAAGTGTGACTGCAAGGAAAATGACTGAGTTACTAACAGAACCAATCATGTGAAGTTACAGACCCCTGTGGGGAGCAGAGCTCTGTCCTTAGACGCATGCATGCAATTCTGCATTGACCCCAGTAGGAACCCTGCCTGGAGCTGATTTTGCTTGTCTGAGTTCCCGCACTCCCTTTCAGAGTATTCTGAACGTTCCAGAGGGGTAGCCGTGTTAGTCTGTGTACAGCAAAAGTCCTGGGGCAGCTTAAAGACTAAGAAATTTCTTCGGGCACAAGCTTTCATGAGCTCCAATGCACTGCATCTGACGAAGTGGGTGGGAGCCCACGAAAGAGTATACCTGAAGAAATCTGTTCATCTTTAAGATGTCACAGGACTCTTGTTCTTTTTATTCGGAAAGTTGCAACCTAGGATTGCGTAACACCATTCCACTGGTGATGTTGCTATTCAGAAAGATATTTGCTGCACAATTTTCTCCTTTGAAATCCAAAATATGATACAATCATCCATTATAGATGGGGTTTGATACAGTGACCTCTGGATTTTCTACCCACACCCATTCCTCACTTGGCCTAGCTAGGCGGATTGCCAAGATGACCTCTCCTCCCAGTGGCTGGATAAGTGATCCATCAATACACTGAGGGGCACAAGACAAGGAGGAGTAAGGGATTGTGGAAGGGAGGATCTGAAGTAAAAAAAATGGGCGTAAGCTTTAGGTCTCTTTTCAAGTTGTCTCATACTCTGACCGCAGGAAAGCTGTCCCCAGACTCTGCCCTTGCCAGCGGCAATGAAATGGCAGAAAGCCCAGACTATGATGTGTGCAGGGCTTCTCCATTAAAAATACAACATACACTAATTGTAATTGAGAGCTCCCAGTGGGAGGCGAGTTGCTTGGCTCAGTGGATTGAATAATAGGATATGAGCCTTTCACCTTTATCTCACTGGTTTAAACCCAGCCTGGAGTCCCGCTGGCAAACTAATAGCAATTTGATGCTCTGTGTGAAATAAGATTTTGGTCTCTGTCCAGTTTTCAGGCCAGGTCTACACTACTGTGCTAAGTCAGCGGGATATACATATTCTGCGTTCCGCAGAATACGTATCTCCCGTTGACTTAGTTAATCCTACTTGCCGCGGCATCTTCACTCATTGCCGTCGACTCCGGTCGATGCAGCCTTACTCCACTTGAGGGGGTGGAGTGATTATGTTGACTGGAGAGCGCTTCCAGGATCGACTGAGCGGGCCTATCTATCCCGCTGTGTCGATCCCTGAGGATCAATGCAGTTTTTTTTGTGTAGACAAGGCCTCAGTGGACAACTGTCCACAGCAGAAACAGCCATCCATTATCATGTTATCCCCCTGGCTGTCTGAACCGTCACAGGCAAGTCCTGCACGGGCGCAGAACCTCACTGCACGCTCCCCGTCAGATACACTGCCCACACCGCACGAGTTAGCAGTATCACTCTGGTCATCGCACCACAGCCCCCAAGAAAAGAAAAGAAAAAAATGAGTCATGTCGGAGAGGTAAGAACTGCTGCCTTATTGAGCAGTTTCAAACAGCCCCCGCCTAGGCCGCAGGTCTGCAGCAGCAGTGAGCCCATGTACTCACACAACAGCATGCTGTGACGGTAATCTGAATTGTGTTTCTTCCTGGCTGACAGACGTGCTTTAGGTGCAGAGGTTTATGAGAGGTCTTGTTGTCCCCACGTTCAATGGTAAGCGGCGTTGCATTGACGCTGACCTGGACCGACGCTGGCCAGTTTGTGTTCATCTGTCTGTCTTCGTGGTGGTAACACTTGAACTGTAGCTCCAAGTCAGACCTGCAGCGCAAGGCATACACGTGGCTTAAACTCCGTTTTCATATTACTAAAGGACTTTTATTTGGACGCTAGAAATTCGACACCATCCCATCCCCATCAGTTTTATTCTGCTTTGCTCAACTCAACTCATGGTTTTTTGGGGTTTTTTTTCTGGAAATGTCTCACTAATAATTAATGTATAACACATGTCCTCCCCATAAAAGCCATTAAGAGAAACAAGACATGATGGCCCACACATCTGAAGGGTGAGAGAAGAATAATAATAATACTTTACACTGATACACGACTTTTCCTGTGAAGATCTCAAAGAGCTTTACAAAGTTGGGTTGTAAGTCGATGGAATGACTCAGCAGAAAAGAAAAAGTTGCCGTCAGGTAAGTCTTTCCTCAAACGTTAGTGTTTATAACAGAAAAATAAAGTACGTTAATGCATTCAGAGAGTGAGCAGAAGAACTCACCTAACCGGGGAATCATCTCAGTAGCAGAATTCCTGTCTACCTACCTGAAAGCTCATGGCCGACCGTATCTCCCAAGCAGCTATCTTGATCGACCACAATGATGGATAATACCAAGTGGAGCTGAATTTAACCCTTGATTAACCAAGAGTATGTCAGCCTCTATAGTGGCACAGCTCCAGCCCTGCATTCCTACACTGACAGAAGTTGTTTTCGTAATCCATCTCCCTGAGAAGCAGTTGCTAGACTGACAGAAGGTATTTTCACTGACCTCACCGCATTGCACATGGCACAAAAGGCCCTGAGTGACGTGGCTAGGTCAACCTAAATTTTAGGTGTAGACCAGACCCAAGTATAAGTGCACTTGAACCCCATCACATCAATATTAACGTCATTGCACAAATGGGTAAACTGAAGTACAGAGAGGATAACGGTGAAGTGAAAGGTTAAACTCAAATTTGGGGGGTTTGTCCTTCACTGTTTATTTATTATGAACAAAGATCACCGCAAAGCCCGTAGATGACCATCTTTTACATAAGAAACATCAGGTGCTCATTTCCCTTCTCTTTGCTGGCTTCTCCTGTGAGATCCTTGAAAAACACGAATACTGATGTCATACGAACCCAAAATCTGAGCTGCAGCTTGCTCTTCCCCCAGCAAGTGGGAACAGGGGGCAGTTTGTTAAAGTCTAAGAACGGAGGCCCCATCCTGAGGCTGTTTCTCAGTGTCTGATAATGTATTTTAACGGTGGGCAGGCACCCTGTTACTTTAGAATGCTTTTACTGAAGGCTCAGATAATTAATTCCCAGTTTTCCCCCCTGTAAAGGTCATGTTTCATGTCCTATACTGCTGGCATGTTCATACTCAGAAATTTAGGAGATTTAGGTCAGAATCAGAATCTTTATTTATGGGGAAGGAAAGCAATTCAGGTGAAAATCTCAAGTGACGTCACTATTCAGGGCCTAGAGAAACCTCGTTAGGACCAAAAGCTGCGTCTGCCTCAGTCAGCAGCAGGAGTGATCTGAGCTGCAGCAGGGACAGACAGGGGCTGGGGGGAGGAGGAGGTGTCGGAGTCATGGGGGGTCACTGGCAGCAGGAAGTGGGGATTTCGGGGCCCCAGGCTAAGGGCCAGGCTGGCGGTGGGGCACTGGGGCCAGTGGCAGAGAGCCTATGGGGGCCCTGGAATGGTCCTTCACCTAGGACCCCAGATAGCCTAAGGTCGCCTCTTCAAAAATGCCTCCCCAACCCCTCTTAAAAAGTTTATCCAATGTCACTGGGAGGAATGGGGGATGCAGAGAGTCTTGTGTTCTAGGCATGCTGCTCCACAATGGTACATAAATTATGGGGTGAGCAAAGACTGATCCATTGTTAAGATAAAAGTCTCCTAGAGGATCTTATCTCTATTCTTCTGGTTCCTGTAAGAGAGTTTCCAGTAGGAAGATGAATATTTGTACCAAGAGGAGGGATGTTTTACCCAATATTTTAACTAGCATAAAAACCTTCATGACTGGTTCCATTCCATCATGCTCTACTAAAATCTAAAGTCCAAAGGGGTAGCCGTGTTAGTCTATTGTAGAAAGACAACAGAGTCTTGTGGCACTTTTAAAGACTAACAGATTTATTAATCGCATGAGCTTTCGTGGGAGAAAATCTTT
>ML685755.1:50177462-50214470 GCA_007922175.1 Pelusios castaneus
AAATCTTTCTCCCACGAAAGCTCATGCGATTAATAAATCTGTTAGTCTTTAAAAGTGCCACAAGACTCTGTTGTCTTTCTAAAATCTAAAGGTTTGGTTTAGAATCACAGTGACTAATATACTCATTGAATCCATCCAAGTCTAAAGTAAACTTCATCTTATTTTATTATAATTCTAACTTGCAAAATCCCATAATGCCATCTAATGTCTATTCTCTTTTAGCTAAGCTTCTGTACAACAAATGCTAAAACAATTGATGCTCCACACACAGCAGGCAGGGCAAAGGACACAGTCTGGGCATTTTCTATGTGTGTTTAACTGAGTGATCAAGCAGAGAAAAATGAGAGAGATAAGGATGACAGATACAAGACTCAGTTTTCTGAGTGTTCAGATTGCTCGCAGTCCTCCATTAATAACAAGTTTTTCAAGGAAACAAACCTGAGCACAAATTACTGATGAGTCTTCATTAAAATGAATTTAAATACAAGTCCAGGCATCAGTATGCTAAAGCACAAGAAAGAAAGAAAGAAAGAAAGAAAGAAAGAAAGAAAGAAAGAAAGAAAGAAAGAAAGCCTCATGCCTCAGTGCAGCTCTATAAATCTACAGAACGAGTCTGCACAATCCCCAGTGGTGATTACTTATTAATAAGAACCAGCAAATAACTGCCAAAACTCCCTCTTGCTGTGAGTACTCCAGGATAATGAAATGCAAGTAAGCAATAACTGACCGCAAAGTAAGGCATTAATTATTGGATGTAGCCTATTAGATATCTCTCACATGTCTAATACTCGGTTTAAGACCACCCTGACATCATGCAGGCAAATAAGTATTTGCAATCTAAGTCAAATCTCGACCGAGAGTCATGAGGCCCATTAGAAAATGGGTGAGAGCTCAGCTAGATTCCAGCTTGCTGGAAGGAAGGTCCCAATATGGAAAAGGTTGAGGTCGTAACACTATTAATCCAATAATCCACCTAGCTCAGGCTTAAAAATGACTTTTTTGAAAGATTGGAAGAAGGGGAATTCTGGGTTCACTGGATAGCGTGTTGACGAGAAGAGGTTTCATTTGCTTACCTATTTCATGTGTAACAAAGAAACTTCCACACAATAAGACAAGATCATGAGAAACTAAATTCTCTAAGGCACACAATCACAGTTTCAAAACTAGTCCGTCTTGCAATATTTGAAAACTAACCCAATCAAGGTTTTGGTTTGGATTTTATTTAATGCTATTGCACTGTCTCCATATAAGAAAGTACAGAATTTGGAATCATTTTATGCAAGTCTGAATCTTAGAGCAGCGAAATGTAATTCAGGGGGCTGGCTCTCTCTCTCTCTTTTTCTGTCTGCGATGAAAAGTAATATTTACTGTACGTGAAAGAGTTGTGTTGTGTGGGGAACGCTGCATTTCAGTCTTTAGGCTCATTCCTGTTCTGGCTAATATATAACAAAGGTTGAATTTAGAGAGCGATCTGAACAGTGGGTAATTTGTGCCTTAACCTGAGAAGGGTTTAGCAATTCTAATTCCCACTGAAATTAACCTCTCTCTTTTGCCTATTCTTTTTATTTTCAGGTACCTTTGCACCTCTGATTAAAGCAGAAGCAACCTTGCCAAAGTATAGTGAGAAAGGTTCTTCTCATGGACTGTCCAAGCCAGCTCCCAACATAGTAATAAAAGGTCACATACGGATGATGCAAGGGGTATTCCTAATTGAGAAATATGCCATGAATGATCCTGGCAGGCTGGTCTTAGCTGTGCATGTTTTACCAGAATGAGAGGCAAGACAATAGGTACATTTCAATAATTATTTTCCAGACACTGCCCGATTGTCCCATTCATATTGGTTCCATCAGGTTTGCTTTGAAGGATGGCAGCATATAACTTGGTACCAGCCAAAGGATGCGGAACTGAATCAGGAAGCAGATTGTTGCACTTTACTCTCTGGAAGTTGAGGGTTCTTCATATGTAAGTGAGATAAGGGGAACTTTTTTTCTATCCAGACCGTATTTCTTAAGCTTGAAACACATGACTGATGGAAACAAAGCTCATCTTTGCCCACCAGCAGTTTGCTTTCCGTCACACAAGAGTCTCTCAGAACATCGCCTGAACCTACCTCCACATCAGCGTCTGATGGACGGTTGGCCGTAGGTGAAAGACATGGTTACTGACCGCCAGATTGTGTTCCAGCCGAAAGGGCTCTAATACAACCCCATCTCTCACAGGGAATGTCAGGCGCAGCTCATCGTTGTGGTTGGCTGGGATCGAAGAGGGAGAGAAAGTGTGAACTTTCCCTTTAGCATCTGCAGTACAATAACAACGTGTATATTTATACAGAATAACGACAAACGACACAGTGATCTATTGCTAGGTTTAACCGAGTAGATTCAGCTACAGAAAAGCAAATGACAAATAATTGTGCAAGTGGATGTCGTGCAGGTGACAGGGCACAGACTGACAGCTCTGGAGACTGATGTTCTTCTACTTATCCACAGGTAAGGTTTATGAAAGGGGCAGTAAAAAGTGCCTCCCACCACAAAAATGCCTTACGTCTGATGTTGAGGGACCATCTCTCTTAGTTCGGTTCCCATGCTCCTATTCAGTCACTGCGTCTCTACTGTCTGGCAATGAGGTTGCCAATCAGTGCCAGCTATGGTGGCGCGTTGCCATTTGGATTTGTTTGTTTGTTTGTTTTGTTTCGCTGACATTGCTATTTCTATCCAAGGAATTGGAACTGAGAGTACCAAACCCATTTCAAATGTGCCATTAGATGGAACGACTCTCACTTCCCAGGGTGATCTATGGAGGGAAGGATCTGATATTGTATTACCAGCTCCACAAGCTGTTCAGTCTCCCATCATGAAGAACTTTGCTGTTTGTTGTACACAGTTTATGAGGGCCAAATATTTTCAGCAGGTATGTTCTGGCTGCGAAACCAGATTTGTTTGAAGTGATTTTGAAGCAGGCAGACCTTGAGTATGAAAAGGTTACCTGTGTCCATTGTAATCACTGGATTTAATTTTGTTTCCTCTTTACTCATCAGGAACAGAAGCTGCTGTTCAACTCTCGCTAAAATACAACTCCTCCCTTTGAGGCTCCTAAATCTAAAACAGTACTAATAGTTTTAATCTTCAGCTCTCCACGACCACCAAAATGCTGGTTGTAAAAAAAACCAAACCCTAATCCAGCAGAGGTCTTTCTATACACTGCTTCTCCCAGTGCCTAACCTTTAATTATTCTTTAATCACTTTAAGACCCTAGACTAATTATGTATACAAAGTCACTGAGATGGTGTTAGTCCTGACTCGCTCTCAGCCAAACGCAGCTGTGAGGTTGAGTGGCTTTGAAAGAAATGCACATTATTTTTTGGCAGGTGACTGAATATTTTGAAGATGTCTCCATGGACGCAATAGAGGTACCTTTGTAAACATTCTCCTTTTAAGTTATTCTGCAGTAGTATTCAATGGCTTTGCCCTTAGCAAAACACACCACCATCTTATAGATTCTATGCAATAAACAAACCCAACAACATGACACAGCTGAAAATTAAGAGTGAGCAATCCACTAAAGGAATTTATAAGGGGCAAAGTCCTTAAAAGTTTAACTTTGGAGAGAGTTTTCCATTTGGCATTTTCCAATACTCTGTTTTGAAACAAATATGGTTCTTTCCTTTCTGAGTAGCTTGCATAATGCAGATGGTCAACACCTTACATTAACTGACAATCAACATTCTTCCCTAAATAGCAATCAAGATGCTATTTTTAAAGCAGCCTTTCTGGGATCTGTGATATGCATGGCAGAAGAAGGAGAGACAGTAAAAGGCTGAGGACCTGCTCCATTTGCTACTCACTTGGAGGTGGCGGTAAAGCATTGATATTTGGCTTAATGTCAGGTGGGAATGGTGGTTTGACATCCTGGTTAGGTGACAGGTAAGGAGGAATACTGCTCCCTGGAGTCATGGGTGGTGTGGGATTTCCTGGAACAGGCGAGTGTGGGTAATTTGCCACTGGTACAGGCCTTGATGGCTGGAAAATAAATAATACCAAGCTGTTATTGAATTCTGGGGGAAAAAAGACCATATGTACTATTACTAAACACTGAATCTATAGCTAGATTCCGTGGCTCAGGCCTGATACTATTTCAAATGTACAGAGCAGGAGAACTATAATCTAAAACCTTAATTACTTGTTCCAAAGCGGTAGCTGTGTTAATCTAGGTCAGTCAAACAAACAAGGAGTCCTGTGGCACTTTTAAAGACTAACAAATTTATTGATCACGTGAGCTTTCGTGGGAGAAAAATCCCACTTCATCAGACGCTTCTGACAAAGTGGGATTTTTCTCCCACGAAAGCTCATGTGATCAATAAATTTTTTAGTCTTTAAAAGTGTCACAGAACTCCTTGTTTGCTTAATTACTTGGTTTCTTTACATTTACTTCTCACGTTTAAAACATACAAAAGTTTACATTCAAAGCAAAAAGTTGCAAGCCTGAAACTGCAGATGTGCAGCTGTTTCATTCTTCTCTGCACTCTTTGATGTCTTTCGTTTTTGCCCTAATTTTCCAACTCTTCTCGTCTTCTCCTGTATGCTAGCACCTTATCTTTGGCTGAGAGGATTTTCTCTTTGGTCACTGATCAGTCAGAGCTTGAAAAACACCACAAACTATACCCTTTCCTGTCTCCTCTAAGACCAAACTTCCTCACAAGTTCTCAGTTCATCAAGGCGCTAATCTCCACCTAACTGCATGCAAGACAGATGCTCTGTGATAAATGGTTCCTTATTCCTTTCCAGTAGTGCCACCGTGTCAAACAGCACCCATCTTCTGCACAAGTCATGGAAAAACAACCCCATTTCCAGAGCCATGCATGTCACAGTGGCCCTAAGATTCTTCTGGCCCAGAATCCAATAGCAGAAATTACACCTGTGGATTCAACTGCTGTAATCTTCAAGCAGATCTGATCTACTAGCTTTCTGGCAATTTTCTTCATCAATCCAAGACTCATGCTGCATGTGCCCTCATTGTGCTTTGCCAGAGCTAGAAATGTCAAAACTCAGAGGTAGGCTCAGTCTGGATAAATAAAAGAGAGTTGGATATGTCATGAAAATAGGTTGTTTTTCTACTTTTTGGAAATTCCACAGCCAGACCTTGCCTGAACTATGCTTCACAGAGGCAAAAAGGGAAAATAAAAAAAGTCAACCAAACATTTGATTTTAAAAGTAAATATTCAACATTTGGGGCAAAAACAACGCGAGTCCTGTGGCACCTTAAAGACTAACAAATTTCTTCAGGCATAAGCTTTTGAGGGCTCCAAACCACTTGGTCAGATGTTTGGAACACCATACAGTAAGAACACTAACCCAGGAACCTATCTCTGCAATAAACCCCATAGCCAACTCTGCCCGCACATCAACTCCCGTGACACCATCACAGGACCCAGCCACACCATCAGGAATTCATTCACCTGCACATCCACTAATGTGGTATATGCCAACATGTGCCAGCAATGCCCCTCTGCCATGTACATGGCCAAATCAGACTGTCCTTACGCCAGAGAATAAATGGACCCAAATTGGACATCAGAAATGGCAACATCCATAAACCAGTAGAAGAACACTTCAGTCTCCCTGGACACGCAGTAGCAGACTTGAAAGTTGCCAAACTCCAACAGAAAAACTTAAAAGCAGACTTCAGCGTGAAACTGCAGAGCTGGAACTGATTTTCAAACTTGACGCAATCAGACTGGGTCTGAACAGGGACTTGGAATGGTTATCTCGTTACAGAACTAATTGTCCCAGTTCACACATTCTGACCTTCTAATCAACTGATGTAAATGGGCCTCATCTACCCTAACTGAACTGACTTTGCTAACATGTGCCCTCCTTCACCCTGGCATGTGTATACATCCCTCTCAACTGTCGTTTCCACTTCATGCATCTGACGAAGTGGGTTGGAGCCCACGAAAGCTTATGCCCGAAGAAATTTGTTAGTCTTTAAAGTGCCACAGGACTCGCGTCGGTTTTGCTGTACACAGACTAACACAGCTACCCCTCTGGATATTTTGGGCAAAGCTTCAGTTACATTCTTGTTTAACTCTGATTTGGCAATTCCTAGGAAACCATTGGGTTGCTACAGCTGAAATCATGGCTGCTATTTACAGAAGCTTTGAGTGACCAGACAATGACTAACTTTATTATAGAATAGATACAAAAAAAATAAACAGTATTTTCTTGAGACAGCCTCAGATGAGTTTGCATGGCATGACATTTTTACTTCTTGCCCACTACTTTGCTAAGGCGCTTCCAAATTCTGATGCGGCATAGCTTAGTGTACTATGTATGGGCTTGATTTTGACTCATCCAATAGTATTGTATATGATCAGGCCCAATCGGGGGATCCTATAAATTGCCTGAGGCTCACTTTATTGATTAACGCAGAAAAAAAGAACTTTCAGCCGCACCAGATGGGATAATCAATGAAGCAAAGCTCTCACCTTGTAATACTGTCCCATGTTGACAGTTGGAGGAGGGTATTGCCCTGTGTTTTGCTGGGTAGGCATCCTCTGTCCAGGGTAATTGGGAGATGTAAGCGGTCTTGGAGGGTTGGGAGTTGGATACTGACCAGGCTGGGTAGGAAACTGGCTATTTGGTCCATACTGCTGGTTTCCATAATTGGGCTATTTTACAGCAGAGATGAAACACAATGAAAATCTGTTTCATGCAAGACATAATTCTGAACTGACCTTTCAAATACAGAATTAAGAAGAAAATAAAATCAAGCTGATGTCCCTATTTTCATGAACTCTTTTGCCCAACGTTTTCAGACCTTGATGTCCGGTGTGGGACAGGGGACATATGGGGCTAGGGGATATGTTCAGAGGTGTTCAGATCTTATTAACATTCATTCTGTGATGGGTGCCTGGCCATCTGTTCTTTTGAAAATCCCTCTTCCAGGATGCCCAACTTTAGGCACTTAAGTAGCCAGATTTTCATAAGCGTAGAACACCTGCATCCATCTATCTAAAGTATCTTTATGGTCCCATAATCACAATCTAATGTGTGTAATGTTCACAACACCCCTGGGAGACACGGAAGGGCTATTAACCCCATGTTTACATTTGGGGAAATGAGACAAAAACATTAAGTCACGGAGTCAGAGAGTTAAGGCCAACAGGGACCACCAGATCCTCTAGTGTGATGTCCTGTGTATCACACCCTATCATCATCACCCAGCAACGTACACACTAAATCCAACAACCAAATTAAAGCCAAGTAGTATAGCCCCCAGGAGGCGAGATCAATATGTGACAAAGGCAGAGAATAGGAGGAACTGCAATGCACCAGTGCCTGAGGCCCCTGTAGTGACAGGGAAATGATTAAGTGAGATATACCCAGATAATCCTGGCAAGGACCCACATCCATATGCTATTAGAATGTCCTTCACCAATGGCTCTTAAGCAAACTCAGCAGTCATAGCATAAGAGGAGAGGTCATTTCATAGATCACCAACTGGTTGAAAGACAGATAACCAAGGGCAGGAATAAATAGTCAGTTTGCAGAATGGAGTGAGGGAAATAGTGGTGTCCCCCAGGGGTCTGTACTGGAACCAGTACTGTTCAACATATTCCTAAATGATCTAGAAAAAAGGGGCAAACAGTGAGGGGGCAATGTTTGCAGACCATACAGTATTACTCAGGATAGCTATGTGCAACACGTAACTACAGAGATTTACAAAGGGATCTCCCAAAAGTGGGTGACTGAGTGACAAAATGGTAGATGAAATTCAATAAAACATAATCCCAATTTTATATCTATATAATGGGATCTAAATTAGCTGTTACTACCCAAGAAAGAGATCTTGAAGTCACATCTGCTCACAGTGCAGTAGCAGTCAAAAAAGCTAAGAATGTTAGGAACCACTAGGAAATGGATAGATGAGACAGAAAATATTGTAATGCCACCATATAAATTCATGTTTCTCCCACAAATTGAATACTGCGGGCACTGGTCACCTCACTTCAAAATGGAAAAGGCATAAAGAGGAAAAGAAGATTAAGGTTACAGAACAGTTTTCAAAGGAGGAGAGATTAAGACTGGCACTGTTCAGCTTGGAGAAGGGACAACTGAGGAGGGTGTGATGGGGCGGCTGTCCCGCACTGGCCAGGACGGGGTTGAAAATGCCCTAGGACTGCAGCCAATGGGCAGCAGCAGTGAAGGGCCAATCAGGACCCAAGAGTCCTATATAAAAAGGGACTGCAAAGCCAGAGGAAGGCAGTCCATCCTGGGAGCTTGAGGAGGAAAGCTGGCTACCCAGCTGGCTGAAGGAGTCGGTAGTGGCCGACTGCTGGGACTCTGTGGGAGCCAGGGGCCCTAATGCAAGGGCTGGCAGAGAAGCGGCCCAGGGAATTGATTGAAGAATAAAGGGCAAAGGTCGCTGCACATAGGGTCTCTGAGCCAGGGCTTAGAGAAGTGGGAGGGCCTGGGTCCCTTCTCACCACCCCCCGACATTCAACGGTGTGTTGTGTTGGAGAAATTGTGATGGACATAGACAGTAGAGTGGCAGAGACAGGACAGTGAAACCTCCCCTGGAAGGAGGGTATATGGACAGGTGCCCAGCCAGAAGTCTGAGAAGCCGGGCAAGGAATGATGGTGCACAGGCTGTGGATGGAGGGCCAGTTGAGCAATTCCCCAAAAATACCTCCAGGTGTCGCCCATTTGGTCGGGAGGGGGGCTGCTAGTCCACCACAGGGGGATAAAAATTCATGAATGGTGTCGGGGAGGAGGGGGGAAAGAGGAAGTATCACTTAATCCTTCATATACCAAAAGAACCAGCGATAACTCAATGAAATTTATAAACAGTAGGTTTAAAACAAATAAAAGGAAGTATTTCTTCAACCAAAGCACAGTCAACCTATCAAACTCATTGACCTAGGGGATGTAGCCAAAAAAATAATGGGGTTAAAAAACGAAGGAGATAAGTTCATGGAAGATAGGTCCATTGATGGTCATTAGCCAAGACAGTGAGGACCACAGCCCCATGCTCTGGATGTCCCTCAAACTCTGACTACCAGATGCTGGGACTGGATGAAAGGAGATGGATTGCTTGATAATGGCTGTGTTCTGTTCATTCTCTTTGGCCACTGCCAGAAGACAGAATATTGAGCTAGATGGACCGTTGGTCTGACCCAATATGGCCGGTCTTATGTTCTTATGTTGCAAAGGCAGGCTAAAATCTCCCAAGATCACTGCTATTATGACTATGGAAAATTCCTTCCTGACCCCATATATCAGGTAGACCCTGAGCATGTGAGTAAAAGCCAGAGAGCTAAGCTCCTGAGGCAGAATGCTTGGTACCACCTTTGAAACTTGGCCTTTTTGTCCCATATCCCATCTCCAGCCATGGCCATCTCTGATGTTTCAGAGGAAGGAAATAACTTCCAAAAAAGCACCAGGATACTTTGGGGAGATCAAGGAAGAGAAATCCTTACTTGACTCCTGCAGAAGCCTTGCTGAACCCTTGAAGCAAGTAACTTGTCCAAAGTCACAGATGAAGCCTGTAGCAGAGTAGATAATTGAACCTAAGTCTCTTAAATCCTAGGCTAGTGCCCTAGACATCAGACCTAAGTTTCTCCCATTTTGCCTGCAGTGATCCAACAGGAAGTCAGTGGGCATTGTTACTGCTCAGTATCTTTTAGGATGAGGAATTTTTTACCATGCCTTAGAAAATGCTCACATCCTATGCTAATCCTATAGGAGTCCGGAGAGATAAATAGATGAAGACTGCCAGGAAAAGAACTCAGATAATCTTCTTCCCAGACCAAACGAAAATGATCTAAAATGGCAATAAGTGGGAATCTTCAGAGATGCTGAGCTCAACAGAAGTTTTGCCCATCAGCTCTTATGAAAATCAAGCTACAGGAGGTTTACAAATCAGTGGGTTTTTAAAATGTTTTCCAGGCTTTTTGGAGTAAATAAACTTATATTACGCCCATGACAAATTTATTTTAAGCGTTCAGGGTGAAATTCAAGGTGTATTAGACCTAGGAACTTAAGCATTATTCTGAGGGCCTCCAAGTGATGTTTTGAGAGCTCAGGAACTTTAAAGGACTGTGTGGGCTCCCAAGCAGCCACCCCAGCGGACACAGCAGGGACTGAACTGGGGAACTCCAGAGCTAAAAAGCATCAGCAAGGACAACTTGAGCTAAAGTTCCATAGGCAGAGCTGCAATTTGCCCATATTTGCCACCGACTGATCACAGAGCTGAGCCTGGCACTCACTTCACTAGAGAGTTATACAGGTTTCTGCACGGAGTGAATTTCTTAGCATAATGGGTACTGTTTGTAAGACAACAGGAATACAGGAACGAGAAGACTCACCTCTCCTGGATACGGTCTCTTCATGCCTTGTATCGGCAAAGACTGGGGACGTGGGCCTGGGTAAGCTTGCTGCGGCATTCTCTGCCCGTGGCTGCTGAAGGGGCTTATCCCAGGGGGCCTCGGCTGGCTCATACCCATAGGTGGCCCACTCATGCTGGAAGGTGTCATTCCTGCTCCCATGCTTGCAGGGTTCATGCTTCCTGGCATTGAAGCAGGGCCGCGAGGCCCAGGCTGGTTCAGGAACTGGCTGTTGTACGCCTGAGTCGGACCCATCTGGAAAGAGGAACAAACCTTCAACGGAAGAAAAAAAGAAAAGAAAAGAAAAAAAAAAGAATAAAATGCGACATGCATTTAAAATGGGAGCGGGGTGGTGGGGGTGGGATTATGTCGCATTTTCTTTTTATGTTCTGCAACCTTCTGTGGTTGTTTTGTTTTGGTTTTTGCATAATAATAATTCAACTGGAATTCTAAAAGCAACAAGAGAGAAAAATAATCATTTAGTAGAAATAAAGTGCTTTAAAATGATCAAATAAACACCCAGTTATGTGACTAGTCATCTTCCTCAAGGTAATAGGACAGACTTCTCAGTTGGTGTAATTGAGCACAACTTTCCTGACTTCTCAGGTTCCTTGCGTATTTTCAGCTGCCATAGATCAAACACTCATTCCTTTTTCATTAATAGTTAGTACATGAAATAATTGTGTGTTGAAATTAGGGTCACCAAAGTGGATGCTTCAAACTGTTGGTCTTACAGATAAAACCTGAAAAGTTGTTTTTTTAATTTTTAAATATACTGTATTTAGAAAAACTGAACCGAGTTGATCCAAATAATTAATTAGAGAAACAGCAGAGGACCTAAAACTAAGCTTTGGAACACTTACCTGTGCAGTGAAGTTTGGGGGAAGGAAAGTAACAATATCTCACATTAGAAGTGGCGAGTCAAGTTTGCATATGATTGTTTTTTAACTGAGTGATGACCTCTTTGAAGTAGAAATGCACCAGTCGCGCAAGTAATAGGGATTAATCAAGATAATGTATTGACCCCTCTATGTCATTAATGTATACATACCTGTGCACTCTACAATGGATCTCCTGGACTGTGTCTCTTGTGGACACACACACACACACACACACACACACACACACACACACACACACACACAATGCAGCTGATACCCAAATATCACACACACCAAGCAGGGGTGCCCACTCCTCTCTAAAGGCATAGGTCAGGAGGATACGAGTTTGTAAGATCTGCTTCCTTACCGGTCCGTACTGGTTCATGTCCTTGTTCTGGGTTTCCTGAAGGGCTGCTACCGTGGCAGTCGCGGTTGCTGTTGCTGTCGCAGCGGCAGCTGCAACTGCAGCAGCGGCAGCCGCTGCAGCTGGCTGGGTGAAATCTGCAGGCGGCCTCGTGTGTGGAGGGATCCCCATTCCCGCAGGAGTATTTGGGCCACCAGGGTAACTACCAGGTAAAGAAAGAAAGGAATATTAAAATGTGCCTCGTGATTTGGGCTGAGGTCTCGGCCGCCATCTGTCGTCTTCTGGGCCAGTTCCAAAGCCATGTACCAGTCTCTACTGAAAACAAGCACCGTGACAGGGAGAGAGAATCTGGGATGTAAAAGAGGAGCCAAGAGGCATTCTGGCACAGCTGTCACCGGACTGCAGATTGGGCCAGTACATTCCAGTGGAGTTAGAAATTCCCGTTTTCAGGGGTTTCTAACTAATTTGTATTACTGTGTTCCGCCAAGCCGCTGGTCTCATAGGCTGTAAAGTAATGTGTTCTGGTTAGCCACAGTTCACTGGCAGAATGGACAGCAAAGTCAGGCGCAAGCTTCGTCCACAATGACCCATCCACGTTCCCCGCCAGTAGAATGCATCAGCTTTTCCAGGAGTAGAAAAAAGAGACCTGTCCCATTGAGGTCTCAGCAAAGAGGCCAGCAGGCCCCTCTTGTGATCGACAGAGTCAGAAAGCCGGCATTTGGCAGTTCTTCAGAATTGTGTGTGAAGTAAGAGGGCTGTGCCCACTCAGTTCATGTACTGAGCACAAAAGTACCACAAAATAAATCAACCGTACTTCACACTTGTAGATCTTAGAGGTGGGGTGACACTACGTTCATTTTACAGATGAACTGTACTGAAGTACAGAAAGTTTAAGTAAGTGGGCCAAGGTCATGTCGCAAGACAGTGGCAGAGATGCTAAAAAGAAGCCAGGTTTCCCATGTTGGCAGTGTCAGTGAAGGAGCTGACTGGACCCAGGAGACAGAGCTACGCTCCGAGCTGGAGAACTGCAGTCAGGAAAAGCACGGGAAGTGTGGGGTGCTTAACTGCCTGTGTTTACCTTTTTACTGCCCCTGCCTGTGTTTGGGAGGGGCCGGGCTATTCATCTGGCACATTTCACAAGCACGGCATTTACCTCTCAAAAATAAAATACATTTTTTAACACCGAAGACCAAAGCCCTGTCCTTCCCACATACGAAATGCGTTACAAATTCCTGCAGTGGTGCGAACCGCATGCCACTGGCTTGCCTATATTCGAGTTCATTTCCCGGTACAGACAGATGATGATGTGCCGTCAATACACCTCACATACTAGCCCTACCAAATGTTAATCACTCCTTAGACCACGGTCTGTGTCACAATCTCTGTTAATTAAACCTTTAGTTCTGGTGTTTGTTAGGGCTAATTGATTGACCTAATTTCCAGGTACCATGATGAATTTGCCTGCTCTTGGGGTAGCTGACTTTCCAACCAATGATCTCAGTATATAATTTAGCTAGGTCTGATGAAATAACCACCAAGACTTCAGATATTTCTATGTAGTAGCTGGGAGATGTGATCCCCAGCGCAGGTGAACAGACGTGTGTTGGCTCTGCTTGCCAAAACTAGCTGTGTGGCTTCTGTGGCCTAAGTACGTACCCAGGATGTTGGGTGGCTTACCAGAGCCGCACCGTGCCGCCTCCATCATGTGCAATTCTCAGCGCCTCAGCTTGAGCAGAGCCAGCCCGCGTACATCTACACAAGCTGGGAATCACACCATCCATCTGCTGTGTAGACATCCCTTTAAATAACCAAAGGGAGCCCTGAACTATTAAAGCCAACTTCCAGCCCACACAGACACGTCTTACCTCCCGCCAAAGCCTCCACTTCCTGGATAGTTGGGTCGTCCGTACATGCCCTGCTGTATGTAAGGCTGAGCGGAGCCTGCCTTGGCTGAAAACTGCTGCTGTTGCCCAGCAAACTGAGGGGAATTAATGCCGGGGTTGCTGGTCGTCATCCCAGAAGCCATGGGGTTTCCTGCTGGATTCATAGGGTTATTGGCATTTGCCATTGGGTTTCCCAGCACCTAGAAGGAGAAATACTCAAAATAAGGAGAAAGCTCTTAAAGCCATGGCTGTAGACAGTGTTAATTTGCTAGAGACACTGAAGTACAATCAACTAACCTACATCCTCTGAACTTATTGTAGCATGCGCTCCTAGGTATGTACGTTTCTTGCAAACCCGCCCTTGCCATTTTCAAGCTCAGTTATTTCTGATCCCTATCACAAGGTTAGTCCCCCACTGAAAAATTAAAATAGAGAACTGAAGACATCTCATCTTTTATCAGGTGGGGAATCCATCTGAGTAAGTGAAGGAAAAAGAACCAACTGTGCTATTTCAGGGATCTGTCCTGGGTCCTGTTTTGTTCAACATTTTTATCAATGACTTAGATGATGGCATAGAGAGCAAACGCATAACGTTTGCAGATAATACCAAGCTGGGAGGGTTCGTGAGTGCTTTGAAGGATAGGATCACAATTCAAAATGATTTGGACAAACTGGTGAAATGGTCTGAGATAAATAAAATGAAATTTAATAAAGGTAAGTGCCAAGTACTCCATTTAGGGTTGAACAATCCATTGCACACATACAAAATGGGCAATGACTGCCTAGGTAGGAGTACTGCTCGGGGTGTAATGGTGGACCACAAGCCAAATATGAGTCAGCAGTGTAATACTGTTGCAAAAAAAGCAAACATCATTCTGGGGTGTATTAACAGGAGTATTGTGAGTAAGACACAAGAAGTGATTCTTCCACTCTACTCTGCACTGATTAGGCCTCAACTGTAGTATCGTGTCCAGTTTTGGGTGCTTCATTTCAAAAAGGATGTGGAGAAACTGGAAAAAGTCCAGAGAATGGCAACAAAAATGATTAGACAACTGGAACATTTGACCTATGAGGGAAGAGTGAAAGAGCTGGGTTTGTTAAGTCTAGAAAAAAGGAGACTGAGAGGGGATATGATAACAGTTTTCAAATACCTAAAAGGCTGTTATGGGGAAGAAGGAGAAAAATTATTTCCTTAATCACAGATGGTAGGACAAGAAGCAACGGGCTTAAATTACAGCAAGGGAGGTTTAGGTTGGACATTAGGAAAAAATTACTAACCGTAAGGGTGATGCCTCGGCAGGCTGTGGAATCTCCTACATTGGAGGTTTTTAAGAGCAGGTTAGACAAACACCTGTTAGGAATGGTTTAATGGGGGTACTTGGTCCCGCCATGAGTGGAGGGAACTGGACTCGATGACCTGTCATGGTCCTTTCCAGTTTCTATGGGTATGTCTACACCAGAAAAAGTTAAGTCGACTTAAAGTGGACTAAGTCGACAAAGTTAAGTCGATTTAGTCCACTTTGTTAAGTCGACCTAAATGCCCTTAAGTCGACTTATGTGTTACTCCCTGTCGACACTGTCCTTAAGTCGACCTAATGAGCGGTTGTTAGTAGGTCGACTTAAGCTTTCATTAAGTCGACTTAAGGAATTTCTTAAGTCAACTTAATAAAAGTCAGGTGTAGACATGGAGTAATTTAGGTTGACTTAAGGGTCCTTAAGTCGACCTAAATTGCTAGTGTAGACAGACCCAAAGAGTCTATGATTCAACCAATTGTTTGTCGCCAAGATGACAATTTGGTTTTTAAAAAAATACAGTTTGCACCAACATAATGTCTTTGATACAGGATCTCAAAATGACTCACAAGTATTAATTAAGCTTCACAACATCTCCATTTTATAGATGCCAAAACTAAGGCTATGCCTACATGATGAGCTCTGATGAGATTCTCCTGCTCATGTCTACGTACTTGTGTTAGTCTTCTTGAGCTACCATGAGTAAAAATAGCAGCACAAGACCAGTGGAGGCATGGCTGAGCAGTGCCACGCACATACGCACTGGTTTCAGTCTTTCTATTGGCTTCAACATGAGCTGGACGGAGACTTGAGTCCTCTGGGATAGACAACTGGTTGTGAGTTTTGACAAAATGGAGATTTCCTGTGAAAAATTTTCCTGAAAAATTTCAATTTTCCATTGAGAAAATTGAAACGACAGCTCCCTGGCTGCCAGCATGGAAGACTGCTGTCAATTTTGTCTTCAAGATTAAACAAGACAAAAACGTTCCAATAAGGCAGCCAGAGTGATGTAGCTGGACTAGGGGAGAAGTGGAGAGTCAGGTGCTTGACTTCTGGCATTTTGTCTGGAAGGTTCTGGTCTATTTAACTTTTTGCCTGAGAAAGTGAAGGGAGAAAGTGAAATTGACAAGAACTGTCCAGCCTGGCTCCCTAAAAGCTAAGACATTCCATTTTAGTTCTCCTGAAACAGAATTTTCCCAGGAAAAGTTTTGTATTTTGGACTTTTGATCACAATATGAAATGATCTTTTGTGAAAGAATACACATTTTTTCACAGGAAAAGATTTCCATTTCCTGGACAGTTATACTCCAGTACTAACCATGTAGCTCTTCCCTCTGCCTCAACATTTCAGAATATTGTGCCAGGCTAAATACATTTTGCATTAAGGACTTAAAAAATGCCATGATAAGCATTTTAGGTTTGACAATCCTCCTCCTCCTGTATAAAGCAAGTGGTTCTTGCAGCTGGCACCAATATAATATGACACTTCCACAGGTAAATGTGTTTCTAGTTCAAAATTAATGAAGCCCTCATATATAGCCATTCTGTTGCCACCATGGAGAAAACAAGTGGAAAAAAAAAATTATGACACGCCTCTTCCTATTTCTTCTCCATTTTACTGGCAAAGACTTAACCAAAATGCAGAGCTGAGGAGAGGAAGCTTAAAATGAAGCTTACCTGGCTTTGGGAGGTGTTAGTCACACCCCATACTGTAGTGACCACTGATAAAGACCCTGGTGGCTGGTTGGTGTTTTGCTGCCAAGGAACAGAGTCGTAGGGGAAAGACCCATCACTGTAAAACACAAATACATTGGACAGTCATGGTTTGGAGCAGTTTAAATGAATGCTGGATGGGGAAAAGGGGATTGATCTTTTCACTAACGAAGGCAGATAGAGCAACCTTAACTCCTCTCCAACTCATCAGCTTTATAAGTATCCTAGTATGTTTAAGACGTGGGCAGCTTCCATTTGGTTACAAGCAGTGCGATCACCACTGCTTCAAAGCAAAAGGGAAATCAAGTTCATTGATGACACATAAACCCGTGTGGTGATGGATGACATGTATTAAAACACAGTGAGTTCAGCCCCTAAAACTCTGCCACCTGCAGACGTAGCAATAAGCCCTTGGATGCAGCTTTCAACAACAAGAACATGAAGTTAGCTGGATGTTTGGGTGTATTCGTTTTGCAAAAGTCATCCATCTCAAGCTCTTCAACCATCATCGTTACAGCTGCCTCATTCCAATTCAATTATGTTTTGAGACCAGACTGCAGCCCCACTGTCTGCAATTGGTACCAGCATGGCCAGAAGAGCCTTTAAAGGAATAGCAGTCCAACAATAATTTTCAAAAAATGAATTAAAATCCAGATGGCATCCTACTGCACGATGGAGGAGCTGTATGCCAAAAACCGTATTAGCTAATCAGTATTCTAGAAAATCAACCGCTGAAATAAAAAATGCATCATTTCAGATAAATACATGGCGGAGAGCACTGGGTTTTTCCATAAACTAAATCCAAAAGATATAATAAGCAAGAAGAACCAGCTCCTGACACACAAGTCTTGGTAAAAACAATACAGAGAAAGAATATGTATATGCATCCATTTTGAAATAAAACACCGTGCATGTGCAATGCAACTTATAAGTCCTACCTCTGCTAAATAATCAGAAGTATAAATACAGTATTTTCCCAACATATCCTATTTAATATTATTTGGTTTGTGGATTATTACTGATTACTTTTTAAAGTTGAATTTACGTTCATGACCTTTTCCATGTATATACACTACTTAAGGTACACATACATAGACCTTTTATTTTAAAGAGATACTGACCAACAGTTTAGGCCATGAATTAATTTTTTTAAACTAAATTACAAATTATACTCCTGACCCTGCAAATGCTTATCTACCTATCTAAGGAACTCAGATGGCTCCCACTGCCATAAAATCTGAATGCCTCACAACCTTTATCCTGCGAGGTAAGGAACTACTATTACCACTGCATAAATGACCTGCCCAAGGTCAGGCAGAGGGGCTGTGCTAAGCAGGGAATTAAACACTGATATGCAGTGAGCACTCTAACCAATGGACTATCTTTCCTTTCCCTATGCCTCCGACTACTCCACTGTAAAACTGAGCTAATATATATGTACTTGAAGGATCACACGTATTTCTTCACACAACACACAGTCAACCTGCAGAACTCCTTACCAGAGTATGTTGTGAAGACCAGTTGCAATGGGGTTCCGAAAAAGAACTAGGTAAGTTCATAGAGGATAGGTCTATCAATGGCTAATAGCCAGGATACGTGGGGATTGCTGTTTGCCAGAGGTTGGGAATGACTGACGGGATGGATCACTTGACGATTTCCTGTTCTATTAATTCCCTTTGAGGCACCTGACATTGGCCATTATTGGAAGACAGGATACTAGGCTTGATGGACCACTGGACTGACCAGTTATGACTGTTCTTATGTTCTAATCCAAGGATATAAAGTATTTTTCTTTTCAAAATTTGTTGTGAATAATATGGGGCACCATTGTATTGTACTGTACATACGTTGACCTTGCCTCAAAGAGATTACAATTAGTGACAATAAAATAATAATATAAATTAAAATTAAGCAATTAACTTATACATTTAAAATAGGGGGGAAATCTAAATTAATTAGTTAATGCAGCATGCCGAACATCAGCACAGCAACATAGTGCTAGTGAAGAAGAGCTAGAAATTGAATTGACTAGGCTGCTTCCAAATGTTCAAATTGAGTGAAATAATAATAATAAATAACAGCAAAAATAGTGAAGATAATTCAGTGTAGAAAAAAAATAACTGGTCATGATCTAAAGTGTTTGCTATGAAATGTGTATCTTGAAAACATCTCTTTAAAACTGTGATTATCCAATTTTTTTTTTTAAGTCTTCTCTCCCGACCAGGCTAGAAGTCCACCAAATCTACATCTTGTGTCTCATACAGCACATTGTGATATTTCAAACACATGTAGCAGCGATGACCCTCCATCAACACTTCAAGAAAGTGTATACAGCCAATGAAGAGAGACCCTCCAGGTCTGGAGTTAGGGGCTGGTTTGGGCTTCTGATATTATGCTTTTCACTTTCTTCCTTTTAACTATATAATGTTTCCACCTTTACTACTTTCCCTACTCCTTCTGGTGGATGTCTACCTGGGCTTCCGTAGTCACTTATGGTACATTTTATGATCCTAACATTTGTATGGAAGCTCCTTGCAAGGACATATGACTTTCCCACTCGCAACCATGCCTGCCCTGCTTTTGTTCCTTGAGGAAGCCTTGTGGGTTGCTGCTTATTAAATATGGTTATTCATGGAGAATAGCCCATTCCCTGTTCTGTGGGAGGCCAGGTGAGATGGTCTGATATCTCCCTCAACTTGAACCATATGCACTGCAGTTTCTTCTCATTCCTTCTCCCTCTTCATGGAGTATCCACTCTTCCTTGCTTTCTACATCATATGGTCATCTCCTTCACTAGACTCTTTTCCCTGAACTTTCTTCTTCTCAAGTGACTTTGGTTTTCCTGTCTTCCTTATACTTCTCCCCTGGTGCTTTCTCCCCCATTCTCCTGTCACTGATGAAGAGCAGGACTCCCCATGTATGTGTCTCTCCCTGCACTAACAAACAGTGCAAGGAAATGACAAGTCGTAGGAGCAGACTCTAAGTGTCTAGAACAGAGAGCTACAACCATCCCCCCCACCCATATTTTATTTCCTAGGGACAGAAAGCAGAGCCTGGGAGACAGAAGAAAAATGTGAGACTGTTAGCAAGTAAACCCCCATGACTTATAAGGAAACCAGGTGTGGAATCAGAACATATGTGAACAGAAAGTCCTCTTGATGCATATGCATGCCCTACTGTGTACGTGTATTTGGACTTGGGAATAGACATTACCTAATTCATAGTGCTAAAAAGTTACATCTTTTCCCTTAAACTTTGCCCCCAAGACTGGATCTCATACACACCCTTCTCTCTATTTAGTGCCCACAGAACAGGATTGATGAATTATTCATTCTTATTTTCAATCGGGAGTGTCATGGCATTACTTAATGGAAATCTGCACTGTTCTCTGAAAGATTAAATAATCACTTTCTATAATTAAAAGAAGAGTGAATCATTCCATTTTTAATGTGTAGCATAATAATAAAAATGAGAAACACCACAAGAAGTTGCATTCTTGACAGATGACATCACCTAAAACATACATTCCCCAATACGGCATATGAAAGCCTAAAAAGACTGAATGGGCCCAGAGTTGCTGCAAAATTCATGTTTATGCCCATAAAAATCATTACTGAATTAACAAATTTTGCAACTTCGAAAGCCTTGCTTCTTTGAAACACATTGCTTCTCTCTCAAATAATGTCACAAACTGCACCTAACTAACCGTAAGGTTTGACTTGAAGATAATAATAATATAGACATCTCAAAAGATAAATTCCACTAACTTCAGCTGAGATACTCCTGATTTACATATGTGAAGACAATCAGGCCTATTATATACCACACACATTTGAGTATCTACTGTACTAAGGCAGGAGAAGTCATGGCTGCAGTTTTTCCACTAAGGCCTGGTCTACCTTTGCCGCCGTTTCCAGTAGCCTTCATGAGGAGATACGTAAGCTATATAAAATAACTTGCGTATCCTCCTTCAAATTTCCAACGCTCATTTACCTCTGTGGCTCTACTGGGCTGAGTCGAAGGGAAATGCCATCTCTTCAACTGAACGCTACTCTTCTTACTGGGCTGGGGTTACTGAATCAACTTCCAGATCAACTGAGTGGGTCTTCACTGATCACTTAATCGAACCAGAAAAATCAAACTGATGGCGGAGAGTTTGCCACCATGGATTTAGACTTGGCCTAAGATTTTTGTAAGTACTTTTCTGCCTTGAATTATGAGAAGCACTAGGATGCTTTGTGCTATGTACCCCATAATTGAAGAATAAACTCCCCCACCTAGCTTTTCACCTTTTCAGCATCTACTTCTGTTCCTTGGCATCACAAAAGAGCAATTCTAACCTCAAATCCAGAAACAAAACAAAAAAGTACCAAACAAACGCAGAGAGCTCAGACCAAAGTGAAATGTGGACAAACCAACTGCTATTTGGGAAAGAACAATTATTTCCTCCCACCCATATTATTACTTATAATTGTGATTTTACTCCTCAAGTCCCATTCTTCAAGTTAAAAATGGCAGCCTATATAGCGAAAAAAAATCTTCAGCCTTCCAAATTGAAGAGAAATGCTGCCCACAACATTGTTCGTGTTGAACAGCACAAGGGTAATTAAGTCTCTTCATTACGTCCAGAGGGCAATGAGTCATCTCGAGTCCACTAAAAGAGGATCGATTACATTTATAATGATGTTAATGAACCCACACATGCTAGTGGTCAGCACTGAGGCCAAGTAGCAGAGGAAGCCATTGAGTAAAAAGGAGAAGAAGAAAAGAAGGGGGACTACTCCTCAGGCTATGATGTAGTAATGCTGCAACCATTCACCACTGTGCAAAGAAGAAAGAGAAAAAAAGATTTCCTAGCTGCTAATGTGTCTTGAAGCCAGTGGTCACTCAATGCCGATGTCAAAGAGGTAAGTAAGGCTTTAACTTCTTTGAATCCCGCTATTTAAAAAAAACCAAACCGACAAACTAACACCATGAATTAGTTTCAGATTTCGTATCAGGCCTGGGTTCGCATCTCTTCTTGAATCCTCTTCCTGGTTAACACAGGATCGAAGGTGCCCGTGATTCTTTGCCATGCTTGCCAGTCTACAGCACAGGTTCATAGGTATTGGCGTTCCAGATCTTTTCTCTTTAGACTTCTTTGACAGTCTTTCCACAGAATTCTTGGCCTGCCACATTCTTTCCTTCTGTCCTTTACTTCCTATGTTTTCTTTGATGGTTGTTGTTTTCTCATTCTTATCACATCCAGAATTGCTCAGACATACTCTCTTCAGCCTATCACGGAGAATCTCAGGTTCATCTACCCACTAATTTCTTCCGATCATACGCTCTACCCTCCACATGCCTGCCATTCTCCTCAATATATTATTTTCTACTACCTGTATCTTCTTTTCTTCCATCTCTGTTAAGACCCACTGTTTCCAAACTATACAGCAGGCAAGGACAAAAACATGCACATACATTTTTTTTTTTCAGTTTGCTACTTAATTACTATTCCTGCCACCTTTTTCACCGCTACACAGCACACTGGGTTCTTCTTTTCAGTTCTCCAGATCTCCCTCCGGTGGCACTAAGTGTATCTCCCAAGTAATTTTTTCTTCCGATTCAGCTTCTCTCCTGAGACTTCCATCAACAGCTCTTTTACAACCTGCTCGCATAATTTCAGGGTTTTTTTTAAATGTTTACCTTCGGAGAATGATCTTCATACAAAGATGCCCTGATGCCCTCTCTGATATTAATTTACCAATTTCTCTTTGCTGTTGGCAAAAAGGGCTAGATTATCAACATACATTAGTTTTCTCTGTGTCTTCACAAGCTTGGTTTCGCTACTAATTATCTCCAGGACTAGGATGAAATGTATAGTGGATTCAGTATTCTATCATATCTCATTCCCATGATCACCTCATACTGTTTCAAAATTCCAAGCGTTATCACTTTATGTCCGGACCCTCAGTACAACTTGATTATTATCGTCACCTCTTGAAGTCCCCCTCTCATCCATCTCAACGTTCCAAACCCAGTTCCCGCAGAACCAAGTCATTGTATGCTTTCTCAGGATCAATAAAAACAACTCAGTAGTTACGCCCTCCATTTATCATTCTTTCAAGCCTCGGTCTAATTGCAAATATTGCGTCTATAGTACTCCTTCCCTTCCTAAAAACATACCGCTCCTCTTCTTATGATTTCCTTTACCTTGCACCTTAACCTGGTCTCCAAACGCTCTCAAGGACTTTAAGGGTTGACTTAACAAAGTGCTGCCCCACTTGCATCACATTTACTACTTGCATCACATTTACTCCTTTAAAAAGGGTTCTCCAGTCATAAGGTACCTTCACTTGATCCCTGTAAACAGAGAGTAATCTGTGAATCCTCTTTACTTCAGTATCTCCATCTACCTTGATTATATCAAGAGTTATGTCACCTTCACAGCTGCTGTACCATTCTTCATCTTATTCTTTGTTCCTATGCTTCCTGTACAGAGATTGATACCTTTTAAGACTTCCCCAAAATTGTTGATAGTGCTCGCACTTACAATTCTTTCTTCCCAGTTAACAGCCGTTGAAAATATTTTCTCCATATCTCTATCACTTCTTCAGAGTTAATCACCAATTTCTTCATATCTTTTGCTTCACTGTTTCTTTTTTGCCAACCCAAACCAACTTCCTGCCATCATCTTCCTCCAGCTTTCTGCACAAATTCCTTTTCAGCATCCATTCTCGACTTAGCAACTTCCTTTTTTAGCTGCCCTTTTTCTCTTTTTGTAAGAATTTTGTGATCTCATTATCACAATCTGCTTCCTCAAATTCTTTGAATAATTCTTTTATTCTTTTTAACTTCTCTTCTACACCAGATTCTAACACTAGCGTGTTCTCCAAAAGTATACCATCTTTTCATTCATTCTACCACTTATCTCCACAAAACTTTCTTTAAGCTTCCTCTTTTCTTTCCCCACTTACTTCAGTGCCATTGGCAACACATGAAAGCCTTCACTTACTTTTTGGCAGAACTCTTCCTCCCCCCACCAATAACCACCATTGCAATTTCTTCCTCAATTTCATCTTCTTTCCTCAGGTTCAGCTGGAGACCAGCTATTCATAATCTGAGTTCTACCACATATTCACTTTATATTTTTCACCATTTTCATATGTTCTCTCCTTATCAAAATACAGCCCACATGGGCCTTACTTTTTCCCACTGTAGTATGTTACCAGGTGGAATTTTCTTTTTCTAATCCATGCAGTCACCACTGAAAACCCATTAAACAGACACTATTTCCAATCCACCTCTCTCCTTCTGCATTCCTTGACCAAAGCCAAATTTACCCAGAAGTTAAATCTTCATTGACCACTAACAAAGTGCTACTCTCTAGCACACCACCAATAGTAATGTGTTAACTAAATTTGCTACTAAAAGTCACTACATGAAAAATGAGGTTTGCATAATAAATAGATACTACTGATTTGCGGCATTATTTGGAATGCTCTGTGTGTATGTGTGCATGCGTGTGTGTGTGTGAGTGAGAGAGAGAACAAAGCTTTTTTTAAAATAATTGACATTAGTTTGTTAGTTCACTTGTTGATGTAAATATGCATATGTATCCTACACTCAATTTACACACCTCCACTTTCTGAGAGAGGAGTGATTCACATTGCTTTGTTAAAGAAACATCTTTGTCATATTTACATTTGGATGTGAGCAAAATGTGGAGAAATACCCTAAACATAGCTATCCGTTTACAACATGGAAACTTCACTTTTGGTGCATTGAGAACATTAGGTTTGTTTGGACAATTATTTAGCTTTAAGTTTATAAAGAATTCGTCTTAATAAACAGTCAGTTTATACAGAGCAAATACAGAGGGGTAGCTTTGTTAGTCTGTGTACAGCAAAAACAACATGCATTTGACAAAAGTGGAAGATGGATTGCAGCCCACGAAAATTTATGCCTGAAGAAATTTGTTAATCTTTTAAGGTGCCACAGGACTCTCGTTATAGCAAATACACTAGCCATGGCATGTAAATGGGCAGCTGAGTTCCTGAGGTAATAAACATATGATTTACATGCTCAAGGATTTGCAAAATGTAAACCAACGAAGAATATTAATTAAGACGTATGAATGATTTTTGGTGATGTATTTTATTTGGATAACGGACAACCACTGATGTGCAGATGTAATACCAATCTCACAGCAAAGTCAATGTGAAGGAAGGGGAAAGGACAGACTGGCTAACCATTAAAATAATCCAAGTCCATTAATCTGCTGTGATGAACATACTTCTCCTGTTACCCTTTTCCTGTTTTATGGTTCTGTGGTTCCCCACAAAACTCTAAAGGCTAATGGAGACACAACTTGCATGCATTTTATAGCACTAGGCTTTAGCCTTCCTAAAAACTGTCACTATTTCACTTCAAAGTTAGAGTAAGTTTAGGCATAAACAAGTTGAGGCATAAACAAAGTTGCATGCAATCAGGCGTCCAGCCATTTCTTTACATTATTTTTTACCACCTCTGCTCTGCAGTGTTGACGAAGTGTCTGTCATTTGAGGCGCAGGAGCTCTCCTTGGCCTAACTACAGCATCTGCAAAGCTGCTAGAAGATAAAAATGGTCCTTTAAATAGACAACTTGCTCCATTGTTCCTTGAGATGACAGTGATGTGGGTAGACAATGGCCAGCACAACATATTATTTCCTTGTCTGCTTGTCACCTGTACGTACGCTTGGTTGCAGGCAGTTCAAAATTAGACAATCTCTTGGCTCCTTTTACAACAACACATGTGAAAGCAGTGTCGTCTAGTGGAGAGCATGCTGGCTGGGACTCAACAGACACGGGTTTTATTCCCGGATCTACTGTTGACCTGATGTTTGACCTTGAGCAACTCACTTTACCTCTCTGTGCTTCTGTTCAGCCTTCCGCGTGCCTTGTCTAGTTACATTATAATTCTATGGAGTTAAATCTGTCTCTTACTATGTGTATGGATAGTCCCCACCACCATAAGATCCCAACCTAGGTTCTGACCTCTGGATACTATCACTGTAATACAAATTAAATAGTAATGATAAATAATCACACATATCCTCCCCCAAAGAACCCATAAAACAATTTTTTTTTAATCTACAATAGATAAACGAAAGCCTCGGGTGAGAAAAGGAATTAAAATCCTCAAGCCTCTCTTGTACCAATCAACAGATTTCTTATTATATGCCTATAAATCTAATAAGGGTTAAGACTTTCTATTTTGTTTTATTTACTATTTATGGGCAATAGACACACTAGTTCGCGAGCCCTCTTGGTCAGGTCACCACTGTAAACGTAAAGTAAACTTATTTCAATGATTTCTTATTGTAGAAGATGTTTTATATTTCTGAACACACGCACACACTGAATTACAACATTCTTTAGATTTTTAAGTGTGCTCATGGTACAGTTAGCATGTTTGTGTCATTAAACTTCTCCTCTTCGTTCCTTTTGTCTACATAAATAGAACAGTCTTCAATAAAACATGAAATTACCAAAATGGGCAGAACTCCATTAATATTTTCTAGTAACAGTAGAAGGTTTCAGCAAGGAACTCATCATAGCTCTAAATTGGGCTTTTCTGGCAAATCCATTCTCCACACTATAGCAAGTCAAGATTTTTCTTCAGAAATTATTTTTGGACAAGGACTGGCTTTCATAGTGGTCAACACAGAAACTTCCATTGGAAACAGCTTGTTTTGACAAAAATGTTGGGACTTTTATTTAAAAAAAAAAACCTCTCACACTTAAAAATAAAAATGCTTCTGTTTTTGGCAATCAAACCACACATTCTTAGGTTTCAGTTTTTCAAACACCTATAACTTCAAATTTTTGACATTTTCCACTCTGTTGAAATTTTTCACAGGAATAAAGAGAAATTTCTAACTAGCTGTCTCTCTCACGCACACACAATGTCTACACGGCACTCTTCATTCAGCAGTATGTAGAGTACATGCCCAAAGAGACCCTGGCCCAGGTATAAATAGCACTATAGCTGATGAGACATGGATAAGGCAAGGAAAGACACATTTGAAGGGTATGGGGTGTGCATGTAAGCACATATTGTACATGCTCTTTACTCACCCAAGCCATGACTTTCTGCCTCTTCTGTGGTGTCCTCTTGCCTCCCTGATTCTGGAACCTTTCCCCGTTACAGGGACAAACACCCCCAGTGGGGAAAGGCTCTGGCAGGGGGAAGGCAATGGAGAAAGGCGTGGGCAGCTCCTAGCCATGAAGCCCTTCCCAGCCACAGGGAAGGACTGAGGCAGTGGGGAACAAATGTTAGCTCCTTCCCGTCACAGTCTTTCCTACCTGCCATGAAAGACTCTGGCAGCGGGGAGTTGCTGAAGCTTTTCTGCACTGCTAGAGCCTTTCATTGACACGGATAGCCACACACCACAGTGTGCAGACAGCCTGCTTTTCACCGAACGGTGTAGCTACACATACACTAGACAGTGGCATGCACTGTAGCCATAGGCCATCAAACACCCCGCCCCCACTGATGGAGTGTCCAAATTTGGATTAGATTCAACTTTTCTTTTTATAAATAAGGCATTATTTTGAACATTTTATTAAAAGTTACATGTAATGAAGTAATCATATGACTTTTTACATTTCTTTTCTGTGGATTTTAAAAAACACGGCATACTGTACACACACACACACACACGCACAAATACATATTTGTATATGAGCACATATAGTTTTAATTTTGAATACCGGCACATTTGAAACTTGCCACAATGATTGCTCTGAGGTGTAATCAGATGCCTTTCTGGAATGGGGATGGCCAGACCATGGATACATGCGATGTATGGACCAGAATGCTCACATTGGCATTACAACTTTGGAGGAAGAAATGGGAATGAGGACCATGTACATTTTATCAATTAATTTTTTATTAATGATTTCAGATTTAGCTGGGCTGGTCCAAGGACAACAAATAATATCTATGTGTATGTAATATCCTCCCACACAATACTGATTTTACTTCCACACATATGAGAGAAAGAAAAGAACTCAAGCATGATGGTGTGATGGGGTAAAGATTTGTATTAGCATAAGTTTGGGATGGCTGCAATAATTTTGACTGTCATAGCCATGAGTGAATTCCTTAGCTCTTTCTAAAACAAGAGCCAATATTTATTTAATAGAATTTCTATTATGGTAGTATCTAGGGGCCCTTACCATGGATTTGAATCCCAATATGTATACAAATATATATAACAAAGAGATGATCTCTGCTCCAAGGAACATAAAAACTTAGTCTCATGCCAGATCACTGAATATTCTGCATATGCCACAAGTTACAGAAAAGCTATTTTAAAAACATACGGTTTTTATTGAGATTATTTTTCATATCTCTCCACCAGACTGTCTTAGTATCATGAGGATAAATGTATAGATCACAGAGGGCAATACAAAAACTAAGTTTTTTAAACTCCAAAAATTACCCCAATAAATTTTCTATATATAAAAAGGCTAGTCTGATATTTCTCCAGCTTCCCAACAAGATGTGTGTGTTGTCTCTCTCTTTGGAAAGCCTTGAATCTCCCATTTCCAATGGCAAAAAGCAGGCATTTCTAGCCCTTCGTGCTTGACGGAGACCTACCTTAACCCCACTCTTCCAGGACTGAATGTTGCCGATACTGGGACATGGACAGTGTACATTGGAAGGGAAGGTGGAAGGGGGTGAGGAATTCCACTTCTGGATGGAAAAAAGGAAGAGTTTCACTAGCTGGCTACTTGAAAAAAATAAAAGGTTGCTAATCCAAGTTGCTCTAGGCAGGCTTTTCGCCCAGTCTTAAGCTGCACGGTTCCATTTGCAAATGGCTGGTCCCCTCTCCAGGTCTGAGACAAAACCAGATGTGGTTTGGTGTAGTATCACAGATGTGGGATGTCATTATTTAAGAGTCCTCGCTGGTGTGACCTTGTATACATGATGTGTGCAAGGTCACACTGGTGGCGATGGCTTGGTGTGCTCTTCAGAATGGCTTCTTCTGTGCATGCAAGGTCATGCTGGCATGGACAGACTGCTCCAGGAAGTGTCGGGATGTCTTGTATTCTGGGAATGCAAGGGTGGCCACCCAAAAGCTGCTCTGAGGACTGGATTATCCCTACCAACAAAGATTAGTCAGTGGGCAGAAAACAGGTGACACAGTGAAGAGATGCAAGATGAATGCAAAACAAACAAGGAGTTCCGTGGCACTTTTAAAGACTAACCAATTTATTTATCGCATGAGCTCTGCAATTTAGCACGTGGCTGTCACCACCATACACCTATTGTGTCTCTGCACACAGAGAGAGATGTCCATTAACCATCATGATAGTGAAACAGCCATTTCTGGGGTGCAATCTAGTGGATGTTTAACACTGCAGAATTAAGCCTGGGAGTGGGGAAGAGAATATAAGGCACCTGGATGCAGCCGGGCTTTGAGGCATGCAATGGCCTGAGCCTGTGAGGCCTACACAGCCTGTGTATCACATTGGGTGGGAAAACTGCCTTCCATTTCACATTTGGCTACCTACAGGGTAGACAATGATACAGTCACTCATGCCGAGTTGCATCTTACCCCACAAGCAGTCTCATGAGGCACAGTAAGACTCTACGTAGCTTGTCTAGGCTCCTTCTTTGTTTTGCTGAGCTAGACTAACACAGCTACCCTTTGGAACTACTCAGCTTCAGTTAGGGTATTGAGATGTGACTCTTTAGAGCCGAACATGAATCACGCCGAGTACTGCCCTTAAAAAATAAAACCACATCTCTGAACCCGAGTACAAATTACACACCAAGTCCTGTTGTTACATATTCCACATATGTTTAGACACACACGTGCGTGCAAACGTACACCCAGAAACAAGTTACAGACATCTGTGTGTAGAACAAATGAACACGAAGCTAGCAGATAAGCAACGCGATAGTTACTGAAACACACGCCCTGCATCAAGAAAAGCTGGATGGAGTTAACAGCACCCATTCCGATTAAAGTAGTAAGATCAAAGCATCACATCCAATTCTGTCTATTGTTCCACAAGTAGACCATGCAATGCACTATCGGTCGCAGATAACAGTTACAAATTCCTCCCTAATGGCCCTATTATTAACATGCCACCTGTTACCTTTTCTAAGCCACTGAAAATATCTTCAGAACATTTTCAGCTTGGCAAACGCAGTTTAATTTTTATTGCCTTTCACAGGACAGCCAGACCTGCTTCACCCCTGCCTTATTTCTCTCACGTGTGCCAGAATGCAAACCCCAATTCCTCAGTTTCCCACCCCAGGCATTCATTTTGCTCTCTGGTTTACCAATATACCTGGGATTCCATATCCGATTGCTCCTTTACAGTAAAAAACACACCCACCCAGTAGTCTACCATTGCCTGTTGCCTTGGTAATCCGAATGCCTGGGTACTCGCTGATTATCGGCGACTGAGACTCGCATTGTTCACACCGCAGCGCGTCTGCTATATTAATGTGAGATAATGGCAGCCAGAAGACGCCTTTTGTTCCCAGCTTTGCTGTTTATTCATAGTGCCTGGAGGTCAGCAACTGCTACAACAACCGGGGAAGGAACCGCTGAAAGCGTGAGCAGATTCCACTTCTGCTTCTGCCTCCAAGACAGCAGGGAGGGGGATGCACAGACACAAGACTCCTGGAAGATCTGCAGAGACTGACTCAGAAGGTGTAGCAGGCAGCTACGAGGAGGGCTGCACTTCTGAGATTACGGAGGGAACTCATTTACTCTCCCCCCCACCCCCAAAGCAGAAATATTGCTGGCTTAAAAATAAAAAAACACTGAGGCTGGTGGTGAATTCATTTCTGATGGGAAAGACAAGGAGATAAGCTTGGTTTTGCATGTCAGAGGCGAGTTCAGGGGCTGCTGATGGATTTATAGTTCAGAGACCTGAATAGGAGGGAGTTACTGAATGAGCCGCTTGCGCCTTTCGCTCGGAACCTGTGCTTGATTTGGTTTTAATTGCACAAACTGGCCTGTGCCCAACGAAGGAGACCGGGTTTTTAGAAGGAAGCAAAGTGATTAAATAAAATATGTGGCTGGCTTCTCATTTGCTCCAGTTTGAGATGCAGGTTGTAAGACAAGCATGGTCCGGTGCTTCCAGAGCGATCAGGGATGTGTGTAAATGGTGTGTCAATACAGAGAGATTCAGAAAAGCTAGGAGTGGCTGTACCGTGTGGGTTGGAACTGGGGTTTACAGGGGGGAGAGCCTTTCTTGTGCAAAAATGACTTCACTGGTTTGGTGCGGCTCCAGGCTTGAGAGATGTTAGCAGAAGTCTTTAAATACTTTGCCTGTCAAAGCGATTTGAAAAATGCTATTTTTGAAACAACGATCAAGGCAAACAAACTACCACATATTATCTCTTTTGATGTGGTAAGCGGTAAATGAGACCACAAGAAGGATTGCTGCACTTCCCCTGAATCCTTTACTTAGCATGGAGGGAGAAGAACAAATTCAAGCAGCGACCTTGACTAATGTGCTTTTCTCCACTCTTTTAACCGCCTCTTTATTTGAAGAAATAACTAATGCCCATTAAAGGCATTATCAGTATCTGATTAATTTCACAGATACTTCTGTACAGGTTGTTGATGTGTTCTGTCTACTGAAGAGAGTCTTTGGTGTTATCGCTAATGAAACACAGTCAGTGATTTTAAAAACAATGAGAGTCCTGTGGCACCTTAAAGACTAACAAATTTCTTTGGGCGTAAGCTTTTGTGAGCTCCAACCCACTTTCTTGGATGCATCTGACGAAGCAGGTTGGTGCCCACGAAAACTTATGCCCGAAGAAATTTGTTAGTCTTTAAGGTGCCACAGGACTCTCATTGTTTTTGCTGTACACAGACTAACATGGATACCCTCTGGAAATTGTCAGTAATTTTAGCTAGAGTTTCTACCCACTTTCATTGAGGGGACCCATTAGAAAAGCTCTCCATCACTTCAATACCCAGTGGGTTGGCTACTTCCTTTTCTTCCCACTGTGAAATTTAGTGAAACTTGAGAGCACAAGTGTGTAAGAATGTTTTATATATATATATATATATATATATATATATATATATATATAAACACCTGTAGAGAATTGACCCTCACTAAAGGTGGAAATTATAAAAGGAATAAATTCCTGATCTTAAAAATGATGAAGTCACCTTTAGTGAGGGTCATTGAGGAGATTCACATTTCCCACCAAGTGAATTCTCTACAGGTATTTTTTAAAGGGAAGACATAAGGATAAAAATCACATTAAAGTTTTTTCATAGGGTCTATTGACATTAGATTATTTAAAAAAGAATTCCAAAATACAAATGTACTCCCCCCCATTTATGCCTTTTTAAAAACAAAACACTTTTTGCATTTCCTTTGGATTTGGAAATGAAGCTGGATTAGTAAATTCTCTTCCAGTCAGAGTCGTGTCACTTTCTGGTTCTCAGGCAAGAATGTGATGCTAATCATGTGTTTGGATTTCCCTCCCTGAAGACAGCTCTTTAAATAACTATCAAAGCACCAACTATTCTATCAAGAACATGTTGAAATCCATGCCCTCTCCCACCAACCTCACTCTCTCTTTTTTTTACTGACACAAAACTGAAAAATGCGGACCTGAAACTGTAGCTGTCTTTTAAACGGAAAATACAGATCTAGTTCCTGATGCTCCAAGGGCCTGATCCAAAGCTTACGAATGTCACCGGAAAGACCCTCCCCTCAACGACTTCTGGGTCAGGCCCAACACCAAGTGCACTTTGCAATGTCACCAGACAATTATCAGGCTGATAACTGAAATTGGTAACACAAGGGGCACGGGCACAGATGAATGATTTTAATTCTAATGCCATCATAAAGGAGTTGGTTTCACAGAAGACAAGGGACAGAACTCCTGCCACACTAGATGGGCAAATGTACATGTATTCAGCACCATTTATTTGCTCTGTACAGTAACCTTCACATTAAAAGCATGTTACTGTTATGACGGTCAGTCAACTAAACAGTAAGTTACTTATTTATTAACGGCAAATAGTAAATAGTCAGCAACGTTCCTCCAGGAGCATTAAAAAACCCTAGTGTAGGCACATATTGGCTGGCTGAGATGAATCATAATGAAGTGCTCAAAAGTTTCATCTCAGAGAGCTAGCACATGTTTAAAATTAAAACTTGCCCTGCCTACCCCAGGGCATTAAAATGTTTGAGTGCCCACCTTGTATTAAAAAAATCACCTTGCACCCCAGTGTAGTTGAGGCCTCAGAGACAACATACTATCTTTTCAAACAGTTTGGGCACACATTCCCACCAACATAAATTGTATGCTATTAGTATCGTTGTTATTTATTATTACCTAGAAGCCCCAGACAAGAATCATAGCCACATTGTGTGAGGCACCGTACACAGAAATAATTAAAAGATGGGCCTTGCCCCTAAGAGCTTGCAGTCTAAGCGTACATGAAGAACATACACTTAAAGAAAGACGTAAGAGGCAATCTTCCAATTGTTCTTTGCAGAAATGAGATCTTTCATCCCCCTGTGTGTGCCATTAAGACCGAGCTTGAAAAATGTAAGCACCACTCTTTGATAGCCTTTATTTAAAAGACAATATCTAGCAATTATAAACCACAAGATGTAGGGAACAGTGCCTCAGATTTCCGTGCTAGAATCTACATATTAATCATTTAATTTTTGCTTGTGCTCTTCTGTCTGCAACATGCATTTAAGACCATCTTCCATCTTCCCCTAAGATAACATTGCTATTTATAGTGAACTCAGCAAACAGAGGAAAGGCAAGATGGCACTATTCTGAGAAAGTTTCCTAACAATCACATCATAACCTTTTCTGTACAAAACTTTCAAGCAGGATTGGCCATTTTTACTGCAGGTTTAAGCCACCACAATGCTCTCCCGAAGTTTTACGACTCAATCAAGGATTTATAATAGGGAACAGAACAGATTTTGGACTCTGAACTTTTCTTTAATCTATTTCCTTCTGATGTGCATTCTATCACCTCCACACATGATTAAAACAAAACACAACAAAACACTCCAAATCCCTGCTCTTGAAGAACCAGCAGTAACCATAGGTTGCCTAACTGGACACATTCCTTTAAATTAAGCATTCACCATCTGTTAGTCCTGTTCAGTCCCTTATCATACATACTTCACAGTTTCATCACAAAAAGATGGAAATACTTTGAAAATCTGCAGATGTCTCATCTTAGCAATGCAGCATTTGTCTGTGTTGAAAACTGACCTCTTGCTCCACAGCTTTTACTTTCAAAATTACTGGACTTGGAAAATGAGGAAAGTGATTATCTTCATTGATAGTCAAAACTGCCAGAGGTCGTGATGGAGGCAAGCTCTCCAGTCGCTTCAGAAATTACTCTATCAATACCTTGCAACTGGATAACCTCTGACTTTAACAAACCATGCACAAGGCAGGACCACAAGCAGCCACAAAAAATGGAGCTGCAGAATTCTCTCTCACAAACCACAAACACTGCCCAACAAAATACATCTGTTACTGGCTGCAATTAAAATGGGGAAAAAAACAAAAGACCACCACTCTACCCACCTTAAGACAATTTTAAAGAACACCAGAAGTGCTATTTTGGAGCCACTGCTTAGACATAAAATAATAATGATAATAACTAAAGTACCTAAAATCCCAATTGAATTACTGGTTAATTTGATCATCAGTTTCATTTTATCAAAACCTCCAGAACTAAATTATTTGTATTAAAAAATAGCTTTCTCCCTTTATTTCAATCAATTTTGATTGCTCTAAGCAGGCATTATTATAATGCAATCACTGGCTATAAGAAAGCTGCCATTTAATTAATATGGAAGGCCAAAATTCAAAGTGAGACAGAAGATAAAAAGAACCAAAGGAAGACTCATGATGTAACATATGACACTACAACAGCCAGCTGTGTGTTTCCAGAATTTCTCATTGGCAGTGTACAGATACAGTAGATGCTTGTTTGCAGCAACACCTTCTAAAAGCAACCACAGCTTACCAGCAACATTTCCCCTGGGAACATTTTCCCTACTGTGATTTGTCGACGCTCCCCATCCCAGCAATAGATGTTTAGCAGCAACATAGCGAAAGGGCACAGATATGTTGCTACTAATGAGCGTCTATTTTATGGGCTATGAAATCTGTAACATGCATCCTGGTATGGGGTCAAACTCATCATAAGCCAACAGTAACGTACAGCTCCCATAGACTCTGAAAGAAGCTGTAATTGTTTAAAGCTGGGCTTAATAAGGTCCACTTATGACAAGGTCAACCACTAAATGTGGTAAATACAGACATGATCAAAATAAAAAGAAGATAGTGTTAATAATAATAATATGTACTTGCACGGCATCAGTCTACAAGTTCTCTATAAATATTTATTAACACTCAGCCACCTGGTGTGGTAGGTATGTGTTGATACACATATTAGAAGAGCCCTGTGTAAATTAAAAAAATGTATTCACCAACCGCCAAACACAGTCCACGGCTGTCCGCAGATTTGCAGGACTCTAGATAAAAACTGGATTCACATCCATCCACTAGCCATAGACATGGTCTGCAGATAACCATGGATATAAAGCTGATACCTGCAGAATTGCATGATAGCATGGATTGGGTGAACTACAGTGTATGTCACTTGCTCACAGACACATGAAATTCACCCTATGCTGAGGGCCAACGTAAGGATTCTCATCGGAGGGCGAATTTGGGATTTAAGTGATGGACAGGTCTCAGGCTGGCCCCCTGCTCAGGGGTGGATTTTAATTAATCAATGATAGTGTTGGGAATAAAATTCATGAATTTACCATCCAGTTTTGCACTAACTACTATACCACACTATGTTTTCTGAAATATAAAATGGGTTATTTAAGAGCCAAAAGAGATTTTGGTGCTCCATAAAACACAGATGACAATTTCGTCCTGAAGGGGCTTACAATCTAACCATATTGCACATTAAAGCAAAAGCTTGTCTTTTTTCAAATTCAAGTCTTTATTTTATTGATTTGTTTGGCTTGATGCATCTGACTTAGCACCAAGTTACTTTATCATTAGTGAAAAATACTGAATAAATAATTAGAGCACACAATCATCTCTAACTTTTAAAAGACAACAATATGCATTCATGAAAAACGCAAACACAGAGAGAGAGGAGCTTCAGATTTTGTGTCCTGAGAAGTACACAACCAAAAGCCAATGCTAAAATCATTCAAATATGTATGTTGTATCAGCTTTGCTTTTGACTTTCCTTTGCCCTATGGGTATGTTTGACCTGAACTATTTCTGTCAGAGCCGTCTTGGCCTAATCATTGCAACTCTTCACCAACCCAATTTATGCTTTCAAAAAACAGTTGGACTGTACTCTAGAAATTGGGCAAACCTGGGATCTTCCCCTGAGTTCTCTTGGAATTCATGGGCATGTATGAGACACTGATAATTCAGATGAAAATGATCTTGAATATTTATGGTGCAATGTCTTAACAGATAAAACACAAGGTATTAGTTGGCGTAAGCAACAGACCACCAGATTTGGGAACAGGAAAACTGCTTCCATATGCACCCATATGCACCTATAATGTGCAGGGAAAAAAGGCTGCATGATCTTGGGGGATTCATATTGATTGACACATGCTGGAGTCTTCACACTACCAATATTAAAACATCCTTGTAATTTCTAATGTAATTCTTCTGCTCTACTCCACGCCGATTAGGCCTCAACTGGGATCTTGTGTCCAGTTTTGGGGGCCTCATTTCAGGAAAGATGTGGACAAACTCAAGAAAGTCCAAAGAAGAGCAACGCGAATGATTAAAGGTCTGGAACACTTAACTTACGAGAGAAGATTGAAAGAGCTGGGTTTGTTTAGTCTGGAAAAGAGGAGACTGAAATGGGACATGATAACAGTTTTCAAGTACCTAAAAGGTTGTGACAACGAGGAGGGAGAAAAATTATTCTCCTTAACTGCTGATGATAGGACAAGAAGCAATGGGCTTAAATTACAGCAAGGGAGGTTTAGGTTGGACATCAGGAAAAAATTCCTAACTGTTAGGGTGATTAACCACTGGAATAAGTTGCCTAGGCAGGTTGTGGAATCTCCATTACTGGAAGTTTTTAAGGCAGGTTAGACAAACAGCTGTCAGGGATGGTTTAAGAGGGTACTTTGTCCTGCCCGGAGTGCCGGGGACTGGACTCCATGACCTCGCATGGTCCCTTCCTGTTTCTAGGATTCTATGATGACAATTTTCTAACTCAAAAATTGTTGTAGCTAACACGAGAGAGTTCTTTATTACACTTTGTATTAAAGAGGAACTGATCACAGATCTAAAAAATAACGGTAGCTTTGGTACAAGAGAGCATGCCTCGGTCACAATTATAATGTGTAAGCAGAATAAATTCCAGACCAGTAAAATTATGTGTGTGTGTGTGTGTGTGTGTGTGTGTGTGTGTGTGTGTGTGTGT
>ML685755.1:50214480-50226491 GCA_007922175.1 Pelusios castaneus
TGTGTGTGTGTGTGTGTGTGTGTGTGTGTGTGTGTGTGTGTGTGTGTGTGTATAAAACAAATTTATTTATTGCATGAGCTTTCGTGGGTAAAATCCTACTTCATTAGAAGCATGAAGTAGACTAACAGGGCTACTACCCCTCTGGGACTCTCAAATATAAGAATTGACATGCTGTGACCAATAGTGACAGACCCTATGGAAAGGGCCTGAAAGAGTTTGATACCTCCCAAGGTCTCCAGATGGAAGAGGGATGTCTGCCTGGTAAGCAAAGATCTGTGCTGTATGTAAGATGTTTATGGTTTAAGGTAAGTTTTCTCTATAATGCCTATGTTCTGAATAAATAGTTGCTTTATACAGGCTAGACCACTGGATAACCCTGGGCATTGCCCCTGAGAGAATACAACAGGAGATGATGAACTGAAGCCAGATTTGCAAAGGTGATGACTGTGAATTGCAGAAGGAACTGCAGACTAAATCCCTGGTCTAGAGAGAGAGTGTTGTTGAACTCTGTCCAAGACAGATGACAGCTAGAGACCTAAGACTTAACGAATAGGAACACAAAGAGGCCACAAAAGGGTCAGAGGTGCAATTGACTCTGAAACTGTGACAGAAGTCAATCAAGTATTTCAGTCCCTAGCAATCTGAGAATCTAAATCTAGGTTTTGACAAGATATATTATTTATATTAATGCCACATGATAAACTGGCTCATTGGATGACAGTCTTAAAAGATTATTGATGATTGCCTTTTCTCTCTCCTTGGTATTCATATGGTCTCCATTACTATCCTTTTGGAAAGCCTCAAAAGTTTTAATTAATGTATTTATGTGCAAAACACTCCTGAGGCGAGGCAATGCTGTTATCCCCATTTTATAGATAGGGAACTCAGGCACAGAAAAACTAAATGATTTACCCACAGTTGCAGAACAAGTCTGTAGAGGAACAGAGAATTGAGTTCAGGTTTCCCAAGTCCCCTCTGATTCTTTAGCAGACAGGAGCTTGTTGGCTCCCAATAAGTGTGTGTTATCATGCACAATCCCCAGCCAATCTCACCTTGGACGACGAAAAGAGGAGAGTAGTTTATCAAATCACTTCACAAGCCAAGTTAGAAAAGAAGCAGTCGAGACAAAGATGTCACTAAAATTTGTTATATTAAACTAAGGGTATTACTTTTAATGGTCTAGATAAATGACGTGCAGCTTCCATACCTTTTTCCATAATGCAACCAGAAATATACCAAAACCAACCCCAAACCCGAAAATACAGAGCCAAACACATTGTCATAAAGTGGAGTCAAGTCCATGAACTCTGCCATAATTGAACATAGTCTGACGAAACTCAGACCATGGCACCCAAGCGTGAAGAATTTAAAGGGCAGTATAACTGTACAGTCTTAAAATGGTTCGACAATAAAGATTTTCTGCCTTTTGGCTATAAACCGAGTAGCTACAGAAATTATTTTTGGTTTGTGATATTAAAAATAAAAGAAACAGAAACATAAGGGATGCAGTTCCAGTGTCTGACATTGCCTACACTAATCCTCCAATCTCTCAACGACCTGGATTAATGCTACTGTTCTTTCCCCAGCTAGCTGGGAATCAGAGGTTTCATAGCCTGCATGTTTTAGTCTCTCCTCGACAATCCTTGGGGCTCACTTTTCTGCTCAAACAGGATAATTGTTTTATGAATTTCTCCTGACAGTTGACATAAGAATGCAGTGATGGCTCTTATTCTCCTGATTAACCCCATAATATTAACCAAGCTACTCTAATCTAAACAGCTATTTCTCATGCACACACCACCAAGAAATTGAACAGAAAATAAACTTCAATAACACATTTGTAGCGGAGAGAAAACACATTTAGTCTTTAAATAATCCATGGGAAAAAATCCAGTGGGTGACATAGAGCAGTGTGGTTTTAATTAATGTGAGTACAATTTGCCTTTCTAGGGTGGAGCTTGAGGCTCGATGTCTCAGGGGGCCAATTACATGCTTCTTTGCTAAACCTGAACTCTAGTTGCGAAACGGAAAAGTCATTTTACTATGCACTGGGTAGTTAGCAATGCTAAAATCTTAGCTTACTTAGTTTGTGCTGGTGTTTTAGTTCTGATCCATGAATGAACCACTCTAGCTATCCTTCATCGTAAAATCCATTTGTTCTTGTGTCCACATTGGCACTGAGAAGACTTATTTAAGTTGAGCGCCAGTGTGGACACAAGAACAAATGATTATCAATTGGCCATCAGGAAGTTTAGATTTGAAAATAGATGTACGTTGCTAACCAAGGAGTGAAGCTCTGAAATAGCTGGCTGAGGGGAGCAGTGGGAGCAAAAAACGTAGCTGGCTTCAAAATTGAGCTGGATACATTTATGGCGGGGATGGTATGATGGGACAGCCTAACATGGCAATTAACTGATCTTGGACTACCAGCGTTAACATGCCGATGGCCTGTGATGGGATGTTAGATGGGGTGGGTTCAGAGTTGGTGCAGAGAATTCTTTTTTGAGCATGTGAGTCTTGCCCACATGCTCAGGGATTAGCTGATCACCATATTTGGGGTTAGGAGGGAATTTTCCCCCAGGGCAGATTGGCAGGAGACCTGTAGCATGGGTCACTTGCTGGTGCTTTCTCTGTACTTTGACATCTTGAAACTGTGATTTGGGGATTTCAATGACAGTCATAGGTTAGGTATCTATTGCAGAAGTGGGTGGAAGGTTCTGTGGTCTGTATCGTGTAGGAGGCCAGATTAGATGATCATATTGATCCCTTCTGAGCTTAAAGTCTAGTAATCACAGCAGAGAACAGCTGGACTGGAAGGGACCTCAAAAGGTCATCTAGCCCGGACCTCTGTGCTCAAGGCAGGACTGTGTAATAGCGAGAACTTTCGTGACCGATGTTTGCCTAACCTGTTCTTAAATACCTCCAGCGACAGAGATTCCACAACCTCCCTAGGCAATGTGTTCCTGTGCTTAACTACCCTGCAGTTAGGAAGCTTTTCCTAATCTCCAACCTAAACCTCCATGCTGCAGTTTAAGGTCACTGCTTCTTGTCCTATCCTCTGAGGTTAAGAAGAACAACTTTTCACCCTCCTCGAGACAACTTTTTAATGTATTTGAAAACTGTTATGTTCTCCCTCACTCTTCTCCAGACTATACAAACCCAAGTTTTTTAATCTTTCCTCACAGATCCTGTTTTCTATACCTTAATCATTTCTTGTTTTTAGCAGTCCTCTGGATTGTCTTCTAATCTTTCCTGAAATGTCATGCCTAGAACTGAACGCAATACTGCACAGCTGAAGTCTTATCAGCAAGAGAAGAGTGGGAGAATTACTTCTCATGTCTTGCTCACTACACTCCTGCTGACACAACAGCACAACCCAGGATAATGTTCTTTTTTTGTGTGCAATGATTTTAAACCATTGACTCCTCTTTAGCTTGTGATCCACAATATCCGTGAGATCCCTTTCCACAGCATTCCTTCCTAGGCAGCCATTTCTCATTTTGTGTGTGCAATTTATTGTTCCTTCCTAAGTGCAACACTTTACATTTGTCCTTATTGAATTCCATCTTATTTACTTCAGATCCTTTCTCCAGTTTGTCCAGATCATTTTGAATTCTAATCCTCGCCTCCAAAGCACTTGCAACCCCCCCCAGTTTGATATCATCCACAAACTTTATAACTTAACTCTCTCTGGGTGTGTCTACACTTACAAATTAAGTCGACTTAAGGAGGTTAAGTCGACTTAATTTACTCCGCGTCTACACTGGCCTTTCCTTAATTCGACTTAAGCTGCTCCTTAAGTTGAATTAAGGAAAAGTTAGTTTGAATTAATAACACCTCGTTTTAATTCTAACTAGATCTTAAGTCGACTTTATTAAGTCGAATTAAGCCAGTGGAGACGCAGAGTAGTGCCTGGTCGGAAAGGGGCCACATCTACAGTTGAAAAGTTAAGTCGACTTTTGTTAAGTTAGGTCGACTTAAAGTGGACTTTTAAGTTAGGTCGACTTAAAGTGGACTTTATTAAGTCAGCTTCATAAAGTCGAGCTAACTTTTCAAGTGTAGACGTGGCCTGTGTGATTACCTAAATAATTTATGAAGATATAGAACAGAACTAGACACAGACCAATCCCTGCAGGACCCCACTTGCTGTGCCTTTCCAGCTTCACTGTGAGTCACTGATAACTACTCTCTAGGACCAGTTTTCTACCCAGTTATGCTTCATCTAGGCTATATCTCTCTAGTTTGTTTAGGAGATGGTCATGCAAGACAGTATTAAAAGGCTTAATGAAGTCAATGTATTCCACATCTACAGCTCCCCGCAACCAGAAACCTTGTCAAAGCAAGCTGTTAGATTGGTTTACATGATATTTTCTTCACAAATGCTTGCTGACTATTACTTATCACCTTATTATCTGCTAGGTGTTTGCCAACTGATTGCTTGATTATTTGCTCCATTATCTTGCTGGTTACTGAAGTTAAATTAACTGGTCTATAATTCCCCAGGTCGTCCTTGTCCTCCCTTTTATAGATTGGCATTATATTTGTCCTCTTCCAGTCCTCTGGAATTTCTCCCATCTTACATGAACTTTTGAAGATAATCACTAATGGCTCAGATATCTCCTCAGTCAGCTCCTGGAGTATTCTAGGATCAATTTCATCAGGCCCTCCTGACTCAAAGACATCTAACTTGTCTAAGTAATTTATAATTTACTCTCTCCCTAATTTAATCTCAGAATCTACCTCATTTTAAACTGATGTTCATTATATTAGATGTCAGATCACTATGAACCTTTTTGATGAAAACTGAAATAAAAACAGCATTTTGGCACTTCTGCCATTTCCACATTTTCTGTTATTGTCTTTCTCCCCTCACTGAGCAATGGGCCTTACCCCTGTCCTTGTTTATCATCTTGTTTCTAATGTATTTGTAGAATGTTTTCTTGTTCGCCTTTCTCTCTCCCTAGTATAATCTCAGTTGGTGCCCTGGCCTTTCAAATTTTGTCCCTACATTCATGTTTGTTTTTTTTTTTATATTCATCCTTTGTAATTTGATCCAGTTTCCATTTTTTGTAGGACACTCTTTTGAGTTTCAGATCACTGAAGATCTCTTGATTAAGCCTGGGTTGTCTTTTGCCATACTTTCTATCTTTCCTATGGAAGAGATGTCCCTAACATCATTTTGAAAATCTTCCAACTCTTTCATACTGTGTTTCCTCTTTGACTTGGTTCCAATGGGATTTTGTTTCCCTGAGTGTGCTCAAGTCTGCCTTCGTGAAATCCATTATCTTTATTCTTCTGGCTTCCCTCCTATCCTTCCTTAGAATCATGAACTCAATCACTTTCTCCCAAGCTGCCTTCCACTTTCAAATTCTCAACCAGTGCCTCCCTATTTGTTGTGATAAGATTTTTTTCACCATAATGAACTGCAATATGCTTCTACTCTTGTAATGTCAGGCTTGTTCAACTCACCTATGAGAGAGTGTGGGTTTCATGGAGCTCAGGGAGTTCATGGGGGGTTGCATGGGTAGCTTCCCAGGAGGATCGTTTTGCCGGCTTTTCTGGTGACGAAGCAGCAAAAGTCGTCCCAGCTCCTCACACCACGACGAAAGCAGCGCTGTGCAAAGAAAACAAAACAAAGGTGCACAACTCAATGAAGAGTGCAACTGTGTTGAGATGCAGGATATTTTAAACATATTTGTCACTAACTTGAAGGACATATCCCAATTGTGGTGTCACGCTATATGAGAACTACGGGAAGAAACAGAGAAGAGATCATTGGTAGCTGAGAAGAGAGGGGAGCAGGAGAAAACAAGCTTTTCCTTTCTATGGCCTCCAACATCCCCTTCCACCATTAATTTTAATAGGCAACAGATGGCAGTTTTTGTTCTGCTAGTTATTCTAGTTGGGGTTCAGTTTATTATAAATCACAGATAAGCACGTGCTTACAACTTCGATATGTTGGGGTCTTCGGCACTCAAATAAGTGCTGATTTGCAGAGGAAGTAAACATCTGCATCTCCCCCAGAAGTCATGGGAGGGGTCACCACGTTTGAAAATCTAGCCTCTCATTTAGGCACCCGCATTTGAAAATTCTGGCTATGTTACAAAAAATACATAACTTCTGATAAAAAAGATCCTACAGAAATGACAGTGGGCACAAACTGGGCTTCAGTCCCTGCAGCATCACCGGAATTGTAACCAGTTCATCTTCACAGAAATTTGATTAACCCAAGAAGTTGCCCTTTGAAATTCCATTGTGACAACTAACGGTTGCAAAACTCAATTAAAGATGTTTTGTACTAAGTGTTGGGTGAGGAGTTCCAATAGGATAAATAGTTCAGACTAACTGCAAATTTTTGTGATTGATACAAACAATTTTGTCAACTAGAATAGGCTGTTTTTTCTTCCTTAATAAGGGGTTTTGCAAAACTTGATGCTGATGAAAAACGGTCTTGAATATCATTTACAAGGTTTTAAAATATAGGTGTTTCCCTACATGTTGTGTACCCAAGCAAACAATTTGGGCTAGTGGGCAAGAACCAGGAGGCCAGTCTAAAATACACATGTTCCATAAATGGTCAAAAATAGATGAGGTTTAAAACATTATCTCATGTTTACCAATGTAATTGATCCAGTGAGGTACTTTCTAAAATATGTACGCTTATTGTTATAACTTGATTCTGCAATCATCTGCAATTCTTCATGTTTTTGTTAAAGGGTGATACTGTCATCACCTGAAATTGTACACCACCATTTAAAAGGGACCCCACCCCTCCTTCTTCTTCTATTATATGCTCAAAATATTTAATTTATTTAATAAATCTTTAATAAAGCTAATACTCTTGAAGCAAATTAAACACACATCAAAGTACTGAGGATGAAGGAATGTCCCTGTATTTACCACATGCAAGGTCAATCACGTTGCTTAGGGAGGTACTAGGGTCTTTCTGTGACAAGAAGGGGGGGGTTACTGCTTCTTATGGAACTCAATCTGGTTACTCTGAGATTGCTAGCATCACATCCAGCCTACAGAAAGCATTCTTTCTCAGCTCCATGCCAAACTGTTCTAGCAACGAGTGTCATTCTAAGCTGTTTCTCTATTAGCCGAGGAATCTGTCAAGAAGCATTTGATCAAATTATACTCACCTTTTATCCCTGGCATGTCATTATTTATATGCCAGTGACAAAGGACTTCCCCCCACCCTCTCTTTTCATGCTGCCTGGAGATAAAAATCACTGCCGAACATAGTTTCCCCATGCACACTATGGCTACTTGAGTTCTGAGAAAAACGAAGGAAGTGTTCTGCCGAGCTGTAAACGCAGCCATGTCAGAACAACAGTGGATGCTGAGCCCTTCCACAGCTGAGTGTAATTACCATGGTGTCGAATGGAAACCGTCCATCTTAAACGTGGCTTTGATGTGAGGAGAGAGCTGTTCCTAGTGCATGCATATAAGCGCTTGACAAATAAAGATAAAAAGCAGCCGCCTAATGGATTTGAGGACATGAATCTGCAAACAAAAGCCACTACCTGCTTTGAAAAAAGCAGAGTTCACTCCTGGCAAAATAATTCGCCATGGCAATGAAGTAACATCACATCCAATAGGGAGGGAAGGTAGGATATTAATGAGTTATTATTGTTTATTAATATCAAATGCACACGTTTGCAAAGGTGAAATGTAAATGTCAGAGCATGGCTATTCCTAGATAAGGGAGACAGACACACGCTACAGATTATCAGGAGATGACTCGCATATCTGGAAACTAAGAATTTGAAGGTATAAAATGCAGTAAATGTACTCAGCCCCATCTCAGGGCTCATCACTGAGAGATTTAACCTTTCCTCCCCTGGGACATTTCCAGTCATGTATCATGTAAAATAATCACTTGTGTTTGTGCAGTGAATGAAAACAGGCTGGTTCAGATCCGTCTCAAAAAATGTCAAACCACCACTGTCTCTTATCAAAGCAGGGTGGGGAGAAAATCCCTCAGGGCATGTCTACACTGCAGTGTAAACCCTGGGTTAATCGCATGTGAGGCAGCAGACCCTGCATTTGTTAATTTAGGTCCTAGGGCTTGAGCATCTATGCTCTTTAGTAAGTCGAGGTTAGGAACTCTTGAACCATGAGTCCTAGTTTGGGGCTGCAGCATACGCAGGCTTGGGTCCCATCTTCTGTATCCCAGACTCACTAGCACCCTCTCAAAATGTGGCCACTCCAGCATTAGTGCTTCGTTTGTGGTGCAGTGTTGGGAAACTAAACTTGACTGTTCACCAGACTTCCTTTCCAGAGGACAAAAAGTCAGCCATTGGGATTCTTCTGTGGACTCCCAGATCACGAGTCTAGTGGGGTTGCATTTTTATAGTGCAGTGGGTCCAGTTTAAAGCACTTGATCTTGAACCTTGGGTCCTGGCTTGACTCATGTTTGGACCCTCCAACCCTATGGGGTCTCTGGACCCATGGCCCGAGCCTTGAGTTAGTGCAATTTGTGTGTAGACTGAAGGGGGTTTAGGCTTGAGCCTGAGTTCAAGCCTGGGCTTACAGGATAGTGTAGACATACCTTCAGTGATTTCACCATTGCCTGTCTGAAATGCTGCAACACCCCCAACTCCCTCTCCCCGTATATGGCTTTCCACTTAGTATGGAGAGATGAGAATGTGCTGCACAAGCATCTGGTCCAGCTGGATTCTGAAGAGCACTGCTTCCTGCGCCCAGTCAAGTAAGACGAAAATGAATTTACAGATTACACTATTCATCTCTATTGTACTTAGTTTCTGCTCTTTATGCTGACAGTATTAGGTGCATCTCTACTCATTTAAACTCAGAGCACGAGAAATTCCGTATTGCTATAATGAACAGATAAAGCAGCAAGCACAAAGGACAGCTACAGATGGTGCCAGGAGTCACTCACCCTCCCAGAGAACAGCCAAGCAGATGCTTTTTCTCTTCCCCCACCCCCTTCTCCTTGTAATACAAGAGCACAGATTTTGCAGATGGACCATCCACATTGCCTCTCACAGTCTTTCTGCTGCAGTTTAATGATTGATTTAAATGGTGTTCCTAGGCTGCATTGCTACAATGCCACTCGAATACAATAATGCAGCTCAGTTGTCTAAAGAAAGAAAACTTTTGCAATGGTAGAACAGAAATTCTTTAAACAACCAGACCCCCCCACCCCAGTCCAAAAATAAAGGACAGTCTGGTTAAAATACTGAAATCATTTCCCCCCAATTTTCAGTCATGCAGGCTTTGCCAGCTCAAACCAAAGATGCACTGAGCCAGCCAAATGATAGGAGAACAGTTTTGTATTCCCCATTTCTTTTGCTTAAAGGAACAGTCTCATGGATGACTGGCACAATATCTGACCTACTTCTCATCATTTGTAAAGCCTGCGTAATTCTTCATGTGATTATTTCATTTTAAGGATTTCAATCTTTTTTATTAAAGCAAATTAATGCTAGCTTGCTAAATTGGATTACACGAGCAAACCAATACCAAACCCCATAGCAACAGACCTGTACGTCTGTGAAATGGAGACACGTGAAATCAGCAGAAAAGGGAGAGATTTCATTTTTACAAGGAGCCAGGGGGTTATTGAAAAAGTGAGAAAAAACAGATTTGAAAGTTAGGAAAGGTAGTTTCAGTGGTGTCAGGAGCTAGCCATCTAGCGCCTTCACATGTGCATATCCAAAGGCAGAATTTGACCCACACCTTCACAGCACTAAAATCGCTTCCTGTGCTATCCATTTTCTAGCCTTTTGCACGTTTAAGAACCAGAATTGCCAATTCCTCACGTTTAAATGAGTCAAGCCTAAAAAAATCACAGAGTTTTAAAAGACACGAGTCACATTTTCAAACTTCTGTCTGCAGTCACATGGGCTACAAACGTACTACATTGAGCTTTTTGTGCAATTACTTGAGTCTAGAGTGTGGGGCTTTACAGAAAAATACTAGTTGTCTCAAGACTTGTGATAAAAAATATCATGTGGGTTGGCAACATCCTTATCTTGTTAGGTCTCTATATACTGATATGTTGCATACCAAGTTTAACATTGTTTCCAGCAAACATCTGGCAGTGTATTTGATCTAAGTATTGCATAATTATGAGTGATCAATCATTGTACTGAAATTTTAAAAAATGCTTTTGAAAGTATTTTAATAAAATACTGGTAACTGTGACTTTAGAAAGTGCTATGCATCTTCATGTGGAGCCAGAAGGTAAGATAGTCATTGCAAGTGCCTGTATATGTGTTGACATGACTAAAATGGGAAATCCATTCTGAAAGACAGTCACATTTCTGACCAGTCACTAGGTGGTGCAGGAGAAATGGGAAAAGAAAGCAGCCTGTTTGGAAAGAACAGAGACATTTTTTGAGGAACAATAGACCAGGAAGGGTTCCTGGGTAAAATTCGTGCTTCCACATCAATGATCAAAGGTGAAAAGACTAGTACAATTTAATTAGTAGAATGAGTTTGCTGGTCCTGACTCAGCTCAGAGAGATCACTTGTTACATAGACAAGAGATGTTTGGGACTGAAGAATGCATCACTACCTACCCTGAGGGCACCCCTGGTGTAGGCCATTAACACAGAACCGATAAACGAATTCTTTGGCTAATTAAAGATCCATAGTCTTCAGAAAAAGCCAAACTTTAAGAATGTAAAAGTAATTAATCCAAGATCGGAATCCATGGATGAAACCCAGAATGCATAGTCAGTTAACAATTTACTGCAAATGATCGTACCGTACGTCACATGATTCAAAACTCAAAACCAAAATAATGATGCATTTCAAAGTATATAATCAGGAAAGTGAATAATGGATTTTGCCCATTAGAATCCTTCCACCGGGGAGAGGTGTAAAGGGACAGAGGAAGAGATCCTAAACAATCAATGCTATCTGATAGATCCACTAATGCTTTATACATACAACCATCAATAAATAGCTACCATCCTGGAACTGATTTAACTGGACGTATCGCAAAGTGCTGTAGTAAGCATCTACAATGAATGAATGAGCCACTGGACTCCCTAGAAAGCAAAATACAGAGACGCATGGTGCTAATCTATTTACCTATTATGATACCATAGTATTAGTTACAGCTTATCACCTCAGTAAATCACCTCCTCTTGTTAGGGAACGTGCTTAAAGGTGCAGCAAACTGTTATTTATAGGCAGACACTATATTTACAGCTACAAAGGCAGGTGAGGAAGGGACAAGACAACTGCTCAGCAATTTCAATGTCTTCTGCTTCCCGGGAGACTGCTGTAGGAGCACAATAGGATTACTGTTTTCTTGCTGCAGTTAAACTGCAGAGGATAGTTCAATAGGCAGCTTGGCAGACTCATATTTCTTACTCAGTGCAATGAAAATGGTGAAGAAATAGCTGTTGAGCACCAGCCTCCAGTTTGTTTTGTTCTTCAAGCCCAGTAAGAAATGCATTCAAATGCAAGGGCTTTTTGTGGCAGAGGCAAGAAAATCCAGCACCTTTCACAGATCTGTGCCCATAAATTACATGTGGCTTTTTTAAAGGCAAATTCACATTTTCTGCATGCAGAATTTTTTAGACTTTTAAGGCGGCGCTGTATCTGCTGCATACAAACGCAGTCCGCAACATTCCCTTTGACAAATCATCCTGGCAGATCATTGGGGGGGGAGGAGGTTGGGGGGGGGCAAAGAATAGCATTCTGGCTCTTTATTTATTTCATTTCTATCCTCACAAGGGACAAATAGGATACAAAAGACAAAGTAAACCAGTCACATATCTATATGAATGCTAGACAGACTGATTTCAAATCAATATTTAACTGTTACATACCAAACACAATGAAATCTGATGAAAACGACAATCTTCAGTCATGATTTTGGAAAAAGACCAAAATTGAGTGTTCTCTCTCTTATTTAAAAAGGTTTTCGGGAGCTGGGGGTGGGGAGGGGAGAAGAGTCAAGTCTGTGGCTCAAACTACCCGATTAATTGATTAAAGACCGCTCCCGCCTGCCCTTCACTATGGCA
>ML685755.1:50226501-50264119 GCA_007922175.1 Pelusios castaneus
TAAAATAGTCATCACTTAGGGACCAGCTGATTTAATTTTGTTATGCACGTCCAGAGAAGAAGCCAGTTCAAATTCTAATTGTTTACAATACCCTTTATTTCCTGTCTTTGAAAAATAAAAAGGTGGGAAAAGCTATTCAGCGATAATCTGATAGCTGGAACATTTACAAAATGAGCAGTCATTCTGCAGTGGAAGGCATCTAGCCCTATGTCACTGCGGAAGAACACTATAATTTCAGTACTGAACAGAGCTAAGAGATAATGCCATCGCTACCCCTACCATCTATAAATAACAGCTGTACTGGATTCAACAGCATCACGTGGAAAAGCCGACCAAGGATATATATCTGTGTGAGAGAGTATGCATTTTGAAACTAAGCTGTAGTGCTCCAAATTTATCTCTGGTCCGTTCACTCCCTTTGGTCTGCAGAGAAGTACCATTTTTTATTTTCAATCCCAGCTCTTCTCTAGGAAGCTGCTGACTAGGATATTAACTGAGTATTGTGTAAAATCATATCATGTGCCTGCTGAGCATAGAGACTGCTCTAAAAAGCAGACAAGAATCAATTCCTGAGGTAGCTCCATTAACCCTCCCTCCCCTCTAATTGACATAGTATCTCAACCACTGAAAAGGCAAATGGGCCTGTGAGAGGCAGATGCAGGAAGGGGGTGGGTGGTGAAAGAGAGCAAGCACAAAGACAGAGCAGAATGGATGCCGCACAGTAAAACAGTTTTGCAGTCTTGCACTGAACTGCAGCGTGCGTTTGCCTTCACTCCTGTGAATATTTCAGAAACAGGTTTAGGACAACACAGAAATTAATAAAATCTGAACGGGTCATGGAATCAGATCTTAAGACCAATTTTGTATGGCAAAAGTGGCTGTAGAAATGCAGAAGAAGCAATTGATTTTATCTACTCTGACTGCTGAAGTAATTCTAAAATATTAGTAACAAAGGTAGATAAGAAGCCATTTCAGACAAGTTATACATGACCCCTCAGGGGTTCTCTTCCGAAATGATTGGAATATAAACTGACAGGGCCAATAGAGAATGAAAACATATTTTGTTTATCCAAAATATCCACAAGTCATTATTCAGGGGGTAGATTTTGATCTTTGGAAGCAAGATCTGAAAGAATAAAAGGATTTTTCGAAGGCTTCAGTTCTGATATTTCTACAGAGGTGCTGCTGCGTGGAGTGTATGTGGTAGTTTTGTTTTGATTTGATTTTTGGTATTTTTTAAATAAACATGGACAACCAGTCTGATATCTTATTCTGCACAAAATTAACAGCTCAGATCACTACTAATCACTATATGAGAATAGAAACTAAATCTAACAATTCCATGGTATATGGAGAAAAGGAAACAAGCATGGACATTGGATCACCAAGTATTACGACATAAAAATTTGGAGAATGCCACCCAAGAGCACAAGATGGTGAATAACAGTTCCATTTTCTTCTTGATCAGCACCATTCTGGAACTGCTCCTGCTCTTAGTGAAGTCAATGAAGGGCTGCAACTGACTTCAAATGTACCAAGCCTACAGTTGTGATCCTTCTATAGATATATATAGTCAGACATCATGTTGCAAAAGGCATTTCTATTCTATACACTGGAGAAAATTCATCTGCTGGTCTGACTTTTAGTGACAAGAACAGATAGGTTGTGGAGAAAATAACTGAAATGGGGGTGGGAGAAGAGGAGAAAAGGGAGCAGAATTTAAGAGGAGAAATTCAGATTCTGACAAGAGTTTGGAGATAGCGCTCCAGTGAAAAGTTATCAACTGTCTATGGACCGTTGTGAGCACAGATGGCCCACTGCAAATCAAAAGACTTGGTCCCTATCCTATGGAACTTGAAACCAATACAATACATAGAATAAAAATTCAAGACAAGGTGGCTTGAAGAAGGAATTCTCAAGGAGTCGAATGCGGGAAAGTTTTCTGGAAGAAGTGGGTTTTATAAAAGGACTGAAAGAGAAGAGAGAAGGGGGCTTTGGAGGCAGGAAATGGAAAACTCTTCAAAGGGTAAGAGGCAGCTTTGAAAAGTGGGAAACTGGAGAAAGAAATGAAGACACCCCTAATGAGTAGAAAGGCAAATAGGGAAAAATAATTTAAAAAACCCAAGATTTTTAGAACAGGTGACCATAAAACCAGCACACTAATAGGGACAAACCAAGTACAGAAGTAATTCAGATTGGTCAGATTCTTGTACAAGGAATTTTAAGCACCGTGAATGCATTTGTTTGCGAAAGGTCGGTGGCCACTGTACATGCTACCCTGGCCAGCCGATCCTTTGCAAACAAATGCATTCACGGTGCTTAAAATGTCTGTGCTAAAACAACTAGACAACACTAAATTGTTTTTAACATCTTGCACAATCACTGGGAGAGACCCTCTGCTGGTTGAAAAAGGCATCAATCCATCAACTTCAATATCATTACATTTGACTACAACAGAGCTGTTCACCTGAGGATCTGAAGCCTCTGTTTCCTTTGGGCAATTTCAAATATATGTATAATTATATGAGATAAAAGAGGAAGACACAGAAGAAACTGAACCCTGCAATGAGTTCTGCAATGGCAGCTGGAAGAATCACAATTGTAGTGTTTTTATTTCATAAAGGAATCATTATAAAAATGTTCATAACATGATGAACACACCAGTAAAGACTTGTGAAGAAATAAAGGCCCGGACACTGTTCTTCCTTAATGGGCAGAATTCTAGGAATACCCTGAAACCGATGGAGCTTAATGCATGTTCTTGGTAGAATGTATATTCTTAGTCATACATTTGTTCAACACCAGTAAAGATCAGAAGCTATTCTGGTTTTAATCCTAAATCAGTCACGTGATTTTTTTTTTAAAAAGGGGATAAAGGCCAAGAAACAGGATCTAGCAATCAACAGTAAAATATGAAGTAGACTAACTCAATGAAATAGACATGAAAGGTATCATCTCAAGAGGACTGGACTTAAAGCTTTCATAGAGCGCAGAATAACCTTGTATTAACGAAGTTTGGAACAGACTAATATAGGAATGTAGGATATGTTTAAGGAAGCATTAGAAAGGCAGCAGTGTAAATTCATCCCAGTAAAATCTAGGAATAAAAAAGGATAGCAGGACGCAACATAGCTAAGCCAAGATGAACCATATGTAAGATAAAAGGAATGCATAAAAAAGGTACAAAGGACTGGGTATAAGGGAAGACTAGAAGAATTATACGGTCTACAACTAGTAAAACCAGAGACAACGTAATGAAATAAAATTAACATTCCATAATAGAGAATGTCTTAACCAACTAAATGGTTCCTCAAGCACAGAAAAGAGACAAATAGTGAATTTAAAAAAAAAAGAAAAGAATTGGCCCTTTGAGGACTAAGATGAGGAAGAAACAAAGGATATGAAGAAGAATCAGTAAACAAGAACAGTGAATCACTCTATAAATGGAGAACACCTGTCTAAGCAAAGTATGAAGTATTCAGGCAAGGAGATCAGAAACTATTATAACAAGAGACAATAATAGACAAATTAACAACCAAGCTAGAAGATCTTAAAACTGACAAACTTCACATCCACAGCCCTGAAGTTGCACACAGTGGTTTAGAAGCCACAGGTTCACTGGTAGAAAAATTTTTGCTCATATGGGAAGCTATACTGGATCTACCAATTGGTTTACTAAGTTCAGTTTTCTTCATCAATAAGTAGCCAAACTTGATGTTTCAGATGAAGGAGAAAATATTTCCAACATGTTTACTTATTCAGTTGTATTTTCCAGGAATTCCCAACTCCTTTGGTGTATAACCAAAGCCCAGACACATGAACTTTGAATAAACTTTTCTATGCACACAGAACTAGACATATACTTGGTCATAAAATCATGCTCAGGTAAGTTAAAACTAAAATTAAATTCTAAATAGAGTCTTGAAGTATATTAAAAATTCCTTTAAAAATGAATCATGCATCGGTTGCTTCCAGAATCAGTGAAGGAATTTTATCAACTTAACTGTATTCCTATTTGATTATGTACTACAATTTTTTTTGATGATTTACAGGAGTTTATATCTTCTGTCAGGCAAAAACCAGATAAATAAGAAGCGCTACTATAATTACAAAAATGCACAAGTGATCTACCAGACAACCATAACTGAGTGATGCAAAGAAATCACTACAATTAAGTGAAAGGACTCAATTAGAAATCTGCTTAGCTCTTTGCACCAGGGATTGTGTCTTTGCACGTGTTTACCTTCGTAATGCAATGGGGATGAACACTAAAGAAATAATAAGTAACCGTAGTAAACATTAAAATCTCAGGAAAGCAGTGTAGCTGCAACTGACATTTGTTATAGTACAGATACTATGGTTATAAGGAAAGAGGGTGGATCTTTAATGTGCTATCAGCTAAAAATATGATGATTTGCATAAATTATGACAATTCCCAATGCTGTCTAAATTGCTAGAGAAAACTAGTAAAATCCAGTGGTGCCTCGAAGGAGTTCACAAATTGCAGCATGGGAACTAAGCAATTTTGGCAAGTCATGCTGAATAGTACCTGAAGCATTTATAAGTTATTTAACTCTGAAGACCATAGAAGGGTGAAAAATTAAAACCAAGAGCAAGTCAAAAGTGGCAAGACACACAAGAAGCAAACCGAAAACAGTTTAAGCAGGAAGGAACCGAGAAGAAGGCTTCTAAGTAGAACCATGTGGCCGCTGGCTATAGAAGTTTGGCATTTGAATGCAGTTAACTTTAGTGTCCTGAGTTGAAATAAGTTGAGCTGGTATATTCAAATAAGTGGTTCGGCGGTTAGCAGCAAAAGGAACATATTAAAGTTTCAGAAACCAATAATTTATTAATTGGGAGGCAAAGCAAACATAATGAGAAAAGAATTCGGTCAGCTACAGGAGAATTTTAGGTAATGAGGTCCCCTAGCCCAGCTGGGAACTACATGCCAAGAGAGAAAACAGGTCAAAGGACAAAGTGCTAACAGGAAGCGAGCAGCAAGGATAGTGGGTAAAAACATGAATTCGTTGCACTTAAAACAAGCGTATTGTGACAAGGCACAAGTAAGAGAAGGATAATGTTTGGTTTACGCTTGTCACACCTAAGGGACATAAATAGATTTAAATCAGAGCTTGGGTTCTGCAAACACTGATGCCTCTGGAACAAAAGAGCATAAGAAAATCCATACCAGGTGAGACCAATGGTCCATCTACCCCAATACCCCGTCTTCTGACAAAGTCCAATGACAAGTGCTTCTCAGAGGGAAAAAACAGACGGGTAATCAGCAAGTGTCACCCATTCCCAGCTTCTGGCAAACAGAGGCTAGGTGCACTTCAAAGGATGGTTTTGCATCTCTGCCCATCCTGGTAACAGCAATTTCCTACTTGCCTGGGACCATTTCCATTTTACCCCTACTACAGAGGGATATTCAAGCCCCGAAAGAGGAGTTCAATAGTACATTGCACCAAAAAAACCCCTCTTTAGACATTCAATTCTACAGGACTCGGTTGATTAGCATGTTAGAGACACGGAGGCAATGTAACAATTAGGAAAACAACTCAGATATTTCAAAACAAAAATGCCGCTGTTGCTTTTAGAGTTGTTTTTCAATGAAAAGAAACAAGTTAGGTGAATTAAATAGTTGTGCTTTCTGCTGCTGAAAATAATACATGTGATCTAGGCAAACATTTTATACTGCAAAACCTGCTTCCCAAACAAATTGGGAGACACTGAAAAATTAGAACCCCATAAGCAAATAACATTTCTATGTAGCTTGTTTCATGAAAACAGGAGAGAAAGAGTCACCATGAGGGGCCACTAGCACCACTAGTGTCTATCAGTTAATGAGACCTACAAGTAGGTGTGTTTTCAGACAAACAATAGATGAAAAGAATGCAAGGAAATGGAGACGTAAGAAAGAGAAAACATTGGGCCCTGTAGCTTTTCCTGTTTCTCAGATGTATTTATATTCATGTAACAGGACTGGTTTTGGTGAAATTTCATGTAAACAACTACTCAGATGTGACCTTTGTAGAAAAGTTACCTATCACAGCTTTGAATAGCAACTGATCACCCCAATCTTTTTGGGTAATTCCAGAGAGACTTTTGCAAGCGAGCAGTTTATTCCATCACTGCTACAAACCTGACGTAAGGGTTTTGCAATGACTTTGATCTACTTACCATTTCTAACTCTCTTCTTTTCTTTTCTTTTCTTTTTTTTTTTTTATTAAATCTTTAGTTTTTAGTTACTGAAGGACTGGCATCAGAGTGATTACTGGGTAAAATACAGACTAGCTAAGTGGCTGATCTCTTGGGATTAGAAGGACCCAATATTTGTTTAAATTGGTTTTCAGAAACTACTCATCATGAAGTCCAGTGTCTGGATGGTGAGCCAAGGGCTGGAATGCCCTAGGAGACTGCATCCTTGACATCTTGTTAAACAGTGTGATGATACAGACATTCACTTTTGTGACTGGCTTGATATAATCTAACGATAGAATACCACCATTTGGGAGTGAGTCTGTCATATTTCTTGCAGTCTGTCCTGAAATTTGGCATTCTTGGCTGTGACTGAGGGAAACTGAAGCTTTGCTAGGGGCCTTTTAGGCCTTAACCATTCCTGGTTGCTGGAATGGCAAGTAAGCAGTCCCTTAATTTGTAGTAACCTGTGCCGTGGTGGAAGAAGCTTCCACCAGCTTTCATACAGGAGAGGAGAAGTGGTGGCATAATCCATGCTTACTTTCCCCATCCCTCAAGTCCTGCACCAAGCTCTGAAGAAAGGCTAAATTTGGCTCAGAAAAATTAAGTTATCTGCTGAAGGTCACAAAGTATCCCAGAACAGAATGGTCTGACTCCCAGTCCTGTACGTTAACCACTGCAGTCATTTGTACTACTCCATATGTAAAGTTACCTATCAGTAGGGCACTTCATATTTTCAAGGTCAGTTCCTGATTTCATCGGCAGCTATGACTGCTCAGTACTTCTGCAAATCAGATCCCAAATATAACATTGGGCACCCAGGTTCTTTCCCTTCTGCCTCTCACTGCAGCTCCCAGTCCCTTGCTCAACCAGGAGCAAATGCCTAACCTTTACCACCTCCTTACCCCCAGTCCCAGATTCTCCTCCTCTTTACTCCCTTCCCTTCCCTCAGTCTAGCTTTTGTCTCCTCTGTGTTCAAATCAAGCAGCTTCCTGCTGCCATGTTGTTTCAGTGCCAGCAGGGGGAGATTTGAGATCACAAGAGAGAAGCTCCAAGCCGTTCCTGTCCGCTGGGCTACAGCAGCTGGGAGCTGCATTTACAGTGAGAGTTCAGCTCTGCCTGGGTTGTCCTGAGCAGATGGCACCTGCAAAGTCTTGTCACACATAAGACCTGTAGGGGGATAGAGCAGGCTTAGTCACTCTGTGGGGATGTCACATGTGTTGTCTGGTCATTGTTAGGAGCTGGGGAGGCTTGAAATGCTCAGTGAAGCCAGAATCTTTTGAGATTTTAGCTGCTAAAAATCAAAGAAGTTGCTACGGAGGCTCCGCAAACTGCAATTTTTCAAAGGCTTATAAACTGGCAAATTTGGGAATATTTTCATGCGGATGGCAAAGTGCATATCCCTGTCAAGTCCCTAATTCAAAGCATGGGATATTGGAGCTGTTCAAAGCAAAGGTCATGAGTTTTTAGACAACCTTTATATTAACTTCACTTTGTCTGTCTGTCTGTCTGTATGTATCCCCTGTGCTTTCCCACCTTTCCCCAGCAGATGGCGTAATGTTTATAGGTTTGAATGTCAAGCTGCACGCTGCACAAGGCCTACCAGGCATCTTCCCTATGGTACAGGAATTAGGGTAGGAGCATGGGAGCCCAGCAATTGCAAGTTTAAATCCCACCTGGGCTTGAAAAGCTGCTGGTCATAGGTTTTGATTTGAGGTACTTTTAGTCTTGATAGAAAAATAATATTTAAAAAACAAGGGTTTTTTTAGAACAGACAACCTTAAAACCAGCGCACTAAAAGGCATAAAACAAGTACAGAAGTTATTCAGATTGATCAGAATTCATGTACGAGGCATTTTAAGCACCGTGAATGCATTTGTTTGCAAAAGGTCAGCTGGCCAGCGTAGTAGGTACAGTGGCAATTCTATCTTTTGCAAACAAATGCATTCACGGTGCTTAAAATGCCTCGTACAAGAAGTCTGACCAATTTGAATTACTTCTCTACTTGTTTTGTCCCTTTCTAGTGCGTTGGTTTAAATGTCATCTGTTCTAAAAAATTTGGTTTTTTATATTAATTTTTGTTTTTTTCAAAGCCTTGTTAATAAAATGGCTGGAGTGTTTTGGCTGAAATGTATATAAAAACCTGAGGCAGACACTAATTGCGTAAAATTTCAACCGAAATGCTTAAAATCTGGCAAAATCATAAGCAGATAAAATGAGGTGCAATAACAGGACAGGTCAGGCAACCTTAACAACAGGCGGGGCAACCGACCCCACCTGCACGCACGCGCACACGCACGCACGCACACACACACACTCTCTCTCTCTCTCTCTCTGAATGACTTGCACACTCAGATTTTACCAGTCTGCCATGTAAGACTAAAATGATGCAAAAGATACTTAGTCAAAAACTTTAAACCAAAGAGAAGTTGACGAAATTTACCTCTGTAACTGCTGATGTTATTTAGATATTAAAATGCAACCTAAAGCAGAGGGCATAAAGCACTGATACAGCTTTCAATATTATGGTATTTTGATCAGGTCAGCCTTTTTACAGATTACATCAAAAAACTGGAAATGAACAATGCATAGGAAGCATTACACTCTTTCTCGCAACACAACTTTTGTATTATAGGCTCTTTTTTAAAAATAGGTGAAATTATTATACAAAAAGCCATTAAAATATGTTCATCCTAGTCTCATCCCCCCAACTTCCCCTTCACTGGTGTAATGTACAGTAACTTGAATTCAGGTAGTTCAAAAGCCCCATTTTTCTTGCAGGCTATGACTTTTAGTACCACTATCAGCCACCCTTAAGGGTGCCAGAGTCACTGAACTTTTTCTTAATGTGAATTTAGCAGCTCATGAAAGGTTCTGGAATGACTTCCTTGGAGATTAAAGGTCCTCTATTTAATCACTGAAAAGTTACAACACAGGGAACACATACAAGCTTTTACACGCTGCTAAGCGGTATCCCCTCATCTCAAAGAGCACTGCATTTTGGGAGAGAAGACATTTTAGTCCGATGCCCAGTTAATTACCAGTCTCTTTATTGAGACTACATCATAAGTGTCAATTGTAATGGTAATTTAGGAGGTGCAGACACCTGTTCACTAGGAACTGGAGTGAGATCAATGGCTTATTTGGAAGAAAGCATCAAATCACTGTCAGATATCAACTACTTGAATTAACTCTCTTTCTGAGAGAAGGGAGAGAAACTTCAAGTTGCCTGGTGGGTTGTTTCTGTTTTTTGATCAAGAGCTCAGATGCTCCAGAGAAGAGTGGGTATAAGTAACAGGAAAGATTAGAGATCTTAACATTATAGATAATGATGTTAAAAGGTGTCTTTTCTCTTGTAGAGCAGCTCATTCTTCTTAAGTGACAAACTGTTCAGCTACAGTTTTCTCAGCTTTAACAAATACTTTTATTTTTTCATTTTTCAAGCAATTCTTTCTAATCTTCACACATCTTAGAAAACTTTGCAAATGAACGGGGAACCGAAAAATAGTTTGTTAAAGCCTCTGAAACTGCAACAAAGTCAATACATACATTGAAAACCCTCCAACAAATCAGCACTTACTGAAAAAGTCATTTTAAAATGTAGTAGAGAAGACTGTGGTAAAAGTTAGCAAATGGTATCTTTTAATGGATTATGCTGCACATGTTCCTTTACATGCAAAATAATTAGTTCCCATCTGCATGAGGCAGGAAAACCTTTTTAAAGTCACATTTTAAAGCTGGGAAAGCTAGGATGTAGTAAAACAAATTCAGACTGGGAATAAGCAGGAAGGAACAATTCCACTAAAATCAGAAGGGCTGTACCTGCTTACACCAGGTATGAATTTGCCCCACAGGCTAAAACTCAGCATTACCAATTGCCCCCGACTTTCTGTGCAAACAGGAGTCGGCACTTGCCCTCATTGTGTCATAGTTTCCCTGTCCGAAATAGGACAACAATTGAGATTTACTCTGATTCAATGTCAATACAAGAATAACTAGCATTATCATAGCTGTGAAGTCCTAACCTCCTCATGATGCGAGAGAAATTGTTCTCACAAGATATGACATTCCAGGCTGCAAGCCAGACCAGTAAGGGGTATGTTACTCTTGCCCTGCCTCACATGGCAGCATGCAGACCACATCCTGAGTTTCTGTATGTAGTCACATCCTTAGTCCAGCAGCTCTGGCCCCAAGAACCTGTCAGCAAACACCAGCCATATTCTGGCTTCAGGCAGCCTTGGTTACTATGACCCCTATACACTCCCCGTCTCAAAATTTCCCCCCAAACCGTGAGTTTTGCATTCTTCAGTCCTCTTCTGGAGGGTCAAGATATACTATTTTTTTAAAGAGTTCCAAGAGAAATAAAGAAAATGCTTCCTAGGACTAAAACTTAACAGACTTGGTTCAGAATAGAATTCTTACCACATGCTCCCAGCAGCAGAGCTGACCAAATTTCAGGTCAGAAGCCCTCCTGAAGTCAAATGATCTGGTTTCTTTTTTCTTCTTGGGTGAAGCGCAGGGGATGGATAGGCCAATAGGAAGCGATATCTTGGGGTGTTTTTGCCCCTCTCTTCTATAGTTCAATCACCTTTTAAAAATGCATTTTCCTGTGGGTTACCCCAAGATAAAGTTCATTCATGCTATGAGGATGGAGATACAGAGCCTGCTGATGAAAGAGGTTTCATCCTGTTGTTTCCTAAGGTGCAGATCTGTTTGTTCCTGCCCCCTTCCTTGCCAAATAAAAGCCACTTGGTAAGGTGATTGCCCACCAACTTCGATGACACCTGGCTGGACGTGTCTTTGAGAGACTGGTTTGCCCACTGCCCAGACTTGTCAGGTAAACAGACTTGAGACTTGATTTCAGCTTATGTTCATAACTTCACATGAATGTTGATATTAATATTTCGCTATGGTATTACTGACCAGTGTGCTACTAGTTTTCAATGGATGTTTATAATAGCATGTCGGGTGTGAATACAGGGGTGCAGTCAATCTCACCAAATACCTGTTAGAATCTTAGCTACCTCCGGGCTCAGTTGACTAACAACCCCATGAGCTCATCTGGGTCCAGTAAACCCTCATAAAGAGACTGCGCTCCCTGAATGAGCACCGAAGAGACAATGGAGATCACCATTTAAAGCCTGTTGCAACCGTAGCACAGGGGCTGCTCAAGGCGTTCCACCTCCGTAACAGTGGTGGACCTGATTCCTGCCTGCCCCACTCTAACCCTGCCTGCCCCACTCTAACTGCCTCTGAACACCTGATTCCTGGCTCTGACCAGTGACTGGTCTCCTGACCATGACTCTGGCTCTGTGCTTTGGCTTTCTTTTGGCTCCTGACTCTGACCACTGGCTTGTGTTCTGATCAATCCTTCAAAATCCTTTGATTTTGCTCGTAAGGACAGACTCCTGCTCTGACCAGCAGATCGCATCGTCTGCACCCAATGTGTGACTGTATCCAGCTCTAAAGAGGATAATCCAAGCCATTGGTTCTCAGCGAAGGGTCACACCCTGGCATGGCAATTATCCTTTTCAAAAAATGATGGTATAAGCGCCAAAGCGGTTCAGGCACTGTGCATCACATATCGCAGCACCACGAATGGCTGAAAAGTCCAATTCTTGAGAACCAATCCTTGTCACAAATAGTGGAGGCATAAAACACGGGGTCAGTGAATGAAACTAGCATACTACAAGACCTGCTGTGCTTTCCTTTTTGTTTTCCTCTCCTTCAATCACCTCTCTTCAGCCTTTTCGCCTCGCTGTCAGAGTGCACCTTCCAGCGTGGCCTGTTTGCTAGCCATATCTTTCCAACTTATGGTGTCGACGTTGGAACTTTTTAAATCCCTCTTGCAAACCTCCTTGAACCTCAGCCTGGAACTTGAACTTACCTTCACGCACAATGGGGTCACATGCCTTGATAAGCAGGTTTCCACTACTGCTAAATGGAAGATGAATACCAGATCTGTCCTGACTTTATAGGAGGGTGATCTCGGTCCCAGGGAAAGCTTGAAAGCCAAAGACCTACAGTACAGATAAATATGTGATCCACTGAACACACCCTGTCGAACGCTCACGTCTATTTAAGTCTATCTGTTATTATGGAAAGAAGTTCCGTAAGTGCACCTGGCGGAAAAAGCCCTATTTAGCTACATGGCTTTGTCCGCTTGTCCAGAAATACGACCTAGTTAGTTCACAAGAAAATCTATTCATGGATAGAAAAGACAGTGCATAATTTGTTAGTCTTTGCAGGATGTTTTTCTCCAAGATTCCCTTTTCCTAGAAACAGCATGAGCCAGACAGAGTTCTGTTCCCCTCTACTAGTCTTGACTATTATGGGTTTTGTACAAGTGAATCGTAAAGAGCTCTAGACACAAAGTTCAGTATAAGTAACTGCCAAGATGGAAAGCAATCATTAGTAGATTAAAAGTGCCCTTTGTGTGAGTGACTACTACAGTAGGGAATGTTGAATCAAAAAACCCCGCCAAACATGCAAAATGAACAGAGTCCATCTATCCAATGCAGAATAAACAGCAGACAGACACCACTTTCTCTTTTATCTGCTTTCTCAAGCTGACCTTGTTGATCCACTAGACCATGAGTCAGTTCACTGTATTTATCCGAACACAGAATGCCAGTAGACAGCTGACTTGCACAAGAACATCAGCAAAATGCCAGCTTTTCCTTTGCCGTCTCCTCTGACTGCCATGCAATGAGAGTCTCTGGATTAGACCATGTTAAGTGTTTGCCGATCAATTAATATTTAGCAATACAGCCAATTACAGTATCGGAGAACAGCTCCAAGAACAAAAGGGACAGTTTGCATTGCAATTTGACCCCCAGTGACAGCCATCAGTTCATAATCCTAGACGATATATCTTCTGCACTGGTAAAAATTGGTTCATTATGCTTTACACCAGTGGGGCCAAACTCTTCCTGTTGCACCCCCCCTTACCAGTAATGGAATCTGTCCACACACCCCCTCCATTACTGAACAACCCAGGCTTCTTCAGCACGAGAGCTTGTGCTGAAGTGGTGGGGCTGGGAGAGGAGCTGGGGCTAGAGGCGGAGTGGAGCTGTGGCTGGGCTAGAGGTGAACCAGGGCTGGAAATGTGGCGCTCTCGCCACACCCCTGCTGGGGGCTGGCCTGGGCCTCACCACATGCTCCCCCTAACATTCCTTTGCACCCTCCCTCGGTACAGTGTGCCCCACAGTTTGGGGACTGTGACTTTAGATGAAATGCTGCATTAAGTTGTCCCCACCTGATGTAGGGTATGCTACATGTACTTAGCAGGACATTTGATCTAAATCTTCCCTTTAAAAACAAAAAGCAATGGAGATGTTAGGGATCATCCTAGAAATTTCAGAGCAGTAGACCTTGCTTCAAATGCCAGTGGAATTGGTTGAAATGGTCATTAAAAATACAAGATTAAAACAATTCAACTATTAGGATATGAGAGAGGTAAAGTGCTAGAAATCTTTTGAGTGTATGAACAAAATAGTGTGTTAAATCAAACTTGCTGAGATAATTTGGGTTGGGACTATTTAGTTTAGCAAGCAGATGATAAGAGTGGATAGAGAGGTATGCAAAATAATGGACTGTACAGAAAAAGAAATTTGGGCACCCCTACTGTCCCACAATCCAAAATCATCATGCGTGGAACTAACGTATCATATCACTGAGGCCAGGAACATAACAGAATTCACAAGACGATTAAGCACTTACGTGAATAATGAGCATGTCCCCAGTGACATTAGAAAGGATAAAAATAAGGACACAAAGGGATCATTGCCATTAGCCAACTACTATCTTGTTTGGGGCCTTTATAGCTAAAGTGTGAGTGTGTGTGTGCGCGCACATTCTGATTGTGTGCGTATATTTGTAGTCTTTGAGAACATAAAGCATGAACAAGAACAAATCATGCCACTTTACCCATTTGCTGAAACATGGAATTCCACGGAAGCTCAGACCCATCAAATTAATGTTACTTAATAGTCTACTTTGATTTTCACTTCCACAACGTAAGTAGCATGTCTAAACCTCTTGTATGACTAATAGCTATAAAGGACAACAAATCAAATCAGAGGATCAGAAAAACCAAGAATAGCAAACCGATGGTCAAAAAAAGGAACTGCATTATATGAGACCATTGCTTATGACTGGTGCAATTCTAATCAAGCTGTTCATTCTAGGCAGTGTGTATATCAAGACAATTATTTGTTTTCATTTCTCCAATGTTCAATCACCATAAAAACTGTCAGCATGAAAACAACTCCGTGCCTTACATTTCTGATGATGCTCATAAAAAATTAATAGAGAGACAAAGGAAACACGATGTGAGGTGGTGTTACGTCCACATGACAAGACAAAACTGGGTATCTTTTTTGAACCTAGAAACTCAACTATAAAATGCAGAGCAAAAGTTGTTAGTCATTATGACAGAAGTTCATGCATTGGTCAAATAACCTAAAAAATAAATCCATTGTTTTTATAGTTTTGTTTTTCAGAGACGCGAGTATAGGAAAAGAAACAACTCTTGTGGCGAAATCCCAACACATTGATGTCTACGGCAGAACTTCCATTGACTTCAGCGGATTTCACCCCTTTGGATAAGAATCTGATTTGTCTGTAAGAGGTGCGAACCAGAACTCACAATCCAAGGTGGCTTTAAGCCAACTGCAACCTCCTGAATCTGGAATGCTCTACGGTCCCCAGAAAAAATTAACAGAACTGATGGACCCTCTGCACTACCGAGAATCTTTGCAGATCTCTGCACTGCGACCCTCTCCCTGCCCCTGCCCTGCTTTTCCCTGCAGCATTCCTTGGATCAAGATTTGCAAGGTGATCTCTGTTAGTCAGCATCCATCAGTTGTGTTATCTTCTGATGAAAGACAGGCTAGTAACTTATTTACGTATCTAATGAACAAAGATATTCCTTTCATGACAAATACCCCACCTAACTTAGAGATAGAACTAACATATTAGCTCTGCATTCCCCGGAATAGTTCTGCACTATTCGTGCAATACTGCACTAAATCAGAGCTGCAGAGTTCTTGTTTTCCTTCATAACAGTAGGCCTGCACATAAAAGCACACTGAAAATGTTGCATTATCTCCTCCCAAAATAAGAGCACTAACACACAAATGGCAACAACACGTCAGATCAAAATCAGTCACACAGAATATGTATTAGAACAGAATTTAAATCACAGGACTTAGTCTGCTTTAGTGTGGGGATTTAGTGCTGATAACTGCAAAAAGGACATTGTTAGGTTTTTTATTTATTCCCTCTCAGTGACATTCAGATCAAATCTGATCAGTCTGCATGTCAAAAGCTGATTCTTACATATGCAATTTTGTCCTGGATTTACTGCTCATTAACTTCACAGCAAGTTAAAAACATTAAAAAAATTAGTATTTAGCTGATGATTCATGAGACTAAAACCCAGTTCACTTTCCAAAGCTGTATTTTATCTTCAAGGCTAATAGTAGTAAGTCAAGGAGATAAGAACCCAAAAGAATACCTCTGCAGCATTGTAAGGGGTTGTTTTCAGGCAGTGAATTTTCTGACTAAAAATTAGTTTAAAGTTCCAAGCATTAGATCTAATAATAGTACAGAAACGCTTCGGAAACTACCTTCTCAACTGGAGAAAATGGCATGTATGAAATGATCTGCCCTACCTCCAGTAACATTTTGACACACTTCGGATACACATTAAGCAAATTTCATATAATTCCACAGTAAATCTTGCAATCGTTTTTAGATTTATTGCTGTATAGTACTTGTCTACGTGTTTAAATCTCTGGCTGATGGTTTGCTCCTGTAATTGTATGGTAGTTCTCTATACATTTATGATCGATGCTGATAATGTTATTGTTTTCCAAAGGCACTATTAAAAAAAAGAATAAATATTTACTTCAGTGAGTTCGTACCCCTCTTAAATATTAAATTCAATAGAATAAAAACTTCTTGTATGAATCCCTCTGATGAACAGACTGACTGGGACTGTCTACTAAACAGATCTGTAGCATTCTTGAATCATATTAGAAAGCAATATACAAGCCACCAAGCTTAAAAGGGATGGAATTATAAATACTAATGAATCGTAAGAAGACAGATAGAAACTGAGATTACAATGCAATGAATGCTACCCTTCCATTAACAGAGACAATGAAAGAAAATGTACAGCACATACTAATTCAGCCCCCTTGCAAACTAGTGCTCCACAAGACTGCTGAGTGTGTCAAGATTAATCATTTGATTCTGGCTCAGAATCATGCCTCTGCTTATGTCATTTTGCTTTGCACATCTGTCCTAGCTATTATATACCTGTTTAGTTAAAGAAAAGAACAGATGGCACTGGAGAGACTCAACTAGCAAACGCAGACTAATGGATATAGCTGTGATGCAGAGAAGTTGCTCAGGTACATTCACTCATCTGTCTAAGCAGACCTAATGTAACTTTGGGGAGTCCCCTCCAGAAAAAAAAAAAAAATGGTTTGGAAAATGTGTAGGTTTCTTAACTTGTAATTGGGATTGTATTTCCTTTCCCCATTTTAATTCTACAAAGGTTTTGTTTTCAGGCTAAAATGAAAATTTCAACTAAAGACACATCGTTGTTTCCATTAAGTACTAACCTGTGCATCAGAAGAGACATCTGAAAAGACAACGTTAACTGGATATTCTTATTACGAGGCTTGATTCCCATTTCATCTTACGGAATCATTCCTGACCTACACTGGAATAAGTGAGATCACAATCAGGTGCTCTCTGTTCCCTAGCTACACATATTGGTGGTTGTTGTCCAGGTATGGGCGGGGCCTCTTCAACCAGAACGAGTGTGATTTTGTAGCTGTTCCACTGTTAATGAAGTATGATTATTTTAGAACTTAACTGCTAGCAGCACCATTTTATGTAGCGCAAATAGAATGCAGTATAGATTTCTACATCGAACAATTTTCTTCACTATATTTGTTCACTTCAATGTTATTTTAGTCACGGTGCGTACTTCCCTGTTTACTTTGTACTATTTTCTTGCTGTGTTTTAACTACTTTTTTAATGGAATAGAAAGCATCCTGTGTTGATTTTTTTTTATGGAAATAAAGAATTACTAACCAAAAATTATTAAAGATTTACTTTCAATCTTCTCCTCTCCTATTGACACACTTGCCCTGACTTCAGTGCAAAAGAATCTGCATGCCTGGAGATTCACTGATTTCAGAGGGACTGTGTGCAGGGATAAGAGTCTACGGGGTCAGGATTCTTGGCAGTCCTGTGCCGAATTCCATTTGCTTTGAGCCCATCGCAGGTCTGGTGCTTTAGTTTTTGTCTGAATTTTTGGGTTTGTTTGTTTTAGTGAAAACAGAAACTCCGAACATTCCTTCATGGGAAATGAAAGCCAGGATGCAATTTATAAAACCACTGAAGGTAAGATTTTGAACAACAGAACAAAACCATAAAACAAACCGTTTGATTTTGTTTTAGTCCAAGATGATGTGCTGAATAAACAATGCTCAAATAAAAACACAGAATTAATATTCAAAAGGAAAAATAAATGACAACAAACTTGCTGGGATAAAAATGGCTTGAATCTGCAAGTTTATATTGTTATTGCATATATGAGAAGTTGAGCACGGCACATGTTTGCGTTCAGTGCAGATCAAAAGATTAACCACCCTGAAAGTTGGCTCCTTGATGGGAAGAATTATCATCCTATTCTGTACAATGGGCTAGATTAATATTTTATGGCTTGGATTTACTTAACTGTAATATCAATGGTACATTATTGCTGGATTAACAAGGTATTTAAAAAAAAGCTAAACATGATATTCCAAGCAGAGAAGTAATGACCCCACTTAATAGGACCCCCTGAATATGGAGAGAGGTTCTACCAAGTACTACTTACCAATAACAGGTATTTACTAATCATTGCCAGATAAGTAAAAAGCAAACAATTACATTTCTTAGACAAATCAACAAAGAAAAGGAGCAAGAAGAAATGTTTCTTTCAGGAGGGCGGGGGGGGGGGGTCTAAGTGTGGGTGCAGAGGAAGCACACAGTGCTGTGTATATATGGAAGCATTTTCACTCAAGGCTAGAGCAACGTGACCTTTTTGTTTGGAATCAGACTGGACTCCCTTAGTTTTCAGGATAGTTATCAAAGTAAACACAGGCCAGGCTGGCCAAAGAGCAAGAAAGAGACTGAATGACCTTGGGTCAAGTCTTAAGAGACACCAAATTCAAGATAAAGAGCTTGGGAGGCTCACTAGTTACAATCATTAGCAGAGCCCAGCCCCTTTTCAGCTGAGTTCTGCTAAGATTTTTTTTGTAGTTCTTTGAACCAGAAACTTGAAGTGAAATTTAGGGTGAGATCAAACCCACCCAAACAGAAACCTCCAAATTACGCTCAGCTCTGCTAGGACTCCTCTTAAAAGTGACCTGCAAAGGGAAAAAGAACATTTTTTTTTTTATATACCTCTTTGTAATGTCAAGAAGGGAGAACATGATCAAGTCTGAGAAAATGCATTAGTGGAGTTAAATCACTTCAAATCTACAGATCTTTTTCTTTATCTCTTTGCAAAATTGCAGACTATTCATGTTTACTGGCACAATACCATTACTTGGGAGACTAAAGAGATGTCGCAAGATAAAGTAAAATATAATGCCACAAAGAGAATGGCCGCTTCTAGCTACATATTGAAGAGTCCCCACAGGAGACTTTCTCGGAATGAGTTTTATTTTTCTTTTGTGGGAACTTGAAGAAGCAGCCTTAACTAACCCTCCTAAGCGTTTAGAGTATGTAAGTAATTCTTACATTCACTAACTAACAGCAGGGAAGATCTAGGTATAATTATTCAGTTCAAGAGACATAGTATAGAGAAACCAGTAATGGGTGAGACCTCAGAAAAGCTTTGCAAGTTCAGATCAGCACTGAGAGGTTTAAATACTCCCAGAATTACAGTGCTTCTTGCCTCCTTTTCTGAGACTGTTCAAGTCGATCTTCCGTCCATCCAACAACCCGAGAAAAGGTATGCTATAACTGTACCAGCCATCCCCTCCTAGGGTAGATGTAGCATCTACTGTTAAAAAAGTGTGTTTCCCAGCACAGTTTATGCTGGTTTCCTGAGCAAAATAAGTTCCACCTTTTTGCCAGAATACCTGCATGTATACGAGGGCTTTTGCTGGTATGGAAATACTATTTAAAAAAAAAAAAAATCACACCCGTGGCCAACATTACTATACCGACAAAGGTAGCTCACCACTCTTCTCTTCCCCACACTGCTAAACTCCTCCTCACTACAGGCTTACGGCCTCTGTCCGGGGCCTCGCAGATACCACTGTACCAGCGACAAAGGACTCCCGCAAAGGTTTCCAGAGCTGAGAAAGGGAACGTGTAGCCCTGCTGGATGTTATGCAGAGGGAGAGGGAATGGGAGGTGAGCAATGGTTATCTTGACAGACTGATTCACCTCCAAGCCTACTCCAACTTTCAATAGGTAGTAAAATCCCATATTTTCCCTCAGGATACAGAACTGATCGGTCACACTCAGTTCAGAGCTGTTCACCCAGTTTGGTCCAATACTACGGCGTTGCTATAGGAATGGATCATTGTTCTGGTCGTCTCTCTTTTCCTTGCTAATAATACTGTCCAGTCATAAAGGGTTCCATAGTATTTCTGTCACACATCAGGGCAATTACCCCCCATATTTCCTTCCTGTCGGTGTTCAGCAAGGGCACCCGTTCTCAGGTTTCTGACTCCCCAGCTGTTGCCATTCTTGCGTGGAGACCCACTTCTCATTGCTTTCTGACTGGGGTGTTTCCATGCAGCAGTTCTGTGCCTTCCTAGCAGAGTCAGCTGTTCAAGCACACGTCCTTGTTTTCACTTCAGAGACCATTAACAGGTCTAATTCTACACTTCTAATACCAAACAGGTCTTAGGCAAACCTATTTTTACTCTTGATGTAAAAGCATTACAGCAAAAACATATTAAAAAACATAATAAAAAAAATCTAAACACTTGATAATGTGTTTACCGGAGATCACCCCAACCCTAACATGGATTCTGCCAGGAACGGTTCTTTAAATCCTCAACTGAAGGGATTCCTTATGGTAACAAGGTCCTTACTGCTTCAGCTCAGAACAAGAACTATGGAGCCAAGGTAGGCTCAGCCCTTCCAACGTTGCCCAAAGGGTTGGGTGCCTCCATCAATGAGGGATCCTGTTCATTTGCTTGATCAGGAAGAATGCCCTGAGCCAGCATAAAACCAGTTTTATTCAAAAATCCCTTTTTTCTTTTTATCTGTTGGTCCCTGGAGAATCCAGTTCAAACTAGTCACCATCCCAGAAGCAGGGGAGATGTGGCTTCAAAGGGCTGATACAATCCCCGCCTCCTCGAGAAGGTGCCTACAATACCATAATAACCTATGCACAATTGCATTTTTAATGGCATGTATCCAGAAGGTGTTGATCTTAATTCAGTAAGGTTTGTTGAAGATATGACAGGATATTGTCACAGTCTGTCACAATTTCCTATCTGAATGTATGCCAAAAATTAAGTGGAATTATTTTCAATCTTGAAAGAGGGAAAGCTGAGGAGTGAGGAAGACTAACATGAGCAACAAGACTTGAGACTGTCCCTTTCAAGCAACCAAAACTCCACAATACAATAGCAGGACAAGCAACTTCAGCAAGGGAAATGTAAAGGTGGATGACCCTGGTGTGCACAAATATTGCAGCACACATAGAATGGAGCACTAACTTGTGAATCTCCTCTAAGTAAGTAAAACTGGGTGAGTAACAGATACACTGCAAAGGTTTCAATCTTTGATGAAATCTGAGAAAAAGCTTCTGGAGTTCGCAATTTAGATTTTCTCACAGGATGATTAGTTCATGCATAACCAATTTCAAGAGAGATTAGCAGGATGTGGCAAATACAAGTCGGAAAGCAACCAGTCAGAAAACTCCACTGTAGACTCTTGTTGAAGATTATGACAGCGGGTAACCTTTTCAAAAGAGCCTTAGTAACTTTGGAATTTGAGTCTCTCTCATTTTAAATATTTTGTAGAGTTCCGTTGCTTGAACTGGGTAAAATTTTCCAAAGTTCCTAAGTGAGTTAGGAGCCCAACACCTCAATGCAAGTTGGTGGGTGTTTTTCAAAATTGTACTCCCGTCACCGATGGAGCTATACAAAAGATCCAAATGACATCATTAGAAGCGTGGGTCTTAAGGACAGGAAACTGAGATCCACAATTATCCGCAGGTAAAAGTATACACATGCTTTCAAAAAGAGATTGTTTAATTTTGCAACTTTCTGATATGCTTTTTGAAGACTAAAGATTTTTTAGTGTCATGTTCCCTAATTAATAAATGGATATTACTTCCACACTAAGACAGTGGCTGCTATATTTCAACCCCTCAGACACTTTCACAGCTCGATTACTGTATAAATACAGGCAGAACCTAAAACTGAGGCAGTGTTAAGAGAAAACTAGCATTATACACTAAGCCCAGAGCTGTATGTAGATAGGACTGAACTACAAAAGAACCACTCTGGCTTTATTTAGGACTTTACTTTAAAAATAAAGTGTTTAACTCACATGGTATCATTCTGCAGTCAGACTCTGCCTTGAAATAAATTCTCTCATTTCAATCCGCTCCGGGTCACCGTGACACCTTTTGCAATTTGTACATCCTTAAACTGATTAAATGGCTGGAGAACAGAATGCATATTTCAAGTAAAGTACCTGTCACCCAGTATTTCGGGTGATTTAGGCAAACCCTTTGAGTGTTCAATTGGGCCGCGTGCATGCACGTGAACAGCAAGGAGAGCATTTATAATTGAGACCTATGGATCGGCGAGTGAACGCACTGGTCCAAACAACCATGGGCCCTAGGTTGGCTTTGAATAATATGCACATTTTAAAATAATGAATATGAAAAGTCTCATTCACTCATTCATTGTTCTCTTGGTCATTAATATGAAGCATGTGAGGAAGGGAATATCCTTAGGTCCAATTTTCCCCAGCGCTACCCCATTGATGCGACTCGGTAGAGAACACAGTGGACAATCAGATGAATTCGGTTCTGAGAAAACTAGCACAGGGCAGTGCAATCATCAGCGTCTCACAATAATGGTGCAGCCATATTCGAGCACATCTTGCCACCGTGTCTGGGACTGTGCACTAGTGCAATCTTCTCTGCGAAAGAGAGGAGACTGCAGTTTCAACGTTCCCGTTGTGACTGTCAGTGTCTCCGTGGTGACTGTCAAAGAGGCTGCCAGCTAGCAAGCAGCGATGGTGATTCTTGTTGTACAGGTGACGTCTCACAAGAAAGTGGCTTGACTCCCCCAGGTCCCATTACAGATGCCAAATAACAGCCATCAGAAGGCAGTAAGTAGTAATGTCAGGTCACTGCTGACCCAGGGCCCATTTCAACAAATGAGAGAGATGAAAGGCTCCGTACTCCACGGGCACGGATAATGGTTTACTGTAGCAAAACTTATATAGAAAATCATGGTGTGATCATGGGGAAGAAGGTACAAATCAGAAATGTATCATTTAAAAAGGATGCCAGAAGTCACAGATTTCCTTGTTCCAATCAAAATACCCTTCACTTTGGCACTCGAGGAAGAAAGATACCCAAACCAAACAAATAAAAAATAACCACACAACGCCCTCCTTTGTTAAATCCATTCCATAGCGCTTAGCCAGCCTCTTAAACCTACTGAAGACCACTAATCTGGGATGTGGTAGTCCAGCGCTGGAGCAGCTGTGCAGGAAGTTATTTTTCAGAGCTGCTTTCCTGTCATCTCTGCAATGGAAGGAGCACTGCAAGCTCCTCTGAATTCAGCGGTGTAAACTCTGGGTTTTATTTACCAGAAACCTGAGGAATTACAGAGCCCACTAATGACAAGCCATTAGTCCTTATTCACTTGGGTGGGGAGGATAGGTGGCACGAAGGGGTTCCTGTCTCTTTCAGCCAAGGATCTGACTCTGATCTACATCCGTCATACCCAAAATGTTAAATGTCACAATCGTATTAAGCTATGAAAAAACACAGAATGCTCTACTTTTGTGGGGGAAAAAATGCAGCAGAAGCCATTCACTATTCACTGATGCAGAAAACCATCCTGGATAGTATTTTACCACTGTGGGTATTACCTCAAACCCATCAATTCTGATCAGCTGGTGGCAGCTGTTGACCTAAGTTGTTCACTCCTGGATTGGCAGGGACTGAATATTGCTTTGACAATGTAGGGCGAGACCGCCTCCTGACACTCGCCAGTGCCTCTTGCTGGGTGACTTCAGTAATGTATCCACACCCACCTGTGCACTGGAAGGCGGTTGTTATATAGTAAGTTTTGGGGCCCTAACGAGAAAGCTCGGGACTATGACTCCCAGGGTGAAGCAGCACATCTGTTGTATTTTAAAGGTCAGGCTTGTAGAGCATTCCTAGTCACTAAGATGCTGAATGGAGCCTGAGTACTCCTGGAGACTCTCATATATGACTTTGGTCAGAAAAGCAAGGCTTGCTGCAGATTTGTCTCTTTATTCCCTCTGTTTAAAGGCAATATTTTGCTCCACTCCTCCCTCCCTGACCAATTAATTTCACCTTTAAACAGTCCCAACCAGTCCTTTTACTACCTCATGAAATGCAGTTCAAATGTAAGGACCACATTTTTGTTTTCTTTTGTAGTCTTACAGTGGCTGGCTGTAATGTTATATGAGAAAAATGGAGATGTGAAAACTCAGTAAAACAGAAAGCGTTTCCTTACAAATGCAAAGGCTGCAGAGATTTTCTTCCATCTATATTATACATCAGGTCTCAAATGAGGCATATTTTCAAACAGCCACACTTAGTTCACTTTCTCACCTTCCGTCTTTGCCTTGAGTCACTCTCCTGCTTCATGTTTTGAGTCAGCACAGCGCTGTTCTTTCACACGTTAAAGTCAGATTAATCTTTAACTAATCAGAACAACGCTCACAAAATCTAGCCATTTGAGACTAATAATTTCACATCTACAACTTCAGACTAAGTATGGAAGATGGTCTGGGGATAGGACATTACATTGTGACTCCCGAGACCTGAGTTCAGATGAACTGACTTGCCTGACTCAGCCACAGACTTCTTGTGTGACCCCGAGAAAGTCATTCAACTGCCTAGTGCCTTAGTTTCTCATTCGTAAATGGGAATAAGACTTCCTACCTCACAGAATTGTTCTGAAGCACTCCAACACTACGGTGATGGGAGCAATAAAAGTACACAGATAGATCTCTACATTGCAATGAAGCTGAGGTTGAGCTGTCAGCCGTTAGCCGGCAGAAAATTCAGATTCCATAATGGTGACTGGATGGCTTAGGAACTGGAAAGCAGCTGTTCACTTCTAAGGCACCTATTTGTAAACAGCCTAGTTTGGAAGTGACCTGAAGTTGTCACCAGCTGCTTACTGGCTTGTGTGCAAAGATCTGACCATCCATTTCTAAGTGTGTACAACGAGGTGGGAGTGGTTTTCATAGGCAGTATCAGCAGAGAAGCGAGGACTGAACTAGCTAAGGGTGCATCTACACTTACAAATTAAGCAAGCTTAAGTCGACTTAATTTAATCTGCGTCTACACTACAATTTCCTTACGTCGACTTAAGCTGCTGCTTAAGTGGATTTAAGGAAATTTAAAGTCGACTTTATAAAACCTCGTTTAAAGTTGACTTTACTTGCTACGTCGACTTTATTAAGTCGATTTAGCCAGTGTGGACGCAGATTAGCCCTAAATCAACTTAAAGTCGACTTAAAGGGCTCCAGGGCTCCCCCACTGCCCTCCTTGTCAGGGTGGCTGCCACAGCCAGAGCCTGGCATGCCCCCCACAGGGCAGAGTCCTGCCCACTCTGCTCCTATGCCCTGCCCCTGTCCCTGTCCTGCTCAGCCCCCATTGTACCCAGGTACAATGGGGCAAATGCTGAGCACCCTGGCACTTGGCAAGGGGTGCCCCCCACCACCACTGTGGACCAGTCCCAGGTCCACCTAGCGCCTAGAAGTGGACTTAGGCATCGGTGTGGACGCTCTAAGTCGATTTGGCAGGGTCCCCTTTAAGTTGACTTAATTTTTGAGTGTGGACATGCTAAGTCGACTTATTTGGCCAAGTGTAGACATAGCCTAAGAGCAGACTGCCCTGTATTGGCAATGTATTCCCTTGAGCTCAGGGTGAGGCACCTGGCTGGGGCAGAGCGGGGAAATTGGCACTGCTACTGTCGATGGTATGCTTGCTCTGCAGGTAAGCAGATGACAGCAGGTGCTGGAGCTGTCAATTCAACCGCGTCCATGAGCACAACCCCGTCCAAAGCAATGCTGAGATTCCATTCTAACTCACGACATCACAGCGTGCAAACTGACTGAAACATGCACGTGCCAGAGTCAGGTTATTGCTTATTTAAGGGGAGATGCTCCCACTGAAAACCTTGCAGAACATCCATTATTGTAAATGGGAGCGCTACAGGTGCAGTGAAGGCACAAGAGTAGGGAATGCAAAAGATACCGGTGAAACTGAACAGAGGAGACGAAAGCTTGTACCGTATTTTTCTTCTATGTGGAAGGGAAACTGGTTCTTAAAATAAGAATGGGGGGAGGAGGCCTTTAACCAGGTCAAATGTACACTCAAGTGGAGGTAAGAAACCACTTAAAGCTCTTATAGGATTCCCTTTGACAGGTCTGATTATTTTAAAGCCCTAATTCCATTACAGTATCTGGCTGCCTGCAAGGGAACATTTTACTATCTATAGGGCATATGGTCATGATAGATGTTGACAAAAAACATTAAAGGTTAAGTAGCTGCAAGACTATAAACATTTCAAGCTGTACTCTGCCAACTTCAGGGAAAAAGAACAATTATCTATTCCTCTTTCACAAATGTAAGTTACACTGAGTTCTAGAACAAAGCATTTCCATGAGAGTTTTCAAGGGTTCTTGATGTACGCTAAGTTCATGTAATATGGGATATGCTTCTATATAAGTACATTCAGGTGAGCAGCCGTACTCCAAAACAGGCCACATTTTTGCCGTTCAGAGTACCCACTCTACATGCACACCAGATGTCATTTAAAAGCTGGTAGTAATGACTATGACTACAGTTTTTACTGTTTAAGTTAATTTCAACACCTTAATATTGTTTCTTGGTTAAGCGTGGCTTCCGTAACATACCTTGAATCATACATACATTAACAGGATGTGACTCTGTGTCAAACCAATTTGACACAGGGGCGGGGGGATGGTGGGGTGTGAAATCTGTGTTTAATGTTATCAAAACAAAGGGAGCTTACCGCTTCAGAGATCTTGCTAAATTGGAAGAAAGTGACGGACAAGCTGCAATTTCAGCAGCAAGGAAGTTGGCAGGAGTGCTGTATGAGCAGAGAGAGAAAGAAAGAGAGACCCACAGAGACCTGAATCTGTCTCAATCTAGCCATCAAAAAGGACAAATCATTAGCCAAACTCCCACCATGTGAGGTAAGTTTTGGAGAACATGTCAGAAGAGGATCTTGGCAACTGAAAATTTAGATGTTTTCATGCATGGGTAAACTAGATATTGGATCACCACTGCAATATGAATGGAAAAATGTGGATGATGAACTCCTTCCGGTATTCTCCAAGGAGCAATAACACCTGAACTTATACAGGACCTGATCCATGCTTCTACCAGTACACAATCTGCATCAGCAGTCAGAGCCATCTCCCCTGCACCCAACTGTGTACACACTGAAGAGACTATGTAAATCACAGACTTTTGATGGAGATCATGATAAACAAGATGATGATGTTGACTAGAAATGCGACCAGCACTCTTACATTTCAATGATACCTGTACAAATTTATTATTAGATTTTGATTGATCCTTTAGATTGTTTGCTGTGATGCTTTGAGGTCACAAAGGAATCAAACTTTATGTCCTGAAATAATACTGAGAGTTATTAAACTAACAGAAACTAATGCAAATATTTCAAAGTGGTCATTTGAACATGTTGATAAAGAGTTATTGTTTATTCCCCATTTCTATGGTGAAGACACCACTTGACAACTTCATATCAGACCTCATCTAAAGTACACATAATAAGCTTTCAAAGGCATATAGACAGGGCACGTTAAACTCATCAACTTGGTGGTATCTCCCGCTCAACTAATTGAAGTATGAGTACCATTTTTAACAGCGTACAAGTACAAGTGTATATTTGCTTTGCACAGGCCCCTATAAAATACTTGTTCAATTACATACACCAGTTTGCTTCAACCTATTCTTGGCGATGAGCTTGTATGAGTAGATTCACCGGCTGATTTTCAAAAGTGCTGAGCTCCCACATATGGAGTTGCAGCTCTGAAAGACAATCAACAACACACAACTGCCACCTAGCCATGGAAACTACTTTGCCGCAACTGTCTGAAAACACGTATTGCCTCTATTTTTACAATAAAATCGTATCATTTTCCCTTCCAAAGAGGATGCTTAGATTAACATAGTCATAACCCAACAAAGAAATCATGTTCATTTTTCTGCTGTATGCACCACAGAACGATAAGCATGAAAGAACTGTTTAACAGGTTACATCGCACGCCTCACACCATTTGTACTTGCATGGTAATAAACAACATCATAATAATACTTCAAACTACAAAAACAACAATGACGCATTGTAATTTTGGTTCTTGTCTCTTGCAGGTGGTCAGATATAATGGAAACAGGCACCATCGTAAGATGATGCAATAAATAGAAAGAATATATGAAGTACCCTGCTCTAACCATCAACATCCCAGATGGTTCAGGGAAAAGAAACCATATGTTTCTTGTTCCAGAAATGCTGGTATGTACACATGAAGAGGTATCAAGTGCAATATTTTAATTCTTCTTAGGATCATATTAAAAAATGATTACTTCAGTTTTAAAAAGTGGATAATAATTTGCCTCTGTGATAAAGAATTAAATTAAAAGCCGTTCAAATGTGGAGAGTGTGGGTAAGAGGGGAAGATACACCCAAACCTGCCATGCAAATAGCTTTTGTAATTTATCAGTCAGACAAAATAAACAGAATGGGCGTGCAATAGATTTAGTTAAATGCCTGAGGAATAGATGTCAAATAAATCACTTAGTTAGCTCTATATAACATGCTAAATTACAGTTATTTAATGAGGAGGAGGATTTCTTTTGTTACAGCTTTTTTCCTACTCAAGAGTCCATCAGATATTGTTTGTACCATTTTGAAGTCCACGTTAAACAGCAAGGGCAGGTGGTGTACAGAATGGGTTTTTTATGCTTTCTGACAAACTTTTTTTAGTCTGTGAAAGGTTGTTTCTTTGTGAGTTTTTTCAGTAGTTAGCTCCTGTTCTCCATCTAGTTCCTTGGCCCTGATTGGCAAGTTAGAAGTTGTGACTTCCTGCTGTGGTTCTTGGGGGTAAAATGCTTGGTCCAAAATAATAGTTAAAGAAAGACATTAAACTCTAGGAATCCTCAAGATGTGAAGCCATCCCGACAGCAACCATAAGCTCTCTATGTGGGAGCAGAAGAAGAATCCTCCAGCTCAGAGAAATGTAGGCAATCTGCTAGTCAGACTATACATTTTGAGGAGCACGGAGAAGGGGCTGGGATGGACAGCAGGATACAAAACTTCATGTGCACTGTGGTGCACGTTGGTTCCCTTTACAGGGAAGGGCCACTTGATTCTTCTATAGCTGAAGAACTGTTGCAAAAACCAGCACCTGGTCACTGCATCGACCTGTTCCACTAGCATCTTCTCCTTGTTGTTACTCATCCACCTACTGGGAATGCTTCCCTCCAAGCCCACAAACTCATGCTCTGCCTTCCCTCTCTTTGCTAGCCCCTATATAGGATGCACCCTTGCGGCACCCGTGATAGGTCCTTATTGTTTGAAGCAGGATCAGTGGTCTGCACGTAGAGGGACTGAAGAATTGGGACCAATGTAAATGCATTTCATGTGGTTTTAATGTCCAAAGGCTATTTTGCTCCAAATGGTAGGACATGGCCCAAATTAAGAATGCAATGGCAGTTTTAACTATAAATACCTTGGTTTTAGTGTTCAATTCAGTATAATTTTCCACTTTTCTCATATTTAATTCCAGTGAATAGAGTTCTACTAATAAAATTCACTTAGTAGTAAGGATCACTAATTATGCAACATTCCATGGCTATCTTACCGACTCTGAGCCATTGCCTCCTGCCCAAATTATAGCCCTAATATACCATACAAAACATGCCACTGAACACTGTAAGATCACTAACACTTAAGATGCAGTTGGTTATGGATATTGAGAAGTTTGTTAATGAGAAGTCTAATGAAGGTCAAAAAACACTTGCTAGCCAGTGTAAGAAACGTTGCCTCAGGAAATTAAAAATCATACACCATAGTACATGCTCGGGTTCTTGCAAAGAAAGCTGTTCTAGAAATGCAAAGTTACAATTATTATTATTCTCACTCTGAATGCAAGGGGAAATTAATAGTAATTGCCCCCCACCTCCCCCCGCAACACACACACATTATTTTATTGAGCCTTTTATGCTAAAACATTGCACAGGCCTATAGATAAGTAAATAAACCCACACAGAGAAATTTAATTGAGTGTTCAAAAGGAAAATAGGCTGTCCCCTAACTCTAGAAGACAGGTGTATCAAGAAATAAAAATGAACCATAGCCACTACATCTCTTTCCCTATAAGGGTTTAAAGTAAATCTTAGAACCACAAACAAATTTCATCTGGCAACTCTCAAAGAAGATCTTGCAACACAGGGATCAAGAAGGTCAGCAAGCTTTGAATGATTAAGGACATTTAATAGTTTACAAATGAGGACCTCAATTTTTAAGCAGAATGCAATGCATAGTGCAGCAGATTCTTGACAGCCATGTTTGGCTCTGGGGTGTCAATGTAAAGTATTTCTAGGCAAATCAGCCAATTGAAAAATTATAATGTTGCATCCTTGGGGAACAGAAACAAAACAGAGATAATCATCAGGAGAGCTGACTGAAAGAGAACAGAACACTATCTAGAAATGCTCCCTAAATGGTCTGAAGAGACAGCTAGATGTTTTGTCAAAGATAACCCTTTGTTTCTGAAAAGCTAGAAAAACAATATGATTTCAAACAAAAGAAATATTATGTAGTACCAACAAAAGACCAACATGGTAGCTAGGGCTGCCAGCATTTCATTTTATTAGCACTAAGAGAAAGAATTTTCCAGTATTCAAGACCAGATAAATCAATGACAGGGAAGTGCAGTGGGCCCAACACATGATATATTGATAAGAATACATAGAAATCTATCCCAGATTAGCGTTATAGTGCTTACTAGAGGTATCATCACATGCAGTAAAAGGCACGGCACCCTGAGTACAAAACCGATCAAAGAGAAAACTACTGACCAAAAGAAAACAAGAATGTAGGGAAAACCAGAAAGTAAAACAAGTTAACAGAACCTGAGAGATCTAAAAGATGCTCCAGGCAGACAGACAACATTCTGTGATCAACAGAATCAAATGCTGCTGACAAATCAAACAGGGTCAAGACTACCTAAGCCATGGCGGGCTCAACGGGATATCTTAGTGTTTTAGCAAGGCCTGAAACTAGACTGAAATTTCCCAAATAATTGGAGACTTGCTAGATAAGATAATGCAGGTAACTGTGCCACAAGCACCCTTTCTAGAGATGTGGCCAGAACACTGATAATTCATTGGCAACGTTTTCTCATATGGCATAGTGCTTCTTCTTTAGCGATACCCAGTAAAGAGATATGACAACTTCTGACACTTGCCTAAACTTATTAGATCATTAAAACAAACAAGGGTCAGACTCAGACTCACAGACATTAATGTCAGAAGGGACCATCATAAACTTCTAATCTGACCTCCTGCACAAAGTAGGCCATAGACTCTCACCCAACCACTCCCGTTTAACAAGGCTAAATGAAGGGAGGAGGGGGCGATGGTCAGAAAACTGGCCTATAATAACATAAGTCTGATCTTTGAAAAAAGAATGATAGCCACTAACACATTAGTAGTGGAATTACTTTGTTGCCAATGAATTCAATAGGAACCAAAATACGCCAGAGTGCTTTTGAAAAGCCCACCCAAGAATTTTTAAATGTCAAGTAGTTGGGGGGTGGGGAGGAGGAAAGCCCCATTGATGTTAATATGATCTAAAAATAAATTACAGGCAGCCCATATTTGCCATGGATTGTATGTGTTCATTCACCTCTACCCACTGGAGTCCCTCAAGGGTGCCAGGGTCGAGTATAATACTCATAGATGGATGAGCTACAAACAGTAGGTCAAAAGGTATAAGAAGTTATAGCTAGAACCCTTCAAACCTGCTTTGAGGAATTAGGTTGCAAGAAAAACAAAACAAAAAGCAAAAACAGGTTTTAATGTTTGGTTTTTCACAACATTTTTGGGAGCTACACTTGGACTGTAACAGATAAAAGTAAGGAATATCATTGGGTGGCTGAACTTTTATTTTTTACTAATAAACATAATTTATGCTTAGGTACCATAGGTGGAATGGGCTCAGTCAACAAAAAGAACCTTGGTAAACTGGGTCTGAGGGTTAACAGTGCTCTGGAGGAAATGGAATATCAGGCAATGACCTGCATTAGTGAGATGCAGTCCATTTCCAGGTAAGCTCTTTGGAAACATTCTACGCCGGTGAAGTAACTATTGCTTTAAAGGCATTCATTTTCATCCCTCCGTTCTCGGGGTTGCTTTGTCTTAGTACTGAAGGAGAAAGTCTTAAGGGAACTTCTAATGATGAGTGAAAAGATAGTACAAGTGTTCTGAAGAAATGATCCAATGTTTATGCCAGATGGGCTAGCTGCTGTCACATTGACAGTGAATGTCAGGCACTCTTCACCAGGATTTAGCAGCAATTAACTCAGGATTGCATTTGTGTACTTATTATCATTTTCAAATACTTACATTTCATAACGGCTCCACCCACTCCTAATGTTACATGGATTTCCCAGCTCAAGGGCTTTTTTCGCCATTTCAAACACATTTGATTCTAGGCCAACTGTGTGCAGGCTTTTATTTGGCCTGTCCAAATCCCTGTTGAGGTCTGTCCCAAAGTAATCCACAAATGCCATTTTGATTAGGGTAGAGAGAACGTTACACTCCATGAGACAAAGAGGGCAGATGGGGCAATTGATCGTCATTTATCTCCAATCTTTGTCACCCAATGGTCAACTTGGCATGACCACATTCATTTGCATTATCTATTTATCCATAGGAACTAAGGGTGCTTATTTCAAGGAGAATTCCTTTGCATTTTTACATTTTTGATTCCACTGGAAGAAGAGACTCTCTCCCACACATTTCTGTACACATTAATCAGGAACAGCATCTAGATCACAGTATTGTTTTAATTGGAAAGAAGGCCCTTAATTCAAGTAACAGAGGGAGAAGATCTACTCACCTATGCCCTGGCTCCTATTCCAGTATCCACCTACGCTGCTTAGTAGGTAGGGAAGAACACTGCCGTAGTGCTAGAAAAGCTAAGGATGATATTAGTGTCCCATAATGGTATTTCTTAGGCATCGATGAGAAAAGATGCACTTCTGGTTACTCATTTCATCTTCTCTCCTTGTCTGTGTAAACGGACATTCTGTATCACTTTCCAAGTCCTGCTACAAACAGAGTGGGAAAACTCAGCCATCTTTTCTGATGTTTTTTCTGTTCTTTTCTATCCTACAGTTGAAGAGCCACAGTACAAGAACCTGTGGAGTACGCTGGATCTGAGGAGGGTCTGGGGAAAAAGGACTGGGGGAGGAGAGAGCAGTGAGAAAGACTGCAGTCGCTATGTTTGCAACACTCCTAGTCAACGCTGAAATGTGGCTTGTTTCTTTCAGCCTTTTGTGAACTGCAATGGACCATCTTTGCAGCACAACTTGTCGCAGGTTGTTTCATGGAGGTCTTCTGTTATAGCTTTCTCTAAGTTTTCTGCCTAAGACAAGTGTAACCTGTCTGGGCCTAGAGTAGCCTCTCTGAAAATGGCAAGGTCAGGGCATTTTGCAAAAGGGAGAGCAGATTCTACCATACTGGTGGCTAATATTAAAGTTAGATTCACCAACCAGTCACAGCGTTCCTGATCCTCACACTGGTTATCAAGAAGCTGCAACAAGAAATACACATCTTCCTTTACTGCATTTCAGTCTCTGGTTCTCAGTCAGCAACAAGATCCAGTAAAGAAAGAAGTTATTTAAAACTCTATTCCTTTTACCAAAATGTTCTCCTGTGCCTCAAAGCACCAGCCACATTTCCAGATCAGTACTGGTTTAAGTCTTTCCCAAAATACCATGCTGTCAGCCAACCCTTTAGTAATTTAAATGAAAGGAAAAACAGAGTCCTGTGGCACTTTTAAAGACTAACAGATTTATTTATTGCATGAGCTTTGATGAAGTGGGATTTTCTCCCACGAAAGCTGATTTGATAAATAAATCTGTTAGACTTTAAAAGTGCCACAGGACTCTGTTTTTCTCCAATAGACTAACACGGCTACCCCTTTGGAACTTGATTAAAATGCAAGGGTTATTAGAAAAGAAAAGAAACAAACAAACAAGAGGAGAGATGTTAAATGATCAAAGCAATGATTTCAAAGTCCATATATATCAGATTCTGTATTGGGAGTTTACAGGCTTGTACAGTTTTTCTGGAGTATATCTAGTACCTGGATGGGACTCAGTCCTTTGTGTCATAGTTTAAGACGAACAATAGTTGGTAACAGGAATGAAGACAAGATTAGATAGAGATGGCGTAGCAGCCTTTTATAGTTTCTGTCATGAGACGTGCACTTCCTCCATCCCAAACACAGCCACACAGCACATAGCATGGAAAAGCTTCAGAGTCCATAGGAATATTCCTGTGTGTTCTGATGACTCAATGTGTAGCCCCTGTTTTCTCTCAGTGATCACCCTTCAGGAGTCATCAGTGCTCACACTAATCTGCCTGGGGGGGAGGAGGGGAGTGTAACCAAGAGGTACAGCACAAGTTTTTGGATACAGCTATATTACACCTACCCATAACTTACAATACAAAAATGATACATACTCAAAACAGTATACTATACTTGGTAAATTATCACCTTTACACTGGTACCTGACATGGCATATCTTGTACGAATTATTATAATTATGCAATATTGTTATCAATAATATTATAAACAGTCACCCCATTTCCAGACAGCAACACAATAAGTTGCAGTTACCCGAATTTGTAGGGGCACCAGCAGAGGAAGGAATTGCATATGGCAGTATCTTTTTAAATAGAACAAGGGCATTGAAAACTGGAAATGTCTTCAGAGGATATCTCTGAAATGCCTATTTGTGTGAATAGCTTTACAGATTGCAAATCTTTATTTTGTTTGCTGACATTCCTAAAGCAATCAAAGATGAACAGGAAAATAAAACCTGCTTTTGTCTTAACACAGAATTTGATCTTTTCTTCTGAGTCATCTAGGGAAAGAGTATGAACAGGGTTAAACTTTCCTGCTGGTTGTATTGAGTTGGGATTTCTTTTTGTTCAGTTACAACTTTTGCTGCTCACCTGGCTATGAGAAAGCCGGGCTACTACAGTAAAGCACCCTTGAGATGTGAAAGCCCCAATGAAAACAAACACACAGTTTAGCTTGTAATATACAGAGCAGCAACAAATAGCTTATACACAGATTCTTATCCCTGATTAAACCTCCAATGATTGTCTTTTTGGATAGGCCTCAGGAACTCTTAATCTAATTGCTATGCTAACCTTTAGCACTCAAGAAGCCCTTGTTGCCAGATCTCTAAATTATCTCACTACGATTAAAGCCACACACATCTACTACATGGACAAGATACTTATTTACCCATCTTCCCCCCAAAATGGTACTCTCAACATTGTCTCCCTGGTTCCTTGTATTCTCCTATCTTTCTGTCATCATCTGTTTTCTCTTTTCTTATACTTAGATTGCAAACCCTCTTGGGCAAGTACTGTCTTGTTTATTCTGCATTTGTACAGCACCTGGCACCAAAGGGGCCTGGTCCATGACTGGGGTTCCCCTAGGCACTATAATACAAATCTTATGCATGTTTCACTCAAGTACAATCAAGGCACCATTTCTACCAAGGCCATTCAAACTGAGAGACATGGAAATATTACGTTTGCATACATTCTACTACAAAGCTATGCAAGATCAAAGGCTTTAAGACTCAATTATGATCTGTCTTAAGTAAGCATTTTCATTTCCTACCACAAAAATGTTCCTTACACATTCAAACAGTGTCCTGTTTTTACAGATGAGACAATCAATGCACTTATATTTCCCCAAGAACTTCTTCTGGTGGCTCCTTCAAAAGGGAACCCCCTCCTCCCTGAGGTTAACTTTAAATGTTTTTAAACAATTTTTCATCTCAATTTCAGAGCCCTGAGTTTTGTGTGTTACATTGTGCTGTTGTGGGAATCTTAAACTCAGACTAAAGCAGCTACTGTTTTGGTCTTTCTGTAATGACATTGTCAAAAATAACAATCACTGTCATTTAAGTTCAGCCCAAAAGCTTTGCTCCATATAGTACTTTGATATATAGACTAAAACAAAAGAGAAATTTAAAAAAAAATTGCAGAGCAGTGAGGCGCAAGTTAGGAAGAGAACTTGTGGTTTTTTTTATTTAAAATGCAGTCTCCACGTCTACATATTATGAAACCAAAGTCAACTGACAAGTGGTTCCTGCGATGGCGACCTTCCACATCTACAGCAGGGGCCACAGCAACATAAGCTTAAAACAAATCTCATTAATGCGATTTTAATAAAGCTCTATGCAAAAACCAACCACAAAAAATGGTAACCATGAATAACTTCTTCTAACCGTATTTTTAGTTTAAGAACTTCCACCTTTCAGATGGCATACTGCCCACACAGATGAAGTTTGTCAACATTGTCCCATTACTTTCTTAACCTAACCTGATCAAGATATCACTTCTTAAAATACAGCTGGCTACTTCATTATGAGGCTAGTTAATAGCTTCATCCTGCACAAAGTAGCGAATACATTTCCACCGATTCATCTTCAAAAATGAAATCCATAGGTTTTCACAGCAATCTCCTTTTTCACAGTTGTTTGTGTCACCCTGGCAGGGGCAACATGTAAACAGCTGACAAGAATTACCAATTGCTCAGCTCAAACCTGATTCAAAGTCCATCGAATGGATTTCGGATCAGGCCCTAAATGGAAACCGTTCAACTGCGTGTCTGATTCCGGATGACTGAAATCAATATGCGCTTTGCTGCTAACTTCACCCACTGGACACAGGATCAGGGTCTAAAACTGCTCTAGGCAAAGCAGAGTTCCACTGGGGCAGGGAGAATTGTTATATACGATACAACTCTTCCTCTGGTAAATAACTGGGATCAGGCCATTTTGACACCCATTACTGATGTTTGTTAGGCACACAATTTTGAGTGCCGAATTTATACGCTGCTACATTCCAAACCCATTTCTGCGTGCCTAATTTCTGTCCAGGTTTAAAACAGGCCTCTTTATTTCACTGCTAAACTATTACTTGTTCTGCTCCACGGAATTAAGAAGAACATCACTATGGGATGATTTAACAGAATTTCAAATGCTTCACCATCACTAGTTGAAATTTCCAAATGTTTGAAATACTCTTTCCATCGTATCAATGGTGTTCTGTATTTTTTTTTTTTTTAAATAGCAAAACAACACAATTACTATTAAGGATTGCATTCCACTGGGGATGAAAAATCACCTGTAAACTTTAGCACCGGAGCTTGCTGTTGACAGCATCATGTCTCTGTCAGTTTCCTTGAAACCACTTGTCAGGATGCATTAGTTGGAACTTACGTACAGCAAGGTCTTTATGAAGACAGAGAAATGAAATGGTGACAACACACAGTATTTGCTGTTTCCATAATATCTTTTGGAATACACGACATTCTGACAGCAAAGACAGCTTAAGGAAATGCCATCGATGTATATTCTGTTTTATGGTTGCAGGTAAAAAGAAGCAAAAAAAAAAAAGTCTTGTAAAATGTCTGCTTACAAGTCAATGTTTCACCCTCAAATAATAATGTCTCAAGGCTTAATCAAATTAGCAAGACCTGAATATCCTCCAGCTTCACAAGTTCTTTTAAGGGGAAAGCACAAGCAACAGTAACTGTATGCAAATATGTCCCAGTTTCGTACTGAAGTCTGCCTTTCATCTCCTTATTCTGCCTTTTCCATCTGACAACATGCAGCGCATTGCTTTACCCACAATGCTCTCTCCCTCTGTCACACATACACCGCACACACAGTCTCAGACTGGAGCAAACACATGCGCGCACGCTCACACACATCCATCCATCCATCCATCCACACACACACACACACACACACACACACACACACACACACACACAC
>ML685755.1:50264129-50292818 GCA_007922175.1 Pelusios castaneus
CACACACACACACACACACACACACACACACACACACACACACACACTGCCTCCCCCAAAAGAAACCAACTTACCCACAAGTTATATTTCATTCAAAAACTAGTCCTCCTCTGCTCCCCCTCCTCTGTTTGTCCTGCCTCTCTTCTGTTGCAGAAAAAGGCCACATATGTCTGAAAACACTTCTAGGCAGAAACCATCTAGTGCAGAACAAAGACAGCCAGGGTTGCCTTAATCTCAGCATAAGGCAGCCAGTAGCTATTTTCAAGCTTGTTTTCTCTCCCCCCTCTGAGGGCACCCTGCGCTGCTCTGTTTCTCTCTCTCTCTCTTCTCTTTGCCTGTCCAGCTACTGCACAACACACATCAATTATTCATTGCTTGTCTCCCGGTTTCCAGGCAAAACCAATCACAGATGGAGTCTTGCTAATGGGTTCATGCCGTACTTGCTATTTGTGCTCAAGCTACAACCCTCCAGAGACAATAAAGAGAATCAGGTTAAGCTTTAAAACTTCACACATACCCGAACAGACCTGAAACAGCGATCTACACGTAAGCATCCATATGACACTGCTTTGGAGCATGTCTGCCGCGGACAGGATGTAAGAAGGGTGCTTTAAATCTTCTGCAAGGGTTTTAAGAAAAATCAAACACTCAGAAAATCTCACCTCAGCTGCATGTTACTGATATTGATGGTTTTCTTTTCTGTCTCTAGTGATCCATCTCTCCCATTACACACCTCTCTCTCTCTCATCCATATACACATCCCCTCGCGCGCTCACACACACATGCACCACACACACAAGCAATCACAGCCACTTTGCCCAGAAGGGAGGGAGACAGAGAGAGAAAGGGGGGGGGGGACCCAGGCAGCTCACATTTCAAACTTGCAAGGAGGGGTGGTGCTTAGAGCACTAAGACAAAGCCTCTTTATTTGGCATCCAGCCAAAACACTAAAATAAAACCCCTCGATCAATTAATTTGAAGCAACTCTTGTTCAAGTGTGTATAACAAATCATTTAGGGCAAGGAGGCTGAGAAGTCTTCAGGATTGGAAAATTGAATGCACTTGTTTCCCCCCTCCCTTGCTTAGAATGCTGTTGACTAAATCCATCAAGAGGCATGCCAATTAGCGCCCAACGAAGCCTCTGCATGTAGGCAATGCTGGTGGCTTTTTCCGTGAAGTGGAATCAGTCCACTGGAAGGACACTGGGAGGAAGTGAATGGAGAAGTTTTCTAGTCGGGTAAATGTTAAACATGCATCAGGGTCATGATTTATCTTAATTCCTTGATGAAATACAGGAAGTAGGATTAGTGCCATTTGATTGGCGCCTATATCTGAATTTTTTGTTTTGGGGTGGGGGAGGGGGAATGAGGAAGGAGGGATTGTATTACTTGCGCCTTCATTTTTCATTTAGCCTTGATAATCGTAGATGCTGCAGTACCGCTCAGCATTTCTATATCACTGAAGTATACAAAGCACCATTCAAGCATTAACCCCTGCCAAATGGACAGGTAAAATATCCCTAACTTACAGATGGGGAAACAGAGGCACAAAGAAATTAATGCTGGGCTTTCAAAGGAGCCTAAGAGAATTCAATGAGGGTTAACTATCTAACTCCCAATGCTGCTTTGAAAATCTCAGCACAAATGACTTTCCTCCAGACCACACAGAACGGCCACATTTGAACTCAGTTCAAGCCCCCTCAACTCCCTACCTGTGGCTCTTTCTTCTTAACGACTCTCATAATTTTCCATGTAACATAACTAAACCCATTTACACCTGCAATTAGACTTGTGTGCATTTTAAATAAATTCAACACTTCAACGTATTCTTCCCGGAGAGAAATATTTCAGTAAGCTCTTCTGTTTCAAGGCTTTCTATGAGCACTTGCCAATATAAAAGTCAAGAAAGAAACGTACAAGAAGCTTATGTGACTTTTTTTACTCCTCCAAGGGAAAAGTGGCAGTTTAAGTTGTGGCCGACCAAGAATCAGCCTCTTCCTGACATAGCATCCTGTGGTAAATAGCCACTTCCTTCCCAGGCTCAACCTTCACAAATGTACCTCCATTTCTTAAAGGAGCACAGGGACATTTTGTTATATGATTCGGTTCCATTTCAAAAAAAGAAAATGGACATTATAAAAAGAAAGTTTAAAAAAAAAATAGTAGGAGGCCCACTTAACGCACATTCCTTATGTTGAAGCTACAAGGGCTCTGGATTTTTCCCTCCACTATTCAGTTACTCACAAAACCATCTACTCCAGAAAAAGTATCTGCAACATGATCATGCATACAAACTACCAGCGATATCTAAGTGTGGTTCTGCTCCGAAAAGTAATTCCATAAAAATGGCATCATCAGGTTCTATGTTTATTTTTTTCCATGAATCCCTATCAAATGAGTAAAAATACATTTTGTTTTCACTAATTTCCATCCCTGAAAATGCAGGTCGGACACTCAAACTGGGTTCTTGCCTCCTTTCATAGTTCTACCAACTTAAAAAGGAGCTGCAAGTCAAACTCTGCTCTCAGTTGTATACCTCTGCAAACCCCAGACCTGCACAAGTACAATTGATGGCAGAATTTTAAACAATATAGCCTGCATAGGTAACATAAAGGGCATAATTTGGCATATACACACTTTAGAATAGATGGCATGCATGAGATGTAAAGAAATCCAACAGGACACACACAACCCAGGGCTCACAAAAAAACCTTCAAACTTTCAAAACAAACTTATTTTTACTTGCAAACTGAACAAATTTAAGATGGAGACAATGAGAAAAACCACACAGAACCTCATGAAACGGTTTTATTGCTTTTCACAACAGAACTGCATTTTAAGGAGATGTGAATTATATTGATTGGCAGGCAGAGAAAAGGATAATTTATGTAAGTTTCAGATGACAATGTTATTCAAAATTGGCAAAACTAAGATTTATGACGATAAACCCTTGCTGGTGTAATGTCCCTGATTTTAGAGTTTGAAGTTAGTCCTGAAGAAAAATTTAACCCAAATATTCACTTTATTTATAAATGTGTATGTGTGATTTAAATATTTTATAATTTTTCATACTTTATATTTTTTTGGCTGCTTCCCTGCATATATAAGCCACACTAAAACCTGAGTTTCGTAGCAGAAACCTTATACAGATATAATTTTCACTTATGCTTTTGTTAAAATTTTTAAAAATCACTGATTTTTTTCTGCAATTATATTCACTTTCCAGCGTCAGAGTATAGATTTCTCTTTGAACTGCCTCTGTCTTTTCAATGGAAGTGGTTTAGAGTAGACAAATCATTTATCTAAAAATTAGGTACTTCTCCTTTGACAAATCTTCAGCGGGTTTCTAATCCCACCCTGCCACTTGAAATACCACTTTCTGTGATGACTTTTGAGTCACAGTTGTTAAAGGAATCCAGCACTGTAGTTAAATGGATTAAATCATACTTCATAGCCTACTGTATTTTGGCAAAGAAGTGGTTTATCATTTGTAGAAATTAATCATAGGAGTTTTTTCTGCAGGGCAAATTCCCAATCACTTTTCAGATTACGTGTTTAAGCCCCAATGACAGCAGTATATCAAATTACATCATAGGAAAGGTTGTCTCATGAAGTGATAACTATTGACAAGACTCACTGAAATCGTTTACTACTGGGAGGAGTGTGGGCCTTTGTTGAGGTAGCCATTTTCATAAACCGGTGTAGGAGAACATGCCCGTTGGCTGTGCTTTGTGCAGCCACTTGGGACACACGGAATCTACCTCCGACAAACTACCTTTCTCCTCAGACTAGAGCAGAGGTTCCCAACCTGTTCAGTAACATGGGACACTTCAATGAGACAATTCCATGGCACACTCACTTTCTTCAGCTGAATTGATTGCTCATAAACATCACATTTACTTACATTTACTGTGGTTACAGTCTTACTCAGGAGGTTTGTAACATAATGCATGTAACAAGCTAAAGAAGGATCAAGTGCATTAATGTTTCAAGTCCACCGGAAAAAAATTCACATCATCTCAATTTTGCCCTTTGGTCACTTGCGTTTCGAGTGTTCACGTTTTAGAATCGAAAGACCGATCTCTCGCTTTTAACTTGATGATTAATTTTCACGAGTTTTGAGAGTTGTAATTTTGCTTGGAAAAAATGCTGTTTAAGGTGGAACACTGTTTGTTTTACACTGATTTTCATTACCTTAGTATAAAATTTTAGAGCACACTTGGACAGTTCTCACAGCACACTGGTATGCTGAGGCACACTGGTTGAAAACCACTGGACTAGCAAAACCTGATGTCCTTTGGACTCGCAGTGTCATTCAGTCCTTGAGTGGCGAGGAGTGGTGAGGAGCTTGCTTAAGTCGACTTAAGGAAAATAAAGTCAACTTAATGAAAATTAAGTCGACTTTATTAAACCTAGATTTAAGTAGACGTAAGGCTTAATTCGACTTTTTAAAGTCGAATTAAGCCAGTGTAGACGTGGGGTTAAAGTCGATTTAAAATTACAAGTGTAGACATTGCCAACCTGATTACCTGATTGGATTGGGAGTTCGTGATACGTTGCATGACCATCCACAGAGTATTCACAACCATGGAGAGCAATGTGGGATCCATCCTTTCTGATAGATATAGCAGGCATACAGTAAACTGGGATGTCGATAGGCTCCCAAGGGGGTAGTGCCTAGTACTTATATCTACCTTAAACTATAAATGCTTTAATGCTGCAACTGTCTATTTTTGTATGCCGGGTGGTGCCAAGCACATTACAAATGCTAAATAAAACCTAAAAATAACAAACAAAACAAATAACAATAAAATATTTTTCAGCAAGCAGAAGAGTGGAAATGAGACCGCTGCAGAAGGGTCAAAGAACCAATCTCCAATTTAAATGCTTTAGTTCTAATTACAGTGCCAGACGCATACCACCAGTGACGCCTGAGTGTTTGGGAACCAGGTGACGCCACTGTGGTTTTGTGATAGGGGCAGGGCAGAAACTAATGTGGAAGGGCAACGCAGCAGTAGACAAGTGGCAGAGGGGGGGGGGGGGGAAATATGAAGGAAACGCTCATGCTCTTTGGCAAGCAGCTGTGATGTCAGTTATTCCCAGTTCTGAAATGCTGCTTTAGTTATACAAAGTGAAACAGCTGACTTGACAAATTAGCCATAATGAAGGAAGTAGAGCATCTAAAATTATCTAAGGGCCCAATCTTGCAGTTCTAATTCAACAGGATTGTTAGTGGAGTGAAGTCTTTAATTGCAAGATTGGTCCCTGAGTACATTACTTCAAGGACTATTTATCTGTCACAGACAGGAATGCCACAGCTACATGTACATCTTAGCACTGATGCAATGATTTTAAAAACCAGTTAGAAGAATTACAATTACATGTTAAATACATGAATCAGTAGCCTTGCAGATTTTCTTTTAAATGTCTCACAGTGGACAACATCAGTAGAAGCTGTTAGCTTCAAAGCTGCATCCTAGGTCTTGTGTACCCTACAGAGTTTTCTCAACACAAGTTATGCCAACGATGAGAAAGCACTATAATTACATCATTTGTGCATGTTCACGCCAACACTCCTATTGGCGAAATGCATCCACAGTGGTGCGCTAGCATGGACCGTGAGAACAGAGCACTGTGGGTAGTTATCCCACTGTGCAATTTACTATCTTCTGCAGACAGGAATTGTGGGAAGGTGGAGGGGATCACAGTGCATCAGAGGTGTTGGCTCAACATCCAATGATGAAGTTTTTTCCATCCCATCATTCCACGGGTTTCCAACTGCATCTTGCAGTATTTTTCAATGGCCCCAGTTTACTGTATGCCTGCTATATCTATCAGAAAGGATGGATCCCACATTGCTCTCCATGGTTGTGAATACTCTGTGGATGGTCATGCAACGTATCACGAACTCCCAATCCAAACAGAAATCAGAGGTGCCTGATCTCCTCTGTGCCATAGAAAGAAATAACACCAGATTACTTTTGGCATTCACGGAGCAGATACACAAGGTGGCCCTTCACTTTTGGGCCCAGGAAACAAGCACTGAGTGGTGGAATCGCACTGTTATGCAGGTCTGAAATGATGAGCACTGGGTCATAAAACCGTACACAGAAAACCTGGAATGCAGCTAGGAGTGCTTCAACAGTACACCGAGCAGATGCAGAATGATCTTAAGAGTAGTCCTCAGCCAGTAGATTGCGATCTACTTATGAAGGGCAGCTGCCATTGAAACCTATGACTGTTGTGCTATCTGCTGGTGAAAGGTTGGAGACCAGTACCCCAGAAAGTGCATTTGGCAGATTAAAAACACGCTGGTGCTGCCTTTCTGGCAGGTCAGACCTAAGTGAGGAAAATATTCCCAGTCAGAGCAGTCTGCTGTGCACACCATAATATTTGTGAGGTTAAGGGTGAAAAGCTTTCCCCAGGGTGGAGCACCAAGGCAGATTGCCTGGCCGGTGATTTTGAGCAGCCAGATACCAGGGCTATTAAAAGGGCACAACAGAGTGCTATTTGAATCAGCTCCAGAGAGGTGGCTGTGTTAGTCTGTGTACAGCAAAAAACGAGAGTCCTGTGGCACCTTAAAGATTAACACATTTCTTTGGGCATAAGCTTTCATGGGCTCCAACCTACTTCATCAGATGCATGCTCCCTCTCAACTCGTTTCCACTTCATGCAGCTGACAAAGTGGGTTGAAGCCCATGAAAGCTTATGTCTGAAGAAATTTGTTAGGACTCTTGTTTTTTATTTGAATCAGGAAAGTCTTGAGGCATCATTTTGACAATGAAGACCAGGAATGTGTCTTTCTATACAGCATTCTGCCATGCTTCCTTCACTTGCTGTCTTGTGTGAAAATTCTGATGATTCCTGACCCAGATTTGTAGTCTGCAAAGGATCCCATTGACAGTGTTTTAATTGCAGCACTATACGTAGGAAAGAAATAAAGACTGATTATCTTTCAGAGAGTATGTTTTTATTAAATACCAATGAACAACACATACAAAATGGCTTTGTGGGATGGGAGATAACAGCGAAGGGCAGGATAGGCTCTCATAGCTGTGTGTAAATCCAGGTCTCATTTTGGAAGCTGACTGAAGGAGTGGATGGGCTGGGAGGTTGGAAGGAATGTGTGGGAAGAGTTTCGGAGGGCATGGCAAGCAGTTCTGTACTGGCTGCCGGGGCAAGTAAGCACACTGAATTCTGCCTGCACCATGACAGGGAATTTAACATACTTGTTTGATCCTCTATCACTTTTATCATCCACTCCTGACCCATCAAAATTTACTTCTGGCTCTCCTTTCTGTTTTGCCTGTCTATTTTATAATTTTCATTTCAAGTCTTTCTCAATGCCCTGTGTGGTGTGTTTCGGTGTTTTGTTTTGGGTTCCCCCCTCCCCCGAGGATTGGAGCAACTCTTGAAACATCTTCCTTACTCTACCATGGTCGCTTCCTTATCCGGCGGAGGCATTCTGCTGGTGTGTGGGGGATTCCCTTGAAGATGACATCTGCAGAAGCACAAGAAACAATTATTTGTGCAGTCACAGCATCGAATCATTACCGAAAAATACACCTGTTTTTAAATAAAAATCAGTTTCTTATTGTCCTTTGGAAAACTCACCGCGTGGTGAACACCCTAAACATAGCAAGTTCAGGCTGGGCACTCAAGATTGGGCAAAGGGTCTAGGTGCTTTTTTACGGGGATCACTGCAGGCAACTAGGGACAAAATTGTAAATTCTACCACCATTTTCCACAGGTGGGGGGGGGGGGGAAATCATAGAAGCTGATAGGTCTCTCCTGAGGGTAAACATGGATGCAAGGGCACATCCCCTGCATGTGAAGAGCTTCAAACTGGGCCCATATGCTGCTCCCCTGTGTGATGCTTTGGTCCCTGCACAAATGATTGCTGATTGGCATGGGAAAGTTTCCTACAATGGGAGAAGGAATAAAGCAGCTCTGACAAGGAATCCTTGGCAGGGGATTGGTGAGTACCTCCAGATAAGTTTCCTAGAGATCTCACTGGGGGATTTCCCTGAAATCTTGGAGTACATTAACACAGTTTTCCACTGCACTGCTTAGCTGCACAGAGAAATGTGAAGCACATGTAAATTCAGCTAGTCTTGTATATTTCTATTCCTTCACCCTTTCTAGAATATAACAAAGCAAAGGATAGCTCTACCTCATATAAGTGAGCAGCAACAACTCAAAAATATTACTTACCAGAGATCCCTTCTCTTGTGTCATGTGTGCCAGATATGAAGTCCTGGAACTGACTCGAATCCTCTGGGTTGAGAAGAGGCCCTGACTCTCCACAGTATTGGATGACCCTGTCACCTGTCCCGTCTTATCCTCCAATTTGACTTCCCTGTCCATGACTTTGTCCTTGGGTTTGAGTCTGCTGTCGACAGTCCCACCCAAGTATCTAAGGGACTCTTGGCAGTGGAAGTTGGACTGGTGCTGAGCATGGGATCCAGCTCCTTGTAGAAGGAGCAAGTCTTCAGTGCAGCACGAGAGTGACAGTTTGACTCCCTCGTCTTCTCGTTCATCTGCCTCAACTCCTTTATCCTTGCATAGCACTGATGTGTGTCTCAGTAGTAGTACTTTTCCAACAGATACGAGAGATCTGACTGTAGGTATCAAAGTTTCTTATGGCTGTAGCGAACCTGGGACTGCACAGCCTCCTCTCCCCATATACTCAGCAGATCCAACAGCTCTGGTGTGCTTCAAGCTGTAGAATGTTTGCCACCACGGCCAACAAGGAAGATGTTGATGTGAGCTCTCTACGCAGAGCAAACTGGAAGTGGAATTTCAAAAATCCCTGCACCTTCAAGTGGGCAGGGGGAATGCCAATGTCTCTGTGTTCAGGCCAGTGGAGTTCGAACTGCTGATCAAAGCAGTCAGGGTGGGCATTGTGGGACACCTACTGGATGCCATTTATGGTGAAAAAACCAAGTGCAGAGTCTACACTGACTCTGTCAATGTAACTTGGCCACAAAAACTTCTACACCTCTTATCGAGGTGGCTTTATTTTTTCGGCAAAGTATGGGTTTTGTCGGAGGAAGGAGAACAGCTCCACTGTTTTGTCAATGAGAGCTGACTTATGTTGACAAAATGTGCAGAGTAGTCAAAAACCAAACCAGAAAGCAGTGATGTACTTAAAGAAAAAGATCCTTTAACTCAGCATCAAGTGCCTTTCATGCATAATCAACTTTTCCAAGGTCAAACCAACTCAATCCAGAGAGAGGTGTGCGGGGAAGCTCAACATTTTACGCAAGGGAGGCAAACTCTCCAAGGTGGCGTAGTCCTGTCTTTTGTCTAAGTCAAAGGTTTTTACATCACATAGCTCACTATGACTAAAAAACTATAGTCCCCTTCCCTGCCAGCTATCTCTGAGAGCAAGGCTGAAAAATTCCAGAATGTAACCTAGCATTTCTGTTCATACAGGCTTCCTCTTTTCACCACTGCTACCCTGTGCTAACCTGCATGGATGCTAAAATTTTAATATTCTGAAGTACCAAAGAATTGTATCTGGAAATATTGAAAACATTGTCCTTTGCACAACTACACCCTATACTTGTTCAATTGGACTTGACCTCTTAACATTTTCTTTGACTCTCTCAGGTGCCATAGCTAATGTTTAAGACCTTGCACATTTCTCTGTGCTTTACAACCCCAATATGAAAGAACCTTCTCTCCTCCAACCCTACAGACCAGGTCAGGATGAGCTGCAATTATGGAAGCTCATAACTACTGTAATGAGGACATGACCTCCCCAAATCCCTTTACAATCTTTGGACGAGGAAGCCCACCTTACAACCACTAGTAACCTATTAGTGTTGGATTTTGCTATCTTCTCATCTCCATTTCTTTTTTATTAAATGTGTTTACCATACATAACACAAAAAGAGCAATGACAAGAAAATTACAGAATGTCGGAACAAAGCCATATTCATCATGTTCATACATTAACATTTTGTTCACTCCTATACACTGTAAGAAAACAGAAGAAAAAATGAACCAAAGCAAAGAGAAAGGGGAATGAGCCATAAGACACAAGGGAAAGATCGCACTCCCAGCACACTGTGGCAGACAGAAAATGTACCCTGCAGAATCAGAAAATCATTATACAATGATGCCATCAGTCTATAACTGTCTCCAGTACTATTTCATCATTTCCATCAATAGAGCTCCCTGTACATATAGCTAGCTGTCGGACAACCCTAAAAACACCACCAAATATTCTCATATCTGTGGAGTTCTTCCCTCCTTTTAATCTTTTAACAGCTACCACATCATTTAGCCTCCTGGACCAGTTTTGTACCCTGAGATGTGTAGGTGAGCTCCAGCATAACATCATCAGACTTTGTACCAGTATGAGTAAGTTGAGGCACAAGAATCAACTTTTTTTGTGAATTCGTCATAGGAAAGGTTTAGGTCGAAGAGTCCCAATAGAAACAATCCTGTTTGCAATAAAAGAGAAACTCCAATTAGTTATTTAATTCGTACATGTCCCTACGCCCTAATGCTCTTAATTTTTAGACAGTCCCATACAATTTGGCATATAGGTGGAAGCCAGGAACGTACATCTCCAACAGTCATTTGCATCTTTAATGCCTCCTTTAAACACAGCAGTTGGAGTCCCTTGCACGCAAAGCACTTCTGGTGAATTACACAAAGACAGAGATTCATTGAGACCTTTTTATACTATGTACAATCTCATTCTACTATTGCATGATCAAGAGGATTCCCAAAACCAGGCTCAATTTCTTTTCAGCCATCTCTGTACCTTTTATAGTAGCCTTCATTAGGTAAGCAGATACCGATGCCTTGGGGCTGCCAAGCTGCCCAATTTTCCTTGTAACTTCAGTAAGTTCAGAGATGCAGGAGTTGCTTTTAGATTGGGGCAAAACTGGCTAATTCTAATAGGTTCATATTTTTTAAAGAGTAAAAACTCCTTGTTTTTGTCTATATTTATTTTACAAGACCACCCTTTTGTGCCTGCTTACTCTAGCATTGAATAGTCATTCAAGCTCATTAGATACATCAGTTGTAACTCTCTAGCATTTAAGTACAGCTCAAGGCCCACCATGTCTTTCCACATCTAGGAGATAGGTTTTTCTCTGGCTAAGTTGCCACCATCAGTTCAATCTTCTGGGTTTGATTAACTTGTCAGTCAAGAGCTGCTCATTCAATCTGGAGTCTGCTTTAGTAACCAGCCCCATCAGAATAGCACTGAGTCCCTTTGATTCAGCGCAGTGGAGACAGGGAGGTAAGGAGCATTAGAGCATCGAAGGGAGATACGAAAGTTATTTTACGTAGCTTGTGTATCTCCCTTCGACTGCTGCTGGAAAAGGCAGCAAGCATAGACTAGGACTCTGTTTGTTAAGCACTTAGTGATTATAGTCACTCTCTACATACATTGGGTTGGGATTTTCAAAATCACTCCATCTTAGTCTAACTCTGCTCCCACTTCAGTCTTTACACCTAACTTCAGTGGGAGCAGAGTTAGGCCAACTCTAATCCAGGTATTTACTATTATTTGTTTGGTTCCACTCTTCTATTGCTTTGGATTTGCTGTGTGACAGGGAACTGAAGCCACACATTGATACTGGCGTGCAGGGGATTAACTATAGCTAAACTTCTCCCATTCCCTGCAGTGGTGCTCAGGGATGGATATTGAGGCAGGTCTGGAAACAGAAGCTAACAAGAAAAAGGACAAGAAATTCCACAAGCTGGAAAGGAGGGCAGGCAGTGCCTTGGAGTAAAGAAAATTCTATTCCCATAGTAGAAACCCTGCTCTGACTTCTGGTTTTTCTTGGCACTGCAAGACCAGTTTGTATGGTTTTGGCTACTATCACGGTTGCTCACTAAGACCCTCAGGAAAACAAGGTCATCCTAAATGACTGTTTTTGCTTTGATTATTACAGACATCCCACTACCATAGAAACCCTTGTATCACCAACGTCATCTCATTCCAGCCCTGCTTCTCCATCTCAGGGCCATTCAAACGGTGCTGTGAATGGTGCCCTCACAGTGTGCTGGAGGAAGAGGCATAAGCTTGTCCTCATCTCCTTGAGCCTACGCACACTGCTGTTCGATATGGTTGAGTCAAGCAACCCAGAGGAATGCAAAAGGTTTCCTCTTCAACCCCACTCATCCACAGATAGCCACAAGAGAGAAGCCAAAATCTTGAAGGGACCAAAATTGAGAAAGAATAAGTGATGCAAATGCACTGAATATGAATAAGATAGGAAAAAGCTGAGGAGGATATCTTCCACAGTGGTGTGCACTGGGTGACCAGGCAGCAAGCGTGAAAAATTGGGATAAGGAGTGGGGGGTGATAGGTGCCTATATAAGACAAAGCCCTGAATACCAGGACTGTCCCTATAAAATTGGGACATCGGGTCACCCTAGTTTGCATCTTCTGGACACCAACATCAAAAAGGGAACACCAGTTCCATACTGGATATGAGTTGTTAGGACATTAGAATTCAAATTAACAGGGAAGTATGAAACCAATTTGATTCTATTCTAAAAAACAAGGACAACATTGTGTCACTCTCCCAAGACCACCATCATGTCATGAAAACCATCTCAAATGAACACAGTTGCTTGCTGAAGTTGTTAGAAGACAATATTATCAAGAATCACTTGAGGAACAGCAACAGGGTTTTAGTCCAGAAATACTGACCTATCTTGACAGTCTGGAACAATTTTTCCTCCTAGACCGCAAAAAATATTTGTGTGTGTGCGCGTGCAATCCATTTAAGAAATACTATTACCTATCTTTTGCTAACTATCTAAATAAACCTGTGTCTACATGCCATACAATTGTTCTTCATATTAATCTGAGAGAAAGCCACCCAAAGTAATAGAGGATTTGGACAAAAGCATAAATCAGGTGCTTCAGATCAATAAGCCAAAATTTTCTAGCTAGGAACCAAACCCAGTTATTGTCTTTTTTTTCCTCTGATCTGACTTTAAGAGCATCCCTTAATAGCCATATCTGACTGTACTTTAAAGAAGATTAAACATTAGCAAACCAAAATGGAATTCTTAAAATTGTGTGCTTTTTCTGCCCATCTGGAAAGTTAACACATATATTTCTGCAGAAGAAAGGGAATGTACGTGAATGGAAAGCACTGCAGGTCAAAAAAGAGAGAACACTGGTAGGAAATCACCACAGCTAAATAAGGAAAAGTTTCAGGGATAACAAATATTTAGCAAATTATTTTCTACATCACTCTGTTCAAAGCAGGTAGTCCTCAAAAACTGCAGACTCTTATTATAAGAAAGCCCACATCTTAATCGTTGCATTTCCAAGGTTATTGGACTATGAGCTCATTCAATTTCAAACACTATGGGCCTGATTCTCTTTGACACTGAGCTCGTTTACACATTATGCCACTCAAGCAGTGTAAAGGAGCCTAGTTGTTTGTATAAATGCTAGAAAGGCACCAGGCTAAAAATGTCTTAGACCCCAGTAGATAATTCAGAATCTGGAAAAAAGATTCACTTCAACATTTTTCTGCAGGGGGGAAAAAATATCTGTAACCATTTATGAGAACAAGATTAAAAACAGCAATTAACACAGGCATCTATCTTTAGTAATTATTCATATACCTGTTTAGCTGATAATAAGTCGTAGCTCCAGGCTGTCTGCCTGCACTGCTAAAATGCAGACAGCAACCTTTGCTAAATTGACTCTCCTGGTTACATGCGTGCTGCAAGAGCTGTTTTCAAGGACAGATGTACAATGTTATATGGGTAAAGAGACAAGCAAATTAGAAATGGGTGCTCTGTCAGAATCAGAATGAAAAACTTGTGTCAGCATTTCCCTACATTAATAAGCCTCACATTTTTAACCCTTCACCTTCTGGCTATTACTGGGATGCAAGCAGCATCTTTATCCACAAATACAATCTATCGCAGAGCTTTATCTTCTAAAATACATTTATTTATTTAATGCCTGAAATCGTATCTGCATTCAGCTTGACTGTTTGCAAATGAAACAGAGAGACAGAGTATTTTTCAGTGCCAGTTTTAACGTAGGCCATTCCTATCTGACCCTATTCAGGGCCTAAGTGAAATCAAAGTTGTGATCTGAATCCATTTGCTAGTAGACAAGAATCCGTAACTCACACACAACCCTGTTCTTGCAGATGGCACCTCTGACAGCACTTTAAGGGTCTCCCAGGTTTAACTCCAGTGAGGCAGGCAGCTGAGCCCATTAAGCATTAGACTGGGACTCATGAACTGTGGATTCTTATCCTCAGCTCTGCCACTGGACTGATGAATTACCTTGGCCAACTCACTTCATCTTCCTTTGCTCTCGATTTCCCCCCTCCTCTTTCCTTTGTAAAGCTCTTTGAAATCGATGGATGAAAAATGCAGTACAACCGTTATTTAATATTATATAGGTGTGTATTTTGTGCATGGCTGTGTCTACACTCTAGCTGGATGTAAGCTTCCCAGCAGAGGTAGACAGACTCATGCTAGCTCTGCTTGAACTAGCCTACTAAAAATAGCAGGGTGGCCAGGAGTAACACAGGCAGCCCCTGGACTAAGCGTAATCCATTCACACGCGAGGTGTTGTGCATGCTAGCTCAAGCAGAGTTAGCACATATCTGACCTGTTTACTTGTGATGGGATGCCTGCTCCCAGCTAATGTGTAGATGTACCCTAGGTTCACGTGCAAGGACTCTAACCCATTTCGGAATGATGTAGGACTGTATGTTGGTTTTCCTTGTAAGCTTAGGTTAGGTTTTAATCAATATAAGAGGGTCAACACACAAAGTTGCACCCATCTAACTAAATCACTATAAAATTACATCCCTCTCTGGCTATGTTGATATGACTGTGTGTGTATATACCAGATAAAGAACAGAAAGGGCATGGAGACTGCGCCATTAGGCTATGTCTACACTTGTTAATTTAGGTCGACTTTAGCTAAGTCGACTTAGCATGTCCACACCTAAATTTTAAGTCGACTTAGGGAGGAACTTACAAAGTTGACCTAGAGCGTCCACACTGGATGCCTAGGTTGACTTCTAGGGGCTAGGTGGACCTGGGAGAGGTCCACGGTGGCAGGGGCTCTGCGTCCACACTGGCTTAAGTCGACTTTAGAAAGTCGACTTAAGCCTAAAGTCGACTTTAAACTAGGTTTAACAAAGTCGACTTAATTTTCCTTAAGTCGACTTAAGCAGAAGAGTAGGGAAGCTAACAGTGCTGGTGCCTACATTTTAGCTCTTTCGATAAGCAGAAAATTGGGAAAACTTCTCAGGTTTTTACCTGGAATATCTTATTTCCTGGAAAAGGATATGAATCTAAGATGCATTCAAATTTGTAATGCAGTAATGCAAAAGTCAGAATAGCATGTTTCCAAATAATGCAAAGTTGAAGTACAACAGACTCAGAAGGCAACAAAATATTAAATTTTCTTCTAAAAGAAAATAGGTTTATGGTGCGTAAGAGAGAGAAATTCCAGTGCCTTTAAGGGAGTGGCAGCAGAGACAACATCTGAGCCAAGAGTGCACTGGAAGTGGCTCAGATAAGCCACTGGAACATGGGTACCTGAAGGAGAGAGGGTATTCATACTATTTTCCTGTCAGATAGAACCCATTTTCATCCCAGAACAATAGCACCCAGCCTCCCATCCACGGGATCAGAGTAGGAGCGGGTCTGAAGGTCTGTGGACACTGGACTAAGTGTCTTTTGGGGGCTGAGAAGGAATTTTTCCCACACTGACAGATTGACCAGGGCAGGCAGGTTTTGCTTAGTGAGACAGGAAAGGAAATTAGGTTCTTACACCTTAGCACCTGTCCAGTGCAGGTACTAATCCCATCGAGGGTCTGGTTCCTCATAACCTGGATCAGAAATTGGATTTAGGGGAAGACATTTCCTAAGGAAGCTAAGGAAGAGGCGTTAAGGCTACTACTGTCTGGTACAGGAAGGAGATACCACCTTTTTCACTTTTCCGCCCCTTAAACTTCTTATGAGAATAGGATGGTGGGATCCCAACACTGGGGTGAGAACGTACTTGGAGGCCTGGTGGCTGAAGGCCAAACAGGAGGGAACAATTAAGAAAAGAATGGTCCTGCTCTGTATGACTTACTGCTAGGTATTTCCCAGACAAGCTAATAAAGTTGCAGCCAAAGTAAACCATTTATTTTGCGTCCTGTCTTTCTTCCTGCATTACCAGGACAATAAGACCAGCCTCTTGAGCAAGTACTTTGGCCAAGATTTTCACATGTTATGAATGATTCTGGATGCCTCAATCTGAGACATTTTAAAGGGCCTAATTATCAGAAAGTGCTTAGCATATGTCCTCAAAAGTCAGGCCTTCTTGAGGTGTTTCAAGTTGTGAACTCAAGAACTGGGGCACCAAATATCATCAGTCACTTCTGAGAATCTTGGCCAAACTGTCCTGCAACGGTCTACACAGACTCTTAAAATCACTTACAAATGATCCATTTTCAAAACTTGTTCAAATAACTTTCTTAAGAAGACACATTGTTCCAAAAGCATTGCAAACTACCAGTCACATAGGCTATGTCTACACTTGCAAGCTGGTTCGAATTAAGGAAGCCACACTCGGCTTTCATTAGCTCGAATGAAGGGCTTCCTTAATTCGAACTAATAAATTCGATTGCTCAGTTCGAACTAACCCTTAATTCAAAATAGTTAGTTTGAATTAAGTCAATGTGGCCATATTAGTTCGAACTAACTGCTTAGTTCAAACTAATCGGCAGATTGACCTTCATACAACAGACTAATTTGAACTAAGCAAGTTCAGCGAGGCCCAACATAAAATGCAAAGGCCTCCACTCCCCGCTCAGCTCTGTGCACCCACAATCAGCGGTAAAAGAGGACATTACTGATGATGTTGTTATTTGTGTGTTGTGTAGTGCCCAGGAGCCTTGGTCTAGCCCACACTGTATCAGGCACAGTGCAAACACAGAAGGGAAAGAGACAGACAGCCCCAGCCCACTTCAATCTACGAGTCTGTCTCCTCTACAGCTGGAGCACGTTTCCCAGGGTAGGTAGTCAGACACACACTAGCTCTGCTCAAGCCAGCTCACCAGGAACATCAGTGTAGACATGGGCGGCAACTGGGGCTAGCGGAGTACATATGCAAGGCGCCCAGGAAGGTTTCCTCTCAGGTGGTTAACCCAAGCTGTGCCGTCCATGCATCTGTCAGCTACGTGCTATTTAGTTAGCATGTCTGTCTACCCGCACTGGACATACTGTAAGTATTCACAGACAATTTGTTTTTTTCCCCTGGCAACTTAATCTGCCCATTATTCAACATGGCTTGTCAATCAGAGGAAAATGAAATGCCAGAGAGCTGGAAGCAGCAGTTAACTGAAGTAAGAAGACACACAAGTTTCCTGTGATGTAAGATTTGCAGTACAAACCCCCATCAGTTTGGGGCAGACAGCGTAGCAGTATGCACATGGGACAGGACGATCATCAAAACCAGTTTTAAAATGAAAACAATCACAGCCCCCAGTAGGGTGACACCAATTAAACTGAAGAAATTCTAGGCGTGATTTAATTAATAGTAGCATCAGTATTTATTGTTAGTTACTGTATTATTAGTACTTATTGTTAGTAATATAGTAGTGTCCCCTAGAGGACCCAGTAAAGATTAGGGGTCTATTCTGCCAGACACTAGAGTGCACAAAGGAAAATGCAATTAGTAATTTTTATTCTTAAAACAGAGCAAGACAGACAGACACAAGGACATTATCTAACACAAATATAAGAATTCTTTTTGTGGATAACTAATAATTTAAGAGAAAGACATCAATTCCTACAGGAAGACTGTAATTAAAATACTAAACTTTGGAAGGCAGGACTCGTAAGTTACCAAATATTTATATTATGTCATATGAAGTAGAAAGCAAAGTATTGATGGTGGTATCTGATCATTTCAAAATAATAAAAAACCAATGCTCAAAACAGTTACATTGCATTACAGAAGTGACACCTTGGTTATTCAGTATGTTTTTAGAGTAGTCAGTCATCTTCTAGAAAGGAACTTGCAAAGGTAAAAAAAAAACATGGGCAGACACCACTTCCATATATTTATTACATAATCATCTTCACTGATGTGTGCAAGTCAGCCAACTGCAGTGCTAACTGGAGGATGCAATCTGACATGAATTATAAAGCAGGAAGAAAATCCACAATCTTTTCAATTTACGCCTGCAGTGCTTAGTGCCAGCAAGCAAATTCCTTTGTACAAGCAGACAAGACACAGCGATCAGCAGCAGCACTCTACTACAAATGTTATTCACGGGTCAGACACACTTCTGTGAATCAAGGAACCATGATATGTGATCTATTCAACATGGAATTCCTGCGGGTGGTACTAAATACCTCACAGTAACCTGGCATGTTTTTAACTCTAGTTTGTAAACATAAACACTTAACTTCAAAGAAAGTCACAGGAGAGAAGACGTTTTTGCCCTTAAACGTCCCCTTTAAAATACAATAAAATAAAGCCACTCTCCCTACCTAATCCCACTTTACAAGCAGTAGCCAGATGCAATACCTTAATTAGCTTAAAATATACACAGACTCGGAGAAGAGGCGTGGGGAGGAGAGGAAGAATGTTCTGTGTTGCCATACAGATCTGCTTGGGAAGAGTTAAACATGTTGACTTAATTACATTAGCTCACCATTCATTTGTGATCCTGGAGTACACTTGAGGGAATAAATGAACTGGAGGTCTGTTGACATGTCCGATAGGCAGTGGGTTGGGAAATCACCTTGCTCTGGGTGACATTTGGAAGTCGGGCCAGACCAGGAGCTCTCACTCCCTGTGGGTAAACTGGCTGCTTCACGATCATGTCACCAGGAGCTATAACTTTCTCTTTAAAAAACAAGAGTCCTGGGGCACCTTAAAGACTAACACATTTCTTTGGTCAGAAGCTTTCGTGGGCCCCAACCCACTTCGTCAGATGCATGAAACGGAAACAACAGTTGAGAGGTGTATACACACATGCCAGGGCGAGTAGCATGATAACGGCAAGTGCTGAGAAAGTCAATTCAGTGGGGCAGGAGAGGCTCATTCACACTAGTTGAATAGAAGGTGAGAATGTGTGGAGACTGACAATTACTTTTTGTAGTGTGAGAACCATTCCACCTCCCTCTTCAGACCCAATCTGACTGTGTCAAGTTTGCAAATCAGTTCCAGCTCTGCAGTTTCACGCTGGAGTTGGCTTTTGAAGCTTTTTTTGCAGGAGTATGGCAACTTTTAAGTCTGCTACTGAGTGTCTGATGGTTCAGAGCAAATCTTGTTGTATTGTAAGGCTTGGCATTAGGCAATGGATTGTGTAATATGTCCAGGGCAGAACCTGGAGGCATGCAGGTACGTATTGCGGTCAGTCGGTTTTCAGTATAGAGTGGTGTTAATATGTCCATCCCTTATTCATACCGTGGTGTCCAAGAAGTGGATTTCTTGTGTGGACTGGTCCAGGCTGAGGTTGATGGTGGGGTGGAAATTGTTGTAGTCCCGGTCGAATTCTTCAAGGGACTCTTTCCCGTGGGTCCAGATGATGAAAATGCAGCATGAAACTGCAGAGCTAGAGCTCATTTGCAAACTTGAAACAGTCAGATTGGGTCTGAACAGGGACGTGGAATGGTTCTCACACTACAAAAAGTAATTGTCAGTCTTCACACATTCTCACCTTCTATTCAATTGGTGTGAATGAGCCTCTCCTGCCCCACTGAATTGACTTTCTCAGCACTTGCCATAATCATGCTACTCGCCCTGGCATGTGTATATATATCTCTCAACTGTTATTTCCATTTCATGCATCTGACGAAGTGCGTTGGAGCCCACGAAAGCTTCTGCCCGAAGAAATTTATTAGTCTTTAAGGTGCCCCAGGACTCTCGTTTTTTGCTGTTTACAGACTAACACGGCTCCCGCTCTGGAACTTTCTCTTTGGGAGTCCTTGCTGACATGTCCCTTCTATGGGGATGGCATCAAAAGCAGCATCTTTCCCCTACAGTGAAAAGTGGAAACTTCCTTCTTCATTCATCTAACTCCATAATTCTACACCAGCTCACAGGAATTTGCACTCCATAGACACTTCTAACAGCTTATCACAGAGGTACCCCACAGTCCAGTGGTTTTCAAACTTTTTTTCAGGACACAGTTGAAAAAAATCATTTATGCCCATGACCCAATAATTATTTCTTTGAGCAACGCATTCCAGTCTTTTAGCGACGACAGCAGCAGGCGCCGCGACCCAGTGCCTGAAGATCAGCGACCCAGTACTGGGTCCTGGACCCTAAGTTTGAAAACCACTGCCCTAGTCTGTTCTCTCTCAGCCATCCTCAGATGAGACCAGACAGGGATGACACATTCATTACGGTTAACCTTGAATCTCTCATAGAATTAGTTAACATTGTTACACTGCATGTGAGTCTCCAGTGCAAATGCAACGTTTTCCATCACTGCCATAGAGAGACTGACAAACTCAATGGACAGCTTCAGGTTTGTTGCAAATTCTTCAGCCAGATCCCCTTACAAAAAGGGAAGATCTCACCACTGAAGAGGTGAGCTTGTGGTTAAGACCAGATTCTCTGGGTGATCCTGTTTGTCACTTAATCGCTCTGTGCCTTTCCCCTTCCCGCCCACTGGTAAAATTCTTCCACCCTTTGGGTATCTGGTCTACGGCAATTCCAGACTTTTTAAGGAAAGAGTAACTATGCATGCGCACAGTGCTAGCACAATGCAGTCCCAATTTCACTGGGACCTCTGGGCATTATTAATACACAAATAAAACACAGCCAAGAGACCGTCTGCGTAAGTCCCATCCTTCGTTAGTTAGGATAAGTAGCCTTTCAGCTGCAGTTGGCAGTTCAGTGGCCTGCGTGAAATGAACATGGTCTAGTTGCCAGTGGACAAGTGTCCACATAACCAAAATACTTCACGTAAATTTGGCAACTTTGTGTCAGCCTAGAGTGAGGGTCTGAATGCAGAGCTCGAAAGTGACTCCAATCCCAGATCAGGTTGGAAACCCACAGGCAGGTATGACATGGATAGTTTGCCACGCCTTTGCCTATGCAATACCTGCCCAGTGGATGACTAGAAGACTGCAGTCCTTAGGATTTTTGCTTTAAGCAACATTACGTTCACAAATGCAGCCTAGTCCTACTTTTCAGATGACTCCTAATGCATGAGAAGCTTTAGGAGCATCCATCAGTTCGTATTTTTTTTCTTTTTAATAAAGGCTTTAGAATAGCTGCTTAGGAGAACAGACAGCGAGAGATGGGTCATCATCTTTTGTAAACCATTTGCATTTCTGCAGACTAAGATCTGTGCAACAATAAAAGCAACATACTGTGGAATCTTCTCTCTAATCTGACACCACCACTTACACACACACACACACACACACACACACACACACACACACACACACACTTCAATTCAAGTTAATTTGCCACCAGACAAGCTTTTATTTGCAAAGCTGCTGAAGTCCCATCTGTAATGGTTTATGTTCTGTTCTATTTGCCTTTTTATTGGTTTCTCCCTCATAGGATAAAATTAAAGTTTCTCTTCAATTTCCTCATGAATGCGGTTCTCCTTTTAATCTTCTCTCCTTTCCCCCCAAAGGCAGTTACCACTCAATATTTCACCTCTGCCAGGGAAACTACAAAAGCATGTCCTACTGCCAACCTCACTGTATCTCCCCAGCCAGTTAGGAGAGTGATGTTCTAATATGCCCTAGCGACAATTCAAATCCAGAGGAAACCTGTCCCCCCACTTCCAACACCTCTGTGAACTCAGTGGTGAAAGAATATTACTGTCACAAGTCCCAATTTCCTAGCACAGTCTCATTGCACTGCCCAGATTTTTAAGTTTTTAAACTGTGAACCTCTCATTCGATAAAACAGTTGAAGCTAAGGATGCCAAACGGCTGAAATTGTTTTCTTCCCTGCTAAAAAAAAAAATTTCCACATTAATCTATGACGTCATATCTCCCAACCTGTCAAGGCCCAAATAAAAGATGTTGCTATTTATGACAAAGGCCCCCAAATGAAGGAAACAGATATTATTAATTTAACTTTAAATGAAGTGAGATTCATTCCTTCAGCCTAAATAACTTTCTATATCCCCAGTTTCAGGAGCTTTTATTTCTGATGTAAGTAATTTTCAGTCATACAAGAGAAAAGAGGCCAAATTAGTAGCAATGAGGGAACTCTGGATTAGACTGAATAATGTCCGTTGAAATCAAAGAGAACTGAGACATTTGCATGTCACTAACAAAACCCCACAGAAGATACCATACTTTAAAAAATGTACTTAAAACCACCATGCAGTCCCCCCCATGGAGTTCAATAAGTGGAGCAATTTCTCACTGTCTGTGCATTAAAAGCCAAGGCAGAAGGGAAAGTTTCCATTTTATCTAGTTAAAAAAATTAAAAACCCCCAAAACTGTTTGCGCATACATGAGCCCTTCAGATATATGCAGCCCTACGGTCTAACACTTCACAGCAGATGTTTAATTGGAAGGAAGCAATTTTAAACATCTGCAACCAACATCTGAGAAGGTCATTGAAGACCACACAGAACCTAGAAGAAATTAAACTGTATGTAATTATGTCCCTTCTAGACTGTGTGTTTAAGAGAATGAACAAAATAAACAAAAACAGAAGTTTCAGTGGTGAGCCTTCATCATACCACATCCCAGCCCACCCCGAGCAACAGAAAAATCATAATGCTTTAAGAAATAAAATGTCATTGAATCACAGCCATATTTGACGGCAGCCACTGTCTGACCAACAGAAAACATTGCCATTTGTATAAATTTCCACACACACCCCTCCACCCCAAGGGAAAAAAATATAGATTCAAAAAAAAAAAATAGGTCCTTCCTTTATTTCAATAACTTCAGAATTTGGTCTTTCCTTTAGGTCAATACCTTGAAAAGAGTCCTTTCAAGGACTTGTACCTGTGTTTCCCATACTTAGGGTCTTAAGTTATTTTAGAAAGAGAGTAATATTCTAAGAAATTTACAGCCTGATACTTGGGTCCCCATCAGAGTGTAAAAATTATTTATTAATATCTGTATTAGTGCAGTTTTTAAAATATGCCTTATTTCATTAGGAATGTATAAAAATAACTGTCCCTTGGTTGAAGGTGACAGGAATTAAGAGTTATGGGAAACTCAACATCTCTGAAAGTCACATCATTTACTTAAGTGTCTAACAGCTCTGGATGTGCAACAGCAGCCAAGTGTGACAATGCTGGCTTATGATTCCAATAGTTAAACACATCAATAATTAAATGGAGAGCATCACTGTTACATTTTTATTTGATTTTTGAGACTACTAAAATGCTGAAAGCTCTAAACTGAATTAGGAGCCAGACAATTGAATGGCAAAGGCTGAACTTATAGAGAGACATCATCATACAGTTTCATGAAAGTAGTAAGTGACCAATAAATCTTTTCCACAAAACCGTTTGATCACTTAAATGTTCTGCGAGGGGAAGCCAACCTTTTTTTTTCTGTTCACTGAGAACAATGAGCTAACACTTAGAGTACCATGTAAATAGCACTCGCAGTCTGCTGGTGCTGGGCAATAGCAAAAGAACATTTCAGGATTTGTGAGCTACAAAAACGCTGGAGTGATGTCCCGGCAGAATTTAGAAAAACGGGAGGCAAATAAAAAAATGAGAGGCAGGTATGTTGTGTTCTTCCTCCCTTACAGCTGACATGCCTTGGCTTCTGACTACAAATCCTTCCTTGATCTAATGGTGAATCAAAGAATTTGAAGAAAATAAAACAATTCAGGACAACCTAAAAGGGATGGGATCCCTGGGAAAGTTACTAATCTGCTTCTGGAAGCCACAGTGGCCACAGGTTACCAAGCTCACAAATACCGGCCAACGTGAGACACACCTTGGTGGAAAGCACTGTCCCAGTTTATTTTCTAAATGCTGTAAGCTGGAACTGTGCCTGCTTTCCTCCAGAAAAGGAAAACAACTAAATAATCTCGAGGGTAGCAGAAGCAGGGAAAACAACTCTTCAAGTGATGTAAAAAGTTCTTATTTTGCTGTGTGCAGAATGCATAGTACTTAGCGGTGATGTTGTCGCCCCAACTTTTGACAGACATCTTCATTTTGAGATTAAAAAAAGTAAAATTGTGTAAAACTTAACCAAGGATAAGGAGCAGCTCCAGATGGAAAAGCAGGTGCTTTTTCCTTTCTGATAAATTATGGTGGCCTACATAGAGCCAACTAATGGGGCTGTTCTAAGAAGCAAGACAGCAAAAGATTAAATCTTTGCCAGCTGTTAAGCCATCGTTTCACATCATTTTCATCACTTCTGTCCTGTACCCCGTAGTTTCCCCAGATCACAATTTCACTTCATTTATGGAAGAAAACAAAGAACACTGTGCTTTTGGACCTGGGGAGAAATTCAGGATCTGTTCAAATAGTCTCAAACTGGAGCTATTTGTGGAAAGCAAAAAGCTCAACATTTTTGTGCATTAAAGTGTGTTAGGCCAACCCCTCTCCCTACATGAGGATTTCTTTGTGTGCCTTCAAGCAAAAGCAAACTGGAATGTGCGACACTGACCTGGAAAATGGGGACGCGGGACGTAGCTGTTGTTGAGCACTTTACCACAGCAGTACAGTAGAGCTTACCATTATTTTCAAAGGAAGACACAAAGTACCTGTGGCTCCTGTAGGAAATCTATTGTAAGTGCAAAGGGCAGATTTCTTGATCTCAAAAATTATAATTGTTCTATTAAGCTCTTAGTGTTAAAAGAAACAGTTGGTACAATAAAGGCCAGTGAGTACCCAAAGAATAAGAGCCAGTCCTTCCCAGAACATAGCACATCCCTTGCTCTCCCTCCCCACCCTGAACAAAGAAGATGCAGCTCTCTGACATCACAGCTTCACAGAAGAAGCCAGTCTCACAGCTCAATTCACCCCTCCAATCACTTCCTAACACTTATTATTATGGGGTTTGCCCTCACTGCAGAGATACTCCAGACGACTGGCACCAGGGTCTGAGTCTTTCCCAGGGAACAGCGGGAGAACGTGTTTGTCCTTTTGATCAGACATGCAGGGAGTTGTGGGACGGTATTGGAGAACTGTCAGCACAGAAATGGCTCCTCACTGCACATTGGGCAGGTTACCAGCTCAAGTGAATTTGGAGCCTAACTAACCCATTGCCCCAGCCAAGCCAGCTAGCAAGGCTGAAAGCACCACTAAGCTTTGGGTAAGAAGCTTTGTGTGTAGACGGGTTTGAGGTTAGGGGCAACATCCAAGTAAGAGCCTGGGCTAACTCCGTAGTGGAGACAAAGAGGAGGCCAGCCAACATGACGGACTCTCCTGCTGCCTGATCTGCCAAGGATCCTGATAGTATGTATATTATAATTATTGATTTCAGTGGGACTACTTCAGGAATGAAGTTAAGCACATGAATTAAGTGTTTGCTTCTTCATGACAGAATCTAGAACTGGCCTGCAAATGAGGAAATAAATAAATTTAAATAAAATTCATTTTTATCAACGTTTTTCAATCAGTCCCTTATAAATGACTTAAATGTAAAGTCTTCTGCAATAGTAAAAACTAAAAAGGGAAAGTTACGTATTGATTTTAAAGCAAGTAATCTGAATACAAGAAGAAATGCGTAGCACAGGACTTTTGAAGTGTTAAATGCACTTTACATTATGGAAGGTGGGGCGGGTGGGTGGGTGTATAAAAATGCTTAGCTGAATATTTTTTATAGATAAAAACAGATACAAAAAGAAATATCCAAATATATAATGAATAAAAAGGCATGACTAAAATATAAAACTAGCTAAAAGAATGTAAGAAATTGAGTAAAGCTTCATTTTATGCAGTAGATGCAAAATATTTCTATTAAGTGTGCTACATTGAGTTGTAAGATTTGCCATATTGAGGAATAAATCTGTATGTTCACAGTTAAAAGCCTAACATTTTTCAAAGGTGTAAGTCAAGAAGATGGAAGATATCCAATGGTTTATATAATGCTGTGCTGCAACTTTCCATTGATGAAGGATTAATTCAGTGAATTCATCACCTTTCATCTTTACACACTCAATTTAAGTATAGCAAAAAAAAAAGCTGCCACATGAGGAGTTTTCTTTTCTCACATCACATGAAATAGAGAGATATTTTCCCTTCTTTTTACACTTTAAGAGTCTGATATTCAAAGGTGCTGAGTATCCACCACTCTAATTTAAGTCAATAGAAAAAAAATATTACTAACCTTTGGTAATTGTTTGTCGAGATGTATTGCTCATATCCACTCCAAGGCTATGTCTACATTTAGAAAGTTAGGTCGACTTTCTTAAGTCGACTTTCTTAAGTCGTCTTTAAGTTGACTTTATTAAGTCTACTTAGAGAGTCTACACAAGACTCTTAAGTTGACTTAAAGATGACCCTATTAAGTCAACTTAGAGAGTCTACACTAGACTTCAGACTAGGGGAGCTGTGGCTTCCCCCGGGGAGAGCCAGCCGTGCAGGTCTGGCTCTCCCTGAGACAAGCAAGCCGCGAGCCCATAGGGCTTTCTGCTCGAATGGGAGGTCCTGTATAGATTATTGAACCGCTTGAGACAATCCAGCAGACTGCAACCAGGAACACCATCGCATGGATGCCCCCAAAGCCATTAACTTGGCTGCAGAATCGGCAGCATCCAGCACCATTTGGAGAGAGGCTCTAGCCAGTGTCTTGCCCTCCTCCAAGATGGATGCAAACTACCTGGTGTCCTGTGGCAGGCAATGCTTGAGTTTGGCCAAGAGACCCTGCCGGTTGGAGAGTCATTGCCAGTGCTGTGGCCACCAGGATGTTGAAGAGGCTGTTCGTAGGCTCTGTGACCTTTTGAGCTTCCAAGCCCCAGTTTCACACAATTCTCTTGCTGGGCCTGAAAATTATCTGGCAGTCTTGGAGAGACAGGCTGGCCACTACCTCATCCAGGGATGAGGACAATGGTAATGCTGCGGGAGAGAGTGGTGCCTCCTCCTCTTCAAGGGAAACCATCTCTACTTCTGGGTCCTGTGGTTTGGCGCTGCTGTCAGACCTGAGTCTGGGTCCCACACCAGGCTGGCTGGTGTCATGGACCATTTTCTGAATGCAGCTACAGAGGACTGGAGCAAGAATTAGGTCCTGGTGCCACCAGGATCTCCCCATGAGTTCCAGTATGTCGTCGTTGAAGCCAGGCGCCCACTGCCAACCTGGCACTGAATGGTGGTACGCCCACCAACCTGCATTTCTTAGGCCAGTCACTGGGCTCTCCCTCCAGCTCTGAGGAGGGCAGTTCTCTGCTCAGGGGCCAAGGTGGAGGTGATGGTGGCTCCTCTTGTTGGCTGCACTACAGAATCAGCAAGCAGTGCCAGGGAGATGGTGACTGGTGCATGGTACTGGGGTCGAGACAGCATAGATTTTCACCCTAGCACCAGAGATCTTGGCCAAGATGTGGAGCAGTACCAAGACGGGAAACGGTGCTGGATGACTGACCACTGAGGTGGACCATGGCAAGTTTACCCCTGAAGAAGAATGTCTTTACCAGCTTTGGTTCTGAGGATAAGGCCAGTGGAGTGAGAGATACCAGGATGGTCATCAAGTGCCTGGACGCGCAAGAAAGGCCTCCCATGTTGAGGGCACCATTAGGTGAAGGGACCCCTTTCCACTTCCAGGAGGTGGCTCTCAGAGGGCTTTCTGCCCTTGGAGGAGAGGCTGGCTCTAGACGCAGGTGACTGCTGGCCTGACGTGGGTCCTTTGCCATACCCCACCTTCTTGGCCCTCTGAGACACAGGGGAATGGCCTTGATCACACGGTTTCATTCTTGACACTGGCGAAGGCGAGTAGCATTGAGGGATGCATCACACGTGTTTCCCCTAGACACTAAGCAACCGTCATGAGGCATATTCAGTGGGAAGGGCTTGGGGCAAACAGAACATGGCTTGATGCTTGAGCTCCGGTGCATGCTCCATCGCTGGGTGAACATTCCCGACAGGACCAACCAACCAACCATTTACAAGAACTAACAAAAATTAGCATTGGAAAAAACACTAGACACTTGTGAATGCAAGAGAGAAAGCCGTTCCACCACAGTGGAAAGAAGGAACTGCGGGGGTGCAGGGCTTGCAGTCCCTCATAGAGCACGGCACGCGTGTGGGCTCCAGAGCCAGCTCTACAGATACAACTAAGGCAAAAAATCTCCAATAGCTCACACACGCCTACCACGGAATGGACATGAGCAAGCACCGAAAGAACTGTAAATGCTCTGCAGAAGGCACTCAGTTTTTAGAGACACAGCAGGGTTGGCAAGGTCAGCAATATACTCCTGCCTTTGATTGACCTCACCTAGCTCATCTCATGATGAAAATGACAGTGTCTTGTCTCCACTAGGATTTTACAGCAGGATAGCTACCGCACATTAATCATCCCTCTGTAAAAAAACCACCGCTTCTGCAGTGAAGTCATGGCCTGAGACAGTGAACACAGCTGCTAGCTGTTGTGCAAGGAATGTTTCTGACACAGGCACACCATTCTCTGAGAACCTCTCTTCCATCAAGTCAGTCCCCAGAAAGCAACAGCTTTTGGTGGGTACTCACCTGGAGAATTCAATGTAGAAACCTAGAAGAGAAAGTTCTCTCTCTCTCTCTCTCTCTCTCTCTCTCTCTCTCTCTCTCTC